>OX941083.1:119740364-120990364 GCA_954870635.1 Arctium minus | reverse complement strand
TTAAACTTAGTTTTCAATTCACAACCATGGGCTTCCAAAAGCCTAAATTCCACCAAAGCTTTCCGAAGACACCCAATCCAACTCTTTAAATCAAGTTTCCAAAAACCTAGATCCACAAGGGTCCAACCATAAAATCCATATTTAACCATTTAAAATCATTCCCCAAACATTATAAATAAATATCTAAACTTATGTAGAAACCCTAATTTCCATAAATGAAGAGAACAATAAGTTACCTTAACTACAACTCCGAACCACCAACCAAAACCCATGCAAGTCACCAAAACGAACCATAAGCTTCCAACTTTTCAATGATGCAAAGGTTGGATGAAACCCCAAAGAGCTTGGTGAGAAAGATGGAGATGAAGATATTTTGGGGTTATTGATTCCAACTAGCTAAATGATTAAGAATCATGGGGTATTAAGAAGAAAACCCTCCAAAATGGGTTAGGGTTCGGTTTTAGGGTTTGGGAGAGAAAAGGGGAGGAGATAGAAATGAGAAATGAGGGAAATGGGTGAAAATCGCACATTTAACCCACTGGTACACGCAGGCTATAGTATCTGGCAATTATGCCAGTGGCACAATCGCTTGGCACAATCGCCAAGCATGTACCGTGAGCTCCTCAGCTTCGACGATAGTGCCAGGCTATTGTGCCCTCTGGCACAATCGCTGGCATGGTCTCCCGGGTGCCCCCGAACTCCAAAAATCCGACTTTTTCAATGCCCGAACTCCCGATACTCCGAGGGACTTTAAACAATACATTTCCCAACAAAACCCCATTGTTTACAAGTCACAGAAATGTCCGGGTGACATTTACTTACCGAAATTTACGGGTGTTACAATCCTCCCAACCTTAGAATGATTTCGTCCTCGAAATCTAGATTCCCATAAAACTTTGCTCGCAGAAGGATTTTCGTTAACCCACTATCAGGACCTTTGTACTGATACACTCATATGCTGCCCCCTTCTTGGCACATTATACTCATAACCGAGCGAACACTTAACTCTCCAAAGTAACCTTTCACCCACAAGGTTACGGTCGTCTCCCAACCTTAGAATGACAATTACTACCTCTAGGGTAGTTCGTGACCTTAACATTTCACCAATCAATTCCCTTCGGAGCATCACGGCTCCGAACCCAATGTCAAGGATGGCAACCAAACTCCCACGAATCCTCAGATTTCTACTGATCCACTCCTAATATCCAATAAGACATCCTTCCAAGGCGCACCAAAACGCCCTTCATGCAATCCGATTAACACAGATTCGGCTGTCACTCAACTCCGACCCAACACCAACCTCACAACATTCCTAAAGTAACATCCTTATCACCACAGGAATGCTTAGGCACATCGATACTCAATTCTCAATACCCAAACTCCTTTCAAAATCCATCACCGAAAGGTCACTATTTTCCATAATCCAACCGTGTTACATACATCCATTCCAAGATCCATTGACCTCAAGAAAACAAGTCGACGCCTAGGACTAAAAGGTGACCTCGAAACGTGGACCTCTCGCCCAAAATTCTATTCCAGACGAATTGTCGCACCAAGGTTGACACCTAACAAAGAGCTAAAATTTCAAATCTTACATCTCTAGCAGACAGATCACCAAAACTTCCTTTGATCGTGGACTCGCTAAGACGGTACCCCAACCACATAAGCCATGGTGTCACACCGACGAGCAAACCACCAAAACGAAACCCAAACTAATCGCAGGTAATCACCCAAGACTTCATCCCGTATGATTACCGAGGTATGAAAATTACCTCTTAAATATTTGGGAAGACTTAATTTTACTATTTCCATTATACATGCGCACAGATTAATAAACTGAAGTCCCAAAAGTCCAAGACTGACTGCAAGTCGGATCATCCGATGCTTCGAATCCAAAGGACTCCCTTAGTTCCTAATTACAACTCCTTTCACGACAGAGGTTTAAATCTATAGGCCTAATGAGTTCAAGGTTTTCAATTTCTATACCAATTAACTTTTATAAAACCTTCAAACACACAAGTTTTATAACAATTAAACGTGCGGTAAAATAATACACTACCGTTTATTCGGTAGGTTTCAAAATTGATCGCCAACAATACGCATATAAAACCATTTCCAAAACTCATTTGATTAGTACACACTTTAATATGGGTAGAAATAAAAGATGTGTAGTAAAATTTTAAATAGACTACCATGGTCCTAACGTACATCAAATTATACCATAAATATGAAAGTAATTTTCTGTACCAAGACACGTGCAACAAAAGTTTGTACAACTTCCCAAGGGAAATTTCACGACTTCAATTTTAAAATATTTTCCTTAAAAAGAACGCAAGACATCAGGAGATAAAATTTCCAATAAGGTCTATATACGTCCGTTTATTTTCCCCAAAATTAATCGACACGATAGGAACGTAAATAAATTTTAAATCGAGTCCCAATTTTTGGTCCGCACATATGAAACACACTTACCCAACGCGGTAACAACAACGACATGCAAACCGAAAACTCATTTCATGCATTGCGGAAACTTATCACAACAAAGTTTACAATTGAAACACGTTTAAATAAACAGTTCTATCTGAAACAACATAGATTTTTTTTTTACAATTACTCACACCAACGGAATAATTTAATCCAATTGAAATTCGTATGCGACGAGTGACACTTGAATATAGCCCAGAGATAAATCACGTGAAAATGAAATTTTCCCAAAACAACGCGTGGGATGACGTCTATTACCAAAATTTATAAATCAACGCACACAATAATGTATGTATATACGTCCCAAAATTCATCTACGCGACGTAAAAAGTCGTAAGATAAGACACCATAAAACTCAACTGAATTTTTCATAAAAACTCAATAACGCTAAAATCAAACGGTGTCAAAATTTCATTTCCCAACATAAATAAAAATAAAATAAAATAAAAACGTGATACGACAACAATTCCAAAATGTCAAACTCTAAATCGCAACGTAAGATAAAGTGACCCTTTTCAACAAAACCTTCATGAGACACTATGCCCAAAAGTTCGTAAGTTTATACGCAATAAAATTGAAACTCACGCAACTCAAAGTACACTCACGCGCTCCAGAACGTCGTAAAACAATAATCCATAAAATTCAACGCGACTCGTACAGACTAAAATTGTCAAGAAAATTCCGACTCAAACATGGGTCAACTCTTCCTTTAAAACCTTAACATACGCGGAGGAGATCCAATGTCAAGGTCAAAAATTCCACATCCACTTGCCCAATAACTCAAATAACATTAAAACACGGATATTACAATCTCTGAAAATGGCGTAAGACACGGAACGTGGACGAAGAGATTTTTAACAACAATATGCAATGGCTTGCAATAAAACAATTTCATGCATGCTTAAACTCGAGGTTTAAAATCCAATGAGAAATAAATGCTTCGTCGAGACTTTATAATTTAGCTCACTTTTTGTTTGAGAACATGGGAAACACTTTGTGCAACTTATTTTAGAAATAAATTTAGTGCATGAAATTTGGTCGGCACTCGGCATCATAGGACTACACTCCTCCATTTTCCCGACAAACCATTGCCATACGGATGCATCACACATCTTAGAGTCACCAACCCACTAATTTGGTTAACTTACAAAAACTCCTCGAAATAGAATCGGTCAAAAAAACTTATAGTTCTAATTCAACCAATAATTCTGACTCGAAATGATCAACTTATAGCATCCATCGCGCTTAACTATCACTTCAACGTGACATTGCTATAGACATCGACCTTTCCTTAAATTACTCGCTTAGAAACTTACTCACTATCCCAACGGTCATCATACCAAGGTAGTTCAAGTATACACATGTAACATGTAGGTTCACCTTGACACTAGCCAGGTGCCATTATGAACGTACCATACATGATCATCCTTGCGATCCTTGACAAATTCCCCGTTTCTAGCGACTCGATCAACTCCAAGATATCTTATCTTAAGGTGCCTAATGTGCAACTTCATTTTCAATCACTTATAAGAACGCTAGTTTGAGTCTAGGCATCCAACAATCAATACCTAAATCTCTCAAACTTAAGCTCTGATACCAACTTGTAACACCCTAAATTCTGGAAATAGCAACTTGATTAAAATTTTCTAAATACATCAATAACCGGATCATCTAGTTTTCAATCCACAACCATGGGCTTCCAAAAGCCTAAATTCCACCAAAGCTTTCCGAAGACACCCAATCCAACTCTTTAAATCAAGCTTCCAAAAACCTAGACCCATAAGGGTCCAACCATAAAATTCGTATTTAACCATTTAAAATCATTCCCCAAACATTATACATAAAGATCTAAACTTATGTAGAAACCCTAATTTCCATAAATGAAGAGAACAAGAAGTTACCTTAACTACAACTCCGAACCACCAACCAAAACCCATGCAAGTCACCAAAACGAACCATAAGCTTCCAACTTTTCAATGATGCAAAGGTTGGATGAAACCCCAAAGAGCTTGGTGAGAAAGATGGAGATGAAGATATTTTGGGGTTCTTGATTCCAACTAGCTAAATGATTAAGAATCATGGGGTATTAAGAAGAAAAGCCTCCAAAATGGGTTAGGGTTCGGTTTTAGGGTTTGGGAGAGAAAAGGGGAGGAGATAGAAATGAGAAATGAGGGAAATGGGTGAAAATCGCACATTTAACCCACTGGTACACGCAGACTATAGTGCCTGGCAATTATGCCAGTGGCACAATCGCTTGGCACAATCGCCAAGCATGTACCGTGAGCTCCTCAGCTTCGGCGATAGTGCCAGGCTATTGTGCCCTCTGGCACAATCGCTGGCATGGTCGCCCGGGTGCCCTCGAACTCCAAAAATCCGACTTTTTCAATGCCCGAACTCCCGATACTCTGAGGGACTTTAAACAATACATTTCCCAACAAAACCCCATTGTTTACAAGTCACAGAAATGTCCGGGTGACATTTACTTACCGAAATTTACGGGTGTTACAATCCTCCCAACCTTATAATGATTTCGTCCTCGAAATCTAGATTCCCATAAAACTTTGCCCGCAGAAGGATTTCCGTTAACCCACTATCAGGACCTTTGTACTGATACACTCATATGCTGCCCCCTTCTTGGCACATTATACTCATAACCGAGCGAACACTTAACTCTCCAAAGTAACCTTTCACCCACAAGGTTACGGTCGTCTCCCAACCTTAGAATGACAATTACTACCTCTAGGGTAGTTCGTGACCTTAACATTTCACCAATCAATTCCCTTCGGAGCATCACGGCTCCGAACCCAACGTCAAGGATGGCAACCAAACTCCCACGAATCCTCAGATTCCTACTGATCCACTCCTAATATCCAATAAGACATCCTTCCAAGGCGCACCAAAACGCCCTTCATGCAATCCGATTAACACAGATTCGGCTGTCACTCAACTCCGACCCAACACCAACCTCACAACATTCCTAAAGTAACATCCTTATCACCACAGGAATGCTTAGGCACATCGATACTCAATCCTCAATACCTAAACTCCTTTCAAAATCCATAACCGAAAGGTCACTATTTTCCATAATCCAACCGTGTTACATACATCCATTCCAAGATCCATTGACCTCAAGAAAACAAGTCGACGCCTTGGACTAAACGCCTAGGATGTGACTACACGATTCTTGATGCACACCCTCCAGAGTGGATCCGGAGTGAGTTTTGGGTCCAGATGATTGAGTAGGTTTGTTTTGTTTTGAATACTTGTATCTGGTTGTACTAGGATTTATATTGATTTATGTTTTCTTTTTAACAGGTATGGAACACCGACGGATTCCGGCGTGTATGTGCGGCCAATACGGCCAATCGGGCCACCGAGTATGAGGGGATGACATCCAGACACTGTACTGGATCTATTAGTACCGCTATGCATCGAGACCGCATGGTAATTTATCATACACTAGACTAAATGTATATAATTGATGAATATATGTACTATATACATGATTTTATTACATACTAATAATTTAAGTTGTGTATTGTAGAGAGATGCATGGGGCCGTGAGCCTACCAGCGACGAGGTTTGGGAGGCTACACACTGCACCAACAGGAAGCTTGTTCCGGGTGCGACTGGTCCGTCCACGGATCCTCCGATCTACGTTTACCCAAAGGCGGCTCATACGGCGGTAAGTTCAATTATCCATGGCTAGATATTTGTTTGTTTTATAAGATAAATAGAAATTATAGCAAACTTAGTTTGGGTTGCCATTGTTGGGCAGACGATAGGATTGTTTTGATAAAAGCAGGTCATGGATATATGTTCAAATCACAGTTGAAATGCTGTCGAATTTTCTATAGGTTAGTTGACTTGACAATGTCTAATTTGGTAAACTGTAGGATGTCTACCATCGGATTAGGGAGGAGGAGTACCCGGACTTACCTCCCGGCACTGTACCTCCCAATGACGCCGAGTTGTGGGAGCGTAGTGTCGGAGGACGGCGTAAGGGCCGTATTTTTGGATGGGGGACCAGTCAGGATCCCTATTATGCTATGACCGGTGATTCAGGTGTCAGTTCGAGCGGGAGCACGCGCGACCGTCGCGATGAAGAGGTATACTTGTCAAATGTTTTTTAACATTGTTAATCATATGTTTGTTAAATGTTGTCTGACATTGTTCTATATATGTTTGTCAAATGTTGAATTTCAGTTGGAGGAGCTGAGACAGAGGTTAGAGAGAGAGGAAGCAGAGAGGATCCAGTTGCAGGAGCGACTACAGAGAGAGGAAACAGAGAGGATCCGGATACAAGAGCGAATAGATAGAGATGAAGCAAAGAAATGCAGGAACGAATGGCACAGTTTGACGCGTTCATGATCAAGTTTAACAATCAACACCCATTTCCTCCTCCGTAGGATTACGTTTTTGTACTACGTTTATGTATTTATAGATATTTTGTACAGTTTAAGACTTAGTATATATTTAAAAACTGACAGGTTTTGTACAAGTTAAAAACTGGAAATTTTTAATTTTTAATTATTTAAAAAAAAAATTAAATTACCGACGGATTATCCGTCGGTAAATATTTAGTAATTTAATTTTTATTTAATAAAAATCCATCGCTAAATCCGTCGGTGAATAGCCGTCGGTAATCCGTCGCTAAAGATAGACCGTCGGTGATCCGTCGGAAATAACCCGCGTCGTCGTTGACCGTCGGAGATCCGTCGGAAAAGTAAGCCGTCGGTGATCCGTCGGAAATCTGAACGCCGACCACCTTTATACCGGCGGACATTTACCGATGGATTTCGATTTTACCGACGGATCACCGACGGATTCGTCCGTCGGTGATAAGCCTCTGTTTTATAATGTAATGTTCATGTCCAATATTTGAATTGGTTATTATACAAAGCTTAATTAGTTGTTTGTTACATCTTATAGCACTATTACTGTAGTTGTGTAATTAAGTTGTCTTACTAATGGATATTTCATATATTAAATAACTGAACAACTTCTTTAAAGTGAGAGGACAACAAATATTTTGCTGGGAAATTAATTGTTTTAGTCATTTTTGGTTGATGGTTTAACCTCCTAGTCACCTGATCCCTATTCTTACTGAAATAGCCCATACCTTCGTGAAAACTTTCGCATTTACGAACCCATGCAAAAGATAAGAAAACATTTTACACTTTCAACCCCTCTTTGTAAAACCTAGGTTCGTAATTGCGAACCTAGGTGAAAAGTATAATATTTCATTTGGGTTAATGATTTATGTTCGTAAATGGGTAAAAAGTCTAAAACATTTATGTTCGCAATTTATGTTGGTAATGATTTCAATTGCGTTAGAGCATTTCTAACAACTTTCCCAAAATTTCTCTAAAATTGAGAACCAAAAGTCAAAATCTCCAAAAAAATTTAGAGCATCTCCAATGCAAGGTTCTTATAAGCAAAAAGTGCAATAGCTTATAAGAACTAGCATTGTGGAGAGTTCTTATAAGAACCTAAAGTCTTCTAGGTGCTTAAACAAGAACCTTGGTTCTTACCATGAAATGTGTGAGATTTGACATCATGTTTATTTTTTTATTTTTTTTTCTTGACTTTATAATAATTATTAATATTATATATATTATTTATATAAATATTACAATATATTTATTTATTTATTATATATATACATATATATATATAATATCGTATATATAATACCATATATATATATATATTACGTGAATATATATATATATATATATTAATATCGTATATATAATATCATATATATATTACGTGAATGGATATAGCTAATTGTTAATATTATATATATATATATATATAAATAAATGATGTATGTAATTATTAACACACACACACATATATATATATTGTATATATTTAAATTATATAATTATTAGTCTATATATATGTGTATGTGTATGTGTATGTGTATGTGTGGAGTTACACATCTCATTGTTTCATTCTCTACAAGTATTTGTGAGATTCATTTTCTTATTCTCAAGCAAATTTGCTAACATGGATAACAATGAGAATGATGTTCCAAATTCTCAAAGCTCTCAATCTCCTCCTAGTTTTCTATATCCTCAACAATTTTCATACTTGTCTTCGGGAACAAAATTTCCAAACCCATTTTACATTTCACAATACTCTCAAACATTTCCAAACGTTGCTCAACCTACATCTTTCAATATGCCTCCTCAAAGTTGGTCGAGTATGCCAATCGAAGCAGATGCATATCCTTCGTATTCAACACAACAAGGATTGAACCATTTTGATTTGAATACAGATGGTTTAGACTTAGATGCTGACATTTCTGAAAGTGATAAGTCCCAAAAAGCAGATCGTGCAACTTGGTCTGTTGAAGAAGACAAGGTGCTTGCAATGGCTTATGTAACAATCAGCACTGATCCTATTGTCGGTAACGATCAAAAAAATGCAACTTTCTGGCAGCGTGTCACAACATACTACAACGATCATCGGCCCGCAAGAAGTTTGGAGAGAATATTGTCAAGTGTGAAAGGACATTTTTATAAAATGTCGCCTCAGGTAAATTGATCAAATTCAACTCCAACTTGTTGAGCAACGACAAAACTATTATGAAGAAGGTCAAGGCTCCGCCAACCGAAAAAAATATTTCAACCGAGATCGTGAAGGAGGTCATATACGACTTTACAACGATTATTTCTCCTCTGACCCCGTGTATGGCAGTGAAATTTTTCGACTACGTTTTCGCATGCAAAGAGATTTATTTCTTCGTATAGTAAACAGGTTAGAAAGTCATTATCCGTATTTTCAACAACGAGTAGATGCGATTAAGAAAAAAGGATTATCACCCATACAAAAGTGTGCGGCGGCTATTCGCCAACTGGCATATGGAACTCCTGCCGATCATTACGACGAGTATCTACGTGTTGCTGAATCAACTGCCATCGAATGTTTGAAATTTTTTTGCCAAGGCATGATACAAATATTTGGTAAACAGTACATGAGAAAACCAAATGCTACCGACATCCAACGATTGCTTCAAATGCATGAACAAAGACATGGATTTCCAGGTATGTTGGGTAGTCTTGATTGTATGCACTGGGAATGGAAAAATTGTCCTGTTGCTTGGAAAGGTCAATTCACTCGCGGTGATCATGGGTCCCCAACAATTATACTTGAAGCAGTTGCATCTGTAGACTTGTGGATATGGCATGCATTCTTTGGGATCGCAGGATCTCGTAATGATATCAACGTACTCAACGAATCAAATTTATTTAATAATGTCTTACGAGGGGAGGCACCACTAGTTGATTTCACGATAAACGGTACGCACTATACGAAGGGATATTATCTTACCGATGGTATATATCCAGAATGGGCGACGTTCGTGAAGAGCTTTCCTTGCCCACAAGATGCAAAAAGAAAATTGTTTAATCAACGACAAGAGAGTGCAAGAAAAGATGTTGAGCGTGCATTTGGAGTGCTTCAATCTCGTTGGTCTATTATCAAAGGACCGTCACGAATGTGGTATAAAGAACAATTAAGGGACATCATGCATACATGCATAATTTTGCATAATATGATTGTCGAGGACGAGGGTGACGTGTTGATTAATTGGGTCGACGATGAAACAGATAACTCTACACAAGCATTTCAAGGCTCCACCCACGAATTCCAAGAATATCTTTAACGAAATTCTGAGATGCGATCAAATGAAATGCATCATCAACTTCGTGCTGACTTGGTTGAACATATTTGGCTTAATCGTGATTACGAGTGATCTATCTACTTATTAAGATTAATATGTTTGTTATATTGCACTTCTATGATCGTAATGAAAATTTATGTTTATGTTTTAGTTAATTTTAATATATATATATAATCGTATATGTGTGAAAAATATTAATATATATATATATATAATCATTTTATAATATCAACGTTGATATTATAATTTAACATTTAATAAATTATTATGTAAATTATATATTTATTTATAAATAATAATTTATTGAAATCAAATAAAATATTGAAATCAAATATTCATTTATAAATAATTATTATTATTGAAGTTGTAAAAAATGTATGGGACCCACAAAAAGAGGTTCTTATAAGAACTAACATTGTGGGTTTTTATGTGAATTTTTAATTAAATGAGGTGAAAATGATGTGGCATTAAAAAGTACAAAAAAAGAGGTTCTTATAAGAACCTCCATTGGAGATGCTCTTATAACCATCTCCAACAGCTTTCCCATTTTAGAGATAAATCATTGATTATATTATTAAAATATTCTATATATTTAATAAAATATTATTTCTCTCAACTAAACAATTCATTTCAAAGTTTTTTCATTGGTGAAATGTAATAAAAAATAATTTCTCTCTCTTGGTAATCATTTTTAGTGATATTTCCAAATTTAGAGAAAAATGTATTCTTTTTTCTACTTTCTCCATTTTGGAGAAAGTTTTGGGAAAGTTATTGGAGATTATTTTACATTCAAAATCTCGATTTTCTTTATTTTCTCCAAAATAGAGAAGCTGTTGGAGATGCTCTTAGAACCTAAGTTTGCAATTTATGTTGGTAAATGAGTTAATGATTCCTTTCAATTATAAATGGGTTTAATGGGGAAATGTAAATGAGTTTGCAATGTAAATGGGTTTAATGGAGAAATGTAAATGAGTTCGCAATGTAAATTGGGTTCGCAAATGGGTTAATTCATGTTGAATTAAAACATTTAAATTGATTCCTTTCAATTTATGTTCGCAATTCATTTCAATCAAAATGTAAATGGGTTCGTAATTCCTTTTAATTTTTTTAGGTTTGCAATATGTAAATAGGATTTCAAATTTTTAGGTTCGTAATATGTAAATGGGATTTCAATTTTTTTAAGAGATTTTCAAATGTGATCGTAATTACGATCGTGTTTCACGAACATGAACCAAATATGTAAAAAAAAGTAGGGGCTCTTTGAATGTCTTCGTAATTGCGATGGTAGTTATGAATGTGTGGGCTATTTTATCAGTTTTTGGGAGAAAATGGTAGAAGGTTAAGCCATTTTCAAAAAAATGACTAAAACAATTAATTTTCCATTTTGCTTATATTTATTTGTAAAAAAAAAAATACTAAAATGTGCCAAATTGAGTCACTTGTTATTGTAGTTTTAGTTTTTTTTGCAAAAAAAAAGGGGAATTTTACGCAATCGTCCACGTAGGGCATTTCCAATTCAACATTGGATATCATTTTTCACATCAATTTCACTTAAACCTAACACCAATTACGAATTTGGTATTCATGAATAGTATAACACTAAAATTGCTATTCTATTATTATTATTATTATTATTATTATTATTATTATTATTATTATTATTTATATCAATTTAATATTTAATTACAAAATAGCCAATTCAAATTTGATATTTATGTAATTTAATTTATTTGCTTGTAATTATTATATTTTAGTTATAATATTTGTTAACATTATACAATAAGTTAATATTTATATTAATTTATGATGTATATTTTATGTTTCAAATTTATTAAAATGTGTTATATTGTAATTTTGATTTAATATAATGATAATTAAATCAAAATTCTTATATTCGAATAATTTATTTTGATTACAATTTTAATATTTATAAAGTTATTATAACAAAAGAAATGACTAAATGAATTTATAAACAATTAATATAAGAGTATTATTGAATATATACATAAGTTAAAAATAAAAATACATTTAGAATATTCAATTCAATGTTAAAATAATATAATAAGTTGGTAATAAATTATATTTTACATCAAATTTTGCATAATCTCAATACAAAAATCATATAAATAATTATAAAAAATTAAAAGAATTAACAAAGTTGTAGACCCATATAGAATTCAAGAGTACCACTTTTGGCTTTCATTGCTAATCAAGTATACAAAGTAATTAGAAATCCTTAATCTCTTCTTTCACCCCTCCAATTCCCATTCCATTTACATGGGAATCCATCATTCCAGTGATCACAATCACCATTAAAATGTTAATTAAAATTTAAACCAACAAACAAAACATACAATAAATATTTAACCAACACAGAAACCAAAAAAAAAATGTGAATCACCTCCGAGTAGATACATATAACAACAAGTAATCATCATCACCAATCAACGAATCAAAACGTCGCACAATTCAAAGGAAGACCAGTTTCATGATCAACCATCACCACCTCATTAACCGTACAATTAATCACATCTTGTCTCAATTTCGATCCAGCTGACTTCAACCCTTTCAACGACACCGCTTGATTAAACAGATTCAAAGATGGCAGCTTTGAAGCAGGTGGCATCTTCCCATTTGGCAAATAATTCCTGAAATCATCTTTCAGCAATGGAACCTCGAAATCAGTCTTGTTATGGCGGACCACATTATCTTTCGCACTGATATGAGCCCCTGGTTCCATATGGTTCGTCGAAAAACTCATCTGGTTCGGAAAATTTGGATACAAACTAACATACCCTCGAAGATACATCATATCGATCAAAAACTTCTTCCACGAAGCCTGCCATCCGTTCGTTCTCGATTTCGGGATCTGGACCGGGTTCTTTTTCGGGTCTTCGGTGAATCTCATGTTCATATAAACGTAAAATTCCCTCCATTGTTTTGGGAAAAAAACTGCACCCCAACTGCAGGGGAGTTGGTGGAGGTAAGGTGTGTTTGGGTGGATGTGTTTGAAGTAATCTGTGGCATTCCATTTGGGTCTTTCTTTGACGACTTCGACTAATCGGGGTGTGTATAACGAGATCGAGGCGAGTTCGGGGAGGGATATTTGGGGGTCGTAGTGGTACGCTAAAAGGGCGTATTTGATCCATAGGTAGTAGTAAGGGGAGACTTCGATATCGTCTTCTAAGAGGAGGCCGAAGTCGTCGTCGGATGATGGGTACCAGCTTTCGCTAACGGCACGTATGAGACCTCCTTGGATGATTCGGCGTCTTAGGGTTTTCGGACCGTGAGGCCAATGGAAGGATTTTACGAGCTTGAGAGTTGAGTTATCGACTCGGCTGTCCATGTTGAAGCTTATTGGGACCTCGTCGCCGAGGTAATACGCGTCCTTTAGCGACTTGAGGAGTCTCGTTAGCGAGTGGACTCGGTTTTGAGTTATGATGTTCACGGATATCGTCATCCGGTTCCAATCTGCAAGTGACGTTTGTGAGAAAACGATCATTAGATTAACTAGAACAAAATCAGCTTTATATAACACTAAATATGTCTAAATGTACTAATATATATATTGCTTTATCGGACTCGAGTGTAAATAATCAAACAATTGTGCGTTATCTTAAAGGTCTCACAACCAAATTAATATGTATGAACATCCTAATAGTCCGCTTGAAAGACCAAACAATTGTGTGTCTTATGTAAACGTGTTATAATAAGTTGATATGTATGACGTTTTTTGGAGTATTAAAAGTTTTTAGAACGCTTTTGAAATAAAACATTTTATTAGTCTCTTTCTCTATATATATGACATTATTTGAAAAATATCTTATAAAAATGTAAAACAGAACACTTTATTTCAAAAGTTTAATAAAAAGCATGTTAGGATACCAAAATACACTCTATTGTAACACCTATATATTAGGATGTAAAATTATATTATTAGTTTTGATAAACTTATGTTTTATAAAATTGTCTATCAGGAGTTAAAGATATATCAGATATCTTATAAAATCGATTTTGTTACAGTGACATGCAAAAATAAAAATGAACTAGTATTTGAAATACAACTCTTACTTGGTAATGCTGTGGATCGTAGATCGGCCATCCAAAGAACCTTTGAAATAGATGGTCTAGGCAAATGAACCAGAGCCGAACTATTCGAATTACTTTCGGTAGCCATCTTCAACGCTTTCCTCACGTTCGAATCGATATCATCGACGGTGATAACGACACTCGGATTATGCACCTTGATCAACCCTTTCATACTGGCATAAACCACTTGCACAACAGGTACCTCAGAGTTGGAAATTCCCGACACCGCACCCACGCCCAAATCGAAAATCTTGAATCTCCTTTCTCGACACACTGTCTTCGGCCAATGCAAGGCGGAAGCGGCTTCCTCACACGGACAAAACCCCCCTCCCGATACCGCAATGTAAGCCTTTTTCCCGACGGTCGATCGGAATTTCTCGAGGAGTGGAGCTAGGGCTTTGACTTCATCGATCGTATGAGCATAGAAAAGGGCGTCTACTTTTTGAGGGTTCATTGCGGCCCATTGGGTGATGTAGCCGGTTGACAAGGCTCGCCACCATTGGTCATCTCGGACCTGAACTATGTCTTTGAAAATAACGGTGGTTTCAGAGACATAAGCAAGTCTGTGCTCACTGTCGCCCCAAGTCTCCTTATCCTTTGGGTCGATAGGTAGCACAAATGAGCCTGCATTTCTGTACTTTTGAAGTTGGTAGCTGCAAAATTTAAATCAAACAAATCATGATCACCTTTTTATACATGAGGTACTTCTTTAAACTATTTCTTTTTTGGAAATGATAGTGTTTGTACATATGATTAATAGTAAGAAAAACCCTGAATAAACTTAAACTAATAATTTCTAAAAACAACACACTTAAAATTTTATCATTTGAACTACTTCTGAAGATATTATTCACTTTCTTTTTGTATATCTAATGACATAATAATAATTTTAATTAAAAAAAAGTTCGAATGGTATTCTTGAAAAAATAAAATAATTTTATAAATGGTACTATTAGTTAGAAGAAGATGCTTCCGTTAATAAAAGATTAACTACTCAAACTAATTTTAATATTTTTAAATTTATTTATTCAAAAATCTTTAAATGTGGTTAACTAGATTTAAATTTTAGTCTTTGCATGAAGTTATGATGAAATTTTATTCATTGGATTTGTACCCAATCCATTGGAGCTTGAAAGTCAAACATATGATGTTGACTACTTCATGACATACGCACTTAAATAATTGTAAAGGTCACCTAATGATCGGATAATATAATAACAATAATCTTCAATTTAACTATTTTTAATAAGGATAGACATATTGAAATGAAATCTATTTTGCTTCGATTAATTATTTTAATAATAATAATTTAGTTAGACCTATTCAAATTATCAACGGTTCTTGATAGATCATGATCAATGAAAAATAGTTCACTTGATTCCTACACATCTCTAAGAAGATAAATAAACATGCTTATCGACATACCTTAGATGCAAATCTTCCCCTGTCATAAAGGTGAAAGGAGTCTCGATAAAAAGAGTCTTGATGAGCTCTGCAGAGAGGAACCAAGAGCTCGAAAGAAAATCAACCTAAACAAAATATCACAACAAAATTAACAATCAGAGGGAAAAAAACATGTTACAATAGTCAATATATGTATTTGAACGATTTTTACGCTTAGATTAATGTTTAAAGCACTTTTTAGACGAAAAATGATTAAACTGTATATGTAATTTTTTTTGTAAACCCATCATAAACCCACTGCGATCACTGTAACTCTTCCATAAACCCATCGTAAACTCACTCGATCAACATATAGGTTTCAAGAACTGTAAGTCCACCGTAAATCTACTAATCAACATATGGGTATCAAGATATGGGATAAAATAACGCGATAACACACTTGATCGATCGTGAAAGCTTCACCATGCACCCATGGCCGGAAAATGATTTAACTGTTGTCATTCATTGGAATTTTGTACAACGTTTGCATATGGATAAAGACTTGAGGAGACTACAAATGGGATCTGGTATTGAGGGAGAAATTAAGAATATAGTGACTTCAGTCCATTCATGGCCATGGAGGTTCACATACGATGACTCCAGGCCATTCGTGGTCGCCCGGGGGATTAATCGGTAAACATAAGCTGTCTCGAAAACACACGGTTACCCAAAAAAATGGTGAAGGAGACATATATGGGGTGGTTCTATCGGAGTTGAGATGGAAGCGATTAGAATACCTAGAGAAAATAAAAGGATGATTTTTAGGGATTTATTATTATTATGCATTAAATCTCACGATTATTATAAATTAGAGTGAATTGTGGATTTGGTCCCCGTGATTTGTTACTTTCTTTGACTACGATCCCTATAGTATGTTTATTGTGGATTTGGTCCTTGTGGTATTCAATTTATCTTGGTCAGGGTCCCTCTGACTAACGCATCCGTTAACTCCATTAAATCAGGGACCATTTTAGTCATTTTGTCTAATTTATGTCTTTTTATGATAAGAAAAATAAAAAATATATTTTTAACACACACACATATATAGATATAGATATAGATATAGATATCAAAATAAATAAAATATGATGTTATTGTATGACTTGATTCTTTAAATTTTTAAAAAAATTAATTATATTAAATATGATTTAATTTTATTATTTTATGTAATGGTGGAAAAAGTTATGGTTTTATTGTTTTAATGTAATTAAATTTTAATTTAAACAAACTAGATCATAAAATTATATCTTATTTCATTTAGAGCGAATAAAATAAGATATGTTTTTATGATTTGATTTATTAAATTAAAACTTTAATTATGTTAAAGGCGATACAATTTTATTGTTTTTTACTATCATTGCAACAAACAATCTTATTATCGATATTTTGACACCAAAATCATTGAAAATCATTGAGAAATGAACTCTAATTTTATCATCTTAAGTTTGTTTGTTGTGATGATGGTAAAAATATCAATAATAAGTTTTGGTGTCAAAATATCAATAATAACTTTGTTTGTTGTGATGATAGTAAAAGAATAATAAAATTATATCGCCTTTAACATAATTAAAGTTTTAATTTAATAAATCAAATCATAAAAACATATCTTATTTTATTCGTTCTAAATAAAATAAGATATAATTTTAAGATCTAGTTTGTTTAAATTAAAATTTTAATTACATTAAAACAATAAAACGATATTTTTTTTCCACCATTATAATAAAATAATAAAATTAAATCATATTTAATATAATTATTTTTTTAAAAATTTTAAAGAATCAAGTCATATAAATATACAATAACATTCTATTTTATTTATTTTGATATCTATCTATCTATCTATCTATATATGTGTGTGTGTTAAAAATATATTTTTTATTTTTCTTATCATAATAAGACACAAATTAAACAAAATGACTAAAATGGTCCCTGATTTAATGGAGTTAACGGATGCGTTACTCAGAGGGACCATGACCAAGATAAATTGAATACCACAGGGACCAAATCCACAATAAACATATTATATGGATAGTAGTCAAAGAAAGTAACAAAGCACGAGGACCAAATCCACAATTCACTCTATAAATTATGTACGTTCTAATTTTATTAGGCCTATATATATTATTTTTCTTTTGTCAAATTAACATAAAAGTTTACAAATCTAAATGCTTAATAATTACGTTTCATTTCACAAGCAATAACTAGCTAGTTTTTCAAATTGTGATTTATTAATTTTTAACAAATAAAATATAAATGAAGTAATCTATACGGCTATATTCATATGAAGTGTACGAGTAACGGTATATTTTAGTTTCATTTTTTTGACTAACAAAAATAAAAATCTTGATAAAATTATATATCTATCTAACTTGTAAAATAAACCAACCTGAACAATTTTATCAACCGTGATGTCATATGCAGGGTCAGGCAAATAAAGCCCTGCTTCTTTCGATCTGAATTTCCGGTAACTCGGAAACGTAAAATCCTTTTGCCGGAACGGCAAGATCCTCCCAATACTCCCCAACACCGAATTCTTGTACTTCTCCGTTCCGGCAACGTGCGATAAAATCTCGAGCATTTTCGTCCCCGGAATCATGTCATCATCCAAAATGTACACGAGATCGGCTTCGGTTTGCAACGCCATTTGGAACCTACCGTAATACTTGAAATCGTAACTCGAACTAATGAAGCTTATTCTCGTATCGTTGTAGCTCTCGACGATTCGCTTCAGCCCGGCCTCGTTCGGGCTTCCAAACGAAAGCACCCAAACATGGTGAAAAGGGAGAGTTTGGTGCAACAACGAGTCGAGCTGCGAGCAAAGCGTTTTCCGCTTGAAATGGTTCAAAATCACGGTAACCTTCGGGGTGTTTCCGGCCCCGCACATATCCCATTTCGACTTCATTGCCATTAGCTCGGTTAACGATTCGGTGCCCGTGGTCTTGCTTTGGAAATTAAGCACTTCGTCGTAAAGTTCCCTTTTGATCTTGATCATAAGTGCATCGGTTGACTTTTTCTGTTCGAATTCGATCTTCTCGTGCTCGCAAACCTCGGTGGGAGTCGCGATCATGGGGAGTTCGGGTTCGAGAACTAAATTAGAGGCGGATTCTTGGTACCGGCTGATAATATGCGGTGGGATAATGTAATGCTTCCATTGTTGCGCGATCTTCGAAGCCCAAGCGAAATCGGGCTTTGGGGTTCGCAAATCGATCGAAGGGCTCATGTAGTAGAGCAAGAAAGTGGCGTAAACCGCAAAGGCGAACTGTAGGCAAGTGAGAAGGGTAACGAGTTTAGCCGACGTGCTCTTTTGAGGCCTCGACTTGCTCGATTTGCCGGTTCCGGCAGCGTTTGTGTAGTCGCCGAGCATTCCGTCCAAGTAATCGGAGCTTCTCGCGTTGGGATTTCGCATAAACCCCATTTTCGACACCAAATCGGAAGCTGATTTTGAGAAGTATTTGGGATCAAATTGGAGGTTAATTATGGAAGGATTGGAATTGGTAGAATCTGATGATTAAGAAATAGATAAGAGAGGTTATATACAAGAAAATTAAAGGGGGTTGGGGGGGATGCAATGAGCATGAGAAATGCAAGAAAAGGTCACATGGGTTAACGACGTCTTCATAATAACATTGATCCCATTTGAAGAAACCGAAATTAAAAGCCACTTTTGTTGCCGTTAAAACGGCCAACTTGTACGTTCTCTCTAGTTACCTTACCCCTACTTTTATTACTATAATATATATATATTGGAAGAATATTTTGCAACCCTGAAAAAGGTTGGAACCCTTGTAACCCACATCTTAACCGTTGGATTCATGACCGACGGTTATTTTATTTTTATTTTTCTCTTTTTTTTAATTAAAAATATTGGGCCTCATATCTTTTGTAACCGCCGATCATGAATTCGACGGTTAAGATGTGGGTTGCAAGGGTTGCAATCTTTTTAAGGATTGCAAATTAAACAAGTATATATATATATATATATATATATGTTATAATTCTAGTTTAAGAAAGGTAAAGTCTATGGATTAATTTAAGTTTACTAAATTTAATGAAATGACTATTGATGTTTTATTAATACTAGAATCGTACTCGCGTAATACAGCGAGATACATCACGATTTTAATGTTTTATTTTATTTTTAGGTCGATTTACAGTACGATTTTAGATTATTTTGAAAAAAAATAATGTTTTTTTTATAAATTTGTTTAATTTAGGTTTAATAATATAATGTTTTTTATATAAAAAAATTAAGTATTTTGTTAGAATTCAATGATTGTCTTATATATTTTATTGACATTTAGATAAAATAACCAATTACATATTTAATAATATAGATAATATATTAATTAATAGTGATACATATAAAGGTCTGCGTAAAAGAAAGACCCTGCACATACCAAATTGATGGGTGTTAGAAGCATGCAGTAGAATATGTATCTTGTGCTTTGATACTTGTAAATTAAGACATAAAATGATGGTACCTTGTGCCTAATAATTTGTATTTAAGAGTTTTTTTATCCGTATTTTATAATATAGTATAGATAAACTGGAATAGCTTTTGTATTTGTTTTTTTTACAAAGCCAATTTAAATGCATTAAAGTTTTTTCTTGAGAATATGTGTTTCAGGGTTTTTATGCAAGTTTTGCGTTATATATCATTTCCAGGTATTAAAAAACTCGTGATCTTTCAATCATAAAAATAAAAGTTACATAATCATTTGTATTTAATTTAACTAACGACTCCTTAAACTCAGCAATTTGTAATCTAGAAACTCAGTACTTACAAGGTTCAAGTGTACATTGCATGGTAAAAACGAATTAAATTATGTCTTCTTGTTTTGTTGACTAACGATTTATTCGGTTATTTTCAATAATTATAAAAATTGCTAAATTAATTAAAATTAGACGTTTGAGTTTTAAGGCTATGTTTGGCAAAAAAAACTAGCTTATAAGATAGTTTTTTTTCCTGATACATGTTTGGATGATCAGCTACCAGCTAGCTTATAAGTTAGTTTGACAAACAATGCCTAAATATCAAAATGTAGCTTAAAAAAATAAAGAGTGAACTACAAATTTGGCCCTTATTGTTTGCCAAAAATAACACTTTTCACCACTACAGTTTTAAAATTACATGATGGATATCGTGATTTGCAAAAACTTCCGGATTTGGTTTTTTCCTCTAACAATCCCGCAAGGGTGAGCTAAATCCAAAAACCCGTCCTCAATTCGGATAACGGACGTTAAAAGAATTCATTAAATGGGATGCATTTTCGTGATTTTATTGAATTTTTTGTCTTTGACCCAATCAAAATCAATTTCATAATTTTGGTCCTTGTGATTTTTGTTTCGGTAAAAGACAAAAAATTGGTAGAAGGATGAAAATGTCCCTCATTTAACGGAATCTTTTAAGGCTGTTAGAGGGAGAAACCAAATCCGAACGTTTACAAACTATGATGGCTATCTTATAATTTTAAAACTGCAGGGATGAAATTGTTATTTTCAACCAACCACGGGAACCAAATTTGTTGTTTACAAAAATAAATAATAATCTTTGTTATAAAACTATAATAATGAGTGGCGTTAAAAACACATTTTAAGCTTAAAAAATAAATACAAAAATGAAAATTTGAAAAATGAAAATGAACATTGAGCTTAACTAAAACAACCTTAAATCGCAGAATCAGGCAACATTGATGATGCTTTCCGTCAGCACAAAGCATGTAAATTAAATTGCACTAAAAGACCAAAATGTCAAACCCAATTTGAAGAACAACAGATTCTCATAACTACAAATTAATAAAATAAATTAACAGCTGAAAAATGGGATATTATATTTTAAATAATTAAAAAAAAGAAAAAAAGAGGTTGAAGTCCACTTACATGAAGTAATGATCCAGAAAACAAACACCCTTTTCTTCTTCAGCAAAACAAGCTCAAAGAATCAAAACACAAGCATTTCACACTATCAAATTAACAAAGAAAGTCAAAGATGGCAATGGTTGACTTCTTTTGGTTGTATAAACACGAAGCAATTTCATCTCTATGGTTTTCTGCCAAACTTAAATTGGCAAATCCCCTTTTTGCAAAGATTTTCGTACGTTGGTTCCTACCATCGATCCATGTATATATTCAATCTCTACCGACTATATATTACATACATATATGTACAGATATAAATATTAATTAGGTGACTAATCACGATTAAACAAAGGCATAGAGTCTGTAACTAATCTATAAATTATTCCAAAATATTTTTGCTTTTAAGTCCATCCGTATAAGTCAATGTCAATGCGGATGCTTCGATTGATCGATCGGATACAAATATATTTATGGTTTCTTAATTAGTATATAGAATATCATGGACCATTTCATCATGTAATGTCACAAATCTATAAACTTTATAATGTATATTTAGAACGAAATTCTTATAGTTAACAAACAATTTTATTTATTATTTTTTATAAACAAGTTTGTTTATTCAATAGAAAAAGGTCATGTTCGGTAATGTACATTTTTCACATAACTAAAACCGAAACTAAGACCATAAAACGAAAACAAGTAAAATGTACATAAGTAGAACATGCGTGTCTCTATATGTATGAATGATCGTGTGAGAACTTTTTTGTGAGGATCATATTATAGCCTTAGGATGATTACTTTTGGTTGAAAGGCTGAAAGTGACTAGATGGGAGTTTTGTGATAAAAAGGAACTTCAGTGGCACAGTTGTAAGAGAGTTGGAATTTCACATAATTAACATATATCAAGATATTAACTAAATTAAGAAATCTTAAACGTAAAAAATAATTCATTAAACCGTATTCGTGATTCGTCAATTGTACAAGAACTACTATTAATTAAATTAAGAAATCTCAAACGTGAAAAATAATTCATTAAACCGTATTCGTAATTCGTCACTCGTACCAAGAACTACTATTAACCAAATTAAGAAATCTCAAACGTGAAAAATAATTCATGCAACCTTATTCGTGATTCGTTATTCGTACCAAGAACTACTATTAACCAAAATAAGAAATCTCAAATGTGAAAAATAATTCATGCAACCCTATTCGTGATTCGTTACTCGTACCAAGAACTACTATTAACCAAAGTAAGAAATCTCAAATGTGAAAAATAATTCATGCAACCTTATTCGTGATCCGTTACTCGTACCAAGAACTACTATTAACCAAATTAAGATCAAACGTGAAAAAAATTCATGACTGCCTTGGCGTGCATAACAACTCATGTTAACAAATACACTCACTACAAAAATAACTGCTTTTGCCGGAGGAAAAGTTCGTCGGCAAATGTCACAAAAGTTGCCGGCAAAAGCTCAATAATCTTTGCCGACGGATTTTTTCATCGGCAAAAGTTGTCGTGAAAAGCTGGCCACTAAAACTCTTTTTGCCGACTAACAAAAATGTTCGCCGGTAAAGATGCCTTTGCCGGCAAAAGATAGTTGCCGGTAAAAACTAAAGTCGTCGGCAAAATCTTCTATCAAGAAATCTTATAAAAGTGTTTTCCCGACGACTAAAAACTATTGTCGTCCTAATTTCCCCCGGTAAAAGTAATAGCACATGATCATGAGAGCACCTTTTACCGGCAAAATTTATTTCTTTTGCCAATGCAAAAAGTTAACGGTAAAAGTCGTTTGACTTTTTTTGGTCATACTTTTATTACAACAAAATATAGCTCATAAAGGTTGGTTTTATTGTATTCCAGATTTTTTTAATTATTATTTGTTAACTTTTTGTAATTTTAATTTAAAATATAAACTAATTAATTGATTTATAATAACAAATAAAGCATTATTAGTCTCTATTTAATTTTATTCATTGTACCAAATCAATGAAAGCTCAATACTCAGATTCATTACCACATCACCTAACACAAAAATCACAAAAAACAAAGTCTTCCCAGATCTTTATTTTACATTAAAAAACTCTTCCAAAACAAGCCAAATAGCAAACGTCACCGTTCATTGATTGATGTCTAAAAGCTAGGAAACTTGTGGTCTTATAATATACAATGTGAAATTCTAGTGAATTGCCACCGGTTTCCTGAGCTCCACCATGTCGAACGTGATCCGGTTCCAAAACTTTAACCATGTGCAGAACTAGTCCAACATCTTCAGTTGATCTTCAGTTGAGGACACTATTGCAATACCAAAACAAGCAACAATATTTGACATGCTTTAAATATCTACAATACTCTTCCGCTTATCTGTTACATAAGCATTAAAGAAATGGTGAAAAACAATCAGATGCAGAAAACATACAAGTTCAAAGCTGCAAGGACTTTATCATACCTGTTAGGAAATATTGAAACACATACGAACAAAACTCCACGTGATTTGATGACCTTGAGACCTTTAAGTAATAAGAAGTAGAAGATTAGAAACTTGTACATCCTTTTCATTATACCCCATTATACCAACAAAAACAAACTAGTATGTTTATATTAGTATACTTCCTTTTGCAAAATGCCATAGGTTTATTGTACAAGGAGAAGATATTTACAACCATCAGGACATCTACAAGGTGTACTTGTTCATGCAAAAGTCGAGCATCCACCAAAACCTTCAACAACCCAAACAAAATTCTAATCAGTTATACAAACAACAAACTAACACATCACCAGAAATAACATCAACACAATAATATCAAAATCAATTAACACATCACACCTTATTCAATTTATTGGTTCTTAGTAAATCAATCTCAGATGGTCCCGCTAGAGACAAGGGTTTCGTAACGCCGTGCTGCCGTGCTATTTCCCTTGAAGCTAGACTCTGCTTCTTTGAAATTTGAATCAAACATCAATAATTTATTCAATAACATCAGTAATTTATTAAAAAAAATCTAACTTAAATAACAAAAATTTATACCAATAAAATTAACAATTACTCAACTAGACTAAACACTAAAATCGCACCATTTGAAGTATTTTTCTATTTATTCACAGTGGTTATTAAAAGTTCCTCTACTTGATTACAAATTGAAGTGCTCATGTTTTGGCATCCAAAATCAAATTTCTCTTTTATTAATTTGGAAGTCAATGGCACCGCCTCAATATTAATTTTCAAATTCGTAACCAAATCCCCTGACTAACAGTGTGTGTAATACAGAGAGAAGAGAGAGTAACCCTAATGGTGTTGTTGGCAAGTTCAGGAGGCAGTGTTGTTCGAACAATGGACAAATCGAGATCAACGAGACAGAAAACAAGAACAAATCGAACATAAAACAAATTGAGAATGAGATAGAAAACGAAATCGAACAGAAAATAATGAAAAAATCGAACAGAAAACATACCTGAAGAGAGGAGAACGAAGGTGAAGGTTGAGCGATGAAGCCGAAATTGAAGCCTGTTATGGAGATGGAGAACCAAATCGATTCCTGTGAAGACGAAATCGAAACCTGTGATGGAGAACAAAATTGATTTTAGTGAATGACGAAATCGAAACCTGTGACGTGATGGAGACGGCATGGAGAACCAAATCGAGAGATGGAGATTGGAGTGGGAGAAACCGACGATTGGATTTTAATTTTAACATGGGGGAATTGTATTTTAACCTAATAAGTACAAAGGGGAGGGAAACGGGATGGGCGGGAGGGAGGGAAAAATTTGAGGGAATTATTTTAACCTAATTTGTGATTTACTTTTTAGTTTTTTTATAAAAAATAAAATTTTAATATCAATTCTTATTAAAATTTAAACTTAATGTATAATTAATTAATTACTATTAAAACTATTGTATTTATATATATATATATATATATATATATATATATATATATATATATATACATATATATATATATATGGTTGGGTTCCGGTGTAAAGTTCAGGTTAGTGTGACAAGTGATTATCAACCGTTGGATGAGAAACGGACGCATATTAGGATGAGATTCACCGAGATCATATGCACTAGATCGATTCTCTTCTAAGTGCAATTCATGTGAGGGAATAAGATTAAAAATGATCAACAGTTAAAATCTATTTCTCACGCTTCTCACATTAACTTCAATTTCTCACACGATAGGGAGAGATCATATGGAAACCACTCTAATTTTGCAAACCATGGAAACCGTCGATTTTATTGGTTAAGTTAATCAAATTGTTTCATGAAGTTGTTTAATTTGATGAAATTGTTTCATATAATTCTTTTATTGATGAAATTGTTGCATATATTTCTGTTCTTTATGTAAAAATGAAAAAGTTTCATTAGACTGCAAAAATACATGAAACAGTTTCGTCACTGAAAAGTTGAGGTTGACATTAGAAGTAGTTATCAACCGTTGGATGAGAAATGGATGCACATTAGGATGATATGCACCAAGATAAAATGCATCATATCAATTCTCTTCTAAGGCATAATTCATGAGAGGGTATTTGATTAACAGTGATCAACGGTACATATTTGCTTCTCACATTAACCTCAACTTTTCACACGATCATTCGTCATGTAGGTAGTTGATGTATATGTAGTATGTATGTATATATTGGAAATTCATGGGATTTGTTGGTTCTTCTGTGTGTATGGTAAACTTCAGTGGTTCTTAATTAACTATATTGGATGCTCACGGGTTTCAATAGTTTTTAACGAACTTGATTTGGCTTTTATGGATTTAAATGGCTCTTGATAAATTGTATTGAGCTTTAATGGGTTACACTTGCTCTTAATGAACTATTTGTCCTTAATGGGTTTTAGTGGCTCCTAATAAACTTGATTGGGACTTGATGTACTTTAAAGAATCTTATTGAACTATAATGGGCCTTGATTAAAGTATAGTAGAATTGATTAAAGTTCAATATATCCATTAAAACCCAATAACACCTTTTAAAGCCCAAGTGGCCAACAAGGAATTCCTTGGGGTGGGTTGATTCCCTTGGAGGTCTCGGGTTCGAGGCTTGCTAAGGGGTTTTCCCTCTAGGCGAAGCGGAGTGGGGTTTATTCCCCAAAGACGAAGGTTCGAGGAAGGCATACTGCCCGCTTGGATGTCACTGCATGACTCGAGCCACTAACTACTAACCCGCCGTTCTAAAAAAAATAAATCCTAATAGAACCGATAGAGCTTAGTATAATTGAGTAAAGCTCAATAGATCCATTGAAGTCCAATGAAATCTTTTAAAGTCCAATAGAACCGATTAACGCATAGTATTATTGATTAAAGCCCAATAGGTTAATTGAAGACCAACGAAACCCTTTAAAGCACAATATAACCGATTAAAGCCCAATAGAATTTATTAAAGCCAATAAATCCATTAAAGTCTAATGAAACCCTTTTATCGACGCGTTTGATAAATTTTTGTCGTATACGATTGTAATGTGTCATATTCGATTTTGTTAGTTGTCATGTGTGGTAATGCCTCGTATTGGATAGTAATTGGGGTATTGAACAATAACAAGTCTTATTGGGTTAGGTTGTTTGTAATTTTGGTTTAAATTAGGTTGTCTTATTGAATTATATTGGGTGATGGCTACCAGTGAGGCATATTGGGTTCTGTTGGGTGTTGTAACGAGTTTTAATGAGTTGTAACGAGTTGTACTGCGTTCTTACGTTGTAATGGATCGTATTGAACCGTATTGGATTCTATACATTGTAATGGGCAGTATTGGACTATATTAGGTGGTAATTGGTTATATTGGGTTATATTTTTTCTAGTAAAAAACGTCCTTAAAAATCATTATAAATTTAAAATAATTTTGCTGAAGGTGTGGGAAATTAGCCGGTAAAAGTACAACTACAAAATATTTATGAAATTAAAATACAATTGCCGACGAATTTAGGAAGCATATCGGCAAAAATGTCAGTGAATTTTTTTATTAATAATACTAAAATATTTTTGTCGACGAGTTTGGGAAGTCCGTCGGCAAAAGTTTAAGTGAAAAAAATATTAAAAATTATAATTAAATAACTTTTACCGGGGGTTTGAGAAATCCGTCGGCAAAAGTAACTTTGCCGACGACTTATAAGAAATTCGTCGGCAAAAGCGCATCTTTGCCGGTGGCATTTTTCGTCGGCAAAAAGTTAAAATTTTACCGGAGGCTTTCGTCTAAGTCGTCGGTAAAAGTAACTTTTACCGACGGACTTCCCAAATTCGTCGGCAAAAGCGCATCTTTACCGGCGGTATTTTCCGTCGGCAAAAAGTTAAACTTTTACCGGAGGCTTTCGTCTAAGTCGTCGGTAAAATCATGTTTTGGATTTTGCCTTCACTGTTTACACAATGCAACTTTATGTCAATAATTATTTCTGGATGAAGAAGACGATTTCCGGGTGAAGAAGATGATGATTTGAAGAAGACGATGATTTCCGGATGAAGAGGACGATGATTTTCAGGTGAAGAAGACGATTATTTACGGGTGAAGAAGATGATTTTCGGATGAAGAAGACGATGAACTTTGGACGAAGAAGACGATGATTTGGAGAAGACGATGATTTCCGGATGAAGAAGATGATGATTTCCGGATGAAGACGATGATTTGAAGAAGAATACGACGATGATTTACGGATGGAAAAGATGTTGATTTGAAGAATGATCCTGTTGATTTCCTTGAAACGAAATTCAAATTAATCTTCAAACAAAGGAAACAAAATCAAAAACACAATCTCAACAACCTTGTCAATGATTATGGAATATTTAAAAAAAACAACAACCGGTTAATCAAACCAACCATTAATAACCGCATAAAATATGGAAATGATTAACCTCCATTAATCTATATCTATACTATATTATAAAGCAGACATAAAAAAACTCTAAAATACAAATTATTAGGCACAAGGTATCATCATTTTATGCAAGATTCTAAATTTCTCTTAATCTATACTATATTATAAAGCAGACATAAAAAAACTCTTAAATACAAATTATTAGGCACAAGGTATCATCATTTTATACAAGATTCTAAATATCTTTTAATTTACAAGTATTAAAGCACAAGATACATATTATTATTAAAGACTTCTAACACCCCCCCCCCCAATTTGGTATGTGCAAGATCTTTCTTTTATACAGATCTTTCAATGTATCACTATTAATTAATATATTATATTATTATAAATTTGTTTTAATTATATTATTAAATATGTAATTAGTTATTTTTTATAAGATGTCATTAAAATATATAAGATAATCATTAAATTTTAACAAAATTTATAAAAAACATTATCACTTTCTCAAACCATCCAAAATCGTACTGTAAATCGACAAAAAAAACAAAAAAATAAAATGAAACATTAAAATTGTGATATATCTCGTTGCATTGCGTGAGTACGCTTCTAGTAATTATTAAAATTAAATAAATATCCAATTTTGAAAAAGACAAATATACCCCTCTGAATTAATAATTATCAATAAATAAAATAAATTCAATCTAGATCTAATCAACGGTTGATATCTAGGTTGCAAAAGTTGCAAAATATCCTTCCTCTCTCTCTCTCTCTATATATATATATATATATGTGTGAAAGATCGTGTGAGAAACATAAGAAGGGATCTGGACCTTTAATCACTTTTAATCTCACCCCCACCCCATGAATTGTGCTTCTCACGGGATTTGATCAAGTGCGTCTCATTAGTGTTGATCTTTATTTATGATCAATCCAAGAGTAGATATCCCTTCTTATCCTTCTCAACATAACTTTCGTTCTCACATAACCTAACCCTATATATATATAGGGAGAAGTTCATTTGAGAAATGCTAAATATATAAGAAATAGAGAAGTAATCATAGTCTTTCATTCAGTCAAGATCGGTTTTGACTGGTCAAATATTGCGTCTTTGTGAATCAGTTGAACTAATTAACTGTAGGTTCATATGTGAATCAGTTGAACTAATTAACAAATTCATATATGAATCTTTGTGATTCACATATAAACTAATTAACTGATTCATATATAAATGTATAGTTCATATATGAATCACAAAGATTCATATATGAATCAGTTAAAAGAGTTCATATGTGAATTACACTGGTTCATATATGAACATATAATTCATATGTGAATCATACAAGTTCATATATGAACTCGTCTTGTGTATTTACGAAACTACCTCTCTATCTTCTACAGACCACACAAGAAATTATCCGGTGCTTCACGGTCAAAGCCGCAAATGTTGACCAGATAAAAGGCTAGGATCATTTCTTTATTTCTCATATTTTTAGCATTTCTCAAATGAACCTAATCATATATATATATATATATATATATATATATATATATATAGAGAGAGAGAGAGAGAGAGAGAGTCGGATTCAAACGAGAACAATATATATAAAAACATAAGAAAACGGTCAAATCACATGTGATTTTACACTAACATCATCTACAAAATGACATGTGATTCATTCGACTTTGCCCCATGACCTAAAGTCGCGGCCACCTCGACTAATCCCCAATGAGTGGGGGGGGGGGGGGGGGGGGGAGAAGGAATCTTCGGCAGGTTTGGTGAACCCGTTGAGTACCCGTTTAGTTAAAAACAATGTATTCTAAAATTAAAATTATAAATAATCGTTACTACATTAATTACCAATATTGAAATATAAAATATATATGTCAGTTAAAATAAATACACATGTATATTCATACATATTTATTTATACACACACTATATACATAAATAAAATAAAATAAATAATCAAGTCGGATTAAGGGCGGAGAATGCCATCCTTGGCCCCGTCTCGACCCCGTTTTGGGCATGAAAATAAATTCTCGTCCCCGCCCCATTAGTCGTCAACCCAGGAATCCCCGTCCTGTTAGGGTCAGGTACCCACCCCAATAGGTAAAATTTTCATCTCTAAGTTCAATCCATTAATTTGAATTAATCCAACGATTATGCTAATTATTGCATAATTACCAATTACAGCTAATCGATTTTTAATTACGTAAAAACAAAATTGATTACGGAATATTTAAAACTTTCATGGTTATCCAATCTATTTCAAATGCACATCAAAACCCTTGATCACTATTTTTTCGAGCAACTAAAAACAAATCCAACAAGCTTAAAGTGAAAAAGTCATTCATGTTATAACCCAGTGGTAAGGTAACATCCTGGGGGGTCAGTGGATGGTATCCCTGACTACCCAGGTTCGAACCCCGTGGTGAGCATCCTGTGACATCCATGATCATGGCCCTGCCACATAGTGGTACCCTTAATTGGGTTGGGTCGTGATCGACGGGGATTAGTCGGGTGACACCCTTAAGTGGGAGTCCGGATACCCCGGGAACGTGTGTGTGTTAACTTGTCGTTCAAAAAAAAAAAACTTAAAGTGAAAAGGTTCTAACATTATGTGCACATCCTCATTATAAATTAAAAGGTTTCATGGTATGTACATCCTCGTTTTCATACAAAGTATCATGTTTCACAATATGCACATCATCGAAATTATTAAGGTTCACATAATGGACGATTTCCGTATCATCCAAGTCCATAAATAAATTGTAACAGAATACTCAAAGATTAAAATTAGAGTTGCTATGAGAGAAGCTGAGAATCTCAGTGCGACCAAATTAAGTGATGATAATGATATGTCTCAAATCTCCAATTTGCCCCCTGTAACTTCTAAAGTTGCATTTAAGTAGTGGTGGTTTTTAAAATTCTTACAAAATTACCATTAGTAATGATCATCGTTGATTAAATGTGATAAAAGTTTAGGATTTAATCTTACAAAATATAAGGTTCTTTTATATAATTATAGGGGGGGAAAAGAATTTATTTAATCATATTATGACTATAAATAAAGTGGGGGTATAGCTTGACATTCCATTTAATTGGTTTCAAAAAAGGCGGGCCTTCAAGATTGTGTGCATGATTTTTGGAGTTTGTCTGCATGTTTGCTTATCAAGTTATTAAAATCCTTTAATTATGCACCAAGAAGAGTAGAAAATAAATTTTAACTTTTATTTTTATTTCTTTTAATTTCCATTTAAAAACCGTTGCATAAAGCATGCAGCCCATCGAATTTGCTCTAACCATTCAAAGTCAGATGGAAATGTATATGAAAATTTTAATATATGAAATAATAAAGATACACCCCTATGTAAAGATACACACCCACTCCTTGGGCGATGTGGCTACACTTTTGGTGTTGATGATTTCTTTGAAAGTGAGACATGTACTTCAATAAGTCAAGTTGTAGTCTCTGATGTTTGAATTTTGCTTTGAAAGTGGGACCTAACCACTAACTCCGTTAAAAAACTCAGTTAGAGTCAAGAACAAAATTGTCCAACCATGTTTTTGTCTTTTTTTTTTTGTTTTTTCTTGTGTTTAGAAAAACAATTAAAACACACGGACCAACTAGTAATTAACTCTATTATATGTATAGACGGAGGTTAAAGGGAAAACCTCAAATAACTGGAAAACTAAAAAACACTTTGACAGCCGTTAGATTAGATGATCTGATGGATATGATTAAATAGACGGTTACAACAATAATTTTTAAATTAAAAAAACCTTCACCCCCTATTTTTTATTCGAAAAAATACGAAAAATGAACAAAATTCGAGCGAAATAAATTACACCAAATAAAATATCATATTTTTCTCGTTAATTTGACATCCATATTCATATACTTTTTCATTCGTTTTTTCGTGGTTTTCCGGTTTTCTATTTATTTAGAGTTATATATATATATATATATATATATATATATATATATATATATATATATATATTAAAGGGGTTAATCGGTTTTTGAAAAGTAGTTATTGATATATATAGTTACAGTTTTGGTCCCTTAACTCCTTTGATAGATTTACTTTATACCTTTTAGTTTTACATTTTACATTTTCATTATATTAACACATATAAACATATATTAACTAAAATACGTTAAAAAAATAATATTTAATTTTAACAAGTTACACCATTATAGTCGTCTTTTCGATACCTTCGAAATTAGTCCAATATTGAATATTTTTTGATTTAATTATTTTATTATATGTTAAAAATATGTTAAAAAATACGTTTTAACATATCACATTAACATATATAATTACGTTGTATTTTGTGGATATCACATGTGATTAATTGTGGATATCACAAATTTCGATTATTTTGGGATATCACATGTCGATCAATGAAAACAGAATCATTCGACATATATATAATATATTATTTGAAATAAAGTAAAGTAATTGATTTGAAATAAATAAAAATATTATTGAAGACCCTCGTAGACGCAGTTATTGTAACGCGCCAACATTTATCAACTCCAAAAATTTTGGTCATAAAGAATCAACGAGACATAGCTCCTACTTCCAACGACAACCCCTCCAACTCCATATCTTGATCAAATCCCGAGTTTATTTCATCCATACATCGCGCAAGTACAAAATGTATTAGGCGATGAAAATTGTGAATTTCAAGTCATATCTACTTGTTTCGGTAGTCATGAAGATGCATGGACACTATCCTTACAGAGTTAATGGATGAACTAAGTGGGTATTAAAAGAAGATTACCCAATGCCCACACTCATACACCATTGGACACGTCATGCACTTTCAGATGCAATGTCGTGAATTATCCCATACAAACGTAGATTAGATGTGAATGAAGAATATATAGAGCATACTCGTACTCGTGAATATGTTGATTTAAATGAATTATCAAAGTTTAAATATGTTGGAATAAAAAAATACGCAATATATTTATTATGTTTATTATCTTGATGTTAAAACTTACGTTCGATGTAATGCATTTTTTTTAAATCGATTAACCAAGGTATAATATATGACATATAATAATATAATTAAATCAAAAAATAGTCAATATTGAGCTCATTTCGAATGTATCGACGAGACGATTATAATGGTGTAACTTGTTAAAATTAAAAATTATTTTTTTAACGTATTTTAGTTAATATATGCTTATATGTGTTAATATAATGAAAATGTAAAATGTAAAACTAAAATATATAAAGTAAATCTATTAAAAAAGTTAAGGGACAAAAACTGTAACTACGAATTAAAAATAAAATAAGATATGATGTGATGTGAGAGAGAATTGGAAATCCATTAAAATTAAATGTTATATTTAACACCCTTATAATTAATTATTTAATTTACTTTATATCCTTTGTTTTTTCATTTTTCATTTTACACTCTTATCATTTTAACACAAATAATCGTATATAGAAAAAAATGCAATGAAAAAATACGTTTCTTTTTTTACAAATTATACCATTATAATCGTTTCGTCAATACCTTCAAAACGAGCCCAATATTGAATATTTTTTAATTTAACCGTACTATTAAAAACTATGAATATCTGTGAATTGGTTTATTTTCTATCCATACGTTTTATTTTTTTCACCGTTAATGTATTAAAAATACATAATTGTAGATCAACTAAAATATATTAAAAGTATGTTTCATTAGTATTATAAATTCTAATATTATAATTTGTTGGTTAATAATTTTAATATAAACTAATTATTGAATATTTTTATTGGTAGCATAAATATGTAACATTCATCTCCAACAACATTGCTATAATTTCTCTAAAATAGAGAATCAAAAATGAAAATCTTTAAAAAGTATTACATTCATCTCCAACAGATTTGCTATTTTAGAGATTTTAAAATAACTTATATTATTATAATATTCTATAATTTATCATCCTAATACACTTTTAAAAAAAATCATAATATAAAATAATAAAAATTGAATTTCATTGGTAGGATTGAATAAAATAATCATTTCTCTCTCCTACCATCAAGTTTTAGAGAATTCTCTAAACTTGAGAAATTTTCAACTTTTCTTTATTATAGCAAACAAGATAGCAAAGTTGTTGGAGAGGTTTAGAGAACAAAAACTCATTTTTTCTATTTTAGCAATTCTGTTGGAGATGCTCTTATATATATACTAGGCATATACCCGCGCGATGCAGCGGAATGTGAGTAAATAACGAACAATTAATGCTACTTCCTTATAGACATGTCATCAACAATAAACAATGACCTAAGAATCACAACTTATGAAACAATAAACCCTAAACCCATAAAGATATTCAATAATTAGTTTATATTACAATTATTGACGAAAAAAATTATAATAATATAATTTATAATAAGAATGAAAGGTATTTTACGATTATGTAAAAAAATTATAATGATATAATGTGCTAACGGTGGAAAAAAACGTATGAATAAAAAACAAATTAATTCGTAGATATTCATGATATTTAATAGTACGGTTAAATTAAAAAACATTCAATATTGGGCTCGTTTTGAAGGTATTGACGAGACGATTCATATACGATTATTTGTGTTAATATGATAATGGTGTAAAATGAAAAATGAAAAAACAAGGGATATAAAGTAATTAAATAAGTAAGTGTAAGGTGCTAAATGTAACATTGTAAGGGTGGTAAATGTTATTGTATAAAAGATTGTACAATAACCGTTTTAGAATTTTTATCTATACTACTAGGCATATACCCGCGCGATGCAGCGAAATATAAGTAAAGAACGAACAATTAATGCTGCTTTCTTATATACATGTCATCAACAATCAACCATGACCTAAAAATCATAAATTATGAAACCTAAACCCAAAAAGATATTCAATAATTAGTTTATATTACAATTATTGACGAAAAAAATTATAATGATATAATTTATAATAAGAATGAAACGTATTTTACGATTATGTGTTTTTAATGTGCTAACGGTGGAAAAAAATAAAACGTATGGATAGAAAACAAATTAATTCGTAGATATTCATGATATTTAATAGTACGGTTAAATTAAAAAACATTTAATATTGGGCTCGTTTTGAAGGTATTGACGAGACGATTATTATGGTATAATTTGTAGAAAAATGAACGTATTTTTTTCATTGCATTTTTGTTCATATACGATTATTTGTGTTAATATGATAATGGTGTAAAATGAAAAATGAAAAAACAAGGGATATAAAGTAAATTAAATAAGTAAGTGTAAGGTGGTAAATGTAACATTGTAAGGGTGGTAAATGTTATTGTACAAAAAATTGTACAATAACCGTTTTAGAATTTTTATCTATACTACTAGGCATATACCTACGCGATGCAGCGAATTGTAAGTAAAGAACGAACAATTAATGCTACTTCATTATATACATGTCATCAACAATCAACCATGACCTAAGAATCACAACTTATGAAACCTAAACCCATAAAGATATTCAATAATTAGTTTATATTACAATTATTGACGAAAAAAATTATAATGATATAATTTATAATAAGAATGAAACGTATTTTACGATTATGTATTTTTAACGTGCTAACGGTGGAAGAAAAAAATAAAACGTATGGATATAAAACAAATTATTTCGTAGATATTCATGATATTTAATAGTACGGTTAAATTAAAAAATATTCAATATTGGGCTCGTTTTGTAGGTATTGACGAGACGATTATAATGGTATAATTTGTAGAAAAATGAACGCATTTTTTCATTGCATTTTTGTTAATATATGATTATTTGTGTTAATATGATAATGGTGTAAAATGAAAAATGGAAAAGTAAGGGATATAAAGTAAATTAAATAAGTAATTGTAAGTGTGATAAATGTAACATTGTAAGGGTGGTAAATGTAATTGTACAAAAGTTTGTACAATAACCGTTTTAGTTTTTTCATTATATAGTATAGATTATATAAACATACCCGCACTTATATGTGAATCAAAGACTAAAATATCGATAAGAACGAAGAAAAACAAACTTAAAATGAAACGTTGTTGTCATTTTGATTTCGAGATGTTTCGCGAGCGGATACATACCTTTGTCAATTGTTCCTTCGATTTCACGATTTTTCGTCCCACATCGTGCGCGGGTATATGCCTAGTATATATATATATATATATATATATATATATATATATATATATATATATATATATAGATTACACAGGGACCACGCCGACCAAATATGTAACACCCTCAAATCTGGAAATAACAATTAATTTAAAATTTTCTAAATACATCGATAACTGAATCACCTACAGTACCAATTTAAGGTTTAACTTCAAATAACACAATTCAAACCTTATACAAGGTCTATAATTGGGACGGGTGTTACTAAAAAAACAGTCGCTATTTCCAAAATGCGAAAGGTTTCACAAAGTTACTCTCTCGTGCATATGACTAGCACTCGTCTCTCCACAAAGTCGCTAGTACCATTCCTTAACCGAAACCTGATACACATGCCGACAAATAAAAAGGTTAGGCTAACGCCTAGTGAGTTCAAGAGTTTTCAACATGAATAAATATATTTGTTAAAAGGAAAGAATACATTTTAAATCATAATCTTTTAAAAAGATTTACTTTAAATATTAAACGACTCGTTTTCCAATAACCCACATTTTTAAAGACAAAGTACCCCAACATAGACATTCCTTCGTAAAGTATATTCAACCCAAAAACTCACTCAAAACGTGAATAGAAAATGAACTCCAAATCTATAAAGCGCGAATAAAACTTTATTTCCCGAAACACCCAAACACGGGTGGGGAATAATACTCAACCCATAAATCATGAATAAAAATGTATATATATATAAAACGTCACCGAAAACATGGATATTAAAATTTAATAACCAAATAACACCTCTCGGTGACGGGGGAGACCCGACTCCATTGTACGTGGCGAAACACAATGTTAAGCCACATAACCATGTTGTCAAATTACACCTCAAATCGTGACTGTATTGTCTGCTTTAAAAAGCTACACCTCAAGTCCCAATTACACCGTATCTCCCATTGCCAAGCTACACCTCAAGGATACGCGATCTTATTGCCTGTTGGTTCTCAAATGGAGTTTCAACCTCGAGGTTCTCATTCGACCTCTATTGCCTACTCCCTATCATTCAAGATAGGAGCATCAACTCCTTACTTGATAACCCACGATGTCTAACCCTCGTGCACAAGAATTAGAGCATCAAAACCACAAACCCATGGTCCCGAAATACAACTCATAAAGATTCATCTCCACAAAAGACCGGGACAACAACAATGCCAACACGATATATTTCCCACAGTGAGAATATCAATACTCCTCACCATTAAATATGACTGACTTACATGCCTATGAATCCATTGCATTACATTCTAAAATACATGACTCCAAATTAATGACACACGCACTCAAAACATGTATTCTACAAAATAAAGTGCAATAAATCCAACTCACACCCAAAACTCCACATTAAGTTATTAAAACCGGATAATTGTCCCCAGGACTCGACAAAGAAGAAAACTGAGCCTTAAGCTCAAACAATCAAATGACTATCTGCTAAAATCCACAAAATGAAATAAAAACGCAATCGACCAACGTTTATGCAAACACATGCTCCAAAATACATAAATAAACTCCAACACAATTTAGATTGAAACAAATTATTTTCCAAACAAGTTTATATTCCCATTGACTCTTTCAAAACGTCCCATAACACAAGATCAAACATTTCCCATAACATACATTAAAAATACAATTACTCCAAAGGGTTTACACTCGTACGATAAATCGTTAAAATATCAATATCAAAGATTTACTCATCAAAATACTTGGAATACATATTTCCCCATAACCAAAAGGTTTACGATTTTCGAAATGTTCGCAAGGGTGGGAATGACCAAACTCCAATGACCCACACGTTGGTATTTTCAAAACATTCCACAACAAAAAATACACATATTACCAACAAACACTAAAATGCATTTTTTTACCAAATAATCTTCATGTTTGCAAATAAGTCATCAAAACATTTTCATTATGATACATTTATCAAGATTCCCAAAAATCCCAAAGATGGGTGTTTCACAAGATTTATCGAACCAAGTATCCCAGATAAGTAAGTTTCATAAAATAATCCAACGTTTGATAATTAACAAGTAAAACACATAAACACTTTAAAACTGTAACACCCTGAATTTTGGGATTGGGTGAGAAGTTGACCGTTACCCAAAGTTCAGGGGGGTTAAATGTAACTTGGGTTATATATATACAAAATCAAATTAGATATTTTGATAAATATCACAAATATCAGTTTTTGGTTTTGAGAAGTCAGAGAGAGAGGAAGAAAGGCAGGAAGAAGCTTTGTAAAGGGTCGATCGTTTCGGGCAAATCGAGGTACGAATCTAGCTTAATGCTTTGATCTGAATACTTTTAGCCGTGTAGAATCTCGTTGTGAAGGTTTTGAACCGTTCCATTTTGAGATCTGAGTATTTCTCATCTGGATCTGGGTTAAATCTGGGTTCTACATCGTACTGTTCTTGATGAACAAGGCGATGGTTGATTCGACCGAAGGGTTGATTCGACCGGATGGGTGTTCGACCGAAGGGTTGATTCGACCGGATGGGTGTTCGACCGAAGGGTTGATTCGACCGGATGGTTGATTCGACCGAGGGGTTGTTCGACCGGATGGTCCCTCGACCGGTGTTGTCTGTTCGACCGGAGTAGTGTTGGACCGGGGAGGTGTTCGACCGGTTGTTGCCTTTGACCGGATTAGGTTATGTTAAGTTGTTAGCTTCTGTGTCTTTGAGTCCTATTCAAGTAACGAGAGGTTTATCTGTATTTCGACTTACCGATTCTTTCGGTGTTATCATAGGTAGCGCTTGTTAAGAAGAAGGAAACAGAGGTGAGTTCTTACTATCATTTTAAACTATATACATATCAAAAGTTACCTTTTGGATCTTATCTTATTAAAGTAAAATGATGTTTTACTTGCACGTTATGTGATTATGCAAAAAGAATGATTAAAAGCCCTTTTTAATGATTTTCATTCTTACCAGAAGTTGAACTGGAAATAACATTTTGTTTATAAAATGTATTTATACCATATGTTTATTTATGGTTGGTCACATATGTTGTTGTGACGAGTCCTTACCATTACTAGTGGATCCCTAGGTTTTGGAGTAGACTGTATTGTTGGGATGTTACATTCCCCAGAATTGTAGCTATGGATCACTTGTTCCTCGGGGGAAACTTGGTACGGTTATGTGAGGCCGGATACTAGCCATGGTTCATAGTGATCCTAGTGAAGGAGTATACCTTGGTTTTGCGCTTGGGGCTTGATCTCACGTTGAAGCACGGACTTTGTGATTCGTATCCGCGGACTCCAATTGGTTTAGCTCGTAACTCGGATTGTTGGCCTAACTTTGTGTTACGCCACGATCCTTGGTAAAATATTTTGTTTTTGGTCCTTTTGTGGTATGTTTATAACGAAAAAGCCCGATTGTGGCGAGGACCTAAATTGTAAACTTAATCTCTTTGGAAATGTTATCTTGATGCAAATGTTTTATCTTTTGAGCTTCATAAACTGTATGTTCTCACCAGGCTTTAAGTCTGACACTTTTTCTTAAATGGTATGTGTATCAGGTTTCCATTAGCGGTGGGTTGCCGGGGTTTTTGGAGAGACGAGTTTTGAGTCTCGAGGTTTTTGGGATTGATTAGTATTATTGCTGGGCATTGTTAAGTCCCATTCTTTTGATGAAATCCTTGTATAGGATTGTATAGTCTGGAGGACTTATCCCATTTATGAAAATTTATGGTTTTACATTCGTTATATTGTCAGATTTCCAGGTTTTAATTTACTCTGATTTTTGAGGTGTTACAAGTTGGTATCAGAGCTCTAGTTTAAGCGAACTAGGCATGAATGTAAGATGTCTAGACTTAGACTGCGTATGCTAAGAATTGATCCGCGAGATTCGGGTAGAGCTCCTAAGATGGGTTAGTCTTAGAGTCAACGGAAAGTACGTTTATCAGGCGTTGTAATGGTGGTGACAAGAACCGTTATGTGTTGTATGTTCATAATTTCACTTAGCTAATGTTATTATGAGGATATTGTACGTAAGAGTCCTTGAATTGCTATTAATATGGCATTTGGTAATGTGGTAGTACGTTTTCCTTTCGTGTTTTTCTATCTTTTCTTATCTCTTCCACTGCTCCGTGTAGCAGTTCAGAATGGTAGGTACGCGTGGAAGACCGCGTGCTCGTGTTGATGGTCAGGAAGCGACAGCCTCTACAGCGGGTCAGTCGGAAGGAGTTGAGGTTATCGTTCGACCACCCGTTCAGCAAGTACTAGGAGGGGGGCCAGAGGTCATTCCGAGAGTAGACCTGGCTTTGTCCCACCCAGTAATCGGGGATGCTAATCCCCAGTCAGAGTTGTTGGCCAGCGTGATGTTGGCAATGAGAGAAGAGATGGCCAAGCAACAAGAGTTTCTGCTAAAAGCGATGGAGGACCGCGACGTGAACCATCGGAGAAGTGAGACGGTGGTGGAGAACGTCGTAGTAGGTTCTGGTGATGATGGTATAAGGGTCACGACAGTAGAGCGCAGGAGTTCTGAAGTTCCGGGGAACAGGAAGAGTTGTTCCTATAAGTCCTTTCTGGGCTGCGGACCGCCAGAATTCTTCGGTTCTGACGACCCGGTGGTGTGCGTTAAGTGGATCCGAGCGGTTGAACAAGCTTTTGGCTCTTCCGAATGTGGTGATGATCAGAGGGTGCGGTTTGGTACCCAACTGCTGAGGGACACTGCACTCATCTGGTGGAATATCATCCAATCCACTCTATCTCCGGAAGTACTGGCTCAGTTGTCGTGGGCCGAGTTCAAGAAGAAGCTGCTAGAGGAGTTTTGCAACGAGAGGACCATGGACCGAATTGAGAAAGAATTCCGGTCTTTGGTGAAAGGGAGCCTGACGGTGAGGGAGTATACCCGTCAGTTTATGGAGAAACTTGGTCTGGTGGGGCACGCTGCCCCAACAGAGAAAGACAAGATGAAAGCTTATCTCAACGGCTTGCCAGCGGACATACAATCTATGGTCCATAATTTCAAGGCTTCTAACCTCCGAGAGATGGTGGAAGAAGCTCAATTTATGGAAGAGATGTTCGCGAAGGGCAAATCTGAGAAGGCAATGGTGGTGCCTGAAAAGAGAAAGTGGGAGAACAGTTCAGTACCTCCCAAGCGGACCCGACCTTTTGTTGGGAACCGCAACTTCAGCAATTATCAGGAAGCTAAGTGGTGCCCGAGGTGTCGAACTAAGCATCACGGTAACTGTTACAACAATTCTCAAGTTTGCTATAAGTGTGGGAAGCCCGGTCATACTGTCAGAGATTGCCCGGTCAGTGGAATCGTCTGTTACGAGTGTAAGGCACCGGGGCATGTAAAGAGAGATTGCCCGAAGCTTGTGTCGGGTAGCGCGCCAGCAAGGAAGGAGAACCCTCCTAAGGTTCAGAGTCGAGCATTTCAGATGACGACCGAAGAGGCTAGAGCATCCGCTGATGTGGTATCGGGTACTTTTCTTATAAACTCTGTACCTGCTCGTATTTTGTTCGATACGGGTGCTAGTTTCTGTTTCGTATCTGAATTATTCCGTCAGAAAATTGCTATGCCCACTACTAGTCTTGAGGATGCATTAGTAGTAGAAATAGCAGATGGTAGGCAAGTTCTGATCCACGAAATTCTGAAGCAGTGTGCTCTTAGCATCGAAGGGAGAGAATTCCCGATCGATCTGCTACCAATGTCAATCGGGGGTTTTGATGTTGTAATCGGTATGGATTGGTTGTCAAACAATCAGGTCGAGTTCGTGTGTTCCAAGAAGATGATTCGACTTCCCAACCTCTCTGGAGAGGTCGTGGTCATCTATGGCGAAAAGAGAAAGGGTGAAGTGGCAATAATCACAATGGCAAAAGCACGCAAGTGTTTAGTAAAAGGATGTTCGTCCTTCCTAGCCTATGTGATCGATGCCAAGTTAGAGAAGTCCAAGCTGGAAGATGTGAAGATCGTGCGGGAGTATCCAGATGTCTTTCCGGACGACTTGCCCGGGTTGCCGCCCGATCGTCAGGTAGAGTTTCGGATTGATCTTGTGTCAGGCGCTGCACCGATCGCTAAAGCACCTTATCGTTTAGCGCCATCGGAGATGCAAGAGATGGTGGCACAACTCCAAGAGCTTTTTGAGAAGGGATTCATAAGACCGAGTTCGTCACCTTGGGGAGCTCCGGTCTTATTTGTTAAGAAGAAGGATGGCACAATGAGAATGTGCATCGACTATCGTGAGTTGAACAAAGCTACAGTGAAGAACAGGTATCCGCTTCCGAGAATAGACGACTTGTTCGATCAACTTCAAGGAGCGGGTTGTTTCTCCAAAGTCGACTTACGATCAGGCTATCACCAAGTGAAGGTGAGAGAAGAAGATGTTCCGAAGACGGCTTTCAGAACGCGTTACGACCATTACGAGTTCCTTGTAATGCCTTTTGGTCTGACGAACGCACCAGCGGTGTTTATGGACTTGATGAATAGAGTGTGCCGACCATTCCTCGACAAGTCGGTCATTGTATTCATTGACGACATACTCGTGTACTCCAAGAGTGAGACAGAGCACGAGCAGCATCTTCGTGAAGTTCTGGAAGTGTTGAGAAAAGAGAGATTGTACGCCAAGTTTTCCAAGTGCGACTTTTGGCTTAAAGAAGTACAATTTCTGGGACACGTAGTCACTCGGGACGGAGTGAAAGTAGATCCCTCCAAGATTGAAGCAATGATGAATTGGGAGCCTCCTAAGAGTCCGTCAGAGATTCGAAGTTTCTTGGGTCTGGCGGGATACTACAGGAGATTCATTCAAGACTTTTCGAAGATCGCTTCTTCCTTGACAGTTCTGACTCGGAAGAATGTGAAGTTTGAATGGGCAGAGGCCCAAGAGAAGGCATTCCGGATTCTTCAGAAGAAATTGTGTGAAGCTCCGATCCTATCTTTGCCTGAAGGGTCGGAAGATTTCGTGGTTTACAGCGACGCTTCAAAGATGGGATTGGGTTGTGTGTTGATGCAACGAGGCAAGGTAATCGCTTATGCCTCGAGGCAGCTTAAGATACACAAGCAGAATTATCCAACCCATGATCTGGAGTTAGCAGCGGTGGTGTTCGCTTTGAAGCTTTGGCGACATTACCTCTACGGCACGAAGTGTACTCTTTACACGGATCACAAGAGCCTGAAGTATGTCTTTGGTCAGAAAGAGCTGAATATGAGGCAAAGGCGGTGGCTCGAGTTGTTGAAAGACTACGACTGTGAATTGCTTTACCATCCCGATAAGGCGAACGTGGTGGCCGATGCGCTAAGTCGGAAGGACTATAGCGGGAGTATTCGGGCTACCCATTCAAGAATCGAGCTAGTGTCTAGCCTTATTGAGAAGATCAAGACATCTCAGATGGAAGCATTGTTAGAAGAGAATCTCAAAGAGGAAGTCATGACAAAACAGCGTTTACTCTTAACGGAGGATAGCCGCGGAGTGAAACTGTTCAGTGGTCGTGTGTGGGTGCCAAAGGTTGGGGGAAACCGTGAGCTGTTGCTAGAAGACGCCCACAAGTCCAAGTATTCCATTCACCCGGGAAGTACGAAGATGTACAGGGACTTGAAGTTGCACTATTGGTGGCCGGTGATGAAGCTTGAAGTGGCACGTTACGTTGAGCGTTGTGTGACGTGTTCGCAAGTTAAGGCCGAACATCAGAGACCGTATGGGAGTCTTCAGTCTTTAGAGATTCCCGAGTGGAAGTGGGAGCATATCACCATGGACTTCGTGACGAAGTTGCCTAAAACTCTTCGGGGACACGATACCATCTGGGTGATAGTGGATAGATTGACGAAGAGCGCTCACTTTCTGCCTATGCGCGAGACTTTACCGATGGATAAGTTGGCGAAGCTTTATATCGATGAGGTGGTCTCGAGGCATGGAATACCGTTGTCGATCGTGTCGGATCGTGACAGTCGGTTCACTTCGAACTTCTGGGATGGGTTTCAGAAAGAGCTTGGTACGCGAATTAAGTTGAGTACGGCTTACCATCCGCAGACTGACGGGCAGAGCGAACGAACAATCCAAACCTTGGAAGACATGTTGAGGTCTTGTGTCATCGATTTCGGGGGTAGTTGGGACTCTCACCTGCCTTTGGTGGAGTTCGCTTACAACAATAGCTACCACTCGAGTATTGGGATGGCACCTTTTGAAGCACTGTATGGGCGAAAGTGTCGGACTCCCGTGTGTTGGCTAGAAGCGGGAGAGAAGCAGTTCGCCGGACCTGAAATCGTGCAAGAGACTGCCGATAAGGTCAAGTGCATTCGAGAGAGGATGAAAGCGGCTCAAGATCGTCAGAAGAGCTATGTCGATAAGAAGAGGAGACCGATGGAATTCCAAGTAGGCGACCGCGTTATGCTTAAGGTATCGCCATGGAAAGGCATTATACGGTTTGGAAAACGTGGGAAGTTGAGTCCTCGTTTCCTCGGACCTTTCAAAGTACTTAAGCGAGTTGGTTTGCAAGCCTATCAGTTGGAACTGCCACCGGAGTTGAGTAGAATACACAACACGTTTCATGTCTGCTACCTCCGGAAGTGTTTGGCGGTAGAAGACAACGTCATTCCCCTTTCAGAGCTAAGGGTAGACGAAGGTAACCGTTGTGTGGAAGAGCCCGACGCCATCTTGGAGAGAAAGTCTAAGAAGTTGCGTCATAAAGAAGTCACTTTGGTCAAGGTGCAGTGGAAGCATCACCGAGGAGCAAATGTGACTTGGGAATCGGAAGAGGATATGAAGCGTAGATATCCTCATCTCTTTGTATAGTTGGATTTCGGGGACGAAATCATTCCCAAGTTGGGGAGGATTGTAACACCCTGAATTTTGGGATTGGGTGAGAAGTTGACCGTTACCCAAAGTTCAGGGGGGTTAAATGTAACTTGGGTTATATATATACAAAATCAAATTAGATATTTTGATAAATATCACAAATATCAGTTTTTGGTTTTGAGAAGTCAGAGAGAGAGGAAGAAAGGCAGGAAGAAGCTTTGTAAAGGGTCGATCGTTTCGGGCAAATCGAGGTACGAATCTAGCTTAATGCTTTGATCTGAATACTTTTAGCCGTGTAGAATCTCGTTGTGAAGGTTTTGAACCGTTCCATTTTGAGATCTGAGTATTTCTCATCTGGATCTGGGTTAAATCTGGGTTCTGCATCGTACTGTTCTTGATGAACAAGGCGATGGTTGATTCGACCGAAGGGTTGATTCGACCGGATGGGTGTTCGACCGAAGGGTTGATTCGACCGGATGGGTGTTCGACCGAAGGGTTGATTTGACCGGATGGTTGATTCGACCGAGGGGTTGTTCGACCGGATGGTCCCTCGACCGGTGTTGTCTGTTCGACCAGAGTAGTGTTGGACCGGGGAGGTGTTCGACCGGTTGTTGCCTTTGACCGGATTAGGTTATGTTAAGTTGTTAGCTTCTGTGTCTTTGAGTCCTATTCAAGTAACGAGAGGTTTATCTGTATTTCGACTTACCGATTCTTTCGGTGTTATCATAGGTAGCGCTTGTTAAGAAGAAGGAAACAGAGGTGAGTTCTTACTATCATTTTAAACTATATACATATCAAAAGTTACCTTTTGGATCTTATCTTATTAAAGTAAAATGATGTTTTACTTGCACGTTATGTGATTATGCAAAAAGAATGATTAAAAGCCCTTTTTAATGATTTTCATTCTTACCAGAAGTTGAACTGGAAATAACATTTTGTTTATAAAATGTATTTATACCATATGTTTATTTATGGTTGGTCACATATGTTGTTGTGACGAGTCCTTACCATTACTAGTGGATCCCTAGGTTTTGGAGTAGACTGTATTGTTGGGATGTTACATTCCCCAGAATTGTAGCTATGGATCACTTGTTCCTCGGGGGAAACTTGGTACGGTTATGTGAGGCCGGATACTAGCCATGGTTCATAGTGATCCTAGTGAAGGAGTATACCTTGGTTTTGCGCTTGGGGCTTGATCTCACGTTGAAGCACGGACTTTGTGATTCGTATCCGCGGACTCCAATTGGTTTAGCTCGTAACTTGCATTGTTGGCCTAACTTTGTGTTACGCCACGATCCTCGGTAAAATATTTTGTTTTCGGTCCTTTTGTGGTATGTTTATAACGAAAAAGCCCGATTGTGGCGAGGACCTAAATTGTAAACTTAATCTCTTTGGAAATGTTATCTTGATGCAAATGTTTTATCTTTTGAGCTTCATAAACTGTATGTTCTCACCAGGATTTAAGTCTGACACTTTTTCTCAAATGGTATGTGTATCAGGTTTCCATTAGCGGTGGGTTGCCGGGGTTTTTGGAGAGACGAGTTTTGAGTCTCGAGGTTTTTGGGATTGATTAGTATTATTGCTGGGCATTGTTAAGTCCCATTCTTTTGATGAAATCCTTGTATAGGATTGTATAGTCTGGAGGACTGATCCCATTTATGAAAAGTTATGGTTTTACATTCGTTATATTGTCAGATTTCCAGGTTTTAATTTACTCTGATTTTTGAGGTGTTACAAAAACAGACATTTTTGCATGTACTAGTTTTCACAAATCAACTTGAACTCACCTTGCTAGATTTAGACTAAATCTAGATTCTCCCCAACTTGAGCTCCTTTTGAAGAAATTCGAATCTTCAAGCCAAAACTACCAAAAAATAGATCCATAAATTTCCAACCATAAATACACGTATCCAAGTGTTTAGAATCATTCCCCAAAACATCTTATATCAAAATCTCCATTTTGGCCAAAAACCCTAATTTGACATAATTTCCCCAAAATCACCCAAACCGAAATTGGGGAAATAAAACACTAGGTTGTCAACAATAGGGCATTTATAACTCATAGAGAATTTGGAAAGGGGGGGGGGGGGAATGAACTTACCTCATAGGTTTTGGTGAAAACCTAGAAAACCCTAAAATGGAGCTTGAGGTTGAAGATGAAGATGGAGACTCTTGATCTTAGCTTCCAATCCTTAATTTGATGACGGTTTACCACCATAATACCCAAATATATGAGCCAAAGATGACCCCAAATCACCATACACGATTTAGGTTTGTTCTAGAGAGAGTTTGGGAAGAAATGGGAAGTGAAGAATGAAGAAATTAAAGAGTCTGAAACCCGATTTTAACAACTCCCTCCCCCCTTTGTGCGACATTGTCAGGCGACTATGCCATGACAATGTCATCTGGCATAGTCGCCACCCATGCCCTAGCTATTGTCACTTGAGTGCTACAATGTCAGGTGTGACTATGACATGTCATAGTCGTCGGGAATTGTAGTCGGACTCGTACCAGGCCCCGAAGCTCGACTTTTTAAATACCAAGACCCCCGATACTCTTAGGGACTTCAAATAATGTTTTCCCAACATAAATCCCACCATTTACGAGATTCAAAAACGTCCGAGTGACATTTTCTTATCGAAAATTTCAAATGTTACAAAACCCATTAATATGCGGCAACTTAATTGACGCATTACACATTTTTTAGTTTCTTTTTCGTTAATTTAATTTGTCAAAGGTCTTTAGATTGAGTCTTTTTTATGTATATTTTCGATTTTCGCGTTTATGGAGTTTAGGTAAACCAATGGCCAAATTCACTTGTATTTTGATGCTAATTTGTGGCTCATCTTTTGGTTTTTAGTGTTGATTGGAAGGAGCTTGTTGTGTTGCCATAGGGTGAAATTGAAGAAATGACTTGTGCTTTGAAGTGAAGACAAAACTTAATGGAATTGGTGATATCTTTTGAAGATTTTTTGTGCAAAAGTTGGGATGTTTTGGACCTTTGGTTAAAGATTTTTGAAGATCTTATTTTCTCCTCCATGGCTCTATAAATAGGAGGGTGTATTGCCTCTTTTGAAGATCATCCAATATCATCCAAGTCTCACATGAATACCTCACCACTATATAATTCTCCCATCTCTTTTCTCCAATAATGTATCCAAGTGTTGCTACCTCTTCTTTGTAAAAAGATGAAGTTTATTCCAAGACTTTCATCTCTTTTTATAATTAATGCAATCTTTTAGTATTTTTCTTCTTGCCATCTAAAGTCTATGCATTTTAGTTTAAGTTTTTATGTTATCGTAAATCTTTATTTTTAGTCGCATCTTTATTAACTTCGTCTAGCGTAAGTTTATTATCGTAAAATTTCGTTCACGTTTTAAATTTTAGCCATCTTAATTTATTCTACTTTGTCGTATTTCTCTTTCGTAACTTAGATCTTTCACGTTTTTACTAACTTTCGTTTAGTAAAACAAGTTTAGTTCTCGAAAACTTTTATCTCATCGTTATTTAATGCATGTCTTTCGTTTTTTCTTAAAAATAGAAAAATGCAAGGAAACCGAGCAATGATAGGCTGACAACCTTAGCTCGGGTGTGGGGTGAAGTTAAGATAAAAAGTCTATTTTGATGGTAGAAATTTATTGACTAATAATAAATCGTTTCAACCAATCGTTCAAGGTTATATTGTTGAAATGTTAAAGTTTGATGAACTCAGAAATGAGTCGTCTTGAACACATCAACTTGAACGATACGGAGGTAGGCTCGAGAGAGTTACTTAGAACCAAGGAATCTTGTTTCATTCCGTACAACTTACAAAAGGGATAGATTGTGCCATTGCCATGACTTTACTTTATTTTGGAAACATTAAAGTTAGTCCATGGATGCGATCCTTTCTCAACCTCGAAAGAGTACCTTATACAAGTTGATGGTTAAAAATGATGAGTTGTTTGTCACAAAGTTCTATCCGATAAATTTGCTTTGAAATCTTAACGAATCCCTACACCCTTGCTTACTTTTTAATTAATTGTTTTCGCAATAGTTTGTAATCAACCCAACCAACAATATTTCTTCAAATTCGCCATCTGAAATCATTTCTTTTTCTGGACTTTAATTTAACCTTTTACTCCTTTTTCCTTGTGGATATATACTCGGTATTTTACCGTTTTATTACTTGTAAAAGACGACAATGGATTGAGAAATGTATACTTGCGTTACTCTCCATTTGTGCAAGGTCTGAGAGGTTTATTCTATATAAATCTTGCAACACCCATCACCGTAAAACTCCATGGATGGAGAGGAGGTCTGGGCTGAAATGCCGAATGAGTTCACGATGAACAACAATCAAGTACATGAATGGAAGAGATATCGTCGGATCCAAGAGAAGGCCTTGAAGCAAGAACGATGTTTTCGGGGCTTCGATGATGATGTGAGGTTAGAGACGCCGGTGGCAGCAGTCAAACTTGTATATACCAGTACTCAGAGGACCTATATCTATACATATAATAAATAAGTAAGTAGAAGGACATGTGTCACCTTCTGGTGAGCCCATTTTTTTCATTTTCCCGCCTAAACAAGTATCTGGACGCATTTTACATTATAAGTTCATTTAGCACATTCACATTCATTCCTCCTTAAATCTTTTCTTAATTCAATTTTTTTAATTTATACTTTATATTAATACCCTTATAATTAGGTATGTAGTTTACTTTTAATCCATTACTTTTTTATTTTTCATTTTAGACTCTTATCATATAAACATAAATAATATATATAAACTAAAATGCATTAAAAAACATTTTTATTTTTTACAAATTATATGTAACACCCTCAAATCCGGAAATAACAACTAATTTAAAATTTTCTAAATACATCAATGAATGATTCATCTATAATCACAAATTTAGATTTAACCTCAATACACACATTCATTCTACACATACGGTCTATAATAAGGACGAGTGTTACTAAAACCCAATAATAGTCGCTATCTCCAACTGCGGAAGACTTCACCAAACTACTTACTCTCGTGTAAGTCTAATGCTCAACTCCTCAAAGCACTGCAAGAACCAAACCCCAACTGGAACCTGATGTACATGCCGACAAATAAAAAGGTTAGGCTTAACGCCTAGTGATCTCAAGAGTTTTCGTTAGAGATATATAAAGCAATAACTTTGGGAATGTTATTTAAAAATCATGATGTCCAAAATGCAATACATTTAATTTGAAAGCAACCAAAAATGAAATACTTTAAATCCTAAAACAATCTCCTTTCATCATCCACTCTTTTCGTGATTAAAATCATAAAACACACGTCTCTTTAAATAAAGCCAAAAACCCAAAGTGCACGTAAAACATAAATGACATTATAATGATCAAACACTGAAAACGTAGATAACTCAAACTTCCAAAACATCCCAATAACTCGAATGAGTTTCAATAACTACAACCTTAAAACATAGATAAATACCTATATTCAAACGTCTCCGAAAACATGGATTATAAAACTCCATAACCAAAACCCCACTTATTGATGATGGGGTAGACCCGATTACATTGTACGTGATGGAACACAAAGTAGGTCACATAATTATGTAAGAAATCAAAACATGTGGGTTACACATAAAACGCCCATCGAGCTCAACTCCTCTGAGTCTATCACTCAAAAACATCAAGTCAACCCCTCTAGGTCTATTCTTGAGAGTTCCAAAACGGGGAACTCTAGCATAAGGGAATTACACCTTACTGCCTATGAGACGCTGACCGACCGTATAGGTCCACACCTTACTTATCATGGTGACCCGATGCCTATTCCGTGCCAAGTGGCGAACCTAAAGTCCAAATCGGGGACATAGGAACACCGTGCCTATGGATCCATTGCACTAACTAAACCGTTACATGACTCAAAACGAATGAACTATTGCATTCAAACATGTAATTCTCAACTAAGATGCAGTAAATGCAAATCATAACCAAACGCTCAACATTGAGCAATTAAAAGCGGGCAAGTGTCCTCAAAACCCGACAAAATCCAAACCGAGCCATAAGCTCAACAAATCCAAAGACCCAACGTCGAAATTCATAAAATGAAATCAAATATAAGCAACCCATACTTATGTAAACCCATGCTCCAAAACATATAATTAACTCCAACGTAGTTTAGATTGGGAAAAATATTTTTCCAAGTGAGTTTATAACATTTATCCTTTCAAAACGTCCCATAACACAAAACCATGCATTTCTCCAAAACACAAAATGAAATACATTTATACTCAAAATCTACTTCCATAAAATAAATCATTAAGATACCAAAATATATGATTTAATTATCCAAAATGCCCAAAATCCCCAAAGGTGTGCTATATAAGTTTATAAAGTTAACACTTTCAAAATAACCAAACTTATCAGCAGTTAACAATTTCATGTAAGACACAAAACACTTTAAAATAAACATTTTGGCATGTACACCGTTTTCGCAAATCAACTTGAACTCACCTTGCTAGGTTAAGTTAAACCTAGGTTTTAATCCCCAACCATTGGCCTCCAAAAGCATAGATCCTACCCAAAGCTTTCCGAAGACATCCATTCCAACTCTTCAACTCAAACTTCCAAAAACCTAGATCCACACATTTCCGACCATAAATAACCATATTAAACCATAAATATAATTATACCACCATAAATAATTGTTCCCTAAACATTTTACACAAGATCTCATCATATAACCAAAACCCTAATTTCCTTAACCATAACTTCAATCCACCAACCCAAATACCACTAGAACACCAAGATGAGCCGTGCACTCCCAATTTTTAAGAACGAAGAAAAGGGTTGGGTGAAAACCCTAGAAATTGAAGAAGGTGATGAAGAGGATGAAGACGGAGATGGTGAATAAGTGCTCAACTCGAATACCTTTGATGAAGTACTCAACAATTAGCAATGAATGGGGTATAGGAGGGTAAATGGAACCCTAGGTTCGGTTTTTATGAAAGGGAGAAGTTGAGAGGAAATAACAAAAGAAAAGATTGAGTTAGAATGAGAAATGAGACTAAAATCAGATTTTAACCCGTCTACACCTCTCTTGCGATTGTGCCCGGCGATAGTGACATTGTCACTATCGCGAGTCACTCTCGCGCGGAATGTATCGCGGGTGGTACACCCCCGGCGATTGTGCCACGCGATAGTAACACATGTCACTATCGCGAGTCACTCTCGCGCCACCTGTACCGAAGCCCAAAAATGTCCAAAACTCGCGATTCTCGCATGGGTCGATTTAAGGCTCAAAAGCACAACATTTTTCACCCAAAAAGATTGACGGGAGGAGGAGGGATTACTGTTAGAGCATAAATTTGTTGGATACAAGATCAAGAAGACTGAAGGTCAAAGTTCAAGAAAGTCAAAGCTGAAGAAAGTCAACTCTCTTTAAAGTCAAAGTCTTTTGTAATAAAAGTCAAAGTGTCTTTGTATTTGTTTGTTCCTTGTTTTTAGATGTAGGTATAAATACATTGTATTTTTCTATTTTGTAAGAGGGATCTAATTGAGAAAATCTGAGAATACGATTGAGAGAGGATTTGTAGAGAGAGAGAGTTTTAGAGAGAGAAAGTGTAATCTTTGAATTGAAAAGTGAAATCAAACAGGTAATTGTTTGAATTGTTTGTTTGATTAATTGTTAGTGATTAGAAACTATATTCTAGGGATTAGTAATTGGTATCAGAGCAGATTCAAATCGAAATCAAATCAAGAAAATGTTTGAAACTGTGTTCTTGAGCCGTAGAATCAAATTATGAGTTTTTGTACTAATTAGGTCTTGAAATTGATCAGGTTATGATCGCAGAGTGTATTTGATCGAGTCTGTATAATCAAATTTGTCATTTTGCACTGTAATTGATAGATAATTTCGAATGTTTGTTGAAGTTTTTGTTCACGAGTTCATACGTACTGTATCATAAATCATTTTGTATTGTGAATGTTTGTTTTTTAAATTCTTGTGTTGTAATCAGTTCTAATATTGTAATCGAGCATTCATACAAAGTTTCAAGTCAATTGGACAAGGTTTGGATCGAAATCTGTGAGAAAAGTGAAGTTTTTGGTCATTATACTGAAGAACACGCTAGATCCAAGAAACGTGCAAGTTCTTCACAAGAACGCGCAAGGGGAAGTTTTTGGTCAAAACGCGCAAGTGGAAGATTTTGGTCAAAACGCGCAAGGCATTGTTAGCGAGTTCTAGAAACTCGCTGATCGAAGTCTGGGAGTTTTGAAAGTTGGGAATATATTCTAAGGACCAGAACACGCACGTAGTGGTTAGCGAGTTCTACAAACGCGCTAATCGAAGGGTGTGAGTTTGAGCAGAAACAGTGATCTGCGAGTTCGTTCATCTGCGAGTTTGATCGATCTGCGAGTTTGGTTGATCTGCGAGTTTGGTTTATCTACGAGTTTTATCAAAACGCGCTAGTAGTGACTAGCGAGTTTCTCAAACGCGCACGCCTCAATCTGCGAGTTCATTAGTGAATAGTAATTTGCGAGTTCAGGCATTAGCGGGTTTCTTCGAGAATAGTATCTTGCGAGTTTCAGCGACTAGCGAGTTTTTCAAAACACGCAAGCCTTTGCGTGCGAGTTTCACAAACGCGCAAGCTTAAACCTGCGAGTTTCTTCGAAAATAGTGACTTGCGAGTTCCATAGTGACTTGCGAGTTCTATAGTGACTTGCGAGTTTTGACACTTAGTCAAAAAAATTTCGAATTTTTTCTGATATTTTTTTTATTTTATTTTTCTTGTGATTTCATATTTGGACTAACGATCAGTTCTAGTTTCTTATTGCATATATTTTTCAAACAGGTACAGACAAGATGACTTCCAAAGATGCTCTTTCTATAGGCACGGATGTTAAGCCACCAGTTCTATTCAAAGGGGAATATGAACAGTGGAAAGACATATTTCTTGACTTTGTAGACAGGCAATCAAATGGATAAAATATTCTTTTGTCAATCATGGAGGGTCCTATGGTACCAATAACTGTTCAAATACCTGATGACGATTCATCTGATAGTGAAGATGGTACTGAGGAAAGAGATCAGAAGATGAAAACAGTTCCAGTTGAATATGCTCAGTATTTTGAAGAGCAAAAGAATCGTTTCAAAGAAGACAAGCAAGCAAGATCCCTTCTTCTTCAAAGTATTCTGAATGACATCTACGTCAAGATAGATAGCTACAAGGCCAATGCAAAGAAGATGTGGGATCAATTGCAAAAGATGATGATGGGATCCAAAGTAGGGAATCAGATGAAAGCGGCTAACTGCATTAACAGTTATGAGGAATTCAAAGCCAAAGAGAATGAGAGCTTAGAAGATACCTATGAACAGTTTGTCTTGCTGTTAAATGAATTGTCAAAGAACAAAGTAAAAAAGAAGCAGCTTGAGAACAATGTCAAATTTCTGAGTATCCTACAGCCAGAATGGAAAAAGCATACACGTAGGATGAAGCAGATGAAGGATCTGAATGATATACCGTTACATGACGTATATGAGACTCTGAGGCAAAATGAAGAAGAAGTGGAAGAGAAAAGAGCTGAGAAAAAGAAGGCAGAAAAAGTTCCTGATCCTATTGCTTTGGTAGTTGGAGAGAAGAAGAAAGAAAAGAATGAGAAGAAGAAAAAGAAGAAAGTGCTTACAAGTTCTGAGTCGGAATCTGAATCAGATGGTGATGATGGAGAAAGTCTGAAACAAGCAATGTTGTTACTGACCCGTGCATTTCAAAAGAAATTCTACAAGAAGCCGGGATCTAATTCTCAAAGATATTCTTCATCAAGCTCCAAGAATCATGAGCACCGAGAAAGAGTTGAAGGAAAGCGACATGAAGAGAACCGGTATATGGAAAGGAAGCCGGAAGAAAGGAAGAAGTTTGTGAATGATTACACCGTTGCTGAAAAGCCAGCAAATGATCCAATCAAATGCTACAACTGTGGCAAGATTGGACATTTTGCTAAAGATTGTAGAAAGCCAAAGGTTTGAAACTCCCAGTATTATCAGAACAAACTGCTATTGGCCAAACAGCTAGAAGCGGGCATAACATTAGTGGCTGAAGACGAATTTTGGCTGGATCATTCAGATGCTGAAGAGGAAGAGAAAGAAGAAACTGCTTATCTATGTATAATGGGAAAAGAGGTGAAATATGATGAGTCAGACGATGAAGCAGCTGATGAGGTAATGCACTTAACTGAAAAAGATTTTATAATCAAAATGGAAGCTATGATGGTTGAGCTTAATGATCTTCAAGTAAAACTGAAGAAAGAAAAAGACAGAGTTGCTAAAGGAAACAACAAGATCTTTGAGCTTAATAAGTCTGTTATTGGGAACAAAGATCTAATTGATTCTTTACGCAAGTCTGCTTCTGATTCTAAACTTCAAGTAGATTGTTTTGAAAAGAAGATTTCTGATTTTGAAGTTAAAATTTCTAAATATGAGTTTGAGAAGAAATAATCTGCATTAACTGTTCATAAACTACAGGTTGAGAACAAACTTTTGAATAAGAAGGTAAATGGTCTGGAATCCAAACTTTATGCAAGAGGCCAAATAGATTAAACTATTTTTCTTAATGCACCTAACGAAGAGGCTGATGTTAAGGAAAAATGGGGACTTGGTTTTCAAAACCCCCATTACTTAAAGAAAGCCATCAGAAAACAACCAGCATTATATAATTTTGATTTTCTTGCTTGTGCTGGTAAACATACTCATTTAAAACCCAAATTTGTTACCAAATTACCAGAAGAAGTTGAGGCCAAAGAAACTGAAAATAGAAAGAATGTAAAGAAAATGCAACTACCATTTAACTATGCAAAGTTAAATGATAGTTATCTTTCAGAGACACCAAAAGTTCTTTCAAACGACTATTTTGCCAGTTATTCTATTTCAGAGATGAAGGCAAAACCATCTATTGCAAAGGTTTATGTTCCTCCACTCATTCTTGAAAGCGAAATAGTTGAGCTTGAAAATGTTTTATCTGATGAAAAACTTTTGGTAGATATTGAACAAAGTGTGTTTTCTACAGTTTTAAAGAACACTGTTTTTCAAACTAAATCTACAATATGTTCTAAAGTTTCTAAGGCACCTCAAACTTCGTCTGATAATTTTGATGACTTATTTGAGTCTACAAATGACTTTCTTAATTCTGATGATGGGTGCATAGAAGAAATTGATATGTTTGACTTCAATGCTCCTTTTCCTGATCATTCTACTTGTCTTATAAATGAAAAAGTGTTACCAACTGATATTAATATTGGTAAATCATCAGCTAAGGTTGATGAACCAATTTCTGTAACTCCTGATTATTATGCTCAAGGTAAGAAACATAAGAAACAACGGTTACAGAAACAGAAATACACTGGTATACAAAAGAAAACTCAATCTCAGAAATCTGATTTTCCTAATAATTCTAAATCTTATGTTTCAGATTTAAGGAAGAAAAGGTCGAAAGCGAGATCTGAATGGAGACCAAAGAGGAAGAATGATGAGACAGCGGAATTAGTTTATGATATTTCATGTTATAGATATGATAGTAGTGATAATGATGTAGTTGATCAACTTGCTTCTCATAAACAAAACCTTGTAACTTCTTACAAGCGTTATTCAATAAAGCAATTGATTCAATTATCTCCTCCTACTACTAAATCTTATCATTATCGAAGAAATGATTTTGCTTATCATCATAATTCTTCTGATTGGTTTGGATCTTATCATGTTTATTCTGCAAGAGCTAATGGTTTTAAAAGTTTTCAAAACAAAAGCGGATCCATATTCAAGTGGATACCAAAATCTTGTGCAAATCTGTTAGGACCCGTTTTTAAATGGGCACCTAAAATTGTTATTTCCTGATTTCTCTTGCAGACCCGGCATATGTGGTACTTGGATAGTGGTTGTTCCAAGCATATGACCGGGCAGAAAGCTTTATTGTCTAATTATACAGAGAAATTCAGTGGCAATGTTCGATTTGGGAACAACCAAGTTTCACCAATCTTAGGATATGGTGATACTATTCAAGACAACATAACGATCAGTAAGGTGAGCTATGTCGAAGGTTTAGGGCACAACTTGTTTAGCATCGGTCAATTCTGCGATAAAGGGTTAGAGGTCAACTTCAAATCTAAGGGTTGCTCGGTTCATACTGAAGACGGCACATAACTCGTAGCTGGAAATCGAAAGACAAACCTCTATACCATCAACCTGTCCAAAGTTCAGATTGACAATCAAGTTTGCTTAATGACAAAAGCTTCAATGCAGCAAAGTTGGCTCTGGCCCAGACGTTTATCACACCTGAACTTTCGTTATATCAACAAGCTGGTTAAAGATAAGTTGGTAAAAGGACTTCCTGAACTGAGATATGAAAAAGAACAGTTATGCGCAGCTTATGAAAAGGGTAAGATGAAGAGAGCCGCACATAAACCGAAGCCTGAACCAAGCACCAGTTCTCCACTAGAGTTGTTACATATGGATCTCTACGGTCCGATGAGAACACAAAGCTTAGGAGGAAAGAAATACGTGTTGGTTATTATGGACGATTATTCAAGATACACGTGGGTCAAATTTCTTCGTTCAAAATATGAGACGCCCGAAGTTCTCATTACTTTCTTAAAGACGACTCAGGTGAAAATGCAGCGACAAGTCAAGTTTCTTCGAACGGACAACGACACAGAGTTCAAAAACAAGATAGTTAAAGAATATCTCGAATCGGTCGGGATATCACATCAGTACTCTGCTGCTCGTACGCCTGAACAAAATGGAGTAGTCGAAAGGCGAAATCGGACGCTAGTCGAGGCCGCTCGGACTATGCTGAGCCAGTCTGACTTACCTCTATTTTTATGGGCAGAAGTTGTGTCAACTGCATGTCATACTCAAAATCGATCCATGGTACACCGCCGCTTTCAAAAGACTCCATATGAGCTGATCAACAACAGAACACCGACAATCAAATATTTTCACATATTTGGGTGTAAGTGTTTTGTGCTTAATGACAGAGAGAATCTGAATAAGTTCAGTGCTAAGGCGGACGAGGGTATCTTCATTGGTTATTCTTTAACATCGGCATCATATCGTGTTTATCTAAAGGAGTCAAAGACAGTCGTCGAGAGCGTTAATGTAACATTCGATGAAGAAATGGCTTCTGAACAACTCAATTTAGAACCCGTTATCACTGGAGTATTAGCTTCTGGGCAGATCAGTCCAGAACCTGATTCTACAGCCAATAATTCGAATAACGCTTCTACGTCTATTTCACATTTAACTGATTTAGATTTGTTATCTGAATTCTTTTATGATGAGTTTCTAGGATCTAATATACCTAAATCTGCTGTGACTGACAGGTCTGAAGACACAAGTTGCAATCATCCAGTCACTTCAGATGTCATAATTGAACAAGAATTCCCCGTTCAGTTAGAATCTCACATTCCAACAATTACTCCTACAGTTGAAGATGTACAAGTAACTGCTGAGCCAGAAGTAACTGTTTCGGTTGGGTGTGATACAATGTCTACTCAACAGCCAGATTCTGTTGTTCCAACTGATGCTTCTGCACCTGAAACTTCAACTGCAAATCCCCCTCCTGTTAATCAAACTGAAGAGTCTGACAGTGGATTTTTAGATGATGATCATGTTCAATCAGTATCTACTCCACTCCCTCATGAGCATCGTTGGACCAAAGAGCATCCATTACACCAAGTAATTGGAGATATCAGCAAGCCTGTACAAACTAGGTCAGTGACTCTTAATCAATGTAAGCATGACTCATTCCTCAGTAAGATAGAGCGCACGAGTATCAGAGGCTCTTGCTGATAGGGATGGTAATGGGGCGGGGATGGGGCGGGGACCTCAATCCCCGTCCCCGTCCCCGATCCTAATTTCTATCCCCATCCCCGTCCCCGTCTCCGCCGGGGAATATGAACACATCCCCGTCCCCGTCCCCACCGGGGAACGGGGATCCCCAACGGGTAATCGGGGATTTTTTCCCCTTATTTGATATATTTTAAATGAAATGTTTTGAGCACTACATATACTCGATCGATAATAGTCGATGTCTAAATCTCACATATTTCCAAAATATGTTTCTACGTACTACCAAATATTGATGTGAACAAAGTCACAACGTCATACGTAATTATTTGATCAAACGCTTTTGACTCTCCATTTTTTTTATCTAAAAAAGTAACACAAGTAAAAAAAAATGTAACAAAAAATATCAAAATACCATTCTAAATATGAAAGTTATATCTAAATCTTTATAAATAATATATTTAGAAATAGACATACAATATATTTAGTAATAAATATACATAATATTTAGTGATAATTATATAATATATTTAATATGCGGGGACGGGGCGGGGCGGGGATCACGTTACCCGTCCCCGTCCCCATCCCCATCCCCGGTTTTTAACTTTCGGGGATCCCCGTCCCCGATCCCCAGTTTTGCGGGGAATCCCCGTCCCCGCCGGGGCGGGTACACCGGGTTCCCCAATGGGGCGGGTCTCATTCCCATCCCTACTTGCTGATTCGGATTGGGTATCTGCTATGCAAGAAGAGACCAATCAGTTTGAAGCCCTAAAGGTTTGGAGATTAGTTCCAAAACCAGATGGTAAAACCGTGATAGGAACTAAATGGGTATTCAAGAATAAAAAGGATGAAGATGGTATCGTCATAAGAAACAAAGCTAGACTTTTTGCCAAAGGTTACCGGCAAGAGGAAGGCATCGACTATGATGAGACGTATGCTCCAATAACGCGTATAGAGGCAATCCGCATGTTTCTAGCCTATGCAGCTCATAAAATTTCACAGTCTTTCAGATGGATGTGAAAACAACCTTTCTGAACGGCATTCTTAAAGAGGAAGTATACGTGTCTCAACCAGAAGGGTTCGTCAATCCAGATAAGCCAGATCATGTTTATATCTTGGACAAATCCCTCTATGGTTTAAAACAAGCCCCTCGAGCATGGTATGATGTTCTATCTAAATTCTTGGTCAAGTCAGGTTTTTCCAAAGGTAAGGTTGATACCACTTTGTTCATCAAAAAGGAAAAAGCCGATATCATCCTTATTCAAATATATGTTGATGATATAATATTTGGCTCTACTAATCCTAAATATTAGGGTGTTGTAATTTAAACCCGAAAAATAAAAAGCAAATCGGCAGCTATCGGCGGTAGGAATTGAAATTTCTGACAAGCCGCCGACCACTTACACTATTCAAAATGAAAATTAAAAAACTATTTTGTAACATGAAATACGTGACTAATACATGCTTTAACTGAATGCTACCGCTCTGTTTGCCAAAAGATTATTTATCATCATCATCTGAATCCATCTGATGACAATAACAAAAGAAACATGAAAAAACCGATCAACATTATCTTCTATCAAATACACAAGACCTCAAAATGTTAATTTTCTTTACCCTGACATAAGTAGTATCCACATCATTCTTTTAAAGAAATGAAAAAATATCTTGAAAATTGTCGTGGGTGGGACGATAATGACCACTATGAGACCAGATTGCCTGTTGAATAATCAGAAACAGAATAAAATTAGACACCATTTTTAAGCAAGAAAAAACTGAGTGACATCTTAGACCTTTAATTACCGATATCATCCTTATTCAAATATATGTTGATGATATAATATTTGGCTCTACTAATCCTAAATATTGCAAAAACTTTTCTAACCTCATGGTGTCACGTTTTCAAATGAGTATGATGGGAGAGATGAATTTCTTTCTCGGATTACAAGTTAAACAATTTTCAATGGGGATTTTCATTAACCAATCTAAGTACATTTTGGATATTCTTCGGAAATACAAAATGGAAAATTGTGAACCTATTGGAACCCCGATGGCACCAGGTACTAAAATTAGCACTGATCCTTCGGGTAAAAGTGTTGATGTTAGGACTTATAGAGGTATGATAGGATCGTTAATGTATCTTACTTCAAGTAGGCCAGATATTATGTTTTCAACATGTTTATGTTCTAGATATCAGGTTGTTCCCAAAGAATCCCATTTGGCTGCTGTCAAAATGATTTTTAGGTATCTGAAGGGAACTGCAGATCTTGGTCTGTGGTATCCTAAGGATACTGGTTTTCAACTGACTGCCTATTCAGATGCAGATCATGCAGGTTGCATGTTGGACAGAAAGAGCACTTCAGGTCACATTCAATTTCTTGGAGACAAGCTCGTTAGCTGGGCATCAAAGAAACAATTATGCGTTTCCACATCGACTGCTGAAGCAGAGTATGTAGTTGCTGCTCTCAAGTCCTGTGGATGCGAACACAGCTAAGAGACTATGGATTCAAGTTCGACAAAATACCTATATATTGTGACTCGAAGAGTGCAATCGCGATATCTACTAATCCTGTCCAGCATACGAAAACCAAACACATTGATGTCAGGTATCATTTTATAAAAGATAATGTAGAAAAAGGAAAAATTGAACTTTATTTTGTAAAAACAGATTATCAACTTGCAGATTTATTTACCAAACCCTTAGATGAAAAGAGATTTAATTTTCTTGTCTCTAAGCTTGGTATGTTAAATCTTAAGACATAATCGTTGTTACCTAATAAAGTTATGTATTGTTATTTTTCATCATTTTCTTTATCTTTATGTTTGAACGATATCTGTACTTTAATTGTTTGCTCATGTTCTCAGGGGGAGTAAGAGAAGATTAAAGATGAATCATTATTCTTTTGAGGGGGAGCATAACTAATTTCTGCATTTTACTTAACTGACAAATAGATTGTTGTGATGCATGATTTTAGGGGGAGCATATAAATCATATCAAAAGGAGTAAGACTATGATTTCTGATTATTTCAGATCATAACTCGTACATTAATTGTTTTACTGCTTTATGTCTTTTACATTTGAATAAATTTGTGAATAAAGTTGCTTTGACTAGACTTTGAGATTTTTGCAGGATGAGAGAAGCTGACAAGATCATATCTTAATGACTTCAGCTTGACTTCATGAGATTTAAGATTGCGCGAAAAGGTAAATTTCTTATCTTAATCTCAAATATATCTGAAAGAAGGACAACTTTCAGATATAGAAAAACATGTTCTGAAATGTTCAAACCACTTCCCGATTCTTAAACAGATTTTATAATTTAGAAGTGTGATTTTAAATGTTTACAATTTATTTTTGTGCTTAATTGATAAACAAACCGTGTGTTTCCAAAGATAAATACTTGCGTATTGTCTTTTCTACATACTTTCAAGTATTCACACACATGGGTTTAATTTTTGATCAAATTGTTCTTACCATGTCTCTAAATTGAAACAATTTTTCGATGGTAAGACACCCCACTTATATTCAAAGAAATTTGTGCGTCATTTCATTTCGAAACGTTTCATTCAAGAATGTCTATATTTTGTTTCGTATGGACAATATCTGTTATTTTGACCATAAGCTTTGATTGTTATATCATTCATTTCTGATCATTTTCATACAAAGTCATATTTTCAATCAAGTTTCTTGTATTCATTTCATTCTTTCAATATACTTGTTTGAAAGTACTTCAATGTTTTAAAATGCTCATATCTTCATGATTATTTTCTGAGCATATAAGACATCTGACTTGTATTTTGAGCTTTAACTGATAAAGTTAAATCATCTGAGCAACACATGCTTTCTAGGATATTATGGGTTCTTTGTACTAGGAATTAACTGAACTTCTATGAAATCATGTTAACCAGTGATTTCTACCCAAGAAGTTAATCCTTAGTGATTGAGTGTGAGGAGTCTATAAAGAAATGAGTGTGGGTGTGATGAGGTAAAATGGAAATGAGAGATTGGTTAGTAGTGAGCTTAATGATCAAAAGAAAGAGGGTGTGAGAACAGAGTAAAAGAATATTAAACTCTGCACCAACTACTTTCTGAGCCGGGCAGCCACATTACTAATGTTTCACAATCCTTGGTGAACATTATTGAAACAGGCAAATAGCTCATGCCAACTCTTGTTAAAAACCCCACCAGCCACTCATTTTCTTCTCAAAAAGAAAATGTTTCATATTTTTCTGGGGATGCATCATATGATCTATCTGATTTTCATTTGGAAAATCTGGATATTGAAAAAGAAGGAAGTCTGCCCCACCTTCGCACTTCAATAATGCACATTGAGTCTGTGTTTATCTACTGTTGTCTCAGTGGTTTACACTATGTTGAGCCTTAAAAAGAAATTATTCGTGCTTAATTCTTTCTACACTTGCACGAACACACAAAGAATTCGTTTCTTTGTCATAACATTCATAGAAATTGCCTTTGTGGTATTTCGATGATTGGATGGAAGCCCTGGGGGAGTGAACATCAAAAAGCTCATTTATATTGTGTATTCGTTACACACAGTGACTTCGTGTTACTGACAGACATTTTAACTGATTCATTTGTTGATTCAGGAGTTACATGTTCTTATTTTGTCTGGATTTGCAAAGATCTAGATGAATACTTGGTTATGGATCACAGAATCAGAGGCTCAGTTTGACAGATCAGAATGGTCAAAGACATTTCTTGGTGAAAGTTTTGATGATACAGATGCTCAAATCATCAAAAAGGGGGAGATGGTATCAAGAAATGATAAAGTTTTGAGAGATGATTTTAAAAGAGATGTCCAAGTCAGAAGATTCAAAATAAAGATTTGAAGAAGATCAAAGAATTTATGAAGATTTGCTGATTTTGCTGAAATTTTCTTTGGAGATTGTTTGCTAAAGCAATTCGAGCTGATTCTGAAGATAATTTCTTTCCAAAGTCTGAAAGTATTGTGTGAAAGTTTTGGGGAGATTGTTAATCGTTTGAAGATAGTTTTGGTAAGAATACCATCAAAGAAAAAGGGGAGATTGTACTGACAGAGCTTAAAAGTGAAGACTGAATTGCTAGATCTTTCAACAGTGATCTTGAATCCAAAGGGGGAGATTGTTAGAGCATAAATCTGTTGGATACAAGATCAAGAAGACTGAAGGTCAAAGTTCAAGAAAGTCAAAGCTGAAGAAAGTCAACTCTCTTTAAAGTCAAAGTCTTTTGTAATAAAAGTCAAAGTGTCTTTGTATTTGTTTGTTCCTTGTTTTTAGATGTAGGTATAAATACCTTGTATTTTTCTATTTTGTAAGAGGGATCTAATTGAGAAAATCTGAGAATACGATTGAGAGAGGATTTGTAGAGAGAGAGAGAAAGTTTTAGAGAGAGAAAGTGTAATCTTTGAATTGAAAAGTGAAATCAAACAGATATATGTTTGAATTGTTTGTTTGATTAATTGTTAGTGATTAGAAACTAGATTCTAGGGATTAATAATTACCAACGAAGGGCGGAACTTACTTTGTGAAAATTCGGGTGTTACATTATACCATTGTAATCGCTTCGTCAATACCTTCGAAATGAGTCCAATATTGAATATTTTTGGATTTAATTATATTATTAAATATCATAAATATATACGAATTAATGTGTCGTGATTAGTATGAGATTTGATACAAATAATCACTAAATTGTCGTGATTTTCTTTTTGCAATTTCATATCAATTTTAACTATGTACTTTTCCATAATTTCATTTACGTTCTATTATAAATTTTGTTTTATAAATTCTTAATATTTATTCATATTTTTTATTATTTTTTTTGCAAAACATCCTTTGTGAAAACTGTCTAAAACATGGACATTTTGTAACCAACTACAAAAAAACAACTCTGAAGGGGAAACAAGCTTGGAAAAGTAGCATCGTACTTTCGATGATCATTCATATATGTAAGATAAGTTTTCTAGCATGATTTAATTTTTTAAATCACCCCGTGTAATACACGAGGTCGAACCTAGTATATATATATATATATATATATATATACGCACACACACAGAGCACACAAACCTATATATATATATATATATATATATATACAACACACAGGGACTTATATATATATACACACAACACACATAGACCTGTATATATGTACACTTGTATACACACAACTCACGGGACCTTCATTTACCCATATACAGGGATGGGAACGAAGGTTTGGCCAATGATCACCATCATCGTCCCTGTAAAATTGATCGCCATCATCGTCATCGTGGTGGGTGGAGGCTCTTGGAAGTGTTTGGTCGCACATGAAAAAAAACAAATCACAATGACGAAGCAGTAATTGAAGGGTCCAAATCACGCTGAGAAACACTCAAATGCTGGGTCTGAGTGTTGGATCCATGGTTGGTCCCTTCAATTACATAAAACAAGAGGAGAGAGAGCTTGTATCTCCTTTTGAGTTAAATCAATCAATTACATAGTTGTCCATGTGTCTCTTTTTTGTAGATGGTTTGTGGGTCCCGGCGGTGGTAAGGAAAGAAGGAGAGAGAGCATGGGTTGGAGTGTCGGAGTTTTGAATCATTTTGAAGGGTTTGTCGGAATTTGGCCGGAGTTCTGCGTCCCTGTGTAGGTCCCTATGTAACATCTTATATATATATATATATATATATATATATATATATATATATATATATATATATATATATATATATATATATATATGTGTGAATATTTATAGGAAGAGGTTCATTTGAGAAATGATAAATGTATGAGAAATAGAGAAGTAATCCTAACCTTTCATTCGGTCAAGATTTGATTTGACTAGTCAAATATTGCGTCTTTGACTGGTCAATAATTGCGGTTTTGACTGGCCAAAAGTTGCAGCTATTCCAAAAATAAAAGGACAGTTTCATAATATTTACAAATACACGAGACGAGTTCATATATGAACCAATATAATTCACATATGAACCATATGTTCATATGTGAACCAATGTAATTACATATGAACCTTTTTAACTTATTCATATATGAACATTTGTGATTCATATATGAACTAATTAAATGATTCACATATGAGCTAATTAACTGTAGGTTCATATGTGAATTAGTTGTACTAATTAACAGATTCACATATAAACATTTGTGATTCACATATGAACTAATTAACTGATTCATATATGAATCATAAAGGCTCATATATGAATCAGTTAAAAGAGTTATATATGGACATATAATTCATATGTGAATCATACAGGTTCATATATGAACTTGACCCGTGTATTTTACGAAACTATCCTTTTATATTCTACAGACCACACAAGGAATTATCCGGTGCTTCACGGTCAAAGCAGCAAATGTTGACTAGATAAAGGGTTAGAATCATTAATCTATTTCTCATACATTTACATTTCTCAAATGAACCTAAAGTTATATATATATATATATATATATATATATATATATATAGGGGAACGATCAATTGGAAACTAGTATTGCATTGGAAACTTTGGAAACTGAAATCAACCAATCAGTGAATTTCTTTTTTTTTTTTTAATTGAAAAGGTTATTTTTGTCTTTTACATTATTTCATAATATATATGGTAACTGTTATTATTATTATATTAATAATTATTTAATTTTAATTTAGCTTATATATGGTAATAATAATCATTGATTAATTTAAAAATGAGATATTTAATTTAGGTAAATTATTTAATTTTAATTTAGCTTATATATGGTAATAATGAAACAATAATGCTGACACGATGAACCTGATGAATCTATTTTCATTATGAAACAATAATGCTAACACGATGAACCTGATGAATCTATTTTCATATACGGATATGCAACTGAACAGGTAATGAAACAAAAATGGGAAGTTAACAGAAATGACACAAATTCATCATGTTTCATTATGAAACAATAATGCTAACACGATGAACCTGATGAATCTATTTTCATTATGAAACAATAATGTTAATACGATGAACCTGATGAAATCTATCATCCAATGAAATCTGTAATCCACAAATTCATTCTGTTTCATCACAATATTAGATTGCGTGGGAAATTTTATAATAAAATGAAATTAAAAAAATATTTTCTTACATTTGAAAAGAAAAATAATTTTTTTGATGAAAAGACAAATGCTCCTCTTTTTCATAGTAAAAAAAATAACAAAATTTAGATTGCGTGAGAAATTTTATTTTTGGTTTCAAGTAATCTAAATAAAATAAACATTTCTTGCCATATTTAAGACACAAAATCAAAAAACATATTTACCCTTTTCATCTATTATTTTTATTTATTATTAATAAATTAATTAATTTACTACCATATATAATTCAAATGAATCTTAACCATTGATTATAAAGATCAATGGCTGAAATTTGGTTTCCAAAGTTTTCAATAAAACTTGGTTTCCAATTGATACCACCCCTTCTCTCTTATATAATATATATAATTCGAGCAAGAAAGTACGAAAATAACATGAAGAGTTTTTTTTTCCTTCTACCAACCAAATACTCACGTTCCAATTTTTTTTGAGAGATTCCATTTTAATTTATATCAATTAAACTTCTAATCATATCTAAATTTATTTGATAAATTTCAATTATAACATATTTAATTATGCGAACCAAACGACAAACTTATAGTATGACATTACATTTGTAGCCCTAAATCTCCAATAAAAAAAAAATAAAGAAAAAAACTAAAAATGATGCTATCACAGTTATCTATACTATATTATAAATCAGGGATAAAAAACTCTTAAATACAAATTATTAGGCACAATGTATCATCATTTTATGCAAGATTTTAAAATTTTCTTAATTTACAAGTATCAAAGCACAAAATACATATTACTACTGCAAGCTTCTAACACCCACCAATTTGGTATGTGCAAGACCTTCCTTTTATGCAGACATTTCCATATATCACTACTAATTAATATATTATATTACTATAAATTTGTTTGGTTATTTTTTCTAGATGTGATTAAAATATATAAGATGATCACATAATTATAACAAAAGACTTAATTTTTTATATACAAAACATTATATTATTAAACCTAAATTAAACAAATTTATAAAAAAACATTATCACTTTCTCAAAACTATTCAAAATCGTACTGTAAATCGACAAAAAAAAAATAAAAAAAAAAAAAACATTAAAATCGTGATGTATCCCGCTGCATTGCACGAATACGCTTCTAATACAACTTAAAACGTATTCAAATATATTACTCACTTCATCTTAAACAAATTACAACCATTTCATTTACGTATAATGCAAAAGAAAATTTAAACATTTGTTGGTATTAGAAAAATTATTTTATCAATTTTCTATTGATGATAATATAATAACATGTAGGAAAATTATAATTTGACCGAATAACATAAATCGTTTAAATATACTATTATTCTATCAATTATCATTACTGTTCATTTTTGTAGTAGACACACTTTTTAATTTGCTTTCACCATTATGCCCCAACCCTTAAATCTGTTAAATCCCACCATTAAGTATCCTCACGTACTAGTCATGTGAAGGGCATTTTAAACATTTTACATTCTTTTTATTGAAAAAAAAAACTAATGTACATGTTTTTAAAACTTGTGTATAAGTTGTAAAATAAATGCAAAAAAGATAAATAAAATGCAAAATTCCCCCTCCCACTTCATAACCCGTAGCCCCTCACATGCCATCATCCACTGTTTTTGCTTCGTCTCTGGCACATGATGCTTTTGTTTCTTCTTCGACATACATGAAGAAGTAACTCATGTCAGAGTAAAGACCCATATCTGAGTAACTCAGATAAAAAAACGTAAATAAGTAACTCAAGTTGAGAAAAATAACCAGATCGGAGAAGAGAACGTGAAAGATTTTGATGTAAAGAAATTTTCTTTTGAAGATCATCACCAACGTGTACGACAACTCTCCACAAAGATTCGAAACCCAACATCATTTTCGGGTATGTTGGAAGAAAAAGAGGATTGTCACCATATTTTTTGTTGTCAATTTGCATTTCCTTATGAATTTGATTTCTAACTTTAATGGCCGTTAAAAGCACCATTAACTGCCCCTCGTGCGCCTCTTCATGTAAGGCATTATTGGTCCAATGGTTTAGTGAAAAGTCTGAAAGTGGGACCTAAGCTTAGATAAGTCTATAAAACATTCATGTGATTTGCATTTTGCTTTGAAAATGGTCCTTAATCATTAACTCTATTAGAAATTGTTCGTCAAGTAAGTGGCATTTTCATCTTTTTACTAATTTTCTTATTATCTTTTTACACTTTGTTTTATTAGATACCTTTTTACCTTTATAATTAATGAACCCATCTCTTCCCCTTCCTCTCCCTGATTTGCAACTTCTGGCATCCCTCCGGTCATTCCTTCCAGCGGCCACCAACACCATTCCCTCTTTCGGTCATATTTTCCAGCCAAAACATACAACTCCCACATACATACAAGTCCATTCACAACAAAAACTCAATCAAAGTCAAACCCAAATTCAAACCTCAAAATCAAGATCAAATATAAATAAAAACCTCTAATCAAAATCAAACTCAAACTCCTCAAGGTGGGTAAAAGGACGTTGACTGTTATGTTTCTTCTCCATTCCCTTAATTGGGAATAGGGTGGCTAAAAGCAAGGTGGGTAAAAGGACGTTGACTATATACATGAAATGACAAAATCGTTCTTCATTTTAACAGACATTTTTAATGAAGTTAATGACCAGAGACCGGTTTCAGAGCAAAATGCAAACCACAAGGATGAAATATAGACTTATCAAAGTCCATGTCTCACTTTCAGACTTTTCACTAAACCTCAAGGACCAAAATTAAAGTTTACTCATTTTATTATTATACTAAGTTTGGATAACATATGTATATGTGTATAAACCATTATAAAGATCATCAAGAACATCATTAAAAAATATCATCAAAATTTTGTGCAAACACATGACAATAATTTGTGATATAAAACTATAAATCAAAACCCAAAAATTCATTCCTAAAATAAAACCCAAATTTTCATTTTGACGGTCTGAGATGTTTTTGGTACATGAGTGACACTTAATGGACGTATTTAACAGCCAAACTTATGAACTAAATCTTTGAAAACTTTCGAACAATAGGAGATGATTTATAATCTTTAAACTTGAGGAACAAAATCAATTTTTTTGAAGAATTACATGGACGAAAAATATAATTATATATTATTGTAATATAGTGGCATGTTGTAATTTATTTAGGTAGAGAGTCCAATTGGTCATCCACTTGGTAAGAATCGAGTCACGACCCATTGAACCATACAGGACGTGCCTAATTTTGTTGTCAAACTAAGACAATATGTACCAAATAATGGCTCAAATAACTATTTATAAAATCAAAGTGGAATATGTAATAACTATTTTTTTTATTTAAAAAAAAATCAAAGTGGAATATTATTAATTTTCTTTTTTGCATATTGTTTGAATGAGATTTTATGTATTTGGAACGTTACAATTTGAAAGTTAATTTTTTTTTTCCCAAAATTCAAGTGATTTATATGATTACACTTTATTTGTAGTGGTCAACTTTCAATTTTGTTCTCACAATCATCAAAATAATAATTCTACTAGCATTTTAGTAACGTACATGATTTTTGAGGTTTTAAAGCTTAAATTTTAGATGCATATTGCATATGGCGAATGATTGTGTGAGAAGTTGAGGTTAACGTGAGAAACTTGAGAAGTGAATCTGAACCGTTGATCACTTTTAATCTCATGCCCTCCCATGAATTGCGTCTTAGAAGAGAATGAATCTGGTGTATCTCGGTTCATCTCATCCTAATGTGCATCCATTTCTCATCTAACGGTTGATAACCACTTCACACGTTAACTTCAACTTCTCATTGGAACACAAGCCTATTCCATATATTGTTTATAGCAATCATCTATAAAAATTAGTAAAAGAAATAGTATAAGATGTTGTTCGGTTCGTTTTCTGTTAAGACCTGTATGGATATAGCTGTCTGTATAGATATAGTTTTTTTTTTGGAAGGGTGTCCTAGGATATGCCTAGACTAATCCCTTGACAAATTATGACTGTAAGACATCAACCCTGATTAAACCTCAGTGGCCACAATAATTGTGTACGCCTGGATTCGAACCCTAGGCAGATGGGATATTCCACCACATCCCCCAAGGCCTTAACCAGTACGCCACAACCCTTGTTGTTCTGTATAGATATAGTTGTTTGTGTGCTAACAGATAAGTTGTTGTGCGGTTGTTATGCTGAATAAACAGTTTGAATATCAGAAATGACCATTTTACCCTTTCGATTTACATTAAACATTTGATGATACTAATTAGGTTTGATAAAAATATAAAAATATAAAATAATTAAAAAGAAGTAATTTTAATATTGAGTAAACTACAACATCATAGTTTGGAGGAAAGCCATATACATATATCATATCAGAATATCCATATACACAGAAAATCGATGGAGGAAAGCCATATACATATATCATATCAGAATATCCATATACACAGAAAATCGATGGAGGAAAGCTATATACACAGATTCATATCAGAAAATCAATAACCAGTGAGCAAATCCATAAACACATAAAATCGATATGTGTATATCTAGAACCATTGAAGTAATCGATGGAGATAAATATACGCAAAAGCAATCGATGGAGAGAAACGGTGAGCATTCCATGGAGAAGTAATCGATCGAGAAGCAAATCGTATGAGGACCGATAGAAGAGCAGCGGTGGAGCAAAGAGCAGCGATGGAGAAATATACAGAGAAGAGCAGCGCCGGAGAAAAGGTTACCAGTGAAGTAAGCGATGGAGAAAAGGTTACCAGTGAGATGTCGATGGAGAGAAGCATATCATATGAGGACCGATAGAAGCAGATCTTATGAGAAGCGCCGATAGAAATGTTTACCGCGACAATGGGTTTTAATCGTAGATTTTTTTCTTTAATGGTGGATTAGTTGGGATAAGGGCATATAAGGAGTATTAATGGCTGAACCTAGATGACTCACATTTTTTAGCCGACTAATTTAGCCATTGGCTGACCTAATAAATCGGTACCAAACACCCAGATATGATTGTACGAATCAACCATATCTACCATATAGCCCATAAAGCCACAAACGAACAGGGCCTAACGGAGACTTGCAGGTTGAATTAAGTTTTGACACCAAATTTACAATTTAATCAACTATAAAAAATAGAAAACAGAGTGAACTGTGGATTTGGTCCTTGTGTTTTGATAATTTTTTTGATTAGGGTCCCTATAGTATGTTTATTGTGTATTTGGTCCTTGTGGTATTCAATTTGTCTTGAAAATGGTCCTTCTAACTAACGCATTCGTTAACTCCATTAGATCAAAGGTCATTTTAGCCTTTTTCCTGTTCTTTTTTTTCTTATAAAAAAGTAAAAACAACATTTTTATACATACACGCACATGCATACGCGCACACACACACATATATATATGTATGTATATAATGATATCAAAATAAATAAAACGAGATATTATTGTATGATTTGATTTGTTTAAATATTTTATAAAATTAATTATATTAAATACGATTTAATTTTATTATTTTACACCAATGGTGGAAAAAGATATGGTTATATTGTTTTAATGTAACTAAAATTTTAATTTAAACAAATCAAATCATAAAACCATGTCTTATTTTATTTGGAGCGAATAAAATAAGATATGATATTATGCTGTGATTTATTTAAATTAAAAAATTAATTATGTTAAAGATGATTTAATTTTATTGTTCTTTTTCTATAATTGCAACAAACAAGCTTATTATCGATATTTTAATACCAAAATTATTGAAAACCACAAAGAAATGAACTACAATTTTATCATCCTAAAATTAGGGTTTCCACTTGTCATATTGTTTTTCATTCAAAAACTCAAAACCACCTATTTAGATTTAACCGAAGAAACGATTCATACATACCATCATCTTTGTAACTTACAATTGAAAAAAATCCTTATATAAATTTCAACGAAGTTTTCATATCCAAATAAGCAAAAATACTAAAACAATAAAAATTAATTGTATTTAATATACTTAATTTTTTATTTTAAAAAATCAAATCGTAAAATAATATCTTATTTTATTTATTTTGATACCATTATATATATACATATATATAGACTTGAGATCATGTGAGACCAAACTATTTCCATGAGACCCGTGAGACCACAAAAATAACACTAAACCTTTACAGCAAAAGACTGTGAAGGTATTATAAAGGTAAACCTTCACAGTGTTTTTGTTATGAAGGTTTGTTGTTTTTCGTAGGGGTGCTCACGGGTTGGGTTGGTCGGGTTGAAGGCACTTGAACAACCCAACGCAATGTTTGCGGTTTGAAAAATGTCAACCCAACCCAATCCAATCAAAAGTGCAACCCAACCCAACCCAAACCGTGCGGGTTGGGTTGGGTTGGTCGGGTTGAAATTTAATAATCATTTCACAATCTAACTAAGTGATTCCGCTTAAAAAAACTAAAATCAAAACGGATATATAAAAATAAGGTTAATAAGAGAAGAAAATTGTAGAAGCAGAGTATCTCTTGCCTCTTCATTCAATCGATTTTGAAGATTTTTTAAAACTTGAAGGTTTGATTCTTGCGATTTTAATCGACGTAGTCTCGTGGACAGATCTAAAGTACGACTAAGATAAGAAGACTTGAAAATTAATAGAAAGAAAAGACAATAAAAGTCTAAAACCATTATAAAAAAATAAAAGCGTAAGTTTTGGTCGGGTTACTTTGGGTTCAACCCGTTTCCAACCCAATAGATGTGGTTTGAAAAAAATTTGTATCGATTATGTATCGGGTTACCTCGGTTTGAGTTTTTTTGCATTTTTTCGGATTGGGTTGGCCGGGTTGGTCGGAAATTTGAGCACCCCTAGTTTTTCGTTCCTTCACAATGAATCGTTGTGAAGTTTTAGTGTTATTTTCTGGTATCACCAGTTTCACGAAAAAAGGTTGGTCTCACGTGAACCCAACCCTATATATATTTGTGTTTAAAAATATTGTTTTTACTTTTTTATAAGAAAGAAACAAAAGAATAGGAAAAAGACTAAAATGGCCCCTGATTTAACGGACTTAATGAATTCGTTAGTTAAAGGGATCATTTTCAAGACAAATTGAATACCATAAGGACCAAATCCACAATAAACATACCATAGGAACCCTAGTAAAAAAAACCATGAAAACACATGACCAAATCCACAATTCACCCTAGAAAATATTCAAAAGTCACGTGCCATGCCGTGCATGCACGTGTGTGGAAGTCGTTATTGAGTGGAGCAGATCTCAAGCAAAAGAGATTATAGCCACTTAATTTTAGTTGGAAATCGATTAAAATAGCCGATCCTTTTAACCAAATTCAATTTTTAGCCTTTTTTTTTAAATTCTTTTTGTAGGTAGAGTATAAAACTTGATTTTTAGGATAAAAAAACGATTTTTTTAAATAAAGATTCAAATCTTTATGTAAGAATTTTCATTTGCGTAAAGATTTTTTTTTAATTCTGAAAATAGTCTTTACACAAGTGCATAAGACATTTGCATAAACTCTAGATAAGATATGAATTTAATTCCAAAAATGACTAATAGTAAAGTTGGTTGAGGAGATTGATTATTTTGTTTTGGGCAATTATAATAAAAATACAAGAGTAAACTACAATTTTGGTCCCTATGGTTTACCAAAAAATACGAAAGTGGTCCCTGAACTTCAATAAGTATAGATTTCATCCCTGAGGTTCCGATTTTGCTATGAAAGTTTTTGTATTTATAATATGATATTTCAAACATTTAAACAAAAATACGTTAATAAAAATAGAAATCAGACCATAATACATTGTATTTTAATATACTTTTATTTGTAAAACAGACACCTATTACACCTAAATATTTGACAATCACATTTATTATACCAAAATAAAGGTTTTAATAGTTACGTTACATAAAATAATAATTAAATAATTTGCATTTTTTTTTGCAACTTACCATTTTGTTTTCATTACATGTCCTTTTTAAATAGAAAAACAAAATTTCATCAACATGAAAAGAATTATGCAAATAGAGTATAACTCACCAACAAACACAAAGGTTACCAAAAGAAAATTAGGTGTCATTTGCTTCACATAATGGAACATGTCTAAATTGAAATATAAAGGAATTAAAATACAATTTAGTCATGTTTGACTATGCGTTTTGTTAACAAAAATTGGAATAAAATTTATCAAATGAATTAAATCGATCTATTTGGTTCGCTTAATATAAATTCAGAATTGTAAGAAAAATAATATAAAATGACCATGATACCATTTTATGACATTTCATATTTTATTGCTCAAATTAAAAATACTCTAAAATGATAAAATTAATAATAACATAATTTGGTGTTGGAGGTGATGGAGGCAGCGAGAACGATAGTGGTGGTGATGGCGACGTTGGTGATATGATGGTGGTGCCCCCCAACAATCTTTTCTTCCTATCACTTCATTTCGTTCAACGATGACGTTGGTGGCAATGATGACAACAACGATGGTGACAACGATAGTGATGGTGGTGGTAGTGTTGATGTTGGTGGATAGGGTGGAGGCGACAATGGTGGCGGCGATTGTGGTAGTGACGTTAACGGTGATGATGGTGGTAGTGGCGTCGACGGTGATGGCGGTGGTAGCGACGTTTGTGGTGGTAGTAGTGGCAGTGGTAGTGACGACCATCATGGTAGAGGGTAATAGATTAAAATAAATATAAGGGTAAAACGATATTTTTCAAAAGATGAGCTGAAAACGATATAGAATTCCTTACTAAAACCTTGGGAACTAAGATTCCATCATATATAAAATTGGAGTTTCGTACCAAAACTCTAAGAATGAACCAAATGCATAAATGAAATTTAGTCATTGAACTTGACTAATCCAATTTTTTTCGATTGCATCGAATTTCAATGAGCTAAATGGCACTTTAAATTTATTATCGATATTTCTATTTTATTTTCTTTCTTACATTTTTTTTTTGTTATTAGGGTTTGCCTGTTATTTTTTCGTTAATGTTATTTGATTGAAAAACCAAAACAAGCAATGAAATTGAAAATGTTTAATAAGTGTTTTTTTCTTTTAAAAACGTCTATATTGGTGGTTTACAACCCCTTAAAATTGACAAAATATACTATATGGTGGACCCAATAACAATATGTTATAGGTCAAAAAGTAATTTTAATTTTAAAAGATAATGTCTTTGGAAATTTGAGTTAAGAGAGAAAAGAATATTCAAAATTTTGTTGAGAGAGCACTTGTTAAGGTTTGACTGTAGTGCCAGATGGCCAAATTTTACAGGCTGGCTAGATTTTACGAGATTACACGAGAAGTCAAATGGTAGTCGGTCAACTATTTTGACTCATTTAGATTAGTGTATTTAATTAGAAAGACTATTTTTAACTATAAATAGTAGGAAAATACACGTATTTTAATTTAATTTAATTTTACTTTTATATAATACCTCAAACATATAAATATCTAGCCAGAAAATTAGTTAGTAAGCATAACATAATATCTTAATGGAAAAGAAAAGAAATAAATAAAGAATCATGATTTCTTGTAACTATACCAGCAATGACGGTTTAATTTTTATATGAAGCCATTTTTTTTTCTGTCATATCATTTTTAACTGACTAAATTAAAAATTCACATAAAACTTCATAATGGTAGTTTTTATAAGAAATTGTTATAGGTCCCATTTATTTTATCAATATTAATAATTATATAAAAAAATATTAAAATATTATTACACACAAAGTTCAATGTAAGAATCAAGGTTCTTGTATATAAATTAAAGGATGTGAAATTCTTATAAGATATCTCTTCAATGGTAGTTCTTTTAAGAATGTAACACCCCTAAAATTGGAAAATAGCAGACAAATTGAAATTCCAAAAATCCTTTAAATACAAAGCTCGAAGCAACAATTATCTAAAGTTTACAAGGGAATAAATACTACAATATGTATCAGAGTCCTAATGGAATTATCTAGTCCCACAAACGGGGACAAAGTCGGTAAGGTGTTACTAAAACCACCAAATCTGCTATTTCTCAAGATCGGATGACGTCTCTAATACCATCCTACCGGAACTTCTACCAAGTTTCACTCGCCACTCAGATCCATCTAAGACCTGATATACATGTCGAAAAGAAAAGGTGTGTAACACTCCGAATTCTGAGAACCCATGTAGTATTCTTCTTGCTTTGAAACTTATATATATATATATATATATATATATATATATATATATATATATATTGATTTTAATAGCTTAATATTGAGAAAGTGGGATTTAAGCATCGTGGGTTAAAAATCATCAAATTTGGGAAATTTAGGGTTGTTCGCAATTGTGCCTGCGAGAGTGGCAGGGTGTCACAATCGCGGAGGGCACTATCGCCGAAGGCCTTAGGGCCTCGGTACATTTCTCGCGATTATGCCCGCGAGAGTGACATGGTCACAATCGCCGGAGCACTATCGCCCAATCTGTACCGAAGGTGGTGAGGCGCTCGCGACCTTGCCCGCGATAGTGACAGATGTCACTATCGCCGGGGCACTATCGCCGACGGGGGTTTCAGGTATAAAAAAACAAGTCGCGATTTTCAGTCATTTTTATCTGATTTCTAGGGTTTGGGAGCGATTCTCTCTACTGATTTCGGTAAGTGTTTCTCATCTAGACTTCTCTCCTCATTTATGGTGGTTCATAGTCATTAATGGTAATCCTTAACACTTTTAGGAAGTATTGGTAAGAAGCTCTCAAGTGATTATACAACTCATCTTCATCTCCTTCGTTTTAGGGTTTGGTTTTCTTTTAAGAAAACCACTAAGGTGAGTTCTTACCCATTTTACTAAACTTTATACATGTCAAAAGGTTGATTTTGAATACCTAATATCTCCTCTTTCATATATTTGATTTGTGGAATTTCTTCCTAAACCTAACTTTTGGAGATATAAGTGTTTGTGGTGATTTTTGGGAAATAACGTTTTATGAGCTTTAATAATGTTCTTTAGCTTGTTTTACTTGGGTTATACCTTTGAGATAATAGCATCGCTATGCAAAACTATGAATCTGGAAATATTGGTATTGTGGTTAACTGCTGATAAGTTTGCATATTAAACTCACTTCATATTTTGGGGATTTGAAATAAAAAGGGAATCATCTATGTTTTTACTAGTGGTCTCTTGGTAAACAATGGAAGTAGTTTTGGTGGGAATTACCCCTCATGTCACTTATTGTATGTTAACCATTGTTGGGATTTCTGGTTGGGCCTTATGCGCATTATTTGGCTTATTTGATGCATTGGAAGTCATGACCCCGTATTTGGTTTATTATTGTTCCGGCGTTGGGACGACTAGTTTTCCACGTCGAGGCACGTTTGGCATCGGATTGGGTTATAAGTCTTTCGTGCTCAAGTATTACGATATTGGATGAGGAGCTCGACGTAGGAACCCTTCGGGGTTGAACTTGAGTTTCCGTGGGTGTACGTTTAAAGCCACTGAGCCTGACATCCCTTGCGTAGACTTTATTTGTTTATTGGCTTTACTGACTCATCGAATGACTTACTTTTGTGTTCTGTCATTTGTGTTAGTAAGCGGGTCTCCCCCGTTAACCCAAAAGGTATTTGCTATATTTCAAAGAGCATTATTGTTATTATTATCATTATTGTTGTTGTATAAAAATAAATTATTTTACTCACTTTTACGTTTGATTACTTAAACTGCAAATGTTTGATCTCACTAAGCTTTAGCCTAACACTTTTTCTCAAAATGACATGTATAACAGGTCAGGTTTCTGAAGGGGTTCGTCGGGACTGAGTGGATGGCTTTGAGGCCAAGAGCGGTCTTTTTGGGAGATGTGTAGATCGGTATTTTGGATAGCGGGCATACTTTTGGAAGAATAGCAACACCCGATGTTAATCTTTCTTATTTAAGTTAGATCATTAGGTTGTTAGTGTATTCTTCATTTGGTTAATTATAATGGTTATAGTCGTTTCCCCGTTTTATCGGGATGATACTTTGGGATTGATTATAGCAGGTTTTATACCCAGGGTTTTATCTATTTATAGCCGTTATATTGCAGAAATTTCGAATTTTTATTCCGCTAGTTTTTAGGGTGTTACAAGGTGTTAGGCTTAACGCCTAGTGAATTAAAGCAGTTTTCATTATATAAATCGTAAAACGTTTAGACAAATATTTCACTCTAAAAACACCCGTCTTTGAAATATAAGTTATAAAAAGGTTGTATTTACAAACCACATTTCTACCAACGCCAACCACACCTTTTTAAATAATTATTCGCCATATAATTTCCCCAAAACGCACCCAAGGGGTATTTCATCAAAATACTATTTGTATAAATAAAATGGTACGTTTCAACATCGAAAGTACATGTAAGGGAATACCTGAAAATAACATCTTCCAATGACGGGGGAGACCCAATTCCATTGAATGTGCCGAAACACCAAGTTAACCACTTATTAACGTTCACGAGATTTACTACGGGTCATGGATCCCCGTATACAGCTCCATTGAGCAACCACCACAAGATACCCAAATGACCCTAGTCTACTCGACTTCTAGATGAGTCTCACCACAAAGTCACAAGTCTCCGTATCCGGTTCACCATGGGCACCACTGCAAGACTTAGCTCCGTATACGGCTTTCCAATAGCACCACCGCAAGTTTACATAACAACATTACTTGGGGATCACTCACTAGACTCAAACATGGATATTAAAACTCCATGATGAACATACGACTCATATGCCTATGGATCCAATGTGTAACACCCTCAAATATGGAAATAACAGCTTATAAAAAAAAATTCTAAATACATCAATAACTGAATCATCTACAACCACAATTTAGGTTCAACTACAATACACATATACCATCTTATATAAATGGACTAAAAAGGGCGAGTGCTACTAATACCCATGCATAGTCACTATCTCCATAATGCGGAAGACTTCACCGAATACTTACTTTCGGATCTAGCTAAGGCTCTACTCTTCACTGGATTGCTAGAACCAACTCCCAACCTTGAAACCTGATGCACATGCCGACAAATAAAAAGGTTAGGCTTAACGCCTAGTGAGCTCAAGAGTTTTAGCATAAGTATATATCTTTAAAAGAAAAGAATTCAATTTAAAGCAAGGTCATTTGAAATATTACGCTTAAAAATGGAAACGACACATTTTCCCATAATACGCACTTTTAAAGGCAAAGCTCCCAAAACACACATTTCTTATATAACGCGCCATGCATGACTCACCCAAATGGGATCATAGTTCGACACTTATTTGGTAAAAACATGAATAACCATTTATAACCCAAAGTACCCAAAACGCGGGCGGGACAGAATGCTCGCCCCATGAATCGTTATCAAAACCACATATATCGTACGTCCGAAAACATGGACACTTGGTCCAATACTCACGCGACCGAAAGGAACCAATGACAATAAAATAAGACGTTCTTATATTTAACATACTGATAGCCAACAACGGGGGAAACCCATATCCGTTGAGGGTGGAGGGAACACAAAAGTATATCACCCAAACAACGTTAATCGCATGACACCTCCCGACATCCCAGCCCGGTGTCCCTACGACTTCTTTACAAGTGTCACCCCAAGTCAGTTGACCTTGATGGATCATTCCGAAGAACTCCATCCCGAAGGCCCAACACACTTAAAGACTGCCTCCCAGGCATTACTTCAAGCGGCGGAGGTCCCAGCGCCTACTATTCCGGTAGCACTAGTCGACTCAACCCTCCTAGCGATCACTTGTAAAGTTTCCGGTCATAAAACATAGGTACCGAAGTTCAACCCCGCAATACCCAATTGGCCATCCAAGACAGACTGACTCACGTGCCTATAGATCCATTACACACTGTCTAACGTTACATGACTCCAATTGAAAGACCAAAGCTCCCAAAACATGTAACTCACCAATGACACAAATTAAGTGTCATCATATCCAAAACCCACGACGGTTAAAACATACGGACAAATGTCCACACGACTCGTTTAAGCCAATACCGAACTAAAGAGCTCAAAATCCGTTTGACCAATAATTACCGGTCTTCAAAATAGTGAAATGTCTTTAAATACCGTTTATGAAGACGCGTACTTCAAATACTAGATTTACCCAAAACTCCATACGAGATGGGACTCAAGATTTCCAAAGTGTTTATGAATGCAAATACACCAAATGCATATAACGTGAATTAGACTTTACTTGTACAAAATCGTCAAAGACGTATAACTCATAAAGTAGACCTTACTTGTACAAAATCACCAAGAATACGTAATTCATGTTATTTAGTTGTTGGAAACGTTCAAAACCCAATAGAAGCATTTTAAGAGGTTAACACAACCCAAGTTTACTAAGTAAGAAAACTTATCAAAATACTCACACTTGACAAATAACTAAGTAAAACATATTTTACTTCTAAATACTCAAAACTTATCAGCAGTTAACCATTCCATGTAAAACACTTTAAAATACACATTTTGGCATGTACACCGTTTTCACAAATCAACTTGAACTCACCTTGCTAGATTTAGGCTAAATCTAGATTTCACCCAACGAGCTCTTTTGAAGACCGCTCGAATCCTCAAGCCGGAAACTTCCAAAACCTAGATCCAAACATTTCAAACCATAAATACCCATACTCAACCATATAAAAAGCATTTCCCCCAAACAATATACCAAAACCCCAAACGAGATTAAAACCCTAGTTTTCTCCAAAACTTACCAAATCCGAGATTTGAGAAACCAAACACTAAGAAACCATCAATGGAGCATTTTATAACTTAGTACAAGAAAACTTACCCTTGAAGAGAAAGAGACTTCCGAGAACACCCAATCCAACACTTCAACCCGAGCTCCCAACCGTTGAACTTGATGAGGAAGATGAAGATGAAGGTTTTGTGGTTTAAGCTCCCAACTAGCTAGATGATTAAGAATCATGCGGTAAGAAAAGAAAAAAACCCCAAAATAGGTTAGGGTTCAGTTTTAGGGTTTGGGAGAGAAAGGGAAGAAGAAGATAAGTGAGAAATGAGAAATGGGCTGATTTTCGCGACTTAACAGCCTCTCAGCCCCCGCGCGCGACAATGACACGGCGACTATGCCCTTGGCATAGTCGAGGGGCATAGTTGCCCGCTGCTAAGAGCTCGCAGTACACTGCTTGCGATTGTGACACGGCGACAGTGACAAGTGCATTGTCGCCCAGACCTCCACGAATCCCAAAACTCGACTTCTTCCAACGCCAACAAACCCGATACTATAAGGGACTTTAAACAAGACATTTCCCAACAAAACCCCACTGATTACAAGACACAGAAATGCCCGGTTGACATTACTTACCGAAAATTACGGGTGTTACACAATGCATTACAGTCTAAACATTACATGACTCCATATGAATGAACTAATTTATCCAAAACATGTAATAACCAACATTTTTGCAATACTTGCATTTCCATAAAACGCTCATATTGAGCTATTTAAACCGGACAACGTCCCAAAACTCATTAGAGTATAATTCAAGTTATAAGGCATCATAAAATGTTTGGCGATAAGAATAAAGCCAATATGGCTACATATGTCGAAGTATAACTTTCCCAAAATTGGTATTTCTCCAACGTATGATTGGACGAAGACCTAAATCGTAAGATTCACATTTTCCCAAAATACTCATCGTGTTAAGAATGACAATTTTCCATTTACTCACACTGTTAAAGCCGAAATAATTTAATGCACCAATATCCAAAACTCATAAGTAGGGTAAAATCCCAAAATAACTAGTTGTAGCCAACTTTTCGCAAAATAAAACCCAACACATTATGTTGCCTAAATTCTCCAATAAATCCAATGGATCTACATTAGTTGGTTTAAATATCATTTTTAGGATAAAACACCCAAACACACTTAGCAACCATTGTGAAGCTTTGACATCCCAAGTATGTACAAATACCTATTTAACCATAAAACACATCGATTGTAAAGTGTCCATGTAACAAAATCCCCTTTCTAGTGACTCAAACACCTCATAAAATATTGTAAATTATTTTCAAGGGCTTTATAACACAAATATGTGTAAGTGCACAAATATTCACAAAACTTATCAAAATGAAATAATTTCATGGATATACTTTCAAAACCCTAAAATATGTGCATTTTGACATGTATATAGTTTTTTAAAGCAACTACAACTCATCTTGCTAGATTTAGACTAAATCTAGGTTTTTACTCCAAACTTGAGCTTTCTTGATGAAGGTTTCAGATCCACAAACATCCACCACTAGAAAACTTATCTAGGTCACAAACAAACCAAAACACACCGAGAGTAACTCCCAAAATCAGATTCACACTAATCTTGACAAAGTCTCAAATTTCTAAAATATCCAAAATAGATCGAAACTCAAAATACGAGAGATACATCAAGGGAGATGTTCTAGGAGGTTAAGATGAGAGGTTTTATAGTAACAAAGGTCAAGAAATGGTTAGAGTAACTTACAAATAGGTTTCTTGGAAAACCCCAAGATATGGTCAACAATAGTGAAGAGATGACGAAGAAGATGAAGATGTCGATCTTAGGTTGGAGATGAAGATCTTGAAGAAATGGTGGTTGAACCATCTAATGCCAGCCAAAAATCGTCTCCTACCCTAGGTTGTGGTTGGGAGCATTTGAGAAGAAGAGAATGAGAGGGAAAAAAGGGTTTGGGGCTTATTTGCTCTCTTATCAGCGCAAAAGTGCTCGCGCACGAGCCATCGCGTGGTTCCGCACGCGCGGAGAGCCGCGCCGAGCACTGAGGTAGTGACAGATCAATGTCTCTCTCGGTTCTACTCGCGTAGAGAGCCGCGCGGAACACTGATGGAAATCCTTCTGTCTTCTTTTCGGATACCTCGCTCAATATCAAATTATGACATAGATTCCCAAGATTCGGGGTGTTACAAAGAACCCACACTTTTTGCTTATATGAACCTCCCATTGAAGATGTTATAATACACTCTCGTACTGTCATTGGTAACTTGCCTATTTCAAAATTGAATTTTCTATTCATTTGATTATGTATAGTTTGCTTTTATTAATTAATTTGTTTTCATATAAGATTATTATTTGTTTTTTTAATTGTGGATATATGAGCCAACTACTACGTGCATCGATTAATGCATGAGGCCTTAAAAATAACATATAGAAAAATCTTCAGTAGTCACGACTCATGAGGAGACTCGAAATGGTGATCTATCGTATATTTTTCGGTTGAGCTTGCTCCAAGGTTTTGACAACATGGTTTGGTTTGAAAAACAGTGAAACAATGCAAGGTGGTCTTGTTTAAGCTTTGAAATTATGATTTTAAGTAAGATTAAACTCTGTAGAATGAACTGCTAAAATGCGACTTGATCATTTTTATGTCAAACCATATGGGTTGGTTTGTTAAAAGAAAAATTAAATTGTCCAAAACGAACCCCAAATAACCTTGCAAAAGAGGTGGTGTATTTAACATCTTATTAACACTCCAAATTTTCTGATCAATTATTATGTGAAACATAAAAAATTATGAACGAGAGGATAATAGTTATTTATTGCCCTGAGCCCATTATCATGAAAAAGTATTCACGTAGGGCGTGAATTAAGGACAAATAACTCGGTACGTAATATACTTGTTAATTATTGTAAATATATATTTTTGTTACAAACTAACAATTGTATGTGTTTGTACAAAAAGATAGAGGTATATTAGAGTCAAATCTTTTATACAACTTTTAGTGATTAGTTTATAATGGAATACAAGTATGTTGAATATGAGAATTTTTTTTTTCATTTATATTTTGTTAAATATAACATTGCATTGTAAGAAAAACTATATTTAAGACATTTAAAAAACCACTACGGACTACAGAGAAATACAAGTTTTAAACTTTTAATAGGCAAAGTTTAGGCCTTTTGGGCTTGATTCAGATATAGAGTTTGGATTAGATAAGGACCGAACATCTGACCTTATCCATTATTGATATTGTCCTAGCGAAAGAATGGTTTGTCCATGTCCAAACATTCGATCATTTAGACTTGTTTTTCGTGGAAGCAACGGTGTACTTTTTAGGGCCGATTAGGTCTATCAGACTGTAAGACCCATATTAGATACAAACTAGACATTTGTTTTGAACAATTAAGACTGGACCTCAAAAGACAACCATCTTGGGGTATAACTAAGAGCATTTTCAACAACTAAACAAAAATAGGGATTTTAGTGGTTTTGGAGATTTTTTTCCTCCAACAGGTATGCTATAATGTATGTTAAAATAGAGAAAAGAAGAATGGGTTTGGTGGGGGGGGGGGGGGGGGGTAAATTCTTCATAATATAATAGTTATTGGAGTTTGATGTAATTTTTTTTAAAAATTTTGATTTTTGATAATCTATGAATGAAAATAAGAAAAAAAATATTATATTTATTGGAGATGTTCTAAATGGGTGTGAGATTGCTTATTTAAAGTGCTTATTAATTTATTCCGGTGTGGTACGGGTAATAAGCAGTTTTTAGTGTTTGGATGCGAAAAAAAAATGCTTATACTTGTTTGGCGCCGGTGATAAAAAGTTTTTTATAAGTCATTCCATTACAACTTATTAACTTATTTGAAACAACTTATCAGTTTTTTTTATAAGCAGTTTTTAATGTTTGAATGTGAAAAGGAAAAAGAAAAATGCTTATACCAGTTTGATACCGGTGATAAGAAGTTTTTGATAAGTCATTCCATTATAACTTATTTGAAACAACTTATCAGTTTTTTTGTCATTTTACATGTATAAACAATCTCAACCACACCCTAAAATCAACTTATTAACTTATTACGTTTTGGTACCACCATAAGCTAATCCAAACACTTTTAAAAAAATTCGATTTAACACCAAATGAATTGATAAACACTTTTACAAAAAAACATAAGTTATTTTAAATAAGCAATCTCAAACACCCACTAAAACTTCTGATTTAAAATTGCGGAGACGTACTTTACGCTGAATTGGTAAAAATTTGGCGCAAATGTAAACCCAATATGGCCCAGATTTATATAAAGCAGCCCATACTGTTTAGTCCAATAATTTTATTTGTCTGGGATAAAAAAATAGTTAAAACGAACGGGTCAGATATATGTCCGGAATGCTTTTCGGGCCTATTTGTTTTGCCCGATATGGTAGTACTTTGATATTTGATCTCATTTCAATTTCATATTTGGATTAAATAAAAGCCTGAAATTGATATCATATCATCTTACAAACATGAGATAGGATAGTTGATATTTAATGGGATTTGTTTATTAAAATATGTTAAAAAAATATTTATTTTTGTAATAATCAATTAATAAAATCATAAATATAATTTATTATTTATAATAAAAATATCTATAAATAATTGAATTCGGTTACATTCCAAATCATACAAAACAAACACATCAAAAATTCTAAATCATCTCAATTCCTCTGAATTCTATATCCTTCCATAAAATATAAATCCTTAAAAAATATTTCGTCAAACCAAATAGATCCTTAGAGAATCTGCAATCCACTCCCTATATTGACTCTTTTAACTTTTCTAGGGAGTCAAATATGAAAAAACCTAATTCCAATGTATTCCCTACATTAATTCTTACTAGAAGCACAAATCATGTCTAGCTCAGTTGGTTTCGCCAAGGGTGGTAACATCCTTGGGGGGGGGGGGGGGGGTTGTGGATGGTATCCCAACCTACCCGGGTTTGATTCCAAGGGGAGTCAATTTGAGGGCATGAAGAGTACTCAGTCATTGGGCCGGTTTAGTCGTTAACTGGGCTGCCCCCCAGCACAGTCTTAGACTGTGGTTGGGCTCTAGGTTCAGCGTAAGCTGGGCCGGGACAACGGCGGATTAGTGGGCTGCCTGTGGATGCCCGATACCGCAGGGGAGGCGTGCGTACGTGTGTGCGTGAGTTCGTGGTAGTCGTTCGTTGGTTCGATGCCGCTATGCCTTCCAAAAAAAATCTTACTAGAAGCGTACTCGCGTAATGCAACAAGATAATTGCGTGAGATACATCACGTTTTAATGTTTTCTTTTATTTTTTGTTTTTATCGATTTACAGTACGATTTTGGATGGTTTTGAAAAAGTGATAATGGTTTTTTTTTTTATAAATATGTTTAATTTAGGCTTAACAATATAATGCTTTTTATATAAAAAAAATAATGATTATCTTATATATTTTAAATTCTTTATATTTAAATTGAGATATTTATTCTGTTTTGATTATGTTTATCAGTTAGTTATGAATTCAAACATATAACTTTAGAAATTTGTACTCATGCATTATCACTTGTAATCTTGAATTTAAGTAATGCGTATCAATAAACAGTACATAATGCATAAAAGCTTGTTTTTAAGAGTTTATTTGATAGTTTAATAATAATATAATTTATTTTAGGTTTAATAATATAATATTTTTTTATAAAATAAACATTAAATATTATGTTAGATTTTCTTAATTATATTTTAGATTTTTTATTTTTAAAATTTGATTTTTATCATCTATATAGTTATTTGGCAAGTAATTTTAGGGGAGTTGAAGTAAGGAGTGATTTTAGGAGAGTTAAAGTGGTTAAAGATAATGATTGAAAGTTAATAAATAACATTAAATATAGTATATAAAGCTTTAATGGTTGTTTTTAAGAGATTTTAGGTAATTAGTATTAAATAGCCGTACATTAAACTTTAGCAAGTATTTTTAAGAGTTTTTTTTTATAAATGCTTTATAATATAGTGTAGATTATCTCACTCCTGACACTCCCTACATGTAAGACCATCTTCAACCCAACACTAAAAACACAAAAAATATAAAAATAGTGGTGTTTTCATCTTGAATATCCCACGCCCAAGTTATCCTATCCTTTGAGTCCTTTCTAGGATTAATTGATAGAAGCTCCTCCACCAACGATTCTAATTCACCCACTTCCCTCCCCTTGGGATCATGCCTCCAATCCCAATTCCATTTCCAACATTCCCCTACCCACTCCCCTCAATCCTTAACCGAGACATCTTTTCTATTTTCCAATTGGTAAGTCTAGGATAACTCCCCTTCAACGATCTACTTGATACCCATTTCTCCTCCCAAAATCTAGTGCCCGCCCCATCCCCTATTTCCTTAACTAAAGATCCCGCAAAATTTAAACCAACCCTTTCTAGCTCTCTTCCCACCTTCACTATGTCTCTCCAAACTCCCTTCCCGTTCACATCGATAAGGTTCTCCGACCCAAGACCCCCATCCCACCCATAGAGACTTTTGACTACTCTTACCTACAACGATTCTTTTTCCGAAAAAAAATCTCCATCACCACTTACATAAGAGGGCCCAATTCATTTCATTTAACCCCCTACATTTAGACCCCCTTTGTTGAACACCCCCCCAACACCGACTCCCACTTGACCCACGCGATTGACTTCTTATTTGTTGTTACATCCTCACCACCACCACCCCTCCCCAAAAGAAATTTCTTCTCACCCGCTCCAGGGAGTTTATCACTCCAAGTGGTGCTCGAAATAAGGAAAAATATATATATATAACGATGTGCTACTTAGAACCGATTTTACCAACGTTAGTCTTCCTCCAATCGACATCGTCTTTGATTTGAAGAAAATGAGGGAGATCTTGGAGGATAATAGAGCGGGTGGATCAAACGTTATGTCGGAAACAAAGTGGGTATCACTTATCCCTAAAAAGGTAAGTGTCTTCCTTTGGAGAATTAGACTAGGGAGGATACCAACTAAGGAAGCTTTGGACAAAATAGGAATAGAGTTGGATAATACCCTATGCCCAAGGTGTGGAACAACAATAGAGACGATAGATCATGCTTTGATTAAGTGTGAAGATGTAGGAACTTTTGGCTTCAAACAGGTCGTTGGTGGAATATGAGCCTCTTGTCAATAAACTCAGTCACGGAGATGTTGGAAATAGGTGATCGAATGAACTTGAAAGGTATGGAATTGAAGCGTTGGACAACGGTAGTAGGCTGTTTTTTCATTACATTTGGACTCATTGAAACAAAATGGTATTCGAGAAGGATCAGGGCCAGATTTCGGACCAATTCTTTGTCGCACAGTTGAGGACCTTTGAGTGGATCAAGTGGCGTAATCAAGAGTTTGTGAGTGATTTAGCTACCTGCCTCGTGGATCCTCGGTTATAGCTGCTGGATTGCATCCCAATGGATGGGCGAGCGGTCAAAAGAAGCAATCATACGGAAGGTTTGTCGGGTTGGGCTGCTGGGGATTTGGTGCAGCGATGTGTGGGGCGGGACTGTGGCTGTTGCAAAGGGATGTTCGGTTTGGGACAGACGGTTTACAGGACTGTTCCATCGGACAACGGTTCGATAGTGTTCGGTCGAGTGGTCCTGATGTAGATCGTTGGGTAGATTGGCTCTCGAACCCTCGATAAGCTAGAGAACGATCATACGGAAGAGCGGCGCTGAAAGGGACTGTTTGTTGCTGTCAGACAGGTTGATGTTGTCAGGCCTACGGGCCGTCCTCGGGTCATAGTGCAGGGCTGGGCTGGATGCAGTGGCACAAATTGATGTCAAGAGATGTTGGCGGTTGCGAAGCTCGCTGTCCAGCCAAGTTCGAAGCTGGGTATCTGCACATTTGCTGGAGGGCTACGTCAAAAAGCTGTTTCGGGCAATTAATTGGGTTTGTTCTGGAAGTACGTGTGTTGGTTGTTTATGCCAAAAATCTCTCAAGAAAAATTTAAGGTAAATGTGGAGCTTGATCCAACTAAAGAAAGTAACGACAATAATCGTACGACTATAACAAAAATAAAGTAAATGAGACGAGAGAATTGGTGACGCGGAAAACCCCAAAAATGGGTAAAAACCGCGGACGAGTGTGAATCGTCGTGCACTATGGACGTCAATCAGGGACGTCGTCCTTGATAACAAATGCTATAAGTGTAATACAATGTAAAACAATACAATAAAGTAAAGTCGGTCGTGCGTCGTGTGTAATTAGACTTTGGTCGTGCGTCTACGACAAACGACAATGGATCTTATGAACTTCGAGAGAAACTGAGCGAGCTTGAGAACGTAATTTGTGAGCTTGTAAAGTCTGAGAGTCAGATGTCCAAATGTGAGGTTCCCTCTTCATATTTATACTCTAATTTTCCGTTGATAAGTCTTGAATGCGTATCTTTAATAGAATAACCATTTGATATTGATGATAGCGACCGTTACGTCCGTTGTTCTTGATGATGGCAACCGTTACAATCTTTGGTCATGAATGTCTCTTGAATCCTGCATTAAACATACCATAACGTATGTCACAGGTTAGTAATTGAAATCATGTCGTACGACTAACTTTGTTGGACGGATATTTGTTCATTTTAATCGAGGTCGCCTTAAAAGAAGGGCGTCGGTTATCACTGGTCGTACGACGATAGACTGTTGGAATTTTTACCCAAACAGTTTGCCCCCAAATTTAAAATTCAAGCGGCAACTTTTTGAAATTTAAAATTTAAAATCAGGACACGTGTTATAAAAGAAACGCGGGTAGTTCAAATAGAACCGAATTGGTTTGTTTCTAGCTGGACAATGACGTCATTTCCTGCAAAATAAACGGTTAGACAACTAATTGTGGACAGGTGTCATGCATTCGAGGGATGCACTCAAGTGGTTCGCCTGACACGGACGACACGTGTCAATTGGCGATTCGATTTCTTGGCGATTCAGTTTCCAATTTTCAGTATAAATAAGGATTGTCTTCAATCCTTTCCTTCTTTACGCTTTCCTTCTTGAATACCTTATACCTCCGGCGAGTTTCTCTTTCCGAGCAATCAGAATCCTTTCCATTCTAAATTCGAGGTTTAAAAGTCTATTTAAGGTACAATTTCTCGTTCTCCTATTGTGTCAGTTATATGCATAGGAAATCCATAGCTAAAAAGCCTAGGAAAGCTTGGGATATTCTTAGTTATTGGCGTGCGACTATAAATATCCCTGACTTCCAGATGTCGAGCGAGCCTGTGAGTATATATAGGGAAGAAGAAAACATAGATTATTTCAAGAATTTAGCCAGGATTCTAGATGGAATTAATTTGGTGTCGCCAGAAGATTTAAGGCCGGATGAAGTCCCGAAGGGATATTGCGTTTTATATGAGTATCCCTTCAAAATAGGGTTTACTTGGCCGTTTAGTCCTTTGGTCAAGGCGTTTTTAGATGCATTCGATCTAACACCTGGACAATTAATGCCTCAATTCTGGCGGATTGTCCAGGTTATCGGGCGTCTTACGGCCGATTGGGAGGTTCCGTTCAATGTGAACGATCTCCTGACTGCTTATAATGTTTGACCGGATAATTATCACCGGTACAACTTATTCCCTCGATCGAAGGGAGATAATGTATTGGTGCATAATACCGCGTTGAACGACCGTGGTTGGAAACGTCAATACGTTTTCCTCCAAGTGGCGTCTGTAAGCGACGAAGACAGCCAATGGTTATCGTCTGGATGGAACGAATCGGGTAGGTTAACTGTTTTTGTCGTACGTTTTTGTCGTGCGTTTTTGTCGTGCGTTTTTAATATTTACTAATGATATCTCTATTTGTCTGGCAGCAATTGACTTTACTAAAGTGAAGCCAAACAGAGATTCTTTCAACAAGATTCAGAGGATCTTGGAAAGGAGTATTGTCGATCGTTCGTTTGCTGTGCGGTCGAACGACGAGGAAGACGAGGTCGTTTTCGTAGCCGAAGCGACGTCCATCGAGGGTTCTCATCAAGAAGAAGAGAGGGAAGAAGAGAGGGAAGAAGAGAGAGAAGAAGAGATGACCGGTAAGTCGCTTGACAGTATTTTGTACCTTTACATCGCACGTCATTTCTTTTTTAACTTGCTCTCTTCATCCGACCAAGAATTTTCTTCTTCAATTGGCGCGACCAAAGTATTATCGTCGTCTTTAATAGTTGGTGTTGCAAGGTGGACTATTGGGATATTGTCGAATGTCGTTTGACTAAGTGTTGATCCCAAATTGGCTAATGCGTCAGCTTGAGTGTTTTGATCTCTTGGTACCTGCTCCACTATGAAGCGACTGAACTTCTTTGCTTGTTCTTTTACTATTTTATAATAGGCAATCATCCTTGAATCTTTTGCTGCAAATTCTCCATTAACTTGGTTAACAACTAGAGATGAGTTGCTCCGAACATGTAGATATGTTGCCCCCAAGTCATGAGCAATTTTCATTCCTGCAATCAATGCTTCATATTCTGCCTCATTATTTGTTGCCTTGAAGTCGCACCGTATGGAGTACACTATTTCCCCCCCTTGTGGGGACTGTAGGACGACACCCAGCCCTGTCCCTCGTGCGTTCGACGAACCATCGACGTCGAGTATCCAAGCGGTGTCGTGCAAAGTCGCCACAATTAACTCGTTGGACGTCGCCGTTTCCTCTAGTTCTGGACTGAAATCTGTAACAAAATCTGCCAAGACCTGTGATTTGATCGCCGTTTTGGGCTTGAAATCCATATCATAATTACTGAGGTAGATGCTCCATTTAGCTAATCGTCCTGTTAATCCGGGTTTTCTTAACACAAACTTTAATGGAAAGTTAGTTACAACAGTTATAGGATGCGATTCAAAATAATGTCGTAACTTCTTAGCGGCCATGACTAACGAAAGCAAGAGTTTTTCTATAGACGAGTACCTGGTTTCAGCGTCTAATAGAGTTTTACTTACATAGTAGATTGGCAATTGTCGTCCGTCGGTTTCTCGTACAAGGACTGCACTCACTGAATTAGTACTGACGGCTAGATAAAGTTGAAGAATTTCACCTTTCTCAGGTTTGGAGAGGAAGGGAGGTGATATCATGTACTCCTTGAGTTGTTGCAACGCCTCCTCGTGCTTATCAGTCCACTCGAATCCTTTATTTTTCCGCAGGACATTGTAGAATAGATGACATCTGTCGGACGACCGAGAGATGAACCTATTTAATGCTGCTACACATCCTGTTAGACGTTGGACTTCTTTAAAATTTTTGGGCGATTTTAGCTCGATAATTGCCCTGATTTGGTCAGGGTTAGCCTCAATTCCTCGTCGTGTGACCATATAACCGAGAAATTTACCAGCTCGAACTCCAAAAGAACATTTTGTCGGATTCAACTTCATTTTGTATTCGCGCAAAATGTCGAACGACTGTTTCAAATGTCCTATATGATCATCCATATGTTTCGATTTGACAAGCATGTCATCGATGTATACCTCCATAGTGTCACCCAAATGTTCTTTGAACATCATATTCACCAACCGTTGATACGTCGAACCTGCATTCTTAAGACCAAAAGGCATTACTTTATAACAATAAATACCTTTATCTGTCATGAAAGCCGTTTTTTCCTGATCATTGGAATGCATCAATATCTGATTATATCCAGAATATGCATCCATGAATGTGAGCAATTCATGTCCAGCTGTAGCGTCGACCATAGAATCATGTGTGGTAATGGAAATGGATCTTTTGGACAGGCCTTGTTAAGATCTGTGAAATCAATGCATACTCTCCATTTGCCATTCTTCTTTTGGACAACAACAACATTGGCGAGCCAATCTGGATATTTGACTTCTCGTATCTTTCCTGTTTTAAGCAAATTATCAACTTCGTCGTTGATGACTTTATTTCTTTCAGGAGCAAATTTTCGTCTTTTCTGTTGAACGGGTTTAAAGGATGGATCGACGTTGAGTTTATGAGAAATAATACTCGGATCGATACCCACCATGTCTTCGTGCGTCCATGCGAAGCAATCATAATGATCCTGCAAAAAAGAAATTAGTCTATCTTTGAAGGATGGATCCAGTGTCGCACCTATGTAGACCATCTGATCAGGATTATCCTGATTCAGGACGACAGCTTCAAAGCGATAATCGTCGTCAGTCCCAGGAATGTCCTGGTTCTGTAATTGCTATACTGTCTGCTTCGGGGGCTTCAAAGAGACTTTGTAACATTCCCTAGCGACTTTTCTTTCGCCTTTGATCTCCTGTACTCCCCATTGCGTAGGGAATTTCAAGGTTTGGTGGTACGTCGAGGGTACGACTTTCATGTCGTGGATCCATGGTCGCCCAAGGATAACGTTATAAGCTGATGAACAGTCGACGACATTGAACTTCGTCTGCTTGTTGATTCCTTTAGCATATACTGGTAGTGTGATTTCTCCCATGGTATTTGTCGCTCCTCCGTTAAATCCAACGAGTGTAGTCGAGCGTCGAATAATCTCGGATTTGTTGATCCCCATAGCTTTCACTGCATCAAAAAAGATAATGTTAGCGGAACTACCTTCGTCGACGAGTATCCTCTTTGTCAAGCAATTTCCAATGCTCAATTGGATAATTAATCCATCATGATGTTTTTGGTGTACGTCATCGAAATCTGACTGGTCGAACGTCAAGGGCATAACTTCTAATTCTGCGTCTTCCTTAGGTCTTGCCTCCTTTGGAATTGGTCGGTCGTCGGGACCGCGACTAGCATGTCTCTTGGCAGCTGAATATGTGGTCCCACAAACATCAGAACCTCCGGTGATACAATTAATCACCTTAGCATGCTCTGGGGATGTGGGACGCACGTCCTTCTTTTCCGTCAATTCTTATAAATAGCCTTTCGAGTTAAGCCAGGACAATTCTTTCTTCAGGGCGATGCAATCATCCGTTACATGACCGAAGTCATCATGGAAATCGCACCATTTTGTTCTGTCTTTCTTATCACTGTCCTTATCGCTTTTCTTTGGCCATCGAATGTTCTGCTGGAGCTGTTTCAGGGACGCGACGACGTCTTTGGATGACCCAGGGAAACCATAAGATGACACCTTAGGATACTGGACAGGTTTAGAAGTCGTCGACCCTTTCTTTTCAAATCTGACGTTTGAAATCTGTCGGGCAGGCTCTGATCGACCGGTCGGTTTCAGTTTGAAGTCTGGCTTTTTAACACCTAGACCTTTCCTGTCGTTTGAATATTTGTTTCTGAAAACGAGGTCATCCTCGACCCTCATATGGGCAAGCGTCCTTGCTCGTACGTCTTCAAAGGTTTCTGGAGGATATTTCGTAAGGTCAAGAATCAAGATATAACCCTGAACTATCATCCAGACCCCATTTGTATGCCTCAATGGCTGTTTTTACGTCGCAATTTTGGATACCGATCATTTCTGCATTGAAACGGTTAAAATAATCCCGGATGGACTCTCCATTTTTCTGTACGACATAATAAAGGTCGCTCGTCTGTTTTTCCATTTTTCGACTGCTGGCGAATTGTTGAGTAAATTGGTTCACCAATTATGCAAAAGACCCGATGGTTTTGGGTTTGAGATTGATCAACCATTGTAACGTTGCTCCAGTTAAGGTCGCTCCAAAACTTTTCCACATACAGACCTCTTGAAACTGATACGGTATCGAAACAGTCCACATAAGTTGTTTGTATTGGGCAACATGTTCTGTCGGATCAGTGACACCTGAATATTTCGGGGTAAAGGTCGGGATGCTATACTTCTTTGGGACATCTACCAATGCGATCTCATCGACGAACGGCGATGCTTGAAATCCTGTGTGTGGCTCGACATCAATTGGAACTGCTGCCCCCGGCAATTTGGCCAGCATCGACAAGACACGCTCATTTTGTTCTTCCAAAAGTTTCAACCGTTGCGCAACGGGATCCATTGGGATACCCCCAGAGACACCCAATGGAACATAACCTGATCCGTTGAAGTTAGTTGGTTGTGAAGAATCAGAGGCATATCCATTGAATGGCATAGAAGTCATAGGCATGGTTGGGATTACGAAGGTCGTAGGATTAACTGGTGGTGGACGAGGGTAATTAGGTAATGGAGGGGGTACGTTCCAAGCACCGGTATAAACATTCGTAGTCCCCGTCACATTGTTTCCACCCTGGTTTCTTAGATGCTCGATGGTTTCAGCCGCCTGTCGAGCCTGGGCGGTTAGGGTGTCAATACGGGCACGAGCAGCAGTCAGCTCCATGTTAATTTGGGCCACAACATGATCTTGAGTTCCTTGGAATGACATTGTCCTGAATGAATAAAAGAGAAACACTCGAAGGAAAAACGTTAGTACGTCGTATGATTATCGAAGATTTTCTTTAGATGGGGTCCCATGGATGGTGCCAAACTGTTTATGCCAAAAATCTCTCAAGAAAAATTTAAGGTAAATGTGGAGCTTGATCCAATTAAAGAAAGTAACGACAATAATCGTACGACTATAACAAAAATAAAGTAAATGAGACGAGAGAATTGGTGACGCGAAAAACCCCAAAAATGGGTAAAAACCGCGGACGAGTGTGAATCGTCGTGCACTATGGACGTCAATCAGGGACGTCGTCCTTGATAACAAATGCTATAAGTGTAATACAATGTAAAACAATACAATAAAGTAAAGTCGGTCGTGCGTCGTGTGTAATTAGACTTTGGTCGTGCGTCGTACGACAAACGGCAATGGATCTTATGAACTTCGAGAGAAACTGAGCGAGCTTGAGAACGTAATTTGTGAGCTTGTAAAGTCTGAGAGTCAGATGTCCGAATGTGAGGTTCCCTCTTCATATTTATACTCTAATTTTCCGTTGATAAGTCTTAAATGCGTATCTTTAATAGAATAACCGTTTGATATTGATGATAGCGACCGTTACGTCCGTTGTTCTTGATGATGGCAACCGTTACAATCTTTGGTCATGAATGTCTCTTGAATCCTGCATTAAACATACCATAACGTATGTCACAGGTTAGTAACTGAAATCATGTCGTACGACTAACTTTGTTGGACGGATATTTGTTCATTTTAATCGAGGTCGCCTTAAAAGAAGGGCGTCGGTTATCACTGGTCGTACGACGATAGACTGTTGGAATTTTTACCCAAACATTGGTTTCAGGCGATTAATTGGGAGCTCGCTGGGGGCTGTCATTAGCACGTGTTCGAGAGGCTGCTGCTGGGAAGAGCCATCGGATGTTGTTGTTAGCTGTTTTGTAATTGTTCGTGTGACTAACAGTAGTCTGGTTCGGTCCTTTGTGTGTTCTGTGTTTGAGGTGGTTTGCTCCTCGCAAACTCTGTTTTCTCTCTGTCTCGTTAGATCCCCGTGTCTCGTTTGTTTTTCTTCTTTTGTTGTTGCTTAGTTCCATTCTCGTTGTTCCGGTTTGGTAAACTTTTCGGTTGTTTGGTAACAAATGTTTCTTGCCGTTGCAAAAAAAAAAGGTGGTGTTTTCATCTCCAACCCAACACCAAAACACTAAAAAAAATGAAGGTCCATAAAATATTCCTCTATATTTGGAGGTCAATAATGTAGGTCTCTAAAATTAAATATTAATATTATATTCAATTTTTATATTTATATATATAGGTTAATAGTATAATACATTAAGTAATATTATTATTATATTAAATATGTTTTTAGTGTTTTTATTTTAATGTGTGGTTGGAGTTAGTCTTTTTGAGTGTTCAAGTGATGAAAGGACCATCAATTTTAATGTTTTTAGTGGTTGGATTGGAGATGTACTAAGGAGTCCCTACCAAAAATATACATATTTTATCATATACATATGTACATCAAATCATTTCCGGAACATTTGTTTCAATCATAAAGGAAAAATATTATTAAAATTTTATGCATTTTACTATCTATATTAGCTTAGCATAAGATTGGAAGTTAAAATAGAATCGAACCAAAATGGATTATCTTAAGTATATTAAACAGGTTGAAATTTTATTTTTTGAATTTTATACTTCTAAATATCAAAATTTAGTAGATACATTTAAATTAATCTGTTAGACATAAAAATAAAACTCTCTAATTTCTAGTTTTACCCCTTTGGGCTGTGTAATCAGACAAACTGGGCTTGGTTTCATCGGTTTTTCATTAAATCATTCTTCTTCTTCTACAGAAAAATCCGGTTCTGTTGGCTTTTGTAATGTGCTAACACTAGTTGATTTCGACACCGAGTGCAAGTTCCCAGACCTCCTTGAACTGGCACGATACGCACCGAACCCCGGCTCGGGTGCAGCCATTTGACCAACATGTGTCGGAGGGCTAACTTCTGGCTCGTAATCCACACTTGCAAAACTCTCTCGAGCCTTGAGTTCGCGTGCACTTTGTCTCCTTTTATATCGCCTCCAAGCCGCTTGCACAAAACAAGCCGCCCATGTCCGCCACTGGTGGCTATAAAACCGAAACTTATGGCGTAGTTGCTTACTATGCAATCTCCGATACTGTGATGCCACGAACTTCAGATCCTCGGCTATGAGCGCAAAAGCTTCGACTTCAGAAATCGCCTTCACTGTTCGAGTCGATGACGGAATCACGACACTTGGCCGTGGGTCCAGGGCCCACGTCAGAAGTTCCTCGCCGCAGAAGTCGCCGGGACCGATCTTACACGAGTTGAAAAACCCGGTTCGGCCACCGTTTGTGGTGTATGAATCAAGGTTTCCTCGAATTATAAATAGCATTTCATTCACGGGATCGCCCTCCCGAACCAAACATGTGCCTTGCGTAGACAAGGCCGGTTTTAACCGCTCACAGATCGCGTCGAGCATCCGTTCGTCCATTTGATCAAATAACGGAACCTAGATCATCGAAATTCATATAAGTCCGTGTCAATACGAAGGTTTCGTAATCTAAAACTATGGACAACATTAAAACTTACTCGTCGAACTAGATCATAGCAAAGGTGTCGTTTAATATCTCGTCGAAGGTCTAAAGGAAGATCCTTGAGAAGCGATTCTTCATCAACTCCTCGAGTAGCTATCCATTTGTACTGATCGTATCTCCGAACTGATTGCTTGAGCTCAGGTGGCAGCTGTCGATGACGCATCCATTGTTCTGTGTCAGTTCTCCGGATCCTCCATTCTTCTAATCGAATCGTTGTTGATTGAAGATACGTCTAAACAAACATTATACGTCAATTTATTGTATGTTATATTATACTCCCTTTGTCCGAAAATAAGTGTCAATATTTCTATTTTCTTTTGTCCAAAATAAGTGTCTACTCTTTACCCTTACAACCTAGAGCATCCAAAAAATGGAACTTTTTAGTTAAGCTTTTTACAAATAAAATGGGACCCACATGAAAAAAAGTTATTTTTATTGGTTAAAGGCTTGTTGACAAGCCTACATGACCAATAAGCTTTCCAAAAAGTTGCTTAATTTCCAACTTTACTCTTCATAACGGATTATCATTTAGTCAATTAAAAAGTGTAATAGTATTAGCATCTGGGATCGGTAATTCTACTAATCGATACTACACTTGCCTGCATATTTCCGATCAACAATGCGAAGAGAACTAGCCCCACGGTGGCTATTATGATTGCAAACACGATTTCGCCCACATAAGTACTCGTCGAAAGATTCTGCCCCAGAGAACTGTACGTAAATTGATATGATCGTAAAAATCCAAGAAAACGACGATATTAAATAAGAGGGTAGGGAATGAATGAATGTAACTACCTACCTTAGATTCTTCAAGCCAAACCAAAGACAATAGAAGTACTTATTGAAGAACAAGGCTGAGGTAACCTTTGAGGTCAGAGCTTCCCCATAGATACCGAACTGATAAAACCCGCTCGTGGGGACGCATTGTTCCGAGACGTTACTAGATTGGAACCACGACTTTCTAATAGGGTCGTGAAATCTTTCACAGTCGAAGAACTTATCGTCACAATTTGGATCCTCGATAAGGCATAAGCTTCTCCAGCAGGCTTCTTCTCTCTCTATTGATAAAAGATACCAACAAGCTCCTAAAACCTGCATCGATTAACACGATGTTAGAACAGGATGCTTTCGATTTGAATCGTGTTTTCTATAAGGTTGTTTCGATGATTACGTGGCTTGCTAACATGTATAGCATCAGATTATACGCAGCTCCAGCTCTCGCGGTTTCAGTCACAATGCCTGTAGCCTCAACAATTTGTGATGTTAGAGGGAATATGAGATAGAGTCTCGGGAGGTATTGGAAGATTATGATGAACCGAAGAACGTTTTTTGTGTTAGCCATGGTCGAGCCACTTAGGCTCGGTATGATCAGCCAGATTAGTAGCTACATTAACCACACAAACCGAACGATTAGAAGGCGTTTTTATTTCACTAGAAGTAACAATATCACAAGCTTCATTGCAACAAAATAGGCACAAAAAAATGTATAAATATCTTAATAGACCGTTTTATACGACTCACATTTATAGCTAAACAACTGTGTGTTCTATGTAAATGTGTTACAATACGTTCTAACAAGTTTTTATGACATTTTTGAAATAAAGCGTTTTATTAGTCTTTTTATATAACATTATTTGAAAAAATGTTTTATAAAAACAAATGTGTTATATAAAAAGACGTGTTCATAAGACGTTTTCTTCAAAAATGTCCGGTAAAAAAAATAATAGCACACTTTATTTTAAAAGTGTCCTAAAAACTTGCTAGGATGCTCGGATATGTCTAAACATACTATTGTAACACCTTTACATAGGATGCACAATTATTTTGTCATAACACTCCTGCAAGTAGCAGTCCATCAGGACATTTAGACATTTTTGACGTCCTGCAAAGCAATTTTATTGTAATGCTCAAAATCACATATACCTGAGGAAGAGGCAGGGCAGCGATGACATCGATCCAGAGACTACCTCGGAGGTAATTTTTTGCGATCTTGGAAGAGTCTATAACGAGCTCACCTCTTCCAAAAACACGGGAAGATGGTGCAACATAGGCAGTACGGAACTTAATGAGAATCTGAATGGTGTAAAAGACGTCTGCTATTGATCTCACGATGGTGAGACCGATCTCGAGGGTGAGACCAATATGGATGCAAACGTGGCTGGTTCGAACAGATGGCAGGTAAAAGAACAAAGGGTCTACAAACAAAGAAATCAAACATGCCATCAAGAAAATATGGTTCCATTTTCGAATTGTTAGCCCTCGAGGATCCAAGATTTTCTTCTGCACTCTTTCGTAATCTTCGGAGAAAACCCTCGAGAGAACTTTCGATTTCAACGAAAGTTGACCCTTTTCCTCCATTCTTTGTTCAGACACTTGCTTGCCATCAAGATTATATTTGACCTTAAACAAGTTGTCTTTCTTGGTAGATGGGAGTTTTGATACCCCAATATCATCATGAAATCTAAAGAATTCATCAAGGAAAACATTAGAATTCTCATAAACCCAAGTTGTATGTTTGATTAAACACCAAAAAACATTCAAAAACTACAAGAACTAAAGCATTATATATCAAAACAAAAACAGTTAAAAATGCCATTACACCAATCAAATTCAAGAATTTGACCAATTCAACACAATTATACGGTATGAATTCAAGAATTATGATGATCACTAAATAAGCAACTAAAACTGAAATTTTGAGGGAATTCAAAAGGGGGGAATACCTTACAGATCTTGAATTGGCATATGACATGGTGGTACTGTAAAAAAGATTGAATCTTTGAATTGGGTTTAATTGCAGAACTCCAATCTGTTTTTGTAAGAACAAAAAAGATGAGGGTTTAGGGTTATGAAGAAGAAAATTGAAAAGGGTGTAATGAATCACCGGAAAATTGACTGGTGATGACTTGCAGACCGCTAATGAAGAATATCCATTAAAGAGTTGCTTCAAAAACTATCAAGAATCATGTGAAGTAAGTAAAAATAACAAGAATTTAAATTCATCAACTTGAATAAGAAAATTAAAGTAGTTTCCCTTCCTTTTAAACCAGAAGTCCAGGTCAAACATGTGACCGATTCTACGAAAAAGAAACCTAAAATTTTTTATATAAATTTTCTTGTTGATATCTGAACTCAACTACAGTTCAAAACAGAGCCATATTGCCCAGTCAAAACTGCAAAATTAATTGTGAAAAAATATATATAAAAAAAAAATCTAGGAGAAAGTGACACGCTTAGAAAGAAAAATGGATAGAAGTTGAAGCTTTCATAGAGAAAAGTTGAAAGCGAAAGTATAACAAATGCCGTTGTGTCATGTGTGTCATGTATCCGTGAATCTAACTATGAAAATCAGTTTTTTAATGCACGAGAGACATTTGATTGAATCCTATGGCTGATGGTAGATTAGGATCGTTGGTGTGAAGTCATACATCCATTCATAATCAGTTGTTAGCCTTTTCTGGGTGAGGCTTTTTGTCGAACAGATTGTGTGCAGAAAAACAGAGCACCTGATGATGCCAGTTTCATGTATGGTGATGGCAGAATAACGCTAGATAACCCAAGAAAGAAAAAGAAAATGGCCAAATGGGGAAAAGATAAATGTAATAAATATATTTTTAGTAGTTTTTATTAATAATTTTTAGACCATCTTCAACAACAAACAGAGGAATTTGCATTTGGTATATGGAGTGGATAAGAGATTGCTAAAGCTTGATTGATAGGGATCAATATTTGTAAATTATTAAATAACTATGTTAAATTAAAACTTTAAATTTTGTATCTTTATTTCATTCGGTTATTAGTTATTACTGTTATGTATACAAGAAAATTGATTTTTCTTACAAAGGCGTGACATACAATTTGTATTATTCTGTAAAGGGGCGGTTTTTGGCTCATATGCCGGTGTTTCTCGTCCAAGAAAAGGATCAAATTCTTTGTTACAAACTATTTTATAATTTACTTTAGAAAGAAAAAAAAAAACTATCAAAAGTAGCATGTCAATTGCCACATAAGATAGCATTCTTTATTGGGTTTTTTTTTATATCAAAGACATATAACAAAGTTTGATGTAAGATTGCGTCATTGTTAACAGATGCATACTCATCATATATTTTATTTTAAATATATTCTTCTTCTTTGCTAATTTTGTCAACAGGTGAAATGTTACGGTGCTTGGGGAAAATGTTACAATGCCAACCATAAAAGTTACAAGTCGTATGTGTTGTTTGACAGTTGCTAAATGGTTTGGTGCAAAATGATTAAAAGACACTTATGATATTATTCAAAGTGAAATATGGTTGTTTTGTAATTGTTCATAATGAAATTAGGGCGCTTAATAGTTAAGGGAGGTCCAAGATACAAAATCATTCAGATGGTTTTTGAATTATTAAGAGGCAAAAAAAATTTTGTCAGACAAGATTCATCTCTTAGCGATTTAGATGTTGACTTTTAATGGAACCATTAAGAGGTGAACAAACAACCTCTTACTCTCTTATAAAAATCGTTTAAAATCATATTTTTTTTCTTTTATTTTGGTTAACCTGTGACTCATGGGTGTCCGGGCCGGCTTGTGCGTAACTCAACTAATCTCATGAACCATGGAAAACAACCAGGAAAATCCACGGTAGCAAAAATCCACGATAGCTTTGCTGGAAAATCCCCAATGGCCTTAAATAATGCTTAAGACTCAAATCTTATTGTCATTTGAGATAACCCCACAAAGTTATGTGTTGCTTACAAGAAATCTTTAACCACATGATTTTCTTCAGATATGTGTCAATTTCTCTTTTAATGAGTTTAAAGGGTAACATTTTAATTATAGATACGATATGAAAAGATTTTACACTTATAAACACGTCAAAAAGTGCCTTGTTTAGTGTCAACCCTATTATCAATATTTTGTTTATACATTTTCTAAAGCATTGCTTCATGACCTTAATAGTTTGTATAATGACTCAATTCAACTAATAAGAAACTAGCAAAAATGCAACAATAGTTCTTGGCATGCATAATTATCCCTTCGTTAAGTATTATAGGTTTCAGTTTTCATATGTTTAGGTAACATTTAGTTCACAAAATGAAATCTGTTGGAATTGGAATCTATCAAAGGAATTTGAATAAAATTTAATCAGGTTTAACCATTCTTTTGATTATCAATAATTGGAATGAAATCTGTCAAAAAAAAAATTGAATGTCTGTTTGGTTGGCTGAATATGATAGTGGTGGTGGTCGGGTGGAGGCGGTAATGGTGTCGATGCTACTGGTGGTGCTGGTGGTGGTCGGGTGGAGGCGGTAATGGTGTCGATGCTACTGGTGGTGCTGGTGGTGATAGTGATGGTAATGGTGACAATGACGGTGGAGACGACCATCATGATGGGATGCAATTTAGTAAATATAAGAGCATGATAGTTTTTCTCAAAAGATGGGATGAAGGAGTTGTAATTCCTTGCAATAACCCATGAAATTTACATTCCACCATATGTGTCGAATTCCCTACCAAAACTCTGATAATAAACAAAACATATAATCTAATTTGGTCAACGGAATCCATTCAATTTCTTCGAATTCCATCGGGTTACAATGAACCAAATTCACCTTAGTCTTATAGAAGTACTTACTGCCAACTTGTTTCCAGAAATGTTTATCTCGAAAATTTTAAAATTATGTATTATATGGTATTTTGTCATTATTTTGAGTTATGGTAAAAAAAAAATTGAGGACGACATAACATTACTTATTAGGAACGGGCATTATAAATTATATTGAAACGATAAACAAGTAACAACATATTTACAAAGATACCGTGGAATACAAAATCATTCAAGGATAAATATGATGTTGCAACAAAAATGTTATTATCATCATTTCGTTCAACTGAACCACCATTTATTAAAACAAAAAGAAATTGGAATTTAATTAAAAAAAATAACTATTACTCTATTTCTATAAATTTATCTAATAATTGCCAAATCTTTTTTATTTTCCATAAATACAAAACCCAGACATAGTAGGAAAAGTTTTTATAAGAAAAGACTTTTTTTATTTTCCCACAATTATTAATTCATTCTTGTCTCTTCTTCATTCTCCATGCTTATATTTTATGGCAATTTTTTATCACTCTTCTATCTTTATGGCTTTGGAAGCTAGAGATAATGGCACAAATGACCAAATCACGCGGAGAGGGATTGGCCTCTTAGCCATCCTTCTCCCTGACTTGCAAAAATGTCCAAAGGGACGTAAATGGAGCCCCAAGGGCATAAATGGAGTCCAGGGCGCAATTGCACCCCTACTTGTTTTCAGTAAAAAAAATTTGGGCTCCATTTGCGCCCTTGGGGCTCCATTTGCGTCCCTTTGGACATTTTTGCAAGTCAGGGAGAGAGATGGCTAAGAGGCCAATCCCTCTCCGTGATTTGGCCATTTGAGCTAATTATTAGAATTTCTATGCTCTCCACTATTTGGAGAATAAATTAATAGCAGGTCATATTTGCTTTAATAATACTAAATATTTCCAACAATTATGTGTATTTGTGAGTGGGTTGGGTTTCTATGAAAAGTTGAGTTAACGTGATAAATGTGAGAATTGATTATCAACTGTTTGATGCACATTAATTAGGATGAGATACACTAAGATAAGATGCACTGAGATACATCGGATCAATTTTCTTATGAAGCGCGATTCATAGGTGGGTTTTAGATTATAAGTCATCAAGAATTCAGATCTATTTCTTATGTTTTTTACATTAACTCAGCTCACATGATCCTTCGCCATTTGTGAGTTTTGTATTTGAAGGAAAAACTAAAAAACCATATTTAAATTTATCTAAGAGAGAATAAGTGATAATTAAGAAAAAGGGACAAATTTTTGGAATGGTAGTTTAGAAGTCTAAAAGAAAATATCATCTTCATATTAAAACCATATTTGATAACGATAAACTAACTTATTTTTCAAAAAATGTCTCATTTAGATGGTAGCAACTAGCTTACTAAAACATTACTCCAAATAGCATTTTAATAAGTTACTGAAGTTATTTGTCACTTTCTAGGTTCTTCTAATTGTACTTTAATTATTATTAATTATAAGTAAATGATATTAACTAATATTTATTGTAAATTATTAAGTAATATTTATTTTTAATTATTAATTAAATAATAAATAATATTAAAGTGTTAATTAATGTTAGTTCTTAATAATACTAATTATTTTAAATGATTATTAATCATATTTGTGGTTATTGCTATTTAAATATAAGGATTTTAAAAATGTTTTTATAAGTTATATAAAGATTAAAGTTATATTTTTTTTATTTCAAAAATAATAAAACTAGTTTTAAAATTATTTTCTTGAAAAAATCATCAATTAATTAAGATGTTTATGATCGACAAACTTTGTTTTATTCATATTAGGTGTACCGATTTTAAAGCATCAATTAATATGAATTCTTTTCCAAAATTCATATTTGTTTACACAAATACACATCTATAATTATATATAATTAATAATTAAATTAAAGTTCTATTAATCAACATATTATTAAAAAATTACTATATGATTTGTTTTAATTAACATATTACCTTATTAGTATTTTCTTTTAATTAAATTGTATAATGTTAGAATTGACTATTTTTTTTAACATTTCCTTTTGATATTTTTATATTTCTCAATTAGCTTATCAACTAGTTTTTTTATAAAAAATGGTTAGACGATAATCTAGTTTTTCAACTACCAACTAACTTATCAAGCATAACCTAAATATTCTTATTATGTGTCGACACATAAAAGAAAAACTATTAATATATTAAAATGTATATTTGAAAAACATGAGATTCAATCATGCATATAATAAATGATTATAAACATACTTTGAAAGATATAATGCAAGTGATGGAGGAACAGCTAGCAAGAAATGCCAACTCAGCCAAGGAACGCGGAAGCTGTTTTATATTTTTTATTTTAGGTTGTAATAAAAATTATTAGATATGTTGATAAAGAAAATTTATACGTACTTGATTTAATTCATATTCATTGAGGTTGGTCGCGTGTTACTATACACAATTGCACACATAGCATTTGCGTCTAACATAGTTGAAATCAGTCAGACATACATGTGAACGGTTGATCATATGGGGTTAAATTTATTCAATCTTGAGATTAATATATAGACATCACGGTTATTTCCATGTCTTTAACTTTGGGTTATCATGAGGAAAAATTTATGTTTTTTAGCTACATACAATCTTTTCCTCACAAAATAGTCGAAAAACGACAAGTAAACGCCGCAAGACACTTTTCATTGCAATTTCTGACTTTTTTTTATGCACCCATATAAAAAGTGGGCCCACTGCAAAAAATAATTGACAATATCAATTAATCTTTATTAGAGGTTATTGATGGGTTTTTTTTTTCTCTTCTAAATTATTCTTAATTATAAGCTTGGACACCCCCCGCCCCCTCCCTTTCGAGATAAAAATTTGTTATCCTCAGTTACTCATTCCAGCAACCATATAAAGCTAGAACCACAAGGCTTGTGGTGTAGCGGTAATCACCTGGGGAGTTCATAGCGCTCAACCCGGGTTCGATTCCCTGCATTCGCAACTTTGTGGCCACTGAGTTTAACCTCAGGGCTGCATGCTTTAGCAGTCGGTTTCATTACCAAGGGATTAGTCTGGGCCAAAGGCCCAGGACACCCTTTCCAAAAAAAATCATATAAAGCTAGATCGTCTATTTGTTGAAAAAAAAAAGAATGAAAGACTGAATTAAATTAAAAGTGACGTCATGTAATTTGTGCCACACAAAAATTAAGAACATCCAATTTATTTCCCTCCTCCAACCCCTCTACATTTTAAGATTATTGGCCTTAAATTGTTTTTAAAATCTAATATTCAGAAAATATTTGTAATAGTTAATGATTTATCAAATGAATCATAGTAGTTTTAATAGAAGCATCTAATTATTATTTATTAGTGATGAAGAAGGTTAATGAAATCTAAAGATCAACATTTTTTATATGAGTTCAATTATTATTAAATTAAAGAAGTCATGTAGAAAGGAACATCCGGCATGGAGTGCACCGTGCAGTGAAATACGCGTTGTGGTGTCATCCACTCCCGTGAAATGCAAGTTAACAAAAGGTTGACTTCCTTCCAATTGTACGATAATTCACAAATGTACACAAAAAAAAAAAAAAAAAAAAGCGAATATATCATCCAAATGTACGACACAGGACATGGACATTCTTTAATTGCAGAGTTGATTAAAATACGGTTTAATAATAATCATTATATAAAAATAGCCAAAAATCATTATTATCTATACTACTATATAAAAATTCTAAACGGTTATTGTACAATAACATTTCCCACCCACACAATGTTACAGTTACCACCCTTATAATTATTTATTTAATTTATTTTATATCCATTACTTTTTCATTTTTCATTTTACATCATTATCATATTAACACAAATAATCGTATATGAACAAAAATGCAATGAAAAAATACGTTCATTTTTCTACAAATTATACAATTATAATCGTCTCATCTATACCTTCAAAACGAGCTCAATATTGAATATTTTTTAATTTAACCGTACTATTAAATATCATGAATATCTACGAATTAAATTGTTTTATATCCATACGTTTTATTTTTTTCACCGTTAGCACATTAAAAATAAATAATCGTAAAATACGTTTCATTCTTATTATAAATTATATCATTATAATTTTTTTCGTCAATAATTGTAATATAAAGTAATTATTGAATATCTTTATAGGCGAGTTTTATAAATTGTGATTCTTAGGTCATGGTTGATTGTTGATGACATGTCTATAAGAAAGTAACATTAATTGTTCGTTCTTTACTTACATTTCGCTGTATCACGGGTATATGCCTAGTACTTAATAAAAGGTTATAATCAATATAGAATAACTAACACACGGGTTTATTGACCATTTACGCAAATCCATATCCATGGTAAATGTTATCATCAAACTTAAAAAAACCTTGTACATATAAAAGAAAGAAAGAGAGAATGTAATGCAAATATATATTTTCTATCGGAAAAGAAAAGGAACATAGTGTAACATTCCAAACCTAAAACAACAAAACAAACAAATAATACTTAAATCAACTTAAATCCTAATAAAAGTTATTGGTGGTCCATAACTTAAAGACTTATAAGAAGCCATAAATCTCATTTTCCATCAACGTGAACTGAATTGTCACATATTTAATGGTAAAGTTGAAGATAACAAAGACCTACTCTAAAAGACTCCTAAGAAACGGTCACTTCACTTCACACAAATGTTGATCAACCAAAAACAAAGTAAAAGTCTTGATGGTTGATTCAATAAATCAATATGGTTTGATTTTCAGCAACAAGAAAATGAAAGTAAAAGTAAGGTCAATGAGAAGTTGACCCCATGTGAGTCAACAACTCCTTTAAATCGAAATCAAAATCCCTTTTTTTCCTTTACACAGGAGAGACTCGTTCAAATCTTCATATGTCAGTCAACGTGGGACAACAAGTTTTTGTTTTATCTTGTCCTGCGTATCTACAAAGGCAAATGCCAACACCATCTATCGAACAAATGAATGATGGTCTTGCCTTCCACCTATAAAGTTGTATCTCTATAGTTATAGACTGGTTTACAACTCCAGTTCCGATCAGGTAATGGTTTTATTGAATTATATAATTATAACATGAAGCAATCATTTGTCAAACTGATCGCTGTACATAAGCTATAAAAGAGAACATGTTGAAAACTATATATATATATATAAACTCGACTTAGGGTTCGCGACCCAAAAAGTATGATGAAAATAGGTTGCAACATAAGATGTATCAATCTATTTTGAAGGACTAGAAAACGCATATTCATTGCATCAATCAAGTTTTAATCCTGAAGAAAATGTTCGTCATGCAAGCCATTCCAAATATGTCAGAAAACAGTTATTGTAGATCAACTGGAAGCCAATCTGCCTCGTTTCTATTGCTAAATAAACAAGGGAATTTGTCAAAAATAGCCATTCCAAACTACTCAATTCATTTCATAACATATTTTGCAAGTAACACTTATTTCAACTTGCAAAATTTACTTTTCATGAATTTTATATTTGCAAAACACTGACGAGGCAAATAGCACTTCAATTGGGTAAGTAGCATTTTGGCAAGTTGCTAAAGTGCTACTTGTGAATACTTGGCTATTTCGGTCAACTATGTAGAAAAACGGCTATAAAGTGAAATTGGGGGGGGGGAGGGGGGGGGATGGTAACTTTGGACAATTTCCCAATAAACACACTGCTTTTTACATACTACACATTAATGACGGTCGTTAGATTGATCCTTCAAGAACCATATTCATTTTTGTTCCACGCTATTATTATCATGTGTGTGATTATTGATTCTGATGGAAACCCTATAGTTTGCCAGGTGAAGTAAAAAACCAGAGGTCATACTGCATCTTAACAGGAAACACACATGTTTATGCCAAAAAAAAAAGCCATGAATTTAAAGAAACAAAACTCAGGCTAGCAACAAAAAAGCATTTTTCACAGCTTCAAAATTTGGACAGGGTAAACCAAGATTCAAAACTAAACTGACTATTATGCATCTTGTAATGAGAAACTGTAAATTGAACATACATGTCTTGAGCTATTCTTGTGAAGTAGAGGCAGATTCTTTCAAACATGATCGCATGATCTTCCCTAGTTTAGAACACGCATCAAGGCATAGTTCCATTGCCTGTTGATCATCATATGTAAGGAAGTTTCATCAGTTAGATAATATTGCAGTTAAAATCAATTCAAAAGTATTATGTGTGCATATGTAGTGGATGAGAGAAGCAAAAGCCATTTTGATGCCATACCTCATGAACCTTTGGGGTAGACCATTCTCCGGTTATTGTCAGCTGAGTAACCTCATTACGAGATGGTAAACACGTAATCATAAGACCACCATCTTGATAGTTTTCTTCTTCTGAAATAGGGTCAATCACAAGATTCTTCCCGAGACAAGACTATGTAACAAGTGTTAAAAACAGAGAGTTAGCACATTACACAATAACATTACACAATCAACACATAGATATGTTGAAAGAAAGAGAGACAAATACAAAATCATCAAGCTTCAATATCTTAACCACTAAACTGAAGTCCCAGAAATTAAGTAGCAGCCACATTATAATTCTAAGGTCTTGTTCATTGAGATTCGTTTAGTAGTCAAATACACAAAATAGTGACTTGTCATCCCTTTGAAAAATGTCCTTAGTGGCATTCCTCTGATAAATCTGTCCCTAGCAAACTTTGAATTATACTTCCATATTTTGGTGAAATGGGGATGACTTGAGATCCAAACTCAGCTAGGATGCTGTGGCTCAAGCTAGTTGTGCTTCATGTGGAAGTACTATGGAATCTATGGCACATTTATCTTTTCGGAACATTTTCTGGTGTGCTTGCAAAGAAGTATTATGGACGTAACGGTTGGACCAGGGATGCTTTTAGCCTGGCCATAACTTGTTATAAGGGTCTTCACTCGCTTCTGTTCGTGCAGCCAATAGTCATACAAAAGATGCTACAAATATGGAGATTAAATTGTGTTGAGTTTAGAGTCATAGCGAGTCGATTTCCAGGGCATCCCCCTTCTATTGTGTATAGTTCAGTTTTGGTTCTAAACACAGGCCACTTAGCCTAAACAAACCATGTTTAGAATTATATGAAGCTATATAGTGTTGAAACCAGACTAAATTAATCCACTTTTCCCTCTGTCAAAATTTAGTGATTTCTTACCAACCCGACCCAATAAATCCCACTCCAAAGGTGAATTTCTTACCACTTAAATGTTCCCCTTTTCGGGTACTGTATGGTCGTGATCCACCGCCTTTGTTACGTTATAAATCGGCTTCGTCAATTCAGGTCGCTGGCTACGGGATCTCTGTGTGAACAGTTCTTGGCAGTGAAACAAGAAGGAAATATCGATGATTACAGGAGGAAATGTGTAGAATTCGCAGCGCCGTTAGATGGAATACCAGAAGAGATATTTCTGGGGCAATTCATCAATGGATTAGAGAACTCCATTAAGGCTGATGAATCCTCTTGTGTTAAGTGAAGCGATGGAGTTAGCTTCAAAAATAGAGGTGAAAAATAAATTGTTGGGTCGAGAGAGGATTGGTTTTTCGGGAAGGAAGAGCACTAATTCGTTTTCAGATAACAAGGGTGTGACATCTCAATCGGTGATGTCGTCAACGAGGAGTGTCAAAACAGGATCTGAATTTAGAAAATTGTCGGATCAGGAAGTGCAACAGAGGAGAGCCATGGGACTTTGTTATCGTTGTGATGACAAGTACTCTCCAGGCCACAAATGCAGCAAGAAGGAGGTGAATGTGATCATAGTTCAGGAGGATTCTGAGGAGGAAAAAGGTACCGAAGTGGAGGAAAAATCGCTGAATTCGGTGGACATTGTAGATGTTGGTTCAAAGGTAGAGGTCCATCTTAATTCCGTAGTTGGATTGACGAATCCAAAAACAATGAAACTTGAAGGATTAATTGGAGATCAGAGGTTAGTAGTTTTGATTGACAGCGGTGCCACTCATAATTTCATATCGAAGGAGGTAGTCGATCGATTGAAACTGAATGTCGAAACTACTGAGTATACGATTACCATGGGTACAAGGAACACATTGAAAGGAGGTGTCTGCAGAGGTGTGTCGCTGTTAATACAAGATTTGGAGATTCGAGAAGATTTTTTGCCAATTCAACTTGGCAATAGCGATTTGATTTTAGGCGTACAATGGTTGGAAACTCTGGGATCAACTCACGTCAATTGGAAGCAACAGCACATGAAGTTCAATGTGGGGGGTCAATCGGTGACGTTAAGAGACGATCCGTCATTAGGGAAGTCCATGATTTCTCTCAAGGCCATGGGGAAGGTTTTACAACCGGAAGGTTTTGGAGTGTTGGTGGAACTTGGGGTCTGTAATGTGGGGCAGCAAGTGTATCCATCAGAAGGAGATTCAATTGAACGATTAATCAAGGAGTTCGATAAGGTATTCAATATGCCTTCCGAATTACCGCCGAACCGTGGGAGGGAGCATGGTATTGTGTTAAAAGAAGGTGTAGAACCAGTGAATGTTCGGCCATATCGATACCCCCACTACCAAAAGGATGAGATCGAAAAACTTGTAAGAGAAGTGTTAGACGCTGGAGTAATCAGACCAGGTGCCAGTCCATTTTCGAGTCCTGTTCTTCTAGTCAAAAAGAAGGATGGGAGTTGGCATTTTTGCATCGATTACAAAGCTTTAAATAAAGTTACTGTTCTGGACAAATTCCCTATTCCAGTGATTGACGAATTACTAGAGAAGTTGAACGGTGCTAAAGTTTTCTCCAAACTGGACTTGAAATCGGGTTATCACCAGATTAGAATGAAAGAAGGAGACATACAGAAGACTGCTTTTCGTACTCATCACGGGCATTACGAATTTTTAGTAATGCCCTTTGGATTGGTCAATGCCCCGGCAACATTCCAGAGCCTGATGAATGAGGTATTCAAAGATTTTTTGAGAAAATTCGTACTAGTTTTTTTATGACATTTTAGTATAGAGCACATCGCTGGTGGAACACAGGGGTCATTTACAGCAAGTTTTCGAGGTGCTATCTCGAAACCATTTATATGCTAATCGCAAGAAATGTGAATTCAGTCGTGCACGTTTAGTTTATTTGGGCCATATCATTTCAGCTAAGGGGGTCGAGGTGGATACGGCTAAAATCAGAGTTGTGATTGAATGGCAGACACCAAAGAATGTGACTGAACTACGGGGATTTTTGGGTCTTTCGGGGTATTATCGCAAGTTTATAAAGGGGTACGGTGGAGTAGCAGCACCTTTAACAGCCCTGTTAAAGAAGAACCAATTTATGTGGTCTAAGGAAAATGGTCTAAGAAACAACTGTTGTCAACAACCCCTGTCCTTCGATTACCAGACTTTTCAAAAGACTTCGTTATCGAGTTTGATGCGTCTGGTTATGGTTTAGGCACGGTGTTAATGCAAGATGAGCAACCCATTGCTTATTTCAGTCAAGCACTGGGCTTAAGGGCTCGTCAGAAATCAGTTTATGAAAAGGAGCTTATGGCCATTGTCTTAGCGGTAAGAAAATGGTGTCCATATTTGTTGGGTAGACATTTTAGGGTGCGCACTGATCAGCAAAGCTTACGATTTTTGTTGGAGCAACGTGTAATCGAGCCTAAGTATCAGAATTGAATCAGTAAGCTTTTGGGATACGATTTTTCCATAGTTTACAAACAAGGGAGTGCTAATCGTGCCGCTGACGCTCTCTCTCGTAAGTTGGAAGAAGTGGAATGTTCTAACATTGGAGGACCGCAATGGAGACAATGGGAAGACTTGAAGAAGGAGATTTCGGAGGATGACTTTTTACAAAAATTGTGTACTGATTTAGAAGCTGATAAGGAGTGTCACAAAGGATTTGAGCTACGACAAGGATTGTTGTTGTATAAGAATCGCCTAGTTATTCCAAGAACCTCAAAAATAATCCCTCTGATTTTTGAAGAATTTCACGCGTCTCCAATTGGTGGTCATGGAGGGGAGGATCGTACATATTAAAGAATCGCGGCCGAAGTCTTTTGGGTGGGTATGCGAAAAGATATAATTGACATGGTGAAACGTTGTGAAGTATGTCAACGAAACAATTACCTCCACGGTACTCCTGCGGGTCTTTTGCAACCACTGGAATTACCTTCAACAGTCTGGGAAGAGATTTCAATGGACTTTATAGAAGGATTACCACGATCGGACGGAATGAGCTCTATCTTAGTTGTTGTTGATAGATTTAGCAAGTATGCTCACTTTGTGGGTTTAAAGCATCCGTTTACGACACAAACGGTGGTTGCAGTTTTTGTTAAAGAGATCGTGAGACTTCATGGCATACCTCAGTCCATTGTCTCTGACAGGGACAAGATTTTTCTTAGTTTTTTTTGGAGGGAATTGTTCAAGTTACAAGGGACGAAACTGAAGTACAGCTCCGCTTACCATCCCCAATTTGATGGACAGACCGAGGTTGTCAACAAGTGCTTAGAGCAGTATTTGAGATGTTGGGTTTCTGATAGGCCCAAGGTTTGGAGTAGATGGCTGTCATGGGCTGAATTATCGTACAATACGGCGTTTCATACATCACTTAAATGTTCCCCTTTTCGGGTACTGTATGGTCGTGATCCACCGCCTTTGTTACGTTATAAATCAGCTTCCTCAAAGTTACAAGTTGTCGAGCAAGAATTGTTGGATCGAGATGAGATGTGGGATGAAGTGCGCATGCATCTCTTAAAGGCTCAATGTCGTATGAAACAGTACGCCGATTCGAAGCGAAAGGAACTTGAGTTCTCTCCTGGAGATTGGGTTTTCTTGAAATTACGACCCTACAGACAGAAGACGCTGATTTGTGGTAATAGTCCAAAGCTTTTAGCAAGGTTTTATGGCCCCTATCGTGTTCTAGAACGCATTGGCTTTGTGGCTTATCGTTTGGATCTCCCTGCCACAGCGAAAATTCACCCGAGTGTTTCATATATCGCAATTACGACAAGCTATTGGGCGTTGTGCGTCGACTACCGACATTCCCACTCAGCTTACTGAGGACCTCGAGTTGATCTCAACTCCTAAAGATATATTAGATGTCTGCCCCGGGGATTAACAAGGGCGACCCTGGCCAGTTAGAAGTGCTTGTCAAATGGAAAGGTTTATCGGAGTTCGAAGCTTCGTGGGAAGTGTTGGACGCCTTACTGCAACAATTTCCTGGTTGTCACCTTCAGGACAAGGTGAAAGTTTGTTTTTTTTTTTTTTTTTTTTTGGGGGGGGGGGGGGGGGGGGGGGAGTATTGGTAAACCTCCTATACATTTTACTTACAAAAGAAGGGATAAATAGTTTAGTTGAGATTGTTTTGAGTTTGGTTAGTATTTGTTGTTTTAGTGGAAATAAAGTTGTGAGGGTAGTTTGGGAATTCCATGTTAAGTCTGTTAGTAGAGCGTATTATATTGGAGTTGGGTGAGTTAGTTGGAGGCATCGAATTCATTTGTTACTTGTAACTAGGGCGTAAGCTCATGGGAGAGATCTGACCTCTCGAAAGTCAGAAGTTTCATTTGAGATCAATACAATCATTCCCTTAAATTCTATCAATTTGAGTTAGTGTATAGCAAATTGATACCAGAAACTTCACTTATCCTCCACAGCCAAAAGAACTTTGGCTCATAGCACATGGTAAATTGCAAACTGCATGATCCACGCCCATCTAATGTTATTAATTTGTATTGAAGAAGTTCAATATAATATGCGCCAATGAGGAGAAATATATGCATGCAAACTGATGCACATACCACGGAAACCGCAGCAACCAAATCATACATCATAATCCCTGCATCTGCCAAAGCAAGACTGGCACATGAGATTACCACAGGAAGATCACCTGCGACAAAAAAACATTTGCAGGTACTCAGCATTTCAAGTGTGAACAGTGGTAGTACATTGGTAAAGTTAATGGCCCAAGATTTGGCTTAATATATTTCATTTAGGATGCAAAATCCAATTACCAAGAGCATCATAGTGAAATAAGAGAATAAGAGATTATACAACTAATATAGACAAATAAGCCAATGTGAGATAGTCATAAGCGGGAGAAAGAGAGTGTTTTATCAAAAACTAATTTTGTATCTACCCAGTTTCTAAATATAAAGCATCAGGATGAATTAAAAAGTAGAAACTTACAGCCTCCTGATTCCAATACTAATGCAAAAACATCCACAGTTGTTTTCGGAAATGTATCTAGCATGATGGCACCCTCCAAGGACTTGTGCAACTGTGACGAAATGTCTTTGTCTTTGTTGTCTGATGCCTGGCTCAAGCAAAATGTGCAATATAAATAAGATGTGCTGGAAGAGATTTAGAGCAAATGAGTACTATGGGAAACTATACCAGCCTTACAATAGGTACATTATTCGGCATACCTGTCCTCGAACTGGAGTGGCAAAAGTTGTATAACTAACATTACAATTCAGGCGACCAATATCACTGTAAACCATTGCTTTCTTACTTTCCCTGGGGCCAAATCTGAATTAAAATATGCCGGCAATCAATTAGAAATCTTGTAGATTGCAAAAGTACAAATCATTCAGACAACATTTATTGATAAAAATTAAGAGCATTCACTACCATAAAGTAAAGAGAACACTTCCTTCTTAGTTGCATCTGCATGCCTACAACTCTTAATACGTCTACATACCCCTCGTCTTACCAACAACACCCACATAGGTAGATCTTCCCTTTACATACTAATAGTTCAACTAAACATTTCAATTGGAAGTTTCAACTAAAAGGTTAAGTAACTCAAATTTGTGTATCATATCGCAGAATTGATGATCCAAATCCCAAGTAGCTAGTACTAGATATCCTTGTCATTTCATGTTTACCCATAAATTTGAGTTCAAGTTGTATCAACGATATCTGCATAGAATGTGTATATTAAGGTAGAAGGCAGTCAGGGCTCCATTCCTTATACCAATGACAAATGTGGGCACTTAACAATGGCACTAGCAGCATTTTTATCGACCAGGTGTCAGTGTCATTGTAACATTACGTCGTGATGGGGTTTGAAACAAGAGCATTCATTTCTAAGAAAAATCTAAGAACTGCAAAGATCATCCTCGATATCTCAAGGATGTCAGCTGGTATGCATACACATGTTCATTTAATAAATGAGTACTGACTTCAAAGATGATTAGAATATCTAATTCCTCAAGTGGGCATGTAGCCTATATTTACAAGAGGTAAGCTTACATAGACACCATGACCTTGGTATTACCAAACTCTGCATAAGCAGATCCTGATGCTGCATTTACGGCACCGGTTCGTAAAACTGGAAAAGAAAACGAAATATTACACAAGTTATGCATAATCCACCAATATAACCTCCAGAAAAAACAGAGTATATTATGACAAACGAAAGCACAAGTAAAATAAAAACTACAAAAAAGTAATACTCAAAAAAAGTAAAAGAACCCCAAATGCATGTGAAGTTTTCATGTTTAAGCCAAAATTTATCATATACCATAATTAGGGCATTACAAATGAATGTCTATAACAAATGTACAATATTTTCATAACATAGAATGACACTTGTATCATTTTGGACCCTAGACACTGAAGATACTGCCATATGCAATAAATCAGAGAAGAAATCCGATAAAATTAGGGTTTTATTATTCTTCTTATTTTGTTTCTCCCACTCTTCCATAGGTGTGGGGGGGGAAAATAACTCACGATTTCATCAGAGGGTTAAAAAAAATTATAGTTACAGAGCATCATAGAACAAAACTCGTGCAATTGTTCAGATCAAATATGAATAAAAGAAGGAACTATGAATAGAGAATATAAGTACATACATGCAGGTCTGCACTGATGAAAATCACGACCGTCGGGACGAACCCAATCAACGTCGGTAAAAATGGGAGGTCTGTTTTTCTTATAGGTTGTTGGAGAGGGTGAGTACGTCGCCGGAGATGCTCCAGCTTTGGCGGCCATGAATATGTCAGACTTTCTCTCCGTCGGCTTCACGGCGACTCTCTGATCTGATGTAAACCCCCCCCCCCTTTTTCCGTGAGTTAGAGGTGTTGTATATGGGCCTAAACCCATTCATATTGGGCTACGCGTTATTTCATACCTTAATTAGGCCCCTTTTATACTATTAGCCCAAATTCTCTTCTACTAGGTCCGGCCCAAAAATCGGCTATTATATTTTATGGAATCTTTTGATCCGGCCCGGTTATTTTCTGATCCGGCTTTAGAAAAGATTAATAATTTTTTGATAAATTACAGCACAAGATTTAAGTGTTTCAAAATTTTATATATTCAAATGTATTTTAATATTAAGGAATAAGAATGAATATATAAATGAAAATGCATAAGAAATGCCAATAGGAATAGAATTTTCATTTCCCCTAGCTTGATGAAATCAATGGGTCTTGAACAGGTTATATTATATCCCAAACAAATGCCCGCTAAATTTCAAATATCATATTTATGAAAAAATGTATATTTTTTTTAAATGCAACTAATTAATTGGAATTAGTTAGCAAAGTACTCACTTCTTTCTGCTGATAACATATATATCAATTTTGTTCGATTATGGTTTCAAATTGTCAAAACCAAAAACGAAACAATACAAAATATATGTTTGTTTATCAAACCTACCAAACCATTTTAATTACAAACCACTAATTTAAATATTATCTATAGGATTGTGATTTTTATGTTCATCGCCACAAGTAACCATGTATTGGTCCAAATCATCCCAGTGGTCAAACCTAGGGGTGTTTGGAGTGTGGTTTGGGTTCAACCGCAAACCGCACCGTAAATTGCGGTTTGTCCTTATCACACTTTGTCTACAATCCAAAATTATAAGTTTAAAAATACATTATAAAATCAACGATAAGGTGATCGTAGTCCGAAAAAATAAAGAGTTCCAATACAACGGATTCCCAAATACATATTGCATAATTAAAAATAGTCTAAGAAATAAATAAAATAAAATAAAAAGCTTAAACTAAATTAGACGTGTGAGTTGTGACGTGTCCAGTTTTTTTCTTTTATCTCGATCCTTAAGGCCCAACTCCCAATTGGCTAATTGTTTATTCAAGTCCAAAAATATTACATAAATTTATAAGAGCATCTCTAACAGCCATGCTAAAATAGAAAAAAGTGAGATTTTAACATTTTTTTTGCTCCAACAGCTATGCTATATCATATGCTAAAATAGAAAAAAGATGAGAGAGAAGATAAAAATCTCCAAATTTGGAGAAATCTCAAAAACCCCATATTGAAGAGAGAGAAATAATATTTGATTATTTTCCACCAACAGGAGACATTGAAGTTGTATGTTTAGGGAAGAGAAATAATATTTTATTAATATAATTGATGATAGAATTGCTAAAATAGAGTAGCTGTTGGAGTTGGTTGTAATTTTTTTTAGAGATTTCAACTTTTTATACTTTATTTTAGAAAAATTATAGCATAACTGTTGGAGATGCTCTAAATAACTAAATACTAAATTATTCTATATATATATATATATATATATATATAGGGAGAGGTTCATTTGAGAAATGGTAAATATATGAGAAATAGATAAGTAATCTTAGTCATTCATCTGGTCAACATTTGCGGCTTTGACCGCAAAGCACCGGATAATTCTTTGCATGATCTATAGAAGGTAGAGGGGTAGTTTCGTAAAATACGCAGGATGAGTTCATATATGAATCAGTTAATTAGTTCATATATGAATCACAAAAGTTCATATATGAATTTGTTAATTAGTTCAACTGATTCATATATGAACTTACAGTTAATTAATTCATATCTGAATCAGTTAATTAGTTCATATATGAATCACAAAGATTCATATATGAATCAGTTAAAAGAGTTCAGATGTGAATTACACTGATTCATATATTAACATATAGTTCATATGTGAATTATACATGTTCATATATGAACACAGCTCGTGTATTTTGTAAAAATTACGAAAGTGTCCTTCTATTTTTGGAATAGCCGCAACTTTTGACCAGTAAAAGCCGCAACTTTTGACCAGTCAAATCCGATCTTGACCATATGAATGACTAGGATTACTTCTCTATTTCTCATATATTTACCATTTCTCAAATGAACCTAAGGCTATATATATATATATATATGTATATATTTTAAATTAAAAAATATACAAAATATGCGGTGCGGTGTGTTTGAATCGCGATTTTGATAACTCAAAACCGCAAACCGTACCGCATAATGCGATTTGATAAAAATGCAAACCGCATCGCGAAAATTCTAAACCACGCTTTACGGTGCGGTGTGGGTAATTTGTGTGGTTTGACGGTTTGGTTGAACACCCTTAGTTAAACCTTCAACCACCATATCAACCTTTTCATAAATTTCCAAACCACAATTGTTACACTATTTATGTTTTTGATAAACGAATTTTGTCGTCGCTAAAAGTTTATTTATTCCCACAAACGATTTATAGAGATGATATGTCGTCGCTATAGCTTGTGAATGAAGTTTTTCGTCGCTAAAGGCCCGTCGCTGAAACTCACTTTTTTTGTTTGGTAGAGTCATATCAAGACTTTATAATATTATTTTTTATTCAAATATATCTGATCATAGATTAAGGCATTGTTTGGCAAACTAATGTATAAGTTAGTCGGTAGTTGATAAGCTAGCTTTTTAAAACGCTACTATGAGTAGCTTTTCAATAAGCTAGCTTATATATATAAGTTAGTTTATAGTTATCCAAACATGTACCAGAAAAAAACTAGCTTATAACCTAATTTTTTTTTTTTTTTTTTTTTGCCACATAGCCTAAGATTTCATGAATTTAATTAGAAAAACAAAATCCATAATCATCATTAAAAGAACATTGTGGATAGGGTAGCATCATTGAACCGTACCTACCTTCAGCATCTTTAATGGAGCCATTAACCCATTTCTATCAAAATTAATTCAAATACATTATGATGTAACCACCAAACTCAAACATATTTAAAAAACATGAAATTTGTATGTAATTTTTGACATCCAACTCCAATTAAACCTGTTTTTGTTTAAAATATAAGTTAATATGTTATTAGCTAATTTTTTTTATTATTAAATAATAACCTGACTAAAAGAAAATAAATATTTATATTCGAACAAATAACTTTAAAGTTTTAAATTGAAATGAGTATATCTAGCTTTTAGGAAGGAAACAAATTCAGAAATGCATCAAATAAACAATAGATAATATGTTAAAATATGAGTTTGACATTTAAATTTAAACAATGACAATTATTAGTAAAGAACAAAAAGATAAACTTATCAAGTAATTAATATTATAAAATACATTTCTTGTAAGTAAATAGAAATTATATACACCTTACTCGTCTATTCTCATCAAATATCAAATAATATGTAAATATAGAATATCCAAAATAAACATATATCTTTTCTCCCCTTCCATACAAGCAACTTGAACACAAAATATTCAGGTTCATTAATTTTTTTTTGTATAGATTAAAAAAATTCATTAAGGTTTATGTGTTAAAAAAATATATTTTTGGTTAGTTATCTGCCAAGAAACAATCAAGACAAATGAAGTATCACCTTTATAAGAGTAAATCAATCATATTTGTAACGTTATAAGTTAACATGTACACGTACACGACCACTTTGGTCTCTATGGACTTTCTACGAAAATAGTTCTAGAAAAATGAAATGAATGGTCGTTGTTTTTTTTTTCTTTCAAATATTAAAGAAATAAAAAAAAATTGAACACTTTGAAGATTTAATCACCATATTAATAAATTATGAATATAAATTTCATTGTGTTTAGGATGTAAATTAGGACGCAGATGATATATTGGACACGCAGAAGGCTTCGTAACGGGGTTCAGTTAAGTCCACAGTTGCTTCATCATCTTCACCATGCAAACTTGTTGGAGTTGGAACGATTACTTCGGGTGAGTCTGTAATTGGTTCTTTTTGGTTGTTTTCGTGCGTATGTACGATCAATGAAGATTGAGACGAATATGATGCACTTGACGATGTTTGTTGAAGCTCGTCCATTGTACGATCCATTCTGATGTAAGTGTAATCCTGTTTAAGAAAAAAGAGTAAATTCAAAGAAGACAAAAGTTGCAATGGCAATTGGAAAAGGTGTCGGATCAAATGCTATTTAATTAGATCATGTTCCACAATTATAAGCTAGTTTATTTTTTGAGCTTGTTAAAAGAGTCGTGTTTGGTTAGCCATAAGCGAGCTTTAGTAGCATTTTAATAAGCTCCGATGGTTTTTTTTTCCAGCTATGCCCCTTTGTGAGTTACTTTTTATCAAACGGGACTTGTTTACGAGCATAAGCGAGCTTTAGTAGCATTTTAATAAGCTCCGATGGTTTTTTTTTCCAGCTATGCCCCTTTGTGAGTTACTTTTTATCAAACGGGACTTGTTTATGAGCTAACCGTTAGCTTTTCATCTATAAGCTAGTTTGCCAAACATTACCTTAGGCAATAACAAAATATTGGAATGAACTTAAAATTAACTTCATCAAGTGAAAATCACACCTGAAAACGGTCAACGGAGAAATTCCTCCTTTTAGATTTTTCTGGCGCGATAGTTAGAAGGATTTGAACCACCTCACTCATGGTTGGGCGAGCATCAGGATCCAACAACAGGCACTCCTTTGCCAGATACGCCATTATTTGCATCTCTTCTTCTTCGAAGTTACCTTTGAGACGTGGATCGGGCAACTCCTTACTTACTCGCCTGCTATCTTGTAAAAGTGGTGTTGCCTGCATTTAATTACACAAATTGAAATGAATCACACATTGTAAACATACAGTTTGATAAACATAAAAATATAACACTAAGAAAAGACCAAAGAATAACAGTTGCTAACCCATATGACAAGGCTCTCTTCCCCTTTGTCGGGTGACTTATATATGGGATGCCGACCACTAATGAGTTCAAGAAGCACAACACCAAAACTGAAAACATCTGACATCAATGACGCCCTTCCAACAATTGCGTATTCAGGTGCAAAATAGCCAAAAGTTCCTTGCATTCGAGCAGGAGAACTAGAACAGCTCGGGAGACCATCACTCACCAGACTTTTAGCCATGCCAAGATCAGTAATCTAATAACAGAATCAATGTCATCAGAAAGCATACTATAGACATAATAAGTTAATGCTAGTTGTCATGCTTGTTATATACTCCCTGCCTCTCAAAACAAGTGTCTACACGTCTATTTTAGTTTGTCCCAAAATAAGCGTCCACTTTCAAAAGTAAGTGCCTACTTTCCAATTCTACCTTTGAGATGAAGAAATTCATTACTCCCTCTGATTTTAAGGGTAAAATTGTCGTTCAGAACTAGTAATTATAAAAATTAAACATTCCTAAAATCGTTTACTTTTTTCATTTTGGACATTTATTTTGGGACTAGTAGAACATGGGGTCACTCTTTCTTTTACTTTTTTTTATTGACGTCACTATTAGGGATGTGAACATCCTACCTTTGCTCGCCAGTTTTCATCCAACAGAATGTTTGTGGATTTTACATCTCTATGCAAGATTCTAGGTGCAGCTGCTTCATGGAGATATTCTAAACCCCTAGCAGCTCCAATTGCAACTGCAATGCGAGCTCCCCAGTCAAGGCCTTTTTCCGACACCCCATCTAGACACTCTCTGAGGTTACCATTTGACATGTATTGGAATACAAGAAGCATCTCAGGGTGTTTTCCATGATACTCTAAGCAATAGCCAAGCAACGGTACCACGTGACAGTGATGGAGCCTTGATAGCAGTTCAATCTGAGCATCAATTACAGTTGTTGTAAACTAGACTGCATTTATAGCATCACACCAAAATGGTCCAAGGATACAATGATTAATCTATTACCTCTGTCAAGAAAGTCACTTCGGCATCTGGGCCTCCCTGAGCTTTAAGCCGTTTAACAGCAACAAGCTTACCATCTTTCAGTTGGCCATAATAGACGTGGCTGCTAACCCCCACCCCTATCAAGTTAGAGTCGGAGAACTTATTTGTTGCAGTTTCCAATTCAGAATATGAAAAGCTTGTGATTGTTCCTTGTACGGTCCTTGTTTGTTTTCTAAACAAGAATGAAGCCTTGTATATAAACCCTGTGAAAAGCATGAAAAACATAAACTTACAATTGTTATATCTCCTAATGAAAGTTAGAAATTGTAATTAAACTAACAAAACAGAAACTAGCAGAGGCTTCAGTCACATATTCAAGAAAAAACAAACACAACGACATTTTCAATATGCAAAGATGGTTCTTATTTGCAGTTACCTGTGATGGGATTGGTGGGAGAATGAATATATATTTTAGATTCTGGCACCGAAGCCGTTCTATAGCTTATTAAGTTGGTAGTACTGTTGTAACTTGTATCTTTATCAGATGAGGATAAAGGCAGTTGCTTAGGGCAGTTATGCTTTCGATATACATAGCACATCACTGAACCAAAAATTGCAAAAGTTGTGACCACCATGCATAGCAATAGGATGATTAATACTGCTTTGCTGGAAAATTGATTCTTTGAAGACTCTGGCTCACTCAAAGATCCTGTGAACAGACATTGAAACAGCAGCCTGTGTTACAATTTTAATGAATGGCGGTGGAAGATTTTTATATATAATATGTATAGACATTATGGAACGTCAACATTGTGTCAGTGAACAAAAACAAACATTTACATACAAACAAACTTAAAATCAAAAATGGAAAACACATGTAAAAAAGTTTCTGTAAACCAGAATTTCTTGTTATGAGTATGACTCTAGTCCAATCCAAGATGTGATCACTTCAAAAACCGACTATAATCATCACAAGTGTACTAGATCTACATAAAACCAGTACATTTCATTGGTAAAACTTAATGTGGGGAATGATTTACCAGAATTGCAGTTGCAGGACATAAAACAATTGGATTCAGGACTTGCAACCACTTCAGGGAGTCTATCGCCAGAACAGATGCATTTCCATCTATTTTGACTTGTACCTTCTGCAGCAGCAGATAAATAAATGCAGAACCCAATCAAAATATAATTTGATTATTTCAGATTCGTGTATAAAGCATTCAACTGACTAAAAAAGCATTTTATTGGAAAAAACATGACCACGCTATCATCCAGGTAAAAACAACCTCCTCTAAAATCAAATGACTTATCAAGCTGAACTTTAATCTTAAAATAACTTTGGGAAAGTTAACTAACAGTGTATCTAAAATAGAACAAAAAGGTTGGATAACCATGAACATGTAGCATACCGGAGCTGCAATCACAGGATGAAGAGCAGTTGGTTGGAATGGCAATTTGCTGGTTCCATTTGTTGGCATAGCATGTACATGTCCACTTGTTTATGTCTGGAGTCCCTGGAACATCTGCTGCAATTTTAAGGCATGATGGCATCTTGTTTCGTTATTAGACAATATGATAATCGATCAAAGTGGGATTACTCATCATCAAACTATCCCCAAATTTAGTGCAGATAATTTAGAATTACAGCAATGCTTTCTTCTGGAATAGACCAGATAAGGCTTCTGTAAAACAGTATACTAGAGTTGATACTAACCGCAAAGGATGTGCTGAATCCAGATCAAGCTGATAAAGCAAGCTAAAGCAACTTCAAGTTGGAACTTCATCTATTAAGTCCAAACACTAATGACAAAAGGAAACAAAGGCAGTCAAAGTGCAGCTTCACATTCAGAAAAACAAGTATATGCAGTCATATTACAGAGAGAACCATACACATCTTAACATTGTACAATTAGATGTATAATATATACCCCTGTTCTGCAAGTAAAGAAATGTATACTTCACAAACAAAACCATTAAGACGTTCACTGAATGCTTTAGAAATAGAAGAAGCATACAAAAGATGATTCATGTTCACATGATAGATTGGTGCAACAATTTTAAAGGACAATCACTGCATATACACCGCACAATTTATATAGCCCTTATGAAATAGATGAATTTGGATATAGAAAGAAAGAAAGAGGGGGGTTTTTTGCCATAACAAAGCTGCACTGAATTTCAAAATGGTCAAGGCTAGAGATGCTATAAATTATAAAATTGCTGATGCTTGTCTCGCTTGAAATATGGGAAACAAATATTCTTCAGCTTGCTAAACCTGAAGACTTCAAGACTAATAATGAGAAACCCAGAAATTATAAAACGAATAAACTGATAAAGACTGTCTAAAACATATAAAAAGAGATCAATGGATTTAAAAAACAATGGACAAGCATAAAATGGTAAGGTGTAACCATTACAAAACACGAGGTAGACCAACAACCTTTTAGCTAAATTTCCTCATTAACATGTTTAGGTGAAATAGTAACATATAATGAAAAAAGCACTTTATCATTGAAGAGGCTAAATAATTGGTTATGATGTAGCTTAATTAGAATGCTAAAAAGGAACGTTTGTAGTTTCTGCCTTTGTGTCTAAAGAGGGGCACACACCTTAGAAACTTAAATTCATGTGATCAAATGAAGATGCACTGTACACATGCCAATATGAGTATTATGATTTACATTGGTATACCCTTATCCTAAATGGTTCATAAAGTAGTTTAACATTGGTTCAGAATACAAAAAATATTTCTTGCAAACATGCTACAGAACAGGTTATGGTAAATCAATAGCATAAAAGACAAAGAGAACCAAAAGTTGCAGTCAAAATTATATTTACTTTTTTCACTTCAGGATATTTTCATGTGTCGTCTAACTCACTTTCCTGTTTTCCTTTTATTTCCAAATGGGATACAGATGAACAATATCAATAACACCTACCAGGTGATTAACGACACTTGCTCGAAACATCAAACACGTTTGACTGAAGAACACCTTACAGGCACAAAAAAGGATATGAGAGCAGGTTAGCAGCAGAAGCAGACCAGATAGCATTGATCACCAAACCGACTATTAATGCCAGGCAATATATCCATCACATATCAATACAAAAATGTCAAATTTGGTTGAAATGGACATCCAATAGAGAGCTAATGACAGGTTTGCCTTAAAAAAATATCAAGATTACAAGTCCATCACCCTCACCCACTTCTCTCAGGCTACGAGAGTTCCCTCTTGGCTAATTAGAAAGCGACCCCTTAACAAATTTCAAACAAATACAAATTTAATACTGCACAGTCCACACCCACACAATTATCAAACTTATTTAATTACAGGATAGTGCTTGATGCCATCATTTGCGTACGTTGAAACAGGATTGATTTCAATTCAATAGTTTAAACCACTGTAAGATTTTACACATAACGGTTAGTACCACATATCCAATTATCCTTGCCTTCAAAGAAAAGAAGGCTATTTTTATCTAAATTCTTTTGAAAAAGCTTTACGTATTTGATAATCCGGCCCCACAAAGTTCCGTGTCGGCTGACCGGACATGAACAAAGAGACCGTTGTTATCATCATGAACCCTAAGCTGTACGTTGTGTTTGGATTGTTGTACATCTCGTTGAAACATCCTTTTCTTTTCAAAATAGCAAGTATTAATTAGCAAGGAACTGGAATTCAACACTAAAAAAGGTTAGAAACATAAAAATCAAGTAAAATCACGTACATTACCTTAAAAGAAGAAAGAGATCCAGAAATAGCTCCGCACTTCCACCAACGCCACGCCAAGCCACTCAAACACCTGTCAAATAAACAGATTACCATAACGACGGAAAATGTAAGTGTGGAAATCCTCATTAATGAAATTTTGAGAACGGAGCTAGAATGTTGAACTCACAAACGACGAGAGTGTGAGCTGCAAATCTGCTAACGAACTGAAATAAGTCTCCAAAAATCAAGTAACAAAGCCAGACTTGATGAAATCAACACCAAAAGCTTGTTCTCGTCTAACAATGAATCGAACTACGGAAGCTACAAACAGCAGCCTACTTAACAGCAAACGATAAAACTTGAAAAAATCAAAGGCTGAGAGCTAGCTACAGTGATTTCCATTACTGATGCTGGACTATACTCCTGTAGAAAGAGATACAACGGTCAACTAGTATATGAGCTCCGAGCACGCATTTCAAAGAAGTTGCAGAAGAGGTGGAGGAGAGATGGTGGTGGACTGGTGGTGTAGAGTTCAGACTATCTTCTTCTTCTCGTCCTTTTTACACATCATCGGTTATGGTCCCTACTCGCCACATACTTTTAATGCTTTTTGTGAATTTTACTTTTAGTCCCTCGTAAAATGTGTAGTTGCAAATTTAGTGCTAAAACTTAATTGTATCACTATCAATTACGGACCTACTAATAGTGTAGGGGGTGCACGGCTCAATCATCCCGTCATAATGGATTTTTTTTACTGAATGTAATTGTGTACATGCTTAACTTTGAACTATGCTCTTATATGTTTTTAAAATCCAAATAAGGAACAAAAATGTGAAGTTGGTGTTATGGTTTGGGTGCATATCTTTCTAAATATACAACTGAAATTATTGAACTCAAAACCCCAACCAAAAATAGCAAAGATTTACCAATCAACAACTACTATTTTTTATTTATATTTGTCTCAATCTTACTTTTATATCTTTCTTTTTTTAATCTTTTTTCTTCCAATTTACCCGTTAAGAGCATCTCCGAAGGCTTCCCCAAAAATTTTTCAAAATGGAGAACCAAAAGTCAAAATCTCTAAAAAAATTGCATTCATCTCCTACAGTTTCCCCATTTTAGAGATAAATCATTGATTATATTTAGAATATTTTATATATTTAATAAAAAATTATTTTTCTCATTTAAACATTTTTATTTTAAAGTTTCTCATTGGTATAATATAATAAAAAATAATTTCTTTCTCTTGGTAATCATTTTTTGGGATATCTCCAAATTTGGAGAGAATTACACTCTCTCTCCTATTTTATCCATTTTGGAAAAAAAATTGTAGAAACTATTGAAGCAAAAAATTACTCAAAATTTATATTTTCTTCATTTTGGAGATGCTGTTAGAGATGCTCTAATCTTAGATTTGTTTTTGTCTCTTTCTAATGACAACACATGTTTATCTAAAATAAATTGTAATAAAATAAAATTAATCAAATTTAATAATTAATATTTTGTATGAATTTTTATTTCTATTTTTTTATAATATATGTTTATTATTCCTCTGTATATGATGTTATCAAACATCTTTATGTAATATATTAATAAAATTATATTTTGTTTTTTCATTTACTGCCCATTACAAAATGAACCAAAAAACCCAAAATAGTCCCCCATACAGGTGGAATTCGGCAATGAACATGTCGAGCATAAGACGTAGTCTTGCGACTTACTCAAAAAGTCACGGTCAATTCATTCCATAAACATGTATTTTATCATATCGACACAATTGAATTTTTCTCAGGTCAAACCGTGTTGTGTTGACTTTTCCCTTGATTAAACTGCGACTTTGCTGGCCTTTGATTGACCTTAAGGTGCACCAGTTCAGAAAAATTTATGAATCCGCCACTAGTTCCATATGAATGCAATTATAAAGACTTTCACATGGTATATATAATCGGTGTTAGACCTCCAACAAACCAAATGACACATTTTCAAGAAACGTGCCAATAATATGAAAACATAAGCAATTGTCATGCTATATTTTTCTAACAAAACCGACAAACTCGAACTCTTTCATCTAAAACAAGCTTGCAATGTTAACAATTCATCTTCCACAATGCCCATATTTTTTTGGAAAGGGTATCCTAGGCACAACCTAGACTAATTTTTGGCAATTTTTGACTGTTAAAGCGACAACCCTGGATAAACCTCAGTGGCCACAAGTTACGTATGCCTGAATTCGAACCCGGGGTGGATGAGATATTCCACCATATCCTCACAGACCTTGACCAGTACGCCACAAGTCTTGTGGTTCACGATGCCCATCTTATTGATCAAGGGAATCATTTATGGCTGACATAAAACAATAGATGTTCAAAAGATGTGCAATCTGATTTTGAAGAAAAAATCGTCATTTTATGATTCATAAGGGGGTGAAATTGCAATATGTTCAAATAGGTTTTGATGAAATTCTTGTTGGATCTTGGGGGAGTCAAAATCCTTACGGTGCGTCGCCAATACAGGAGAACGTGGCGCTTTAAAAGCATAACTTGAAATCCTTCCCTCTCAAATTTAGCCCTTTGCTTTTACAGGTTTTGTCTTTTTTAACCTCCCTCGTATTCTCTTTTCTCTTTATTGGAAAGTGAGAATCCATCTTGGTTTTTTAATTTAATAATTAATTTAATAATTATTTTATTATTAATTGTGGATCCTCATACCCAACCAACCATCATCAATTTTTCTTTAAAAAAGTCTTGCATATAAAATATATGAATAATTATAATTATTGTATTCAATTTATATTTAAAAATTTGTCTATTTCAGCACAAGATTCGTTAATTTTGTTTTTATGAAATATAATTAGAGGTTTGGCATGGGTCTCATTCATTACCGACACTATTTTTATCGGTTTCTACGCTTTATAATTTAATGAAAAGTAAGTTGGGTTATATAATCTAATTTTTTTATTAGATTCGGTAGGTAGTCGAATTGGTCGGTTTTTATGCCAATTTTCCAAAGTAAACCATACTTTAGGAGATAACAGTTGACGGCCTTTTTGGACACGCTAATTTGTTGCTACTACGGGGCTTGAAAGGGCTTCTTCAAAATAGTAACATAATCCAAAGCCAGTACAGTATAGTACCACGACACAACTTTTCTTTCTTTCTTACTAATTAGATTTGGCAGGTTCAATTTATCATGGTCGATAGAAACCTTTATCAAAGTCTTTTATTAGATTATATGGTTGGTCAGATGTTGCATTTTTTTTTTTAAACTACTTGGGTTGTGGCGCACTGGTAAAGCCTTTGGGGGATGTAGTGGAAGATCTCATCTACCCAGGGTTCAAATCCAGGGGCTGTCAAAGCTCTTGTGGCCATGGAGGTTCACCTGCAAATGACTCCAGGCCATTCGTGGTCGCCTGGGGATTAGTCGGTGCACGTAAGTTGACCTGAAAACCCACGGTTACCCAAAAAAAACAATATGTCTTCTAATAAAAACAAAATAAATATGACCGATATTTTTGTAATCAACAAGCAAAAAGTAGAATAAGACTGAAACTTTATCTAAAAAAATGCATTTGTTTTCTAAACTTGTAAAAATTATTGCACTTATTTTGGAATATGGATAACTATAATCATTTACATTCGACATTGTTGTTGTCTCATGTCTGTGTAAAAATACACGTTTTTACCATTGTAATTAACTTTTAGCTACAAACAAACGATCATTTGTTGGAATAAAATTGCAAATTGTGCAAGAAATGGGTGGGTTTTTTTTGTTACACAATCATAATTTATCTAAACTTGTTTATTCTTGTAAATTATAGAATTTTATCGATATTTTTGTGAAACCAATAATTAGTTTGTAAATAAAAAGCAAATGCACTGGCCCAAAAATTGATTCAAATAGTGACAAAATCTTTTGATTAGATGTACAGTGTGGCCAAAATTTTATTTTCAATGATAGTGATATGTTAAATAGATCTATAATTGATTACATCATGATTCAAATTATGATTCATTAGCTAGTGCCTAGTGGATTAGATCATGGTTCAAATTATGATTCATTAGCTAGTGGACTATGTGACACCCTAAAATTTGAGGTGAATTTAAACATAAATAATGACGTAATATCAACATCTATAAAATATAATCATCCAAGAAAGGGAAAAGTAAAAGTGTTTACAACTTATAAATGAAAACAATAATTGACAACCTACTAATCTAAACTATGCTAGCTTAGATTATAAACGGGTGTCATCATCATTTTCCAAAAGAATCTGTCAATTGTATGTACGCCCAAATGATCAAAAGCCGACTACTTCCCAAAAAATTTGTCCTAATTGGACTCAACCCTCCTCTCAAGACTTTGTCACCCCGCCGCTAAGAGAACCTGATATACATGTCAATTTGAGAAAAAATGTTAGGCTTGGAGCCTATGAGAACAAACAATAAGAAATAAGACTATGTGTTAGTAAGACATAAATAATAGCCTTCAATAATCCACCCTAGTAGGAGTATTAAAACAAACTTCTCAAAAATGCTTTTATCATCATATTAAGACGGGGGAGATCCGATTTATCATAAGTTATGACGGAACACAAAATGTAACACCCGTAATTTTCGGTAAGTAATTGTCACTCGGACGTTTATGTGACTTATAAGCAATGGGATTTTGTTGGGGAAATGCATTGTTTATAAGTCCCTCGAAAAATTGGGAGTTTTGGCGTTGAAAAAGTCGGATTTTTGGAGTTCGAGGGCACCCGGGCGACTATGCCAGCGATTGTGCCAGAGGGCACAATCGCCAAGGCTGAGAGCCCGTTGTACATCTCTGGCGATTGTGCCAGCGATTGTGCCACTGGCACTATAGCCTACGTGTACCAGATTGTTAAATGTTGCGATTTCAGCCATTTTTCTCACTTTCTCATTTCTAATCTCTTCCTTTTCTCTCCCAAACTGATCCCTCACCCTTTCCCACGAACCCTAACTCATTTTTGAGTGTTTTTGTCATAAACCACATGATTCTTCATCATCTAAGCTAGTTGGGATCATGAACCACAAAACCTTCATTTTCATCTCCTTCACCAAGCTCTTGGGGGATTCCATCTAGCCCTTTCATCATTTGAAGATTGGAAGCTTATAGTTCGTTTTGGAGACCTACATGTGTTTTGGTTGGTGGATTCAAGCTATTAGTTGAGGTAATGTTCTCCTTCTTCAAGTATGGAAAATTAGGGTTTTTGGGTATAAGATGAAATGTTCATGTAATTATTTGGGGAATAATTCTAAGGGTTAAATGTGATTATTTACGGTTGAAAATGTATGGATCTAGGTTTTGGAGATTTTTGGCTTGGAGGATTCAAGTCTCTTCTAGGGAGCTCAAGTTGGGGTAAAATCTAGATTTAGCCTAAATCTAGCAAGGTGAGTTCAAGTTGATTTGTTAAAACGGTGTACATGCCAAAATGTTTATTTTAAAGTGTTATGTGTTTTACATGAAATTGTTAACTGCTGATAAGTTTGGTTATTTTGAAAACATTTAACTTTATAAATTTATATAGCACACATTTTGGGATTTTTGGACATTTTGATAAATGTGTCGCAAATAATGTGTTTTGATGATTTATTGCATAAATGGGTGTTTGGTCAAAAATGCACCTTTAAGTGTTTGTCGATTTTTATGCATCCTTCATGAAACGACATGTTTTGAAAAGTACTAAGGTATGGGTCCTTTGGTTTTGGGTCATTCCCGGCTTTGGGGAACATTTTAGAAATGGAAAACCTTTTGGGTTTTGGGCCGAAGGCCAATGATAATTTGAGAATCAAATATTTTGGGAAAATGTGTATTTTGGGTTGTGTAACCATATTGGCTCTCGTGTTTTAGCCAAACGTTTATTAAACCTCTTGGGGATTGATTTGTACTCGGTGGAGTCTTTGGAATATTTGTTCAATCTTGGTAGCTCGTTAAGGAGCCTCGGTCGTATGGTGTACCTAGTTGCACCTTATTTGGGAATTACATGATTTGAGTGCGTTGTCATTCTTTTGAGTCGTGTAACGTTTTGACCGTAATGCAATGGATCCATAGGCATAAAAGTCGGTTTTATTGGATATTGATAATCCCAAAATCACAAAATCTTTAGAGAGAGAAAGTAGAGTGAGAGAGTTTGAGCGCAAAGTATTAGATTGTATTGAATATGCGTTAGGTTCCTTACAAACACTAAAGCCACAAGGGACTTAAATACCCTTGGCCAATACTACACAGAATACACAACCTAAACACAGTATTAGACCAAACCTATAAATACAATGATTACTATAAAATCTGACTTAACAATCTCCCCCTTAGTAATCATTGGCGTTGTGGTCTTCAATATTCATCTTCTAAATCAACTCGGACCATCTAAGCGACTTAGCGAAGCTTATTGACTTTTAAAAAAAATCTTCTCAGCATCTTTCAATTTTATGTTGCCTTTGTTGTCTTGACAAGACTGGACCTGTTTGTGATTAGCTTGAAAGAACAATCGGTTCATCAGCTTGTGCTCTAGGCGATGCACCTCTTTTAAATGTACTCAAATGAACTATGGTGATCGGAGCCTAACAACAAAAGAATTAATAGCCGAGAGAATAGAATCTTGATCGAATCTTGAGCAGCAGATAAACGTTTGAACTCTTTGTCTCTTTATCTTCTCCTTAACTTCTCCCCCTCATGACCTTGATGATTTGGATCAACTTGGTCATGCAAATGTTGGAGACGAGACAACTTCAGATCTGCAAAATCAGAGTAAAGGAAATAGGAGAGGTTTGCGCTAACTGTTGGTGGCGCAAACTTAGTTTTGCGCTAGATGAAGGTGGCGCAAAGTTGAGTTTTGCGCTACCAACTGTTGGCGCAAAGCTGACTTGAAATCCAAAAAAAATTCACCTGTTAAGCTCTTTGACTCCCCCTACACAAATGCACTAAATATGACAATTCAAGATAGCATTCATATAGAAAAACAGATACTCCCCCTCGAAATCAGATATGAACTTTTTAGAAAAATTCTCCTTATTCACTCCCCCTTGAAAAATGCACAAACCCTTTTACAAAAATATGAGAACACAATAATTGAAACATCAAAGTAGAAAGAAAAATATACTGAATATGTATTTTGAAACAACTAAACATATAAAATTTTAAACATTAAACAAATTAAATTCTACTCAGTAAAATATCACAGATTAATCCATCAGATGAAGTCAAATGTATGTTGTTGGATACAGATACAAGTTTCATTGCATATCAAGTTAAGACATGTTCAGTTTCAAAAAAACTTTCATCAACCTATTCAGTGTGCTCGCATGCGAACTTCGATTAGCTTCAAGAAAATGCAATTCTAAAAATATAATAGAGAACTTTGCATGTACTCACACTAAGCCATCAAAATTTAAGATTTTCACAAATTTATAGGTTTATCACCACTCAAACATATCACCAAGTATCATGAGATGTGTGCTCATTGGCATCTTTTAGCATTGTGCACATTGGCATCTTCACATGAGTGTGCTCTTTGGCATCTTTTAAGCTTGTGCACATTGACATCTTTTTAATCAAAAAGTTTTGTAAGTAAAGAACATGCCATAAACGTAAATTTCTATCTGACCCTATTCCAGGATTTGGGTCAGCCGCTCCCAGACCAATTGGCCTTAGGGGACTAGGTGTCAAGCACCCCTTGGAACTTACTCTCCCAAGTCAGAAAGGCTATATCGACACATCCTAAACCCATTCATACGAGTAGAACATGACTTTCGATCTGGTTCTATAGAAGGATTTGGGTTCGATCACTCCCAGACCAATTGACCTTAGGGGACCAGATGACAAGCATCCCACGGAACTTACTTTCCCAAACCAGAAAGGTCACAGGTACAAACTTTTAAACTTAGAGATTTCTGTATTATATATATATAATTTTCATCTCAATCACTCAGTTTTACATCTAAGTGCTTAGTCCATATTTTCATTACGATCCATAATTCAAACTTTTTAGGTTTTCTAAGCATTGTAAACTATACATATTCTGAATCACATAACTTTAAAGCAGAATGCAAAAGTTTCAAACATGTTGCTGACCTTTCAACTTTTGTAAGACTTGAAAGTTGAACATATAAAACTTCGATATAAACAAAGCAACTTGAAAATTTATCTTAGACACACATTTTATTCAAAAGAAAGAAAACTTGTAAAGCTTTTACTTTATAGAATAAAATTTGTAAAAATTTAAAATTTTAAATTCAATATGCCAAGTGTTGAAAGCATGAAAATAAAACAATTTTCATGAAAGGATTTTGTAAAAAATATTGACAAATTGATATTTAGTCGAAACAAAATAAAATTCAATAATATTATCTTCCACATAATGTAAAATGAATTTGTGTCTCAAATGAAAGATTTGGGTGGTACAAATTCAAGAGTTATTTGAACTTGCTCAGATTCTTGAAAAACAAGAGAAAACTGGAACAACATCATGATCAGAGATATATGCAGCGGAATTAAGTAGATGTACTCACAGTTTCTCATTAGTCCAGAAGTTATATGCATTGAAGAACGAGTCATAAACTGACATGTTTAGAAGTCGAAGTCCATTGAAGTACGGGTTCTAAGCTGATGTACTTAGAAGCCAAAATCTTGACATTGAGGTGCGGGTCTTGAGCTGATTTACTCAAGAACCATTGTTCTTGTCATTGAGGTGCGGGTCTTGAGCTGATTTACTCAAGAACCATTGTTCTTGACATTGAGGTGCGGATCTTGAGCTGATTTACTCAAGAACCATTGTTCTCTACTTCTCTTACTCCCCCTTGACTTTAGGTGTCTGCAACTCAGAATCAATCTTTGGTTTTGGAACCCACTTATATTTGGGTACATATTTGTTAGTTGCAGTTCTAAAGGGAGAAAACTTGTTAGATTTGACATAGAAAGCACGAGAAAAATAATTAGAAGAATTAACATAATCATCAGTAGAGGACGAATCATGATCATCTGAACTTGAACTAGAGGAGGAATAGAAGACAACTTTTGAAATGTGAATCATTTGCTTTATTGAATATTTGAAAATTTTATTACAAGAAGCAAATGAATCATTTCTACAAAGTTTGTCTACATTTTGATCCTCACTAGTCGCAGATTCATCCGATGTCCGCTTGACCCTCCATATCTGCCTTGAAGGTGTGCTCAAAGTCCTTGTTAAACATAAAATCCCAATCAATCAAGCTAATTACTCAATATATGTCAACTAAGCTCAAGAACTAGAGAGAGAAAGTCTAGAGAGAGAAAGTAGATATTGTATTATACACACTCTAGAATTACAACATGCAAATTCCTCTAGTTCGTTGTTACAAGATTACAAGGAACAAACTATATATACCATCTATCTATTACAAAGCCTTAAAGGCTAAGGAAACTAAACTAGCTTTGACTAAGACAATATTGACTTTTACATTGTTGACTTTCCTATTAAATCTTGGATACAATATTTAGACCTAACAATCTCCCCCTTTGTATTCAAGATTTAATAAAAATTTGATGCAGATCTTCAACTCTTGATTCTTCATCTTTTGTCTCTTGAAGCTTTCAAAAACTTTGCTCTTTTGCAGCTTTTGAAGAATCTTGGAAAGTCTTTTCAATCTTTGAAGCTTTGGAAAGTCAACATGCCTTGAACAAAACAGGAAATTCTTGAAACTTCTTTGAAACTTGAAACTTCATTTCTGAAAAATCTTTCGTCTTCAAACAAAATTGTATCTTCATCACTTTGATCTCTGAATCATCTTTGGAAGAAACAAACTTTCTTGAATCATCAAATTTTCTTTGAACATTCTTCCTTCAGAATCTTTTGGCTTTGAATTTCTTTATCAGACTTGAACTTTAAATCAGCGGAAGTAAATTGAAATTCTGACTTGAACTTCGAACTTTGACAAAACTCTTCATCTTTGAAATTGATCTTTGTATAATTCTCCCCCTGGATATTAGCGTAATATCCTTCTTTGATCGTTGAAAAACGGGTCCTGATCTGTCATTTGATCAGAAGGCACTTTATTCATTTTATTTATTCAAAAATAAAAGGACAGAAAGCAGTAAAACAGTTATAGAATGAGTTCTGATCTGAAATAATCAGAAGTCATCACCTTTACTCCCCCTTAAATTAAGCATCTGAAATATGTCAGTTAAAACAGGATAGAGATCAAACACTCCCTTTGAATTGTTAGACCATCAATATCAGAAAAATTTAGCAAAGAAAAAATTTAGGATAGAGATCAGATCAATTCACTTGGGATGAAGACCATCAATATCCATCGGATGCAAGCATACAGGAGTAAGGTTTTTTTGATCTCTGAGGTACGGGTCCTAAGCTGTTTTGCTTAGAAGCCATTATCTTGACATTGAGGTGTGGGTCTTGAACTGTAGTATTCAAGAGCCATTGTCTTTCTTACTCCCCCTTAGAGTGAGGTGCCTGCAACACAGATTCAGGTTTCGGTTTTGGTACCCACTGGTATTTGGGTCCAGAAATGTTAGTTGCAGTGCGTGTGAGGGATATGGAGTAAGAACCATACCAGTAATGATCATTTGTTTTGTGAAAATAATCATGTGTACAACAAATAGAACAATAAAATTTCTTACCGTTAGGTGCTTTGTTCTTCTTTTCTTTGTGTACAGGTACACATGATTTCTTCTCTTTCAGCTCATTTTCCTTATCATCTTTCATTCTGCCCAGCACTGATATTCTTTAAGGTACTGAGTTCTTCTTTCAGTCTGATGCTTTCTTCATAATGCTCTTTTGACTTTTGTGAGTGAAAGTCAACAGCATGACCCAGATTAGTTTTCTCTAATTCCAGCTTTCTAATTTTCTCTTCAAGCTCAGCAAAATATCCCATCTTGAAAGAGTACATCAGCTTGCAGTGAATGATCGTTCCAAACTATATATCAGAAAATCAAAAATCAGATTGAATTGAAATCTTAAAAAAAAAATTTGTGAAAATTGAAATTTGAACAATACTTGTTATTTCGCAGTGTAGAAAAAAATATTTCCAAAGATGACCAAATTTTTTTTTTCCAGACTTTTTTTTTTTTTTTTAAACTGAGGTGTGCGTGTGTTGCCTGAAACGCAAAGTTAGGTGTGCGGGTCCTTGGTGAAACGCATAGCTAAGAATGCGGGTTGTTGAGGAAACGCATAGTGAGGTATGCGGGTGCCTTGAGGAACGCACAATGAGGTATGCGGGTCCTTAAGGAAACGCATAGTATAGAATGCGGGTCCTTAAGGAAACGCATAGTATAGAATGCGGGTCCTTAAAGAAACGCATAGTATAGAATGTGGGTCCTTAAGGAAACGCATAGTATGGTTCTCAGGTCTGTATGAAAGACCCGCATACTAACATGAATGACACGCACAATATATGAATCACACACATTCTAACACTTCGACTATAAATCTGCAATATCAATCATAGCAATGAAATTAAACCCAAATAAATTGCACACAATTGATCGAAAACAAGTTTTTAATACAATTCTATTAACAATTTCGATCAAACAATATTTAGACCTAACAATCTCCCCCTTTGTATTCAAGATTTAATAAAAATTTGATGCAGATCTTCAACTCTTGATTCTTCATCTTTTGTCTCTTGAAGCTTTCAAAAACTTTGCTCTTTTGCAACTTTTGAAGAATCTTGGAAAGTCTTTTCAATCTTTGAAGCTTTGAAAAGTCAACATGCCTTGAACAAAACAGGAAATTCTTGAAACTTCTTTGAAACTTGAAACTTCATTTCTGAAAAATCTTTCGTCTTCAAACAAAATTGTATCTTCATCACTTTGATCTCTGAATCATCTTTGGAAGAAACAAACTTTCTTGAATCATCAAATTTTCTTTGAACATTCTTCCTTCAAAATCTTTTGGCTTTGAATTTATTTATCAGACTTGAACTTTAAATCAGCGGAAGTAAATTGAAATTTTGACTTGAACTTCTAACTTTGACAAAACTCTTCATCTTTGAAATTGATCTTTGTATAATTCTCCCCCTTTTTGATGATGTGAGCACCATAATCATCAAAACTTCATCAATTTCAGCTCAGACTTTGATTTTCCCCTTTGAGATCAACTAACAATCTCCCCTTTTGACAAATTTCGCACTTTGATCTGAAGAGCCGAATCATGAACTGTATATATCCAAATCTTTGCAAATTCAGATATAATGAGTGTGTAACCCTGATTCAACAAATGAAACAGTTAGAAATGTCTGTCAGTAACACGAAGTTACTGTGTACAACGGATGTACAATGTAAGGAGCTGGTTTGATGTTGACTCCCCAGGACTTCCATTCAATCATTGAAAGACACAAGGTAATTCTATGAATGTTCTGACAGAAAAACATATTCTCTGTGTGCTCGTGCTTGTGTATGAACGGATTTTAGCACAATGTTTGTGTTTCATTAAGGCTCAAATTGTGTAAACTGTTGAGACAGCAACAGATAATACACGGACTCAATGTGCATGAAAGAGGTGCGAAGGTGGGGTAACTTTCTTTCTTTTTCAATATCTAAATCTTCCGAGTGAAGATCCGATAGATTATGTGCTGCGTCCCCAAGAAAATGAAACATTTCTTTTTCGAGAAAGAAACGAGTGGTTGGTGGGGTAATAGCAAGAGTTGGCATGGGCTCACTGCCTGTTTCAATGATGGTCACCAAAGAATGTGAACCAATCAGTAGATGTGGCTGCCCGGCTCAGAAAGTGGTAGGTGCAGAGTTCTAATATTCTTTTAACTCTGTTCTCACACCCTCTTTCTTTTTATCATTTTGCTTACTTCTAACCAAACTCTCATTTCCATTTTTCCACTCAGCACAATGAGAATAACTCAACTGGATGAGTTATCTCCCCCACTCTTTGATTTTAACCCCTCACCCCTCAATCACTCAAGGATAACTTCCTGGGTAGGAAACACAGGTTGCGTGAATCCATGGAAGTTCTGTTTAAGCTCACACACGAATCCCATGTTCCTAAAAGTACATGTTGGTCAATGATTTTCTTGAAATAAAGCACAAGAAATCATATGTCAGTGTATGTATGCTCATTTAAAAATATGAATGAAATTTGTGCATTTGAACGTTGAAGATTTCTCAAAACAAGAATATTGAATGAATGAAATGAAGTCAAAAGAATTGTTTTGAGAATCTGACAATGACTTAAACAGATCAAATCAAATGGTTAGGGTATCAAAGAATTGGATATTTGTTTATATGAACAAATATAAACAATTTATCAATGAAAGCACAAATATATAAAAAAAATGAATGATGCTCAACAACTGTGAAATTGCAAACGGGAGTATTACCATCGAAAAATTGTTTCTTTATGAGACATGGTAATAACAGATTCAAATGAAATACTGAACCGGTATGTGTGAATACTTGACAGTATATGGACAAGATAATACACAAGTATTGATCTTTGGAAACACACGGTCAGTTAAACAATAAAGCGCAAAAAAAATGAAAAACATTTTAAAAATCACACTTCTATATTCATGAAATCGTTTGAGAATAAGAAGTGGTTTGAACATTTAAGAAAAGGTTTTTCATGTTCGAAAGTTGTCCTTCTTTCAAACAATCAGAAATCTAGGATCAGAAGATTTTTACCTTTTCGGCTCCCCCTCAAATCATGATCAAATGATTTATATCTTTTGAGCTCCCCCTGGATATTAGCACAATATCCATCTTTGATCATTGATGAACGGGTCCTGATCTGTCATGTGATCAGAAGCCACTTTATTCATATTATTTATTCAAAAATAAAAGGACGGAAAGCAGTAAAACGATTATAGAATGAGTTCTGATCTGAAATAATCAGAAGTCATCACCTTTACTCCCCCTTAAATTAAGCATCTGAAATATGTCAGTTAAAACAGGATAGAGATCAAACACTCCCTTTGAATTGTTAGACCATCAATATCAGAAAAATCTAGCAAAGAAAAAGTTTAGGATAGAGATCAGATCAATTCACTCAGGATGAAGACCATCAATATCCATCGGATGCAAGCATACAGGAGTAAGGTCTTTTTGATCTCTGAGGTACGGGTCCTAAACTGTTGTATTTAGAAGTCAAACTCTGTTGAAGACCGGGTCCTAAGCTGATGTGCTTAGAAGCCATTGTCTTGACATTTAGGTGTGGGTCTTGAACTGTAGTATTCAAGAGCCATTGTCTTTCTTACTCCCCCTTAGAGTGAGGTGCCTGCAACACAGATTCAGGTTTCGGTTTTGGTACCCACTGGTATTTGGGTCCATAAATGTTAGTTGCAGTGCGTGTAAGGGATATGGAGTAAGAACCATACCAGTAATGATCATTTGTTTTGTGAAAATAATCATGTGTACAACAAATAGAACAATAAAATTTCTTACCGTTAGGTGCTTTGTTCTTCTTTTCTTTGTGTACAGGTACACATGATTTCTTCTCTTTCAGCTCATTTTCCTTATCATCTTTGAATGGTTTCCTTTTCCACACCAGTTTCTCCTTCTTGAAACTTGTTCTCGGATAAGTATCTGAACCATCTAAGAATTCATCGTAGAAAAGGTTAGTGCGACGAATCTGATTGAAGGATTTGACTGACCTTTGTGAAGAGATGAAATTCTGACTTGAACTTGAAACAAATTTTTCAAGTTGTTTGATCTTTGATGCAAAGTTATCTCTTTCTATCACCAGCTGGTCAATCTTATTTGAAAGTTCAGATTTCGTCTTTTGCTCTTTTAGCTCAGAAGCAGACAGTTCAGACAACTTTGAGGTCAGCTTCTTAATTTCATTTTCAAAAATGGATCTTTCTTCCTCAAATCCTTTTTCTGACTCATTTCTCTGGCCGGATAACTCTTTGAAGAAACCCACATTTTTCTGTTCTATGACCTTCTTTTCTTTATCAAACTTCTCTCTTTCCAAGATCAGTACTTTCTCAAAATCTGAGATTTGTTGAGAAAGCTTAATGCATTTAAGCTCCACTGACTTCTTTTCTTCATAACTCTTCTTTGAGAAATCTGAGAACTTCTTTGAAAAATTTTTCTTTTCATTTTCAAGATCAACTTTATTTGCATCAAGCTGTTTTTCCAAATCAGATAAATTCTTTCTCAGCTCAATGTTCTCAGATTCCAATCTCTTTATCTTCTCTTCATTCTGCCCAGCACTGATATTCTTTAAGGTACTGAGTTCTTCTTTCAGTCTGATGCTTTCTTCAGAATGCTCTTTTGACTTTTGTGAGTGAAAGTCAACAGCATGACCCAGATTAGTTTTCTCTAATTCCAGCTTTCTAATTTTCTTTTCAAGCTCAGCAAAATATCCCATCTTGAAAGAGTACATCAGCTTGCAGTGAATGATCGTTCCAAACTATATATCAGAAAATCAAAAATCAGATTGAATTGAAATCTTAAAAAAAATATTTCGTGAAAATTGAAATTTGAACAATACTTGTTATTTCGCAGTGTAGAAAAAAATATTTCCAAAGATGACCAAAAAAATTTTCCAGACTTTTTTTTCTTTTTAAACTAAGACAGGGAGACCCGCAAACTTGAGGTATTCGGGTCACAGAGGAATTCGGGTCACAGAGGAAACGCACAACAGGCTATGCGTATGTAGCCTGAACCGCACAATGAACTATGCGGGTGAAGAAGGAAACGCATATTGAGGTATGCGGGTCCTTGAGGAAACGCATAGTGAGGTATGCGGGTCCTTCTTGAAGCGCAAAGTTGTGGTGTGCGTGTGTAGTGTGAAACGCACACTCTGTTATGCGTGTGTAGTGTGAAACGCACACTCTGCTATGCGTGTGTAGTGTGAAACGCACACTCTGATGATCACACACAAACCTGGATGAATGAAACGCACACCTCAGATGAATGAAACGCATATCTGATGAAGAACACGCATATCTGATGAATGAAACGCATATCTATAAAATCAACAAATTTGCATCAAAAACTTATCTAGACCTCGAATTTCGATCTGAAAATTTGACAATTCATTCACAAACACATTCCGAACACAATTCTAATATACTATTTCGATTAAAAACACAGAAATCAACAATTTTGATTCAAGAACAGTAACCGAACGATATTTCAAGAAAAAACTCAAAAATCGAAAATTGACAAAGATTTAGATCGAATTACGATATGGAATCAACATAAGACTCAATCACTACAACAAATCGAGCACAATGATTCCAATTTCAAGCAATAAAATCAACTTTTCACAAAAAATTTGATGAAACAGTAACAAACTCGTTTCTTGAAAATATTTTCGAAAATTTAAAATTTCGATCCAAAAACACACTGAAATCAAATCAAATCATGATAAAATCTTTTCTGAAAAGTTTGGTACGACTCTGATACCAATTGTTAAACATAAAATCTCAATCAATCAAGCTAATTACTCAATATATGTCAACTAAGCTCAAGAACTAGAGAGATAAAGTCTAGAGAGAGAAAGTAGATCTTGTATTATACACACTCTAGAATTACAATATGAAAATTCCTCTAGTTCGTTGTTACAAGATTACAAGGAACAAACTATATATACCATCTATCTATTACAAAGCCTTAAAGGCTAAGGAAACTAAACTAGCTTTGACTAAGACAATATTGACTTTTACATTGTTGACTTTCCTATTAAATCTTGGATACAATATTTAGACCTAACAGTCCTATCTGAAAATTTTGAATCAGAAGAATTAGAACTATCAGAAATGACTTTAGCTTGTTTCTTTGACCTTTTTCTTTTACGCTTTTGTTTATAATAAACATCATTTAGCGTAAAAGATTCATCAAGAATTTTCGATTTAAGATTTGAATAAGAAGAATCAATTTTACCTAAGAAACCCAACTGATCAGACAATAAATCTGAACTTACCTCGGAGTCAGAAATTTTTTGAGAAAAGATTTCAGATTTTAGAAATTCCTTTTTGTTTTCTTTAAAATCAGAAGAAAGGCCAGAAACAAAATCTTGTTTCTGAAAAATTAATTTTTCTTCAAGACTTGAAGTCATAAAAGAAATAATAACATCAGATTCAATTTCTCTTTGAATATTGTGATCTTCCATTTTATCTTTAAGGTCAATGATTTTGCCTTCTAATACTAATGGAGGAGTATATCTCTTAGAATCATAAAAGATTGGAGAGATATTTTCCTTATCAGATTTAGTGTCATATATATCAACATAATCATCAGACACTGAAGACTTGATGGGAGATATGTCATTTAAACTTTTTCGGCCTTTCTTTGATTTGTCAGGAAAATATTTGGCATTTTCGCTCGTGTAAACAAAAGAAATTTCCTTTTTCTTGTTATTCATTCTTTTCTCATTTTCGATTTCTAACACTTGTTTTTCATTCATCCAATCAATTTTAAATTGAGGAGCATATTTAGCAAGAGTTATATTTATATAAAGTAGGGGATTTTTCTATCGCATTGTTTAAACAATTAGGATTTTCAAAACCAAGTCCCCATTTTTCTTTTATAGACTCATAACTCTGCGGTTTGTTCAAATAAATAGTTTGTTCAGATTGATTTCTTCGATATAATTTTTCTTCCAACTCATTTATTTTATCTGAAAAGTTATCTTTTAATTTGGTCATTTCAGTCAAAGAATCAAGATAAGTCATATTTGATTTTTCTAAATCATCCAATTTCTTTTGAAAGATGTTTTTTGTATTATCCAAAATAGATTTTTCATCTTTCAAAGAAATTTGTAATTTATCAATCAAATTTGACTTTTCATAATTTAATTGTTTTTCAGATAATAACTTCGAGCGTAAATTATGTAAAGCAGATATAATGATATTCATCTGTGAAGAAATGAAAGTGTAACCAAACTCAGAAAGTACCTCATCTTCATCTCATCTCCGATGAAGCACATATGAGCAGTCTCGATATTATCAGCTTCATCATCGGAGTGATCTAGCCAAAATTCTTCTTCGGCTAGCAAAGCAGTTCCATTATCTCTCTTTTCGGCTAGTTCCAATTTCTTCCGATAATATGCCGAAACCCGGACTTTCTTCACTCGACACTCCTTAGCAATATGACCCGGCTTTCCACAGTTGAAACATGCAACAGGTTTATTAGCCTCGGGCACTTGGACATTCTAAGACCCATAAGTGAAGCGAAGATTGTTGGAACCTGAACGAGGTTGGAATCATAGCTTTCTGAAGAGCTTCACCATCGTCATCAGTTGCACCATCATAAGCATTTTCGGATAATGCTTGTTCAGACAGTTTGCTTGTGAGAAGTGCAACTGTGTCCACTGTTTTCTTATTCTTCTTGTCAAGTTTGGCCTTCTTCTCTATGACTATGCATTCATCTGTCATCAGAATCTCGTACAACTCTTGGATTTGCATATATGATATTCTGACATCATTCCTCAAGCGATGACAAGATTTATTCCATTCTGGTTGCAAAGCATTGAGGAATTTCAGATTTGTCTCTAGCTCAGTCTTTTCCACTTTTATCTTCCTCAGATCATTTATCAAGACAAATAATCTGACATGAACATTTTTCAGCGACTCCCCATCTTTGGCTTTGAATTCTTCAAAGTTGTTCATGTAGCGTGTATGCCGAAGTTGTGTTGCAACTGAAGAACCAAGCATAATCTTCTATAGTTGTGCCCACATTAGTTTAGGATTGTTCTTGAAGCAATCAATCATGTTGTAGATAGAATTTGGCAAAGCTAGCATTAGATTAGCCTTTACATCACGATCGACTTTATATTGTACCAACTCATCGGGTGTGTACTCGGCAGTAGGCTTTGATAATCCAGAAGCCAGAATGGGTTTTACAAAAGATCCTTCAGATAAAATATTCATCATGTCATCTCCGTTCTTTTGACGCTCGATGAAATTCAGAAACCGATCTTGCCACTGAGTGAACTCATTCTCATCAACCAGAACTGGAGGACGAGTTTCTGTGCCTAATGACATCATGATATCACTCTTGTAGAACTGAGCTTGAAATGCAAACTTTTCAGAATCCATAGTCAGAAAAAATGCTAAGTCTGAAAAAGAGGATATGGCGCAAACTATAAATTTTCGTGATCAGCAGATGGCGCAAACTTTCTTTTGCGTGAGAAGAAGCTGGCGCAAACTTTTCTTTGCGTTAGTCAAATATGACACAAACTGATATTTGTGTTAGATGAAGATAGATTTTGCGTGAGATGTATTGATTTCTTTCTTTGCGTGAGATGATTTTGCGTGAATAGTAGATGGCGCAAAAGAGATTTGCGCTAGACGACAATGATGGAGCAAATGCTGTTTTGCGTGAGTAGTTGATAACGTAAAATTCACTTCGTGCAAGATGTTAATGAAGATAACCTTTCTTTGCTAGAACAATAAGTGGCGCAAAAGTAATTTTGCGCGAAACACTTATGGCGAAAATCTGAACTTTTCCTGAAGCACTTGGTTCTTGTACTTGGCACAAACTTGAAGATGAACACGCAAAACTTTGAAGAATCCAGATGAACTGGCGCAAAGTTCCAGATGAACTCGCGCAAACTTTATGAACTCACGCAAAACTCGGATCTGGCGCAGAGATGATGAAAAACTTAGAATCCTTCTAAATTCGATTACAAAACCGAAATTGATGAGATTTTTATGCACATAAATGTTCGAAAACTGTTTTCTATCAACTTACAAACAAACAAATCGATCAAAAACCACAAAATCAAGAATTCATGATTTGAACAGTAAGAAAAACGGTTTTTCCAGAAATCCGAAAATTTTCAAAATTGAAGAACAAAACACGATTTTATTGCAAAATTATGTGAATTAAAAGTTTTTTTCTATTAAAATTGAATCCAACAAACCAATTTTCAAGAAATATTGTTCAAAAAACCAATCCAAATTTGATGAAAAATCAAAAAATGAGATTTTCTTGAAAAAATCAAGAAAATCAAGAAAATCAATCAAATTTCCTGATTAAATCACAAATTCAGAAAATGAAAAACATTTCTCTCAATTCTCTCAGATTTAGAACAACTTTGATACCAATTGATAATCCCAAAATCACTAAATCTTTAGAGAGAGAAAGTAGAGTGAGAGAGTTTGAGCGCAAAGTATTAGATTGTATTGAATATGCGTTAGGTTCCTTACAAAGACTAAAGCCACAAGGGACTTAAATACCCTTGGCCAATACTACACAGAATACACAACCTAAACACAGTATTAGACCAAGCCTATAAATACAATGATTACTATAAAATCTGACTTAACAGATATGACTAAAGACTCGGTTTGAGTTGATGTCCGATATGACTAAAGACTCAGTTTGAGTTGATGTCCGATATGACTAAAGACTCAGTTTGAGTTGATGTCCGATATGACTAAAGACTCGGTTTGAGTTGATGTCCAATATGACTAAAAACTCGGTTTGAGTTGATGTCCGATATGACTAAAGACTTGGTTTGAGTTGATGTCCACTACGACTAAAGACTTAGATAGGGTTGATGTCTACCTTGGCTAAAGACTTGTTTGGGTTGATGCCAATGGTTGTTTATCCTTGAAGTTATGCTTATAACATAGATACATGGCTTATCTTTATGTGCCGCCACATTAGATGGAATCGGGTCTTCCCCGTCACCGAAAGGTGTTATTTTGGGTATTGTATTTTGGGTATCCATGTTTTCGGTGACATTTTATATGTTAAGGTTTTATCCATGATTTTATGAGTTGGGTAATATGTACCACCGTGTTTGGGTGTTTTGGGAGTTAAGCTTTATCTACGCTTTTATGAATTGGGAGTTCAATTTCCATTCCCGTTTTGAGTGAGTTTTGGGGTTAAACATAATTTATGAGTGGGCGGTTTATATTGGTGTCTTCGCCCTTGAAGTAGTTTGCATTGGAAAATGTTTAAATCGGTGTTCTTTGCATAAATTGCATTATATTGGAAAACGAGTCGTTTTCATATGTAAGACATATCAAATTGAAAGATTATGAATTTAACCGCATTCTTTCTTTTAAATGATTAATTTTTATATGTTGGAAACTCTTGAACTCACTAGGCGTTAAGCCTAACCTTTTTATTTGTCGGCATGTGCATCAGGCTCCAGTTGGGGGTTTGGTCCTAGCAGCTATGAAGAGTTGAGCCTTAGATTTTTACAAGTGTAAGTATTTGGTGAAGTCTTCCGCAATTTGGAGATAGTGGCTATTATTGAGTTTTAGTAGCACCCGTTGTAACACCCGTAAATTCCTGTCTGTGAAAGCCAACCCTTTGAGAAATTCTTGTTTCTTATCGTAAAATTTCATCCCCTATATCTTACCTATTTAAGCCTTATCGCGTCATGAGTGGTCTGTGCGGAAAATGGGAAGAAACGAGCCTCGGTACACTCTGGGCGATAGTGCCCTGGGCACAATCGCTGTGCCCGCGGTACGTTTTGGGCAATAGTGCCTTGGCGATAGTGCCCTGGCACAATCGCCGGGTACAATCGCGGTCGGCCCCAGGGTCTTTTAAGAGTCGCGATTCTCAACCATTTCCCTCACTCTCACTTCTATCTTCTTCCCTTTTCTCTCCCAAACACCAAAACCGAACCCTAACCTATTTTGGGGGTTTTTCCTCCTCAAACCACATGTTTCTTCACCATCTAACTAGTTGGAACCTTGAACCACAAAACCTCCAACTTCATCTTCCTCGTCAAGTGCAACGGTCGGGAGCTCGGGTTGAAGTGTCGGATTGGGTGTTCTTGGAAGCCTCTTTGCCTTCAAGGGTAAGTTTTCTTGTAATAAGGTTATAAATGCTCCATTGGTGGTTTCTTAAGGTTCGATATCTCCAATCTTGGATTTGATGGTTTTAGAGAAATTAGGGTTTTGATCTTGTTTGGGATCTTGGTATTTTATGATTGGAGAATGTTTCCTTGTGGTTGGTTATGGTTACTTATGGTTATTGATGGTTGAAATTTATGGATCTAGGTTTTGGAGATTTTGGCTTGAGGATTCAAGTTTCGTCAAGGAAGCTCAAAGTGGGGTAAAATCTAGATTTAGCCTAAATCTAGCAAGGTGAGTTCAAGTTGATTTGTGAAAACGTTGTACATGCCAAAATATTTATTTTAAAGCATCTATGTGTTTTACATGAAATTATCAACTGTTGAGTTGTTTGGTAACTTTTGATTATTCGAAGTGTTTAGCTTATTAAACCTTATAAAACACCACATTTGGGATTTTGGGATATTTTGATAAATGTGTCACAAAGGAATGTGACTTAGTGAATTATTGCATAAATGGGTATTTGGTCAAAAAATGCACTTTTAAGTGTTTGTCGGGTTTTATGCATCATTCATGAAATGAGATACTTTGAAAAGTACGAAGGTGTGAGTCCTTTGGTTTTGGGTCGATCCCGGCCTTGGGAACGCTTTAGAAAATGATAATCCTTTTTCGGTTTTGGGCCGAAGGCCAAATGTGACTTGAGAAACAAAGTTTTGGGAAAGATGTATTTTGGTTTATGTAACCACTTTGGCTCTCGTATTTTAGCCGAACGTACATTATGCCTTTTGGGGCTTGGTTTGCACTCAAATGAGTATTTGGAACATTTGTTCAGTTTTGGTAGTCTGTTAAGGAGCCTTGTCGTATGGTGTGCCTAGTTGCATCTCATTTGTGAGTTACGTGTATTGGATGCGTTAGTTCATCCATTGGAGTCATGTAACGTGTTAGGTTGTAATGCAATGGATCCATAGGCATAGAGGTTGGTTTTTATCGTGTAAATGGGATAAGATTCCTGTGTTTTAATCTGGAAATAGGCGTTGATGATACGATGTAAGTCCTACATAATCAAGTGTGTCAAGGATGGAGAGATCCCAAGGTAAAGATCTGGATAGGATTGAACTTGGTGATTATTTGGAACTAAAGACTTAGATAGAGTTGATGTTCAAATGACTAAAGACCTGGATAGGGTTGATGTCTATTATGACTAAAGACCCAGAGAGGGTTGATGTCTATTATGACTAAAGACCCAGAGAGGGTTGATGTCTATTATGACTAAAGACCCAAAGAGGGTTGATGTCTATTATGACTAAAGACCCAGAGAGGGTTGATGTCTATTATGGCTAAAGACACAGAGAGGGTTGATGCCTACCGTGACTAAAGACCTGGATAGGGTTGATGTCTACCGTGACTAGAGACCTAGATAGGGTTGATGTCAATGGTTGTTTATCCTTGAAGATACACTTTTAACATACATCTGTGGTTTAACTTTGTGTACCCGCCACATTCAATGGAATCGGGTCTTCCCCGTCACCGAGAGGTGTTGTTTTGGGTACTGAGTCTGGTGTCCATGTTTTCGGTGACATATTGCATATAAGATTTATTAACCATGACTTATGGGTTGAGTGTTATGCCCCACCCGTGCTTTGGGTGTTTTGGGATGTGAAGTGTTATTCACGGTATCACGATTGGGAGTCGATTTATATTCACGTTTTGAGTGAGTTTTGGATCACATCGTTTTATAAAGAATGGTTGTTTTGGAACGTTGTCTTTAATGGTGTAAACTGTGGAAAACGAGTCGTCTCTATTTCTAAAGTAAATTAGTTGGAAGATCTTGATTTGAACTGATTTCCTTTCTTTTAAAGATATATCTATTCATGTTAAAACTCTTGAACTCACTAGGCGTTAGCCTAACCTTTTAATTGTCGGCATGTGCATCAGGTTTCAGTTGGGGTTGGTCCTAGTGGTGCTATGAAGAAATGAGCACTAGCTTGCGTGAGAGTGAGTAGCTTGGCGAAGTCTTCCGCAGTTTGGAGATAGCGACACTTATTGGGTTTTAGTAACACCTGTCCTTATTATAGACTGTAGGTACAGAATGAATGTATGTATGGAGGTTAAATCTTAAATTGTGGTTGTAGATGAATCATTTATTGATGTATTTAGGAAATTTTTAATTAGTTGCTATTTCCAGAATTCGGGGTGTTACACTGTACCGTTTTTGGTGGTTTGAGCGATTTGTTGGTACGGTCCGATCTGAAAAATAACCAAACCGCTCGATCTGGTTTGGTCTGCGGTTTGAACGGTTTTTTGAGCGGTCTGGACCGGACCGACCGTCAAAAATACGCATGTATTAATTATATTTATGTTTTATGTACGTTGTATTAATCTTTATGGCGCAATTAAAATAAATTCATTTAAAACATTATGTTTTTAGTTTTTATTTCTCAAATGTCCAAGTATCTAAATTGGCAAAATTCTAAAATCCGCAAAAAATCAAATACAAAATTCCAAATCATACTTCGACTTCCTCCATATTTGTCTGAAATTCAATTATTCTTGGTGAATTTGTTTAACTTTTTTCCAACTTGCTCAATGTTTTTCTTTAATTTTAGAGATACATGTTTCTTTCATAATTCGGAATATTACTTTTTTAATAATGTTATATGAGTGCAAATTTTATTTTGAATATAGATGTTATGGTTTTTTAGTTTAAAACTAATAAGAGACTCAAACCATCTAAACCGGTCAAACCAAACTGCTTTTTTGTGGTCCGATTTGACCGGTTTGCATAGGTGTAGCTAGTAGGGGGGCTAGCTAGTGCTTAGCCACCCCCAATCACCCATGTTAATAACATGATGTAGAACATGAAGCACAAACTCCCTCTAGGCTATGGTTAAGACTAGCTCTTTTGAAATACCTAACAAAACCTAGGATTAAATCTCATATATAGTAGCATTTTTGGTTTTTATCTTTTTTTCTAATTTTTCTTTTTATTTAATCATCAATGTTTTTTTTTTTTTTTAATTTATGGTTTCAATAGTCAATTTCTTTTTGTTATTAGAACTTTTATATTATAGTCATTGATGTTTTCATATTTACGGTTTATATTATCAATTATTTTTTTATATTTCTTTTTCACTCATGTTTAAAAAAAACATTATTATATTAAGATAATCTAAATCAATATTGATATCATTGTTCAAAGTTTAAAGATATATAAGTTAAGCTTTTTATAAGGTCATTTTTTAGACCATAGATGTCCATAATGTCATTTTTCATATCCCAATTTTTTTTTGAACGGCAAAATAGCATTTTATTACCAACCCAACGAGGGTCCAACCCATCTTACACCTAAATGACATAAGTAACACCAAGCCACAAAACAACACCACAGCAAAAACAACCAGCACAAACAACCCGACTACCCTCCAAGATCGAAATCAAAAACAGGAAGCGAAAAACCTCCAGGTTTGCGAGAAGCAAACCATGACACGCAATCTGTAGCATTATTAGCACTCGGACCAACCCAAATAATGAAATATATTTTTTGTCCATGGATATCTATACTATATTATAAAACACGGATAAAAAACTTTTAAATACAAATTATTAAGCACAAGGTACCATCATTTTATCCAAGATTTTAAAAATCTCTTAATTTACAAGTATCAAAACACATGATACATATTACTACTGCAAGCTTCTAACACCCATCAATTTGGTATGTGCAGAGTCTTCCTTTTATGCAAAACTTTTCATGTATCACTATTAATTAATATATTATCTATACTATATTATAAAACACGGATAAAAAACTCTTAAATACAAATTATTAGGCACAAGGTACCATTATTTTATGCAAGATTTTAAAAATCTCTTAATTTACAAGTTTCAAAGCACATGATACATATTACTACTGCAGACTTCTAACACCCACTAATTTGGTATGTGCAGGGTCTTCCTTTTATGCAGACATTTTCATGTAACACTATTAATTAATATATTATATTAATTTTGTTTTAATTATATTATTAAATATGCAATTGGTTATTTTTTCTAGATGTCATTAAAATATATAAGATAATCATTGAATTCTAACAAAATACTTAATTTTTTTATATAAAAAACATTATATTATTAAGCCTAAATTAAACAAATTTATAAAAAAAACAGTATTACTTTCTCAAAACCATCCAAAATCGTACTGTAGATCAACAAAAAAACAAAAAATAAAATGAAACATTAAAATCGTGATGTATCTCGTTGCATTGCGTGAGTACGTTTCTAGTATTACTATAATTTTGTTTTAATTATATTATTAAATATGTAATTAATTATTTTTTCTAGATGTTATTAAAATATATAAGATAAGCATTGAATTCTAACAAAATATTTTATTTTTTATATAAAAAAATTATATTATTAAGCCTAAATTAAACAAATTTATAAAAAAATATTATCACTTTCTCAAAACCATCCAAAATCGTACTGTAAACAGACAAAAAAATAAAATAAAATAAAACATTAAAATCGTGATGTATCTCGCTGCTTCTAGTAATATATAATATAAATATAAGTAAAATAATGTTTCACACTTTCACTTGTTAAAAATAAGTGTTTGTTTCAATAAACACTGTAATATGAAACATTCATCTTTTTTTTTTCTAACTATCACAAACAAAAGTCACAAATATTCATGATTTTTTTTTTGTGTTTTTATCTAAAATCTCTAAATATTCTTAATAATCCACTCATAACAACTCAAATTTCCTTTCAAGTGGCACAGAGACTTACAACAACTAACATTAATTGCATTTATCACATTAACATTTTGTTATAAATACCTTTAGTAGACAAATTAAGTTCATTCCGCTTTACATCTCTAAGGCCCCCCTAAGTTAGATTTCTGGCTCCACCACTGACGGTTTGGTCACTTGCTGCCAAACCGCTCGGTTTGGAAATTTCCTAAACCGCTATTTGCGGTTTGGTTTGTGGTTTGGGGGGTTAAACCGTCTAAACTCGACCGCGAACACCCTTAGCAGGTAGAGTTATGAATGAGAGACTGGAAGGAAAGGGGGATTAAAAGGGTTTAGACCCCGTCGACGATAGTGACACTGCAACTATGCCCTTGGCATAGTTGCCGGGAATAGTCGCCCACTCGGTGAACCCCGCGGTATACTCCTCGCAATTGTAACCCTGCAACAATGATCATGGTATAGTCGTCGGACACTGTTGCCCAACATGTACCGAGAATGGCTTGATGGGTGCAATTGTCACACGCGACCATGGCCTTTGGCATAGTCGTCGGACATTCTCTCCCCACGAGGACCGAAAGCCAAATTTCAGATTTTCCTCGCCCGCTACGATCGCTCCGACAAGGAAATAAAAGTAATCTAATCTTACACCAATCCTATAATACTCTACTGCAAATAGAAATGACGTCAAAACACTTACCGAAAATTCTGGGCGTTACATATTAGATCATGGTCCACTTAATTGAACCATGAATCAGATTAGATCAGTAGTCAACTCAATTTAAATCTAACCGATTGACAAGCATACTAATGTTTATCTAACGTGTCACGAAAGACTATATTACCTCTTCTATTGATGTCCAACTATTTCAATACAAAAATTTATGTGTTCCATTGCTTAAACATAATGTTGGTGCAAGTGAAAAAAATCAAACTAAAAATACTGATGTTTTCATTTTACACTTCTCAACCTTTGATAATTGATAAACAAGTCCTTAAGGACACTAATATTTCCTTTGAGATATTTTTAGATAAGTTGTGTATTGAAAAAGTCTACCTTCAATAAATAAGACCCGATAAAATTCTATTGAAAATATGACAATCAAAGATGAAATAACATAATCTTAACATGAAGCTTAGAGTAAATATTTAACGGATCGATATTCTTTATGTAATAAGAGTTAAAAATGAGTATTCAATCATAAGAACATTGAACTAATTTTCGAAATTAATATAGATTTTATAAATAAGAAGCTTTATAATTAAAGAAATAATTAAAGGTAATCCGTCGACAACAAGAACACTAGTGATAGACTGCAAAAATGTCCAAAAAACTTTGTATTTTAAAGGTGCACAAAACCCAATATGAAAGGTCCGATCATAGATCGAAAAGTAAAGCTCAGTTTAGCCAAGTTTCAATTACTACCAACATCTTAATTCAAAATAAGGCTGATATGGGTTTAGTAATCCCAACCGATCCGAAGTTGGGTCATCTTCTTTTTGTATTCTTGATGTTTTGGTTTTAATTATTTTTAAATCTTAACGACAAAATGTTTCAAAAAAATTCTTAATGCCTCAATAATCAACAATAAACAAAATTTTAAAAAGCACCTCAAAGAAAAAAAAACGCATAATTTAATATCGGCTTTCTACTTGCTAGTTTGCTTTTATTTCATTTCATTTCTTATCTTAACTATCCTTTATATAAATTGTTTTATAAGTTGGAGTATTTACAAACTTTTAAAAGTAGATGTATGATTTGTATACATTATATCTTTTCAAACCCTATCTTCTATATATCAAGATATATAGATATGTTTGATTTGGACTTAACAATAGGAAAATTGATTTAAATAGCCATTTCTATCTTCATAATTGGTCTCCTAGTCATTTCTCTCCCGCTTTTACCAAAATGTCACTACCTCCGCAAGCGATAGATCCCGATGGGTGAAAAAGTATTAAAAAAAAGTTTATGAACAAGTCTGCAAGTACAGTGACCAAGTCCGCATTTTGTCTATGTCCGCAAATCTAGATTTGCAGACATGTTTGAAATTTTTTACAGTTTTGGTCTCTGTACTTGTGGACATGTTTAGAAACATTTTTTTTTTACTTTTTCACCCCTCCGTAATTTCCGGACCTGTCATTTGCGGAGGTAGTGACGTTTGGGTAAAAAGGGGAGAGAATTAGAGATATGACTACAAGACCAATTGGGAAGATAGAAATGAATATTTGGGTCAATTTCCTTTTACATTACTTTAAAAATAGAAAAAAAATGATTAAAAAAACATATTTTTAAAGATTTGGTGTTAGAATAGGTATAGAGCCTTGAGGATTCAACCAGGGTATTTTGGGTCAGGGTCGGGCCAAAACCATGACTAATCTCAGGCCCATGACCCAATTGTCCACTGCATTAATATTGCATTAAATGATTATGGCCATGGTCACGTGATCAATTTTCAAGTAAAAATTCAAACATATACTTGCTTCATGCAATTATGAATTTAATGCATTGGAAGCATTCGAAAAATTGAATACTCGTAATATTTTTACAATTTCTCTAAATTTTTTAGGAATGATGAGGTGTGTACATTTAGCTTTATGAACTTGTACATTTAATCAACGGATCAAAATTTGTAAAGATGTCTTCCAATACACCAAATGGTGTTACTATATCGCAAAAGAATGTTGAGTTGGAGTGACATGCAAGAGAAAATTGGGGGTGAGACCTTTGTACCTCAAAATCGACCAAAAAACTGATTTTTGCAAGTAGAATTCGTTTGGAGGTTTGAAAGGTGCACCTCTAATCTTTGAGGGGTGATCTGGGATATTAGAAAATATAAGAAATATCAACCAAAAAACCGAAAAAAGTACCTCAAAGGAAAAAAAATGAAAGTCTCTCGAAATCAACCAAAAAAAACGATAAACTCTCTCGAAATCGACCAAAAAACTTTAAATATCCCTCTAAAGTCGAAACGATAGAATTCGGCTAAAAGCACATCGGACGATTTTACGGACCTTTGATCTACCTTAAAGGTGCACCCACTCGAAAAAAATTATAGGTCCATCTTGTCACGAAGTTGTCTTCACAAGCTCGCGTGCGGCCTTAGTTCGAGAACTAAGTCAGCCAAACTACAAGAATACCATACAATGATGAGCAAACAAGAATGTTAAGAAAGATTGGGAGAACCCTATGTTTCTATTACTCAAATTGTGAAAATGTGGAGTATCCTTTACAAATGAAAGACTTTCCCGATTTATACTACTAGATCTCTCAAGAAACTTTATCTAGACTATTCTACTAGATATCTACAAGGAAGGTTCTAGTTACACAAGCCCTTGAAAGGTATGGATCATTCTAGAGAATGTTTTGACCATCTAGATCCTTGGTTGGTTCCTCTTGAACCTTCACCAAGGTTCCTCATCTTCTTAATTGATCCGGAATGTTTCGAATTTCTGGAGAACTTTCTAGCAGGACGTGACAATCTACTGTTAAGTTCCTCCTTTTATTAATTCATATTGTTGTTGTATTTATTGTGCATTTCCTTGAAAGAATGCAAAATATCATAAACAAACTAATTACATTTCCTCTAGATTGATTTATACTTGTGTTTTTGAATTTTCATAAACAAAATATATTTTTTAGTTACTTCATGTATTAAAAATAACGCCGATAATAATAATGGTTGCACCTAAAATGTTGTTAAAGAATGACATTAAAAGAGCTTGTATATCGAAATGAATTTCATCAATATTTTACAATAACTGTTAATGAATAAATAAATAAATAAATAAAGCAAGATTAAGGTCTTGATAAAAAAAAATGTATTATATATTTTGTTATAATATCTTAAAATAAAAAGTGTTTTTATACTCCCAAAAGAAAAGAGTAAGAATAACCACAAGGGCTGTGGCGTGGTGGTAAATTGGGGAGTTCATAGCGCTCAACCCGGGTTCGAGCCCCACTAGCAGCACTTGTGGCCACTGAGGATAATCTCAGGGTTGCACGCTTTAGCAGCTGGGCCAAATGCCCTAATTGCCAGGGATTAGTCTGGGCCATAGGCCCAGGATACCTTTTCAAAAAAAAAAAGAATAGAGTAAGAAGTTTTTAAGGTGATGTAGCAATTAGCATTAAGGACTTAGAAAACAATATGGTTAAGTATTGAATGTCGGTGTCGACATGTATAGGTGTTCGATATATGTTTTATCGATCAGGTCCACTTACCTTACGTTTTCAAGACGGTATCTCAAACTCTAACAACCGCTCATCACCACAAGTCTTCTTCATTGTCACTTCAAGATTAACAAACGCTATTAAAACGACAAGACATAATATAAGTATAAAAACAATTGAATAATGTCAAGACTTTTTAAAGATACAAAAAAGATATATTTGGTACATAAATAGAATTCTAATTCAGTTTAATAATTTACTAATCTTATATTTTAATTTCATTTCAGCTATTTTCATGGAAGAAAAAAAAATGCATTATCCTCTCACTCAATCGGTCTAAATATCTAAAACAGTTTAAAAGACATGTTGTTTTATGGGTTTCCTAAGAGTATGTTATCGTTATTGCAAAAGCAATCAACCTTGTAATATCCCCAAAAACAATTATTCCCATACAACCAACTAATCCAATTGGAAGAAATATACCCACACTTTTAAAACCACCTCCCTTTGCACTAAACAAAAAAAAAACATATTATGAATCACTTTCATCATCTCGGCTGCGGTGGAGGAAACGAGTGTATTGACCGTAACGACTTTTTGGATGGTGCCACCGGGGGGTTAACCATGGATGAGGACGGACTCCGGCTAAAGCACATTGTCTGAGATAGGTTAACCATGTCTACCATTGACGGTGTCTGGTAAGTCTGTATCTGGCTCGTCATCTCTGTCGAATCACCTCTTGCCGTGGCCCGCTGCCATGAGTGCGAGCTCAACCCCGACAACACATAAGCTCTTCCCGACGACTCGTATATTCTACGACTCGCCATTCTCTCCTTCATTTCCCTCAATTCTGCAACCAAACCAATGCACAACTGATCTCCGCCACGAGCCGATACAGACTCCGACAGCTTCCTCCGGCAATCATCAAGCACCAATGTTGCTGCCGTTAGATTACCATGTTCGGCCGCCACTCGTGCTTCTGCGATCGCACTGGCGGCTCTAAGCCTGTTCCTCTGTCTGTCAACTTCAATCGATACGATTTGTTTGCCCACGGTTGTCTCCGGCCTCGAGATTATCACATCTTCGTTTCCTCCTGCACTCACCATCATCTTATTCACCGGATCCTTGTGAATAACTCTAAATCTCACCAACTGCATTTCGTTACCCGAATCATCCGCCGGAATATTCATTGCCACGAGAAAATCTCTCTCTTCTTCAGCATACAAATCTCCAACTTCAATAAACCCCGACCTTCCATCGGTGTCCATTCCCACTTTGTAGCTCCCAGCTTTGATTGATCCAAGCTGCAACACAGGATGAACACACTCGACTTCAACGCGTAATTCTTGAACAACAACACTCAAAAGCCCTCCAATACACTGAGCAAAAGCATCTTGTATCACATTCTCGGTTTCTATGAAAGAAAACATCCCTCCAGAATGTTCTGAGATAAAGTGCATCGCAGAAGCATCGTGATCCATGCCGAAACCAAATGTGTGAATCGGTATGCGAAGTGCAGCATTCTCGTCTTTCTTGGTTTGCATAGAAGATGGCAAAAGAGTCTGATAATCGGTTTTCGATCCAGCCTTTCGAGGACTGATGCTCGTGTATGTGTCCTGCCCATCTGACAACAATATCAAACTGCTCACTGGATTCTTGAACTTCCGGTCAGTCATCACTTTGGCGCCCTTCCTGAGGCCCTCGGCTATATTAGTCCCACCATTGGCAACCAATGAATTGATTATCTGTAAAGATTCTTGTTTCCCATTGTCAGTCATACGACGAAGTGGGAACAGGCGACGAGCTGAAGAAGAAAATGCTATTACCGAAAGTCTGTCTAATGGACCGAGATTTTGTACCACAAAACCCATAGCTTGTTTTAACAAAGCAATCTTTGTACCGGTCATGCTACCACTAATATCGAGCACAGTCACAAGATCTATTGGTGCTCGTGCGTTCTGATTTCCTTTAGCGATGGGTGCTTTGAGATTGATTAAGATGCCAAAATTATCAAAGCATGCTGATCTTGCTACTGCAGACATTTCAGGGTATGTTTTCATTTCTACTCTTCCATCAGAACAGTTATTATCAGAAAAGATTTCTTCGGCTTTCTGGTCGACTAGTTCATCATCATCAAAGACCGGAGGCTCGGGGGGTTGAAACAGTAAAGAAACGTTACGATTTGAGTATATCTGTTGTGGAGGCATACCTTGTAGAATCATCCACGAATCATTGTGGGACCATGAGCCTGAATTCGTACTTGACTTCACAAGAGAAGAACCGGAATTCTCTACAGGGATTTCTTTCCATCTTGCCCGGCAAACAGGACAGACTCGATTTCCATGATTTACATTTGATGTAATGCAATGGAAATGGAAGGAATGTGAGCATTCTGCTGTGAAGATGGCTTGACCGTTGGTTGATTTCATCGTAGTCAAGCATATTGCACAAATCTGCTGCAATCCGAATAGAAATTCATTTTTAGTGTCACAAACAAAGACCAAACTGTGAAAGAATATTATTAATCGTAATTTCAATCATAATTTTTTCTCTCCTGGTTATCTTAATATCTTTCTATAGCATTGTAACAAAGAGGGCATTGCTTCCCTTTGTAGAGGATTAAACCTTAACAATCTAATAGTCCATCGTTGAGTTTGTGACATTCCGAGTTTTACTGAATTTCTAGTTTTCAGGTTAGAAAGCACCAGATAATTGGATGCTATCAACACAACATCGTAAAATTGTGAGTATGAATGAAACTGTTTTTCGGTTATGTTATAGACTTATAGCAAGTAATATTTAAAACTTCTCATTCAAGTGGATAAAGATAGTTTTTTCAAGTGAATATTTAATTTGTTTTTCCGTTACGTTAAGATTAACGGCCACAAATTGTAAATCACTTTATCAAATACAATTAACGGCCACAAATTCGTCAGGATCATGCTAAAACAGATCAAGCAAATTGTAAATCACTTTGGCCTAGTCATTAGACGTCTTTTGGGTGGCTAGCAAGTAACCAAACTAAACCAAACTCAAGACAGTATGTCCCACTAGGGAGTAGGGTCCGAGGGTTGAATGTACGCAAACTTGATAATACCACCAAAGAGTAGGGAAGTTATTCCCGTGAAGACCATTTTGCAAGAAAAAGTGTGTGCAGAAAATTTTTAGTGAAGACCTGAATGCTTCAGAAGGTTTATCAAAAAAAAAAAGTTTGACGAAATTGAAAAGTATAGAAACTTGGGTCAAAAAGGTAAATAGGTATATCATGTGATGTGGGTTATTCTGGGTGATTAAAAAACTCAAAAAACTTTTTAAAGTAAACACCATTACGCAACTAGTGTTCCCATAAGGCAAGAGAGAAAAGCATATGCATCATTATATTCAAAAGCAACCACTGTATGAAAAGAATTAAGAATCAATAAGAATAAGCTACAGATCTTCTACTCTTTTCAAAGCCAAACTTACTTTCATCAAATTTATGCTCCATAAGTAAAGTGAAAAATTCAACCATGAAAAGGGAAGAGAGAGGTTTTATGTCTAAAACTGAAGGTGTTGACCACACAAAGCACTTTACCCTCAAGAAGGGGAAGTAAAAAAGAAATGAAAAGGATAATCAAACTGTTGATGATTATTACTCCTAGAAACAAATCAACTTTTAACTTTAAATTGATATGGATATATTCAATTCTTATGGAAAAACCAATAATTTCATTAAGAATATTACTTGTGTTAAAAACCATAAAAAGAACATATAACAATTAAATTTTTGTTAACTACAAGTTTGAGATTTAAAGTGAAGAACGACGAATGGGGAAGAGGATAACCTTAAAGGGGCATTAATTGAGAGTTGAAAACTACATGACAAAATTTAATTGAGAGTTGAAAACTACATAACAGCAAAAGAGCCCATCCTATCCTTGTCTCCATCCCCACCTGCTGTATAGCATATGTACATCCATCATCATCAACATTACCAGCCACTAGTCAAGCATCTCTTTAGAAAAAGAAAAACATAGCCAATTATATTTAATCCTGCTCTCAATTGGAGTCAACTAATGACCAAAAAGATATTTTAATTTTTTACCACTCACAATGAAATATCCTATGGGTTTTTACTGGAACAGAGGAAAAGCCCTCCTGGTGCACCAAGGTTCCTCGGTGTTAGAAGCTTTGCATTCTTGCAAACAAGAAGTTGGATCTGAATAAAACTCTTTTCAGTTACTAATCACATGATAATTTTGAGTAATATGCAAAGTTGTTGAATCCACGAGAAAATTAATCAATTACACTTATAATAAATCCCTAACTTTTTCTAACTTCACACCTAAAAACAATCAGAAACCCTCGTTTTGTTCTTCGATACAACCAATCGCAAAACTTCAATCAAACAAATATCACAAATTCACAATCATATAGAAATAATAAAGTGACAAATCGAAACAAACAACGAAGCCAGATTTACAAGGAATAATTGTGTTAAAACAAAATCACCTTGGAGGACGATTTAATTCCGTATTTTGACATCTTGAGGCCGGACGACGAAGGAGTCGGAGTGGTGGGCATTCGATGACGGACATCAGAAACCCTAGGCGGTGCACGAGAACGGGAAGATGGCGAGTGCAATGATTCATCGTCGTCGGTGGTTTTAGGGACGTAAAGGCATGTATTTAGCCCTAAAGCCAGTTTCATCTTCCTCCATTTGCTTTCACCTCCCATAATTTGGATTCTTGTTGGATCCGATGAAATCCTATTTTATAGAGATAGAATGGAATGGGATGATTGATAAAATAAAAGGGGATTTGTTGACAGATCTTAGGAGAAAAAATTGGTTACTGTAAAGCAACATTGTTCAAGAAGATATGATTCCCACAAATTGTTGTTCCATGAATATACGTTGATTCTTCCTTCCCCAAATTGGTTTCGATTTTAGAGACGGAAACCGATGCCTTTGGACTTATATCAAAGAGAAAGGGAGTGCTGGAGGGTGGAAAACCAGCTTTATTGGGGAAGTGGATTTTCAATCTACTCTACTCTCTACCCAAAATTATTAAATAATTGAGACTAATTTTATAAAGGAAATTAATTAAAATGATCGTATTTGACACCCGTATTACCAAAATGCCCTAAATCTTGCTGGGTTTGCCAAAATACCCTTTTTGTTCGGGATTCACTGTTCATCCCCGGGATTCACTGTTCATCCCGGTCCTAACCCCGGGATTTCACTGTACATCCCGGCCATAACCCCGGGATCGATCCTTTTTTGGTCCGAATCACCCTAACCCCGGGATGGGTCTCATCCCGGCCCTATATCCCGGACATAAGGGGTATTTCGGCAAAGTTATCGAGATTTAGAGCATTTTGGTAATACGAGTTTCAAATACGGTCATTTTAATTAATTTCCCTTAATCAATTTAAATTAAGTATTTCCCTATGTTTAATTATAACTAGAAGCATACTCGCACAATGCAGCGAAATGCATCACGATTTTAATGTTTCATTTTATTTTTTGTTTTTTTGTTGATTTACAATACGATTTTGAATGATTTTGAGAAAGTGATAATGTTTTTTTTTATAATTTAGGCTTAATAATATAATGTTTTTTATATAAAAAAAATAAGTATTTTGTTGGAATTCAATGATTATCTTATATATTTTAATGATACCTAGAAAAAATAACCAATTACATATTTAATAATATAATTAAAACAAATTTATATAGTAATATAATATATTAATTAATAGTGATACATGGAAAGGTCTGCATAAAAGGAAGGTCATGCATATATCAAATTGGTGGGTATTAGAAGCATGCAGTAGTAATATGTATCTTGTGCTTTGAAACTTGTAAATTAAGAGATTTTTAAAATCTTAAAATGATGGTACATTGTGCCTAATAACTTGTATTTAAGAGTTTTTTATCCATGCTTTATAATATAGTAAGTATAGATAAAAAAGATGTTCATGTATTTTCGTAAAACAAAAATATTCTTGTTTGAAGTCTACTATATAAATATATAGGAAGTTTAAATACAAATTATATAGATGTTATAAACCAAATTCTAGCCTAAATTTGTGTTCTTTGATATTTAGAGGTGGTAGTCTAATTAGCTGTAGATACGATTAAGAGTAAAAATTGTTGATCATCTACATGGATTTTTAAGGTATGTACATTTACATAATTTATATTTGAAATTTCATGTCTCTCTCTCTATATATATATATAATATAGGCGAAAGATCGTATGAGAAGTTGAGTTAAGGGTGAGAAGCGTGAGAAGTGGATCTGAACCGTTGATCTCTTTTAATTTCTAGCTCTCCTGTGAATTGCGGCTTACAAGGAGATTGATCTGACACATCTCGATGCATCTTATCTCGCATATATAAAGAGTTGGGTTATGATAAGTTGTTGAGGTTAACATGAGAAACGTGAGAAGTGGTTATCAATCGTTAGATGAGAAATGAACGCACATTAGAAATTTAGGATGAGATGCACCAAGATGTACCGGATCAATTCCCTTCTAATACGCAATTCATGAGAGGGCATGAGATTAAAGGTGATCAATGATTCAGATCCATTTATCATGTTTCTTACGTTAACTTCAACGTCTCACACGATCCATATATATATAAGACAAGGAGTTGTCAATTTTTCTAGTTATTGTATTTACATTAAGATGTAATATTTTATTGAAAATCAAGAATCAAAATTAATATAATTTGGTATAAAAATAATTTATGTTGAATAAAATATAAATACAAATGATGAATGAATATGTTGTACTAAGTTAAAGATCCAATAAATATATCGATATTGGTGTTAATTTAAAATTTATAAATTCTCGTTTTGAGGTATAATTTGTTTGATTCAAAGTTGTAACACCCCTAAAAATAGGAGTAAATTAAAACATGAATTTAACCGGGCAAACCACTATAAAGTATATAAGTCATAACCCAAAAAGGGGAAATTGTAAAAACGTTTACAACACGAATATAAATGATAAACAACAACCTATTAATCTCAACTAAACTAAACTAGAATAACAAAAGAATATCATCTCCAAGTATATCGCTATTATCACCAAAAGATGGATGTCGCTATCATCACCAAAAGAATATCATCTCCAAGTATATCGCTTGCTAACAAAAGTTATCAACCTCAAAAATGAACAAGATGGCAAATGTACGCTCCCCTCAAGCCTTGGAAGCCCCTCCGCCTAATGAACCTGAATATACATGTCATTTAAAAGAAAGTGTTAGGATTTCGCCTAGTGAGTTTAAACAATTATATAAAACAACATTAGAAAATATTTAATACCAAGGCATGATATCAACAATAATTTATTTTATTAGTTCAATTCTTGTTTACACTTGGGAGGAAATAAGGTTTCAAAAGTAACGGTGGAGACCTGATTTACCATTGATAGTGACGAAACACAAAAGTAAGTCACGTTACAGTGTTATAGAGCTTCTATTATTGCACCGTTGATTATTGAGTTCAACCACCCACGGTTTATAGTTCGAGTTCCCAAAGATCTAAGAAATGATCATTTGCTAGAAGTTAAGTATCATGGGTCACACGGTCCTCGAGTTCAGTCACCCACAATTTATAGTTCGTGTTCCCCAGTGGTATTATCCTCATGTCTAGCCATAAAGTGGGAACAAACGTTCCATTTCATAAAGGTTGACTAGTGCCTATGGATCCATTACACTATAGTCTCTTTTTTAATGTTTCCAAGGTACGTCAAAGTAAACTCTGCGTGATATATATATATATAGGGTGCGTTTCTTTTGCAACCCAAATAATTTGTACAAACTATGCAAACCAATCTTAGTCGTTCATCAAGTCTAATGAATATATGATTTTATTATGTTTCCTAATTTAAAATCATTATTATAATGAATAAACTTAACATTTCCTAATTTAAAATAATGATTTAATGAATAAACTTAACATTTTCCATATATATCACAATCATTATTAATGAATCATAATCATTATCCATAAATATATCTATTGTTTCATAATATAGTGGTTGCATAGTTTGTACAAATTGTTTGAGTTGCAAAAGAAACGCACCCTATATATATATATATATATATATATATATATATATATATATATATATAGGGGTCATTCAAGGGAGAACTGAGTTGTTTGTGATAACCGTGAGATCCATTCTCAACCACAAATCAAATGATAAATTAGGAAACTAATAATTTTGTTAATGTTGACTTAAAATGTTAATTAAATGGCATTTTATGTATTTTAAAAATATCCTCAGCAAACTTTATTCCAGCAAACTTTATTCCAGAAAACACATGATACACACTGTGATACCCTTAATAAAACAAACGAAAAAACATAATGTGATACACTTAGTACAACAACATTACATGATACATTGTGATACACTTCGTAAAACAACAAAAATACATTGTGATACACTTCATAAAATAACGAAAATATGTTGTGATACACTTTGTAAAACAACGAAAATACGTTGTGATACACTTCATAAAACAATAAAAACATGTTGTGATACACTTCGTAACACAACGGAAACACGTTGTGATACATCGCGTAAAACAACGAAAACACACTATGATATACTTGTAAAACAAGATGATGGTGATTGTGGTTTCACCCAAAGAAGCAAGAGTCTCGATGATTTTCCACACGAGGCCATGGAAATATCCATAAGATTGAATATTTTTTCAAGGTTTAGAAAGAGAGAGGAGAGAGAAAGAGATACACCTAAAATCATGAAATTAAAATAAATAAAATTATTTATGAGTTGTCCAATCATAACAATTTACTAAATTAACTTTTGGTATTTAATTAATAATAAAATAAATAATCTCAAATGAGTGGCTTATATTGGATCTCACGGTTATCACAAACTATCGAGTTCTCATTTGATTATGCCCCTATATATATATATATTGAGGTAGAAGTAAAACCATCCAAATAGTGGAATCCATCAATTTAAACATTTCTACATAGGGTTTAATCCATATCCATAGTTTTCCCAAAATCCCTCCAAATAGAAATATAGCACCATTTATGTGTATGAAACCAAGTTCCAAAGTCAAGATACCATTCTTATCCAAAAACCATCAAAACCCAAATTTGACCCAGTTTCCCCAAAGTTAACTAAAAGAGAAGAAGCTTGTGATAGAAACCTTGAGATTAGAAATGTCATTTTTTACATGTATATAGAGATGGAGGTTGTAGAATGAACTCACCTTGTAAGTTTATAGTTTCCAACCTAAAACCAAAGAAGCCCTAGTGAGAGGATGGAGACTCTTGATTGTAAGAGAACGTGAGATTCCCTTTACTAAGCTTAAACCGTAGAGAAGAACATTAAATGCTCAAAGGCAAACCTTTAAGGAGAAATCAATGAAGAGATGGAGGAGTTTGAGGGAGAGGAAATACCTTGAATGCAGATAGAAATCGTCCAAAAAGTTCTCACAATTGAATGCCTATCAAACAAAACATATTGGAGCAATAAATACACTTACCCCCCCCCCTCCCCCGACAGCGAGAATGACCGGCGACAGTGCCCATGTCATTCTCGCGTGGCAAGGTCGCCGAGATGGTACCTCGGGTTGCCCCCTTGGTGCGAGGGTGACACGACAAAAGTGCTCGTATCACAGTCGCAAGGCACACTCGTGCGACATGCACCAAGGGGTCTCTTCCCCCTATGATAGTGACTTCGGCGATAATGACCACGACATAGTCGTTGGGCACTATTGTGCCACACACATAGGACCCAAAACTTGATTTTTTGAGTCTAAAATGCTCTTGACGGTCATGAAATTACTAGGCTAGAGTCATAAAAGGGTGGAAAATCGAATTATAATCAACTTAACTAATGTAGCAAAATTTGGGTATTACAAAAGTTCTATTGTAATTTAAATAAGTTAGCTTTAAAAATGAAGATGTAATTTGTTTTAGTTTTAATATAGATTTTATTTTTGTATTAGTATGTAATATGTTTCTATATTTTTATTATACTAGAAGCGTACTCGCGCAATGCAGCGAGATACATCACGATTTTAATGTTTCATTTTATTTTTTGTTTTTTTGTCGAACGATTTTAATGTTTCATTTTATTTTTTGTTTTTTTGTCGATTTACAGTACGATTTTAGATGTTTTTGAGAAAATGATAATGTTTTTTTTATAAATTTGTTTAATTTAGGCTTAATAATATAATGTTTTTAATTTAGGCTTAATTAAATGGTGATACATGGAAATGTCTGCATAAAAGGAATGTCATGTACATACCAAATTGGTGGGTGTTAGAGCATCTCCAACAGCTTCTCCAAAATGGAGAAAATAGGGAAAATGGAGATTTTAAGCTATATTTTTGCTCCAACAGTTTTTCCATAACTATCCCCAAAATAGAGAAAGTATGAGAGAGAATGAGTTTTTCTCCAAATATGGAGATAACCCCAAAAATGATTACTAGTTAGGATCACCAATAAAAAACTTGGAAAGTAGATATTTAGGAGAGAGAAATAATATTTTAATATATCAATGTAATATTTTAATATTATAATTAATGTTTGATTCTTCAAAATGGAGAATCTGTTGGAGATGGATGTAATTTTTTTTTGGAGATTTTGACTTTTGGTTCTCCATTTTGGAGAAAATTTGGGGAAGCTGTTGGAGATGCCCTTAGAAGCCTGCAGTAGTAATATGTATCTTGTGCCTTGATACTTGTAAATTAAAAGATTTTTAAAATCTTGTATAAAATGATGATACCTTGTGCCTAATAATTTGTATTTAAGAGTTTTTTATCCGTGCTTTATAATATAGTATAGATATAGATATTTCAACATGTTTATCAGTTAATTATTAGTTAGTTTTATGAATTTTAAATAATTTTGGCAGCTATTAATATGCGACTTGTAAATTTGAAATTTAAAGGATTATACATTATTAAGCATTATGTGATTATTAATAAATTGTTTTTAAAAAAGTTTTACTTAATATTTTATAATATAAATAAATAAATAATTTATAAACACAAAAAAGTTAAATACACATATTATTAGGGGCATTCATTGGTTGAAATCTAATAGATTTAGATGAATCTGATCTGATCCAATCATCCAATAGATGTTGGATTTGTCATCCGATCCGATCAAATTAACGTTGGACATCCAATTCAATCCAATCCAAACTGATGATTGGATCGGTCTCATCCATTGGATATTACAATTGGTTATCCATTGGATGGGGATTGGGTTCATCCAATATTTTTATACAATTTTTGACTAATTAATCATCTGTTTCAACCAATTATTCATATATTTTCTTAATTTATTAAAAATCACTACGTCTAGACATCAACTAAAATCCAATATCGTAAAATGTTAATAATTATATACGGTTATTAATTAGATGATAGTTGGACGATAACTTGATGGGTAATTGGAGGAGTAATTGGATTGGATCGCTTTTATTGGATGTTGGATTGTCATACAGAACCGACCGATCAGATTTGGATATTGAAATTATATATCTGATCCGATCCAATGACAATTGGATATTCGATTATTGTCGGTTGTCCCTAGTTGGATCGGTTTAATTTAGATCGAATGACTTTTCTGTACACCCCTACATGTTACAAGTTGTTTATAATGCTCGATAAGAGATACAAGAGATCGATAGTAGTTCAACATTTTTAATAAGGTTTGAATGATTTTGAGTTTTGTTTAGAAAGAGGACGTTTACTCTGGCAAGTTTTTATTGATAATAAAATAATCATACACCTAAACGACATGGTACTACTGTCCAGACGCGCGATCACACACCAAGTGGTCGGTAGCAGTATCGACGACGATGAAAGTTATGAAGATGACGACGATTATGGCATAGATTGGTATGACATCTTGTTGTTCGAGTAATCAATGTCTCTATACCATCTTTAGCATCTCCACCAATAGCCATAAGATGTGGAATTGTGTTTTTATATGGCCATGCAATGATATGTTGAATGTTGTAAATAACATTTGTTACTCCAATATTAAGAACCTATTAAGGTGAAACTATGAATCACATTTTGCTTTAAAAGTATATTGACTTTTCATTTGTTGGTGTATTACTATGATTACAAAAGAGTAAGATGTTTGATGAATAATAAACATCCTCAACCAACCATCAATTCAATATAGTTCTCATTCATATGTTCTTCACATTTCAGCAACGTTTTTGCTATATTTTTAAAATTCATATTGGAATTCCATCATGGTTGATCGCTTTTTGCTTGTAACTTCAACTTATGTACGAACTCTCAACATTCTTGAAAATTGGTGTAACAAAAAATGTCAAAATTGTACATGAAAAAAAAGGCAAGGCACATAGACCATAGTTAATCAAGCTCCAGTGAACTATTGTCGAACAACAATCAAATTGATTATTTTTAATGCAAAACCTTTTGTAATTGTCCATCATGCCCAATTTTTGCATGATTCCTGCAAGATGTTCGTTCAATTTTGTCGTGAGGAAGAATACATGGAACGAGATGTATGTTTTGGTAATTAAAAAGTATGAACTTAATTTTACAATAGTTAAACATTATAGTTATACATGAAGCGACATTGAGCATAAAACCTCCCATTGAAAATCCATTATCTATACTATAATACTATATTATAAAACATTTAAAATTTTGTTATTAAAAATTTGAACTTCTCAAAACACAACTACTAAAGTTAAAGTATTAAGTACAAATTTATAACGCGGACAAAATATTTAAAATTTTACAATACTACTCGTTTGCTTATTTTGTAAGGGTGTAAAAAAATCGAAACCGAATAACCTACCCCACTTAAATGAGATATGGGTTAAACGATTTCAGTTTAATCGGTTAACGGTTTGTTTAACTGAATAAGGATACTTTATTCAGTTCAATGTTTGGTTAAATTTTTACTATTTAAGTTAAACCGAATAACACATTATACTATTATTATTTTATATGTTCTATTGCTAGATGTGTTTTTTTGCTTGAAGAAATAATGTTTTTTTTGGTTGTGCATATTGGTTTTTGCTTTTTCAAAATATTTTTGGGAACTTTTGGGAACTCCTCCATATGAATGGATCAAGTCTTGAAAGCCCTATAGAGTTACCTAATCTTTTTTAACATCTAAATTATTTTAAATATGATTAGCTTTTTAATTACAAAAATCATTAAAAAATGAGTATTTTATTTTTAGAGTGAATTGTGGATTTGGTCCATGTGATTTTATGATTTATTAGACTATGGTCCTCATTCTATGTTTATTGTGGATATAGTCTCTATGGTATGCAATATATTGTGGCTAGGGTCCCTAAACACTAACATCATTAACTTTAAAGGGTTAAAGGCATCATGTGCCTTGCACACTATGGGTATAATAGTCATTTTACTTTTCTCTTTCAATTTATTTTATACACCTTTAAAACAAACAATACTAAATTGTGGATTTGGTCCCTATGCATCACTCATCATCTTTAAAACACATTTATCATCTCTCTTAAAAAAATACAATCATCTCTCTTAAATTTTTTTTATCCAATATTCATTGTCAAAGTACAAGAAAAACTAACTTGTTAAAGTGTAAAAAAAAAAAAAATACTTGCCTTTAAAAATAACAATTGTTTGAACCCAACACTACATCATAAAAAAGACAACCTATCAAAATAACAATTGTTTGAAACCAATATTACATCCCCAAAAAGATAATTCATCAAAATGACAATTGTTTATATCAACATTTATGTAGTAATTGTTGGCAACGGTTTTGTTTATTTTCTTGACGACATCTAAGTGACTTGAGTAGGAAGTGTTTTAAAGATTGAAGATTGAATGAAAAAAAATTAAGAGAGATGATAAATGTGTTTTAAAGATGATGAATGATGCATAGGGACCAAATCCACAATTTAGTATTGTTTGTTTTAAATGTGTATAGAATAAATTGAAAGTGAAAAATAAAATGACTATTATACCCATAGTGTGCAAAACACATGATGTCTTTAACCCTTCAAAGTTAATGTTGTTAGTGTTTAGGACCCTAGCCATAATATATTGCATACCACAGGGACCATATCTACAATAAACATAGAATGAGTACCATGGTCAAAGAAATCACAAAACCACAGGGACCAAATCCACAATTCACTCTTATTTTTATTTTAATACTCGTGTTGATACATAAGATTTTCAAAATTTTATTGTATTTCTAAAATTTCAATCACAAATATATTCATATATGTTCTTATAGTCTCTTAACATTGTAGTTTACAACTTATTAGTGCATACACATAACTTATTATTGGATTCCATAAAACTAACTGATGACTAATTGAATAAACATATTTAAATACAAGATAAACGTCAAATGCTACTAATAAACATGTACATTATAGTTTTTAAAAAAAACAAAATTATTTATACCTCTATAATATATGATTAGACGAAGGATCGTATGAGAAGAAGAGTTAAGGTAAAATGTAAGAAGTGATCTGAACAATTGATCACTTTTAATCTCAAATCCACCTATGAATCGTACTTGAAACAAAGATTGACCCAATACATCTCATCTTAATATGCATCCAAATATGAAAATTCTTTTTTACCCTTCTCAAAATAATTTTGATTCCACCAAAAACCCAATCTATATGATTATTGGCCTTGGCGTTTCTGGTCAACATGATTGGGATGTCATGATTTGACCTTTGGATGCGAGTGATCCAATGCCGGTGACCCAATTCTCTCTTTCCGTCCCATTTTCATGTCCACATATCGATAATGCGATATCTTTTAAGATTTCGTATGACCCTCTTAAAAACATCAAAGTAATTTGGGTTTCAACCAGAATGAAAATCATAAGAAAAAGATAAGAAATGATCTCTATTATTGGATCAATTCAAATTAAAAATCAATACTAATGAAATGCACGAGATCAATTACTTTCTAAAGCGCAATTCATGAATTGTTTTGAGATTAAAAGTGATCACGAGTCCAAATCCCTTCTTACACTTCTCACTTTAGCTATTTTTCTCACATGATCTTTATACAGTGTTAGGTTCAAATGAGAAGGCCCAAAATATATGAATGAGAGAAACAATCTCAACCATTAGTTTAAATTTTCTATTTCTAAAAGGATGTTTGTTTTTTTTTTAAAAAAAAAAACCCTCTTAGGGGGTGTTTGGGATTGCTTATTTGAGGTGCTTATTAACTTATTGCGTTTTCAAACAACAAATAAGTTGTTTTGAGTGTTTGGATTGGAAACTGCTTATGACTTCTCCACTCCGCTAATAAGCAGTTTTTGATAAGTCATTCTCAACTGACTTATTTGAAACTCCTTATTAACTTATTTAACCAAATTACATATTTGCCTCTTCTTCCTATAAGTTAATAAGCACTTTACAAATAATCATAAGTTAATAAGCACTTTTGCAAATAAGCATAAGTTGTTTTAAATATGCAATCCCAAACACCCCCTTAATACCTCTGAAGTCTGAATCGGTAAGACGTTTTTACGTTCTTACCGTTTTTTTTTTCTTCAGATTTCAGAGACTCTTAATTCTGAAATACGTCTGAAATTAGAAGAAATAACCTAATGTCTTATAACCTCTTGAAGCACCACCTCTCATTAATCATAAATGAAATAAGACTTCAAACTTCAGACCTTTTAAAAAACAAACGCCGCCTAAATCTTATTTTTACTAATTTAGATAACTATGAAAAAAAAAATCAAAAAAAGGGAAAATGGGGAAACCGAAAACCGATTAAAAAAAGAGAAAGATCAATGGCAAAGGTCAATGACGACAATCGATAGTGATAGAGAATGGGGGGGGGGGGGGGGGTGATGGTGTTGGTGCTAGGGGTGTGAATGACGTAAACTTTGAGAACAACAAAACTAATTTAGGTTTTTTTATTTTAAAACTTTCTAGCCGGTTACAAGTAGTTTTTTAGATTAAAATGACGTAGGTGATCAATTTCTAAAAGTTTGATGACTTATTTGTTCAAAAATAAAAATGTTTATACTTAGTCTTTCAAAATGAGAAAATCCAGTGGTTATTCATTCAAAAATAAAGTTTAGAGACTTATAGTATCTTCAACAGCTATGCTAATTTTTTTCTAAAATAGAGTAAAAAAAATTAAAATCTCTAAAAAAAAATTGCATCCAACTCTAACAGCTATTCTATTTTAGCAACACTATTATTAATATTCAATTTATTTAATTATATTATTAAGATATTCAATATATGAAAAGTTGGAAGAGGAAAACTTAGATTTTTGGGGGTAATAATTAGTTTTTTTAGGGGGGGGGGGGGGGACTATCTATTTAGATATTTTTCTAAATTAAGATATTTTTACAATCTCTTTCATCTTTTCTCTATTTTAGCATAGAAGATAACATAGTTATTGGAGGGAAAAAAAAAGCTAAATTCCTATTTTCCCCATTTTTAGATGCTCTTAATTATTCAAAATGAGAAGGTTCTTTGGGTTTTTCAAGATGTTTCCCTTAAATAAAACATGAAGTGTATTCATGTGATGATATTAACAATAAGTTAAATAAAGTCGAATTTAACATCATATGAAACATTTGATATGTCCACATGCATGTACCTCAGTTGGCAAAGTGACTGAATGACTTTACTCAAATACACAAACATGTTCAAGTTCGAATCATGTAGGAGACGGACTTGAACCCCTTTGCTAGGCTCAATCGTTAAGCCAACTCTGAAATGTCTCCTTACATGTGGTTCTTAGGAAGCGGGTTCCGTGTTAGGCCGATTGAAGTTGCCGGTAATCAGCCTTTTTACTCGAATACTAAACATGATAATGTAGTTCACACATGATGGAAAATGTAGAAAATAGATTGTTATATTCTTACAATACAATTTAATCTCGAAACGAAATAGATATGTAGTTAATTTATTGGGTTTTCTATCCCTTGTCCTTACGACACATAATAAAAATTGTACCACCCTAAAGCTCCAAGCAATAGTGTAACACCCTAAAAATAGGGATAACAAAAATCCGAAAAACGGACATGAGGTATACTAAAATTGTCATAGCAAGAGCCTCCCAAAAATGGGGAATATATAAATAACTTGTTTAATCACAATTTGTAATTTTAACGGACAATAAATTAACAACCAACTAATCTAATTTCTACATCTAGAAAAGAGATTACAAAAGGGTTGTTATCTATAAGCCCAACGGTTCAATCCCAAAAGAAGTAGCGTCTAAGTGCAAAATCCCCAAGCTCTCACCCAAAGCATCTAAACCTGCTTAGGAACGGTGCCACTAGAACCTGAGATACACATCGACACCAAACAAGTGTTAGGCCAAAAAGCCTAGTGAGTTGAACAATAATAAGCATGCATGAACAGTTACAATTCTTATCAGCAGTTAACCAGTGTTCAATATATGTGGAGTCATTAGGGGAGACCCAAAGCACCAATCAAGTCACACCCAAGAGTCGATATACCTTGATGCCCTTAACAAGGAACACCCCAAAGGCCCGGCACACCCGAAGACTATCGCTAATAAAATTCCCCGAATGGCGGAGGTCTAGGCACATACCATCATAGTGGCGCCCAAGACTACATCCTCCTAGTGTACTGACGTGGTTCGTCCACATAACGCATATAGGAGGTCCTTTAGGTGTATTTCAACCCAACATATCTTAATACCAACTTCGAGTACAATATTACCATCCTATCCTCATGCAGTTCAACAAAAGACCCAAGTGACACTTATATTCATCATGCATATAAATATATCACCAAAGTGGTATTCCAACTAGAACCATCATAATACCCATACAATAATACATTTAGCATATCAAGGTACTCACATTATGTATCCATGAGAAAAGCCCCAAATAAGGGTACAAATAACATACTTTATGGCATATCATCAATATCCATTTCTCCAACCATTTCCACAAAGAAAACCCAAATACTTGAACACATAGAGATAAAATAGTAACAAATAAGAGTATATGATGTGTATCTAGTTTTGACAAAGGTTAGTAAACTCACAATCTAGGTTTTGTACCAAAACCTATAAAATATGGAAACCCTAGAAGTTGGAGAAGATGAGACTTGAAGGTGAGAAATGAGAATCTTGAAGAACACTTCAATGGGGACACTTGGATGAAGCTTGATGACCACTTAATGCTCCCAACAACCCAAAACCCTAGAAATGAATGAGGTAGGTGATGAAACCCTAAAAATCGCCTCCAAGAAGAGCTCTCCCGTTTTTGTAAAGTGTTAATGTGAGAAATAAGACTGCCAAAGTGTTTTTAAATCAACCAGACCATACGGGCGATAATGCCCGGCGAATGGCACTATCGCTTGTCATAATCGCGGAGGTTGCCACCCCCACGGTACAAGCCCGGCGATAGTGCCTTTGGCGATAGTGCCAAAGCACAATCGCGTGGCACAATCGCTGGCATCCAACAGCCCACGGTACGTCTCTGGCGATAGTGCCAATGGCATAATCGCTGGCATCCCAAAACAGTCCGAAACTTAACCAAATTCGATGGCGAGGGCGAGGTTTGAACGATTAACAAAGGTAATTCAATACATGACATTTTAACATAATTCAAGATCATAAAATGTACACAAAGACACACATTCACACATAAGCGAAATCAATGCATTAAGGGAGACATAACACTTACCTTAAGAATTTACGGGTGTTACAATCCTCCCCACCTAAATGGGATTTCGTCCCCGAAATCTTACCCTAGGCAAACAAGTGAGGATAACGCTTCTTCATATCATCTTCCGATTCCCAAGTAATGTTAGCACCCCGATGGTGCTTCCATTGGACTTTCACCATAACCACGTATTTATGCCTCAACTTCTTCACTTTCGATTCTAAAATCGACTCCGGTTCTTCCACACAACGATTTCCATTGTCCACCCGAATCTCTGACAAGGGAATCACGCTTTCCTCCTCGGCTAAGCACTTCCGAAGATAGCACACGTGAAAAGTAGGATGTATCCCATCCATTTCTGGTGGTAAATCCAACCGGTAGGCTTGTAACCCGATTTTCTCCAAGATGACGAATGGCCCAAGGAAACGAGGACTAAGCTTCCCACGTTTTCCGAACCGTATGATCCCTTTCCACGGAGACACCTTCAACATGACCCGGTTGCCCACTTGAAACTCAACCGGTCTTCTCTTCTTGTCCGCATAACTCTTTTGTCGGTCTTGTGCTGCCTTTAGCCTCTCCCGAATCTCCTTCACCTTGTCCGCCGTCTCTTGCACTATTTCCGGCCCGACGAATTTCTTTTCGCCCGCTTCTAGCCAACAAACTGGGGTTCTACACTTCCGCCCATACAAGGCCTCAAACGGTGCCATTCCAATACTAGAATGGTAACTGTTGTTGTACGCGAACTCTACCAAAGGTAGATGTGAATCCCAACTTCCCTCGAAGTCTATTACATACGATCTCAACATATCTTCTAGCGTCTGGATCGTCCTCTCGCTTTGACCATCCGTTTGAGGATGATACGCCGTGCTCAAATTTAGTCGAGTACCCAACTCCTTTTGCAACCCAGCCCAAAAATTCGAAGTGAATCGGCTGTCCCGGTCCGATACAATAGATTACGGAACTCCGTGCCTCGACACCACCTCATCAATATAAAGCTTGGCCAACTTCTCCATTGGCAAGGTCTCCCGCATTGCAAGGAAATGCGCACTTTTTGTCAACCGGTCAACAATTACCCAAATGGTGTCGTGCCCACGCAAGGTCTTTGGTAACTTCGTCATGAAATACATAGTAATGTTGTCCCATTTCCACTCGGGAATGGACAACGGTTGCAAACTCCCATACGGTCTTTGATGCTCCGCTTTGACTTGAAGGCACGTGACACACCCTTCCACATAGTTAGCCACATCCAGCTTCATCACCGGCCACCAACATAATTCAACTTTAGGTCTCTATACATCTTGGTGCTACCGGGATGTATAGAATATTTCGACTTATGTGCTTCCTCGAGAAGTAAGTCACGATTTTCCCCAATCTTTGGCACCCAAACTCGCCCTTGAAAGAGTTTGAGTTCACGACCATCTTCTGTTAAGAGTTCCTTTTGCTTGGACATAACCTCGGCTTTGAGGTTCTCTTCTTTAAGGGCTTCCGCTTGGCTCGTCCTTATGCTTTCCAACAAACTCAACACCACATCGATTATGGTAAGGGACATTTTGACACCTCCATCATGACTCATTCGACTCAACGCATCCGCCACCACGTTGGCCTTACCGGGATGGTAGAGTAAGTCGCAATCGTAATCCTTCAAAAGCTCTAGCCATCTCCTTTGTCGCATGTTGAGTTCCTTTTGGTCGAAGATGTACTTGAGACTCTTGTGATCCGTGAAAAGAGTACACTTGGTCCCATACAAGTAGTGTCGCCACAACTTCAACGCAAAAACTATCGCCGCCAACTCCAAATCATGAGTCGGATAATTCTTCTCATGATCCTTTAATTGTCGCGATGCGTAGGCTATTACCTTCCCCCTTTGCATTAGGACACACCCAAGCCCCATCTTGGAAGCGTCACTAAACACAACAAAATCTTCCGATCCTTCGGGTAGGGATAAGATCGGAGCTTCACACAACTTCCTCTTGAGCGTCTGAAAGGCTTGCTCTTGTGCATCGGTCCAAAGAAACTTGACGTTCTTCCTTGTAAGAGAAGTGAGCGGTGTAGCTATCTTGGAAAAGTCTTGAATGAAGCACCGGTAGTAACCCGCCAAACCCAAGAAGCTTCGGATCTCCGTCGGACTTGTTGGAGGCTCCCAACTCATCATCGCCTCAATCTTTGCCGGGTCCACCTTTACTCCGTCTTTAGACACCACATGCCCCAAGAATTGCACCTCTTGGAGCCAAAATTCACACTCCAAGAACTTCGCAAACAACTTCTCCCTCCTTAAAACTTCTAATACTTCTCGTAAGTGTTTTCCATGCTTGGACTCATCCTTTGAATATATTAAAATATCGTCGATGAAGACGATCACGGATTTATCCAAGAATGGGCGACACACATGGTTCATCAGATCCATGAATACGGCTGGAGCGTTGGTTAAGCCAAACGGCATCACCAAGAACTCATAATGACCGTATCTCGTTCGGAAAGCCGTCTTCGGAATATCTTCGTTCTTCACTCTCACTTGATGATAACCGTACCGAAGGTCAATCTTCGAGAAACATCCCGCCCCTTGGAGTTGATCAAAAAGATCGTCGATGCGAGGTAGAGGGTACTTGTTCTTCACCGTGACTTTGTTTAACTCCCGATAATCTATGCACATCCGCATGGATCCATCTTTCTTCTTCACGAACAAAACCGGTGCTCCCCAATGTGACGAACTTGGTCGAATGAAGCCCTTCTCCAACAACTCTTGAAGTTGCGTCATCATCTCCTTCATTTTTGTCGGTGCCAAACGATATAGAGCACGAGCTATCGGAGCCGCTCCCGGTGTGAGGTCAATCTGAAAACTCCACTTGCCGTTCCGGCAGTAATCCGGGTAAGTCTTCCGGAAAGACGTCCGGATAATCTTGCACTACCTCCACATCTCCCACCGACTTCTTTTCTTTCTTTGCGTCCACAACGTAGGCCAAGTACGAAGGGTAGCCCTTCGCTAAAAACTTGTGAGCCTTAAGAGATGAGATAATAGGATTATTCCTCTTTCCTTTCTCTCCATAAATGGTAGCCACCCCATTTTCCGGCAATGGTACTTGGATTATCTTTTTGGAGAAAAAGATGCCCGCTTTATGCCTCGCTAACCAATCTATTCCTATGACTACATCAAACCCTCCTATAGCCATAGGTAATAAATCTACGCCGAAAGAATTTCCATCGATCTCTAGAGTGCAATCACAAAAACGGTCACGAATGATCACTTGATCCCCATTAGCTATTTCTACTACTAACGCATCGGTAAGAACACTAATAGGAGTGGTGAATTGTTTACAAAAAGCATCCGACACAAAGGAACATGTAGCACCCTAATCAAACAAGACACGAGCAGGCAGGGAGTTTACTAGAAACGTACCCGAAACGACATCCGCGGTCTCCTTTGCCTCATCGGTAGTCATCTGGAAAGCTCGACTCGGTGCCCGTGATGGTTGCTCGACCCTAGCCGTCGAACCCACATAATTTCCACCACCTCCTCTAACCAACCTGGACACTCTCGCTTCATGTGCCCTGGCTCTCCGCATTCATAACATACCTCCCCACGGAGGGAACACTCTTGAGTTGTGTGGTTTTTCTTACCACACTTGTTGATCCAAACTCTCTCAGTGATTTGATAACGACCCTCTTCTATACTTAGTGAAAATTACGTTTTAATATGTATTAGTGTTTCACCATCAGCGATCAGACTGAGTCTGTTCAGTTATCGCTGATGACTTTTCTTGTAAACATTTCATATGTATTAGTGTTTCACTATCAGCGATCAAACTGAGTCTGTTCAGTTATCGCTGGTAGTCTCTTATGTAAACAACAACGTAATCCCAAAAGACATCTCGCGTCAACATATGTTCATAGCTGAATCAAAGACGAAGCCACTGAACAAAGACAAGTCTACTAGTGACCTAATGCGGATATCAGTGAAGCAAAGACGACTCTACTTATACGCGAAGGAACATGAGGAAAAGCTTCAGCGATAGCTGAACTTTATATCTCTGAAGGAAGAGATATTCAGCGATCAAAAGATCACGTAGCTTATGCCTCAAGTCTCCTTTTGTCTTACCTTGCACAACCAGTACGATGTGTCAGAACGGGCACGTCTCTGCCACAAATCGTACAACAACTCTGTCAACTACACTGTTCATGATACGACCGAAAGCATGTCTCCCAAAGTCAGACTCCCAAAGCCAATCACTGAACGCCACGTGTAAAGTGCCCTGCCATGCATTTAATGCATAGGGTATAAATAGAAAGATTACCTCTCCATCTGAGAGGGTGCTCAATCCTTGAACTCCATATAGAAACCCTTGTTTTCTATCTTTCTTAATCCCCCATTCTCTGAATTTCTTGTGCAATCATCTTAGTGTTTCTTAAGTTTGTTTAGATTGAGTCTGTCTTAATCTTATTCCGCAACAAACTTGTAAATTGTATTTGATTTATCAATAAACAATTTATTAAACTTTAATTTCTGTGTTTGTATTCAACCCCCCCCCCCTTCTACAAACTTGTTAAGCACCTTCGGGACCAACAAGTGGTATCAGAGCAGTTTGTTTAATCTAATAAACAAGATCTTGTTGTATACTCTTCCTTGCTATTCTAAAATGGCACTAAACACAAACACAAACTACTATGATAATGGTTCACTTTCTAAACCTCCTCGATTTAGCAGAGATAACTTTTCTCTATGGAAAAATCGAATGATGCTATTTCTTGAAGATGCGGATCCTACTATACCTGAATATATAGAAAACGGACCCTATGAACCTGTTAGAATTATAGCTGCGGTTCCCGCTACTGCCACCACTGAAGCTGTCCCTGAACGATATGTCGTTAAGGAAATAAGACAGTGGAGTGATGAAGATAAAAAGAAGGTAGGCATAGATGCAAGAGCAAAGACCATTATATCAATGGCTCTGCCTGATGAAGTTTTCCATTCCATCATGCATCTAAAAACTTCTAAAGAAATGTGGGAAACCATATGTGTTCAATATGAGGGCACCACTGAAATCCAAGAGACTCGAAAGATTAACTTGGTAAGACAGTATGAAAGTTTTATAGCTGGTAAGAATGAATCTCTTTCTGACATTCATCAGCGGTTTAACTGCCTAATCATTGACCTAAGAACTGTTGGTAGGACCTATTCTAATTCTGAGGTCCTAACAAAATTCTTGGAAAGTCTTCCTGAAAGCTGGGATAGTTATTCAATATGTCTTAAGCTGACAAAAGACTTACATACTCTCTCTCTAAGCACTCTGTATGGAATATTGCTCAACTATGAGCAATCTAATCTCCTGAAGAAGAATCTTGTAAAAGATTCTAAAGACTCCAAAAGCACTCCTGTTGCTTTAGTCTCGTCAGAGATAATTCCATCTCAACGATCTACTCTCACCATCACTGAGTTAGATTCTGAATCTGATGATCTATCAGACCCTGATCTTTCAGAGTTTAATGAGTCCTTAGCACTCTTGACAAACTCTTTTAAGAGATTTGCAAGAAAGAGTAACTTCCGAAGAAGTAAACCTCTCTCTCTTACTGAAAAGCCAAAATCAACTCCGGTTGATAAGGCTACAGCCACTTGCTATAACTGCGAAAAAATTGGACATTTTGCTAGTGAGTGCAGGTCGAAAAAGATCTTCAAACCTTCTACCTCAAAAAGATCCAGTGATGACAAATACCATAAGCTGAAGAACAAATATCAAAAGCTGAAAAGCTATCAGCGAAAAGGTAAAGGTCTCATCGCTGAAGAACATGACTGGGCTGAATCAGAAGAATCATCTTCTGATGAAGAAGAAGTCGCTAATCTTTGCCTCATGGCTGAGATTAAAGAAGAAGTAGAAGAACCATCTGAACCTTCTATGAGCTACATATCATCTCAGGTATCTATCTCTACAAATCCCTCTCTGCCTGAAGCTGAGAGAAGTCGCGCTGTTGATGTGCTGACGATTGACCTTTATAATGCTCTAAACGACAAAACTCAAGCTGAAAATAAAAATGTATATTTAACTCAAGAGCTAGAGAAATGTCATGAAAAGATCAGTGAACTAAATCTTTTAGAAGAAAAGTTGAAAGATCAAGTCATTATAAATGAAATCATCAGCATTGAACGCGAACAAGCCATCGCTGCTCTAAAAGCAGAAAAGGCTCATGTTGAAAAATGGTGCAAATCATCAACAAAGATCTCTGAGATAATAAATGCTCAAACTCCTGAAAGTGATAGAACTGGTCTTGGTTTTTGGACACCACAGGATGATCCTAAAGAAGAAAGTTCCTCGCTTAAGTTTGGAACTTTTGTCACATCTTTCTTTGACACTTCTTATAATCAATTCTATCCCTGTTCTTCTTCAAATCCCATCTCTGAGGAAAAATCCAAAGACACTAAGTCTACGGATAAAGGAAAGTCCATTCTCCTTCCTCAGAAGACAACCAGGAAAGCAAAGCTGAAAATTCCTTCTAAACCTTCAGCTAAGCAATCCTCTAGCTCTGTGATAGAAATTTTTGATCTCTGTCCTCCAAAGCTAAAGATTGACCTTAGACCAACGAGATCTGAAGAAATGAAAATCCCTCCCATATCTCATGAGAAAAGCCTTCTCGGACCTGGTCCTGCTCATCTTAAACTTGCAAAACCTTCTACTGATCCTAAAACCATTTTCAAATACAGAAAATGTTATCACTGTGGTTTTACTGATCATATTGCAAGTAAATGTCCAAATACCACCAAAGCTGATAAAACAGCTAAAGTGAAGAAAAATGCCTCTAAGGCAAAGAAAGTCACCAAAGTTGAAAAATCAACCAAAGTGAAATATACCACTAAGGTTAAGAAATTAACCAAAGTGAAGATTACCACTGAAGCTGAATCTTCATCAGCTGTGAAGACTGCTGAATCTTCCTTATCCACTAACTCTGAAGGACCCATTGAAAAGTGGGTACCAAACAACGCTTAATCTTCCTTATGTATGCAGGGATCAAAGGGCATCTGGTATCTCGATAGTGGATGTTCTCGTCATATGACTGGACAAAGAGACCTGTTCACTGAATACAAGGAAGAGAAAGGTCCCTCTGTGACCTTTGGTGGAAATGGAAAAGGATTTACCCGAGGGTTTGGTGTCCTCAGCAATGGGACAACTACCTTTCGAAGAGTCGCTTATGTAGATGGACTGAAGCACAATCTTCTAAGCATCAGTCAGCTATGTGACAAAGACTACGAAGTTCGCTTTTCTAAGAAAGCATGTTCAGTGGTAGATGAAAAAGGAAAACTTGCTCTCAGTGGTTATCGAAGAGAAAATGTCTATGTAATAGATATGGACTCTACTATCACTGAAAACTTATGTTTTCTCTCTAAGGCCTCTTCTGATGTCAACTGGCTATGGCATAAAAGGCTCTCTCATCTAAACTTCAAAACCCTAAATTCTCTCTCATCTAAGGAACTGGTTTCTGGTCTTCCTCAGAACTCATATGCTAAAGAATCTCTCTGCTCAGCATGTGAAAAAGGAAAACAAACAAAAGCTAGTTTCAAGTCGAAACAAGTTTCCTCAGTGACAAGTCCTCTTCAGCTCTTGCATATGGATCTATTTGGCCCTGTCAACATCCAATCAATAGCTGGAAAGAAATATACGCTTGTCATTGTAGATGAATATTCTCGCTACACCTGGGTTATCTTTCTTCGCTGTAAGAGTGATACTCCAGAAGAACTAATATCTTTTGTGAAAAAGATGGAAGTGCTGAACAATCTTACTGTTCGTTCAATAAGAAGTGATCATGGAACTGAATTCAAAAACAGTTCCCTGAACAATTTCTTTGAGAACAAGGGAATCTCTCACAACTTCTCTTAAGTAAGAACACCTCAGCAAAATGGATTCGCTGAAAGAAGAAACTGAACGATCATAGAAGCTGCTAGATCAATGCTCAATGATTCTCACCTCCCTACTCAATTTTGGGCAGAAGCTGTAAACACTGCATGTTTTACTCAAAACAGATCGCTGATAATAAAGCGATTTGGGAAGACAGCTTATGAACTTTTTCTTGGAAGGAAGCCTTCTATCAGCTTTCTTCATATCTTTGGTTGTCAGTGCTTTATCTTAAACAACAGAGATCAACTTGGAAAGTTCGACCCAAAAGCAGATGATGGAATATTTCTAGGATATTCCTCCATCTCCAAAGCCTACAGAGTTTTCAACAAGAGAAGACAAACCGTAGAAGAAACAATTCACGTCACTTTTGATGAAACTCGCTCAGCGAACTCTAAACCAATCGCTGACAATGAAGAGTTAAATGCTTGGATGTTTTCTCACTACAGAGAAACATAACCTTTCTTCTCAAACCATCAGCATTCTGATCCTTCAGCCGCTGATGATGATCCAAACATTATACATCTTACCGCTGAATCCACCTCATGGGTTTCAGCTGAACCTCTAAACACATTACTACCATCAAATCTGCCTTCGTCTGGAAACCTCTCTGGTGAACCTACTCAACAGTTAATTGCTGATGAACCTCAAACGTCCTCATCAGTAAACATCCCAATTGTTGATCCAACCTCTGAGTTAAGCGATCATGCTCCTGCTCAGCGATGGACCAGAGATCACCCAATAGATCAAATTCTCGGTGATCCAGATGCAGGTATTCAGACACGACGAAGCTCAGGTAATATCTGTCTCTTTGTAAACTTTCTCTCTTTAATAGAACCAAAGAAGACTGATGATGCCCTCAGAGATCCAAACTGGGTCAGCGCTATGCAAGAAGAGCTGACTGAATTTTCTCGAAACAAAGTTTGGAATCTCGTTCCTAGACCATCTGATAAAACTGTAATAGGCACCAAATGGGTGTTTAGAAACAAGTTAGATGAACATGGAACTGTAACCCGCAACAAGGCTCGACTTGTTGCTCAGGGATACAGACAAGAGGAAGGCATAACTATGATGAAACCTTTACCCCTGTGGCCAGGCTCGAAGCAATTCGACTATTCTTAGCTTATGCAGTCTATAAAGACTTCATCGTTTATCAAATGGACGTAAAATCAACATTTCTGAATGGAAAGCTGAATGAAGAAGTCTATGTAGAACAACCACCAGGGTTCTATGACCCTAAGCATCCAAATTATGTTTATAAATTGGATAAGGCTCTCTATGGTCTAAAACAAGCCCCTCGTGCTTGGTATGACACTCTCTCATCTTTTCTTATCTCTGAAAATTTTGAACGTGGCAAGATTGATAATACGTTATTTTTCAGAAAGATAAAAGGTCATATAACTCTTGTACAAATATATGTTGATGACATAATATTTGGTTCTACTAACCCATCTCTGTGTACTCGCTTCGCTGAAAGAATGAAGAAAGAATATAAAATGAGTATGATGGGTGAACTGACATATTTTCTTGGTCTTCAGATTAAACAATCTGACAAAGGTACATTTATCTGCCAAGGTAAGTATGTTAAAGATATGCTGAAAAAGTTTGATCTCACACAAACGTTAGCGATGAAAACTCCTATGGCACCACCCCCGACACTTAACAAAGATCCTTCTGGAAAACCTGTTAATGTCACTGCCTATAGAAGAATGATAGGCTCCCTGCTGTATCTCACAGCGAGCCGACCTGACATCATGTACTCTACTTGTTTATGTGCACGCTATCAATCTGAACCCAAGGAATCCCATCTGATCGCTGTAAAGCGAATTTTCAGATATCTGAAAGGAACTCCTAACCTCGGTCTTTGGTATCCCAAAGACTCAGGGTTCGATCTAACTGGTTATTCTGATAGTGATTTTGCAGGCTGTAAACTCGACAGAAAGAGTACCACTGGTGGATGTCAACTCCTGGGAGGAAAGCTGGTAAGCTGGACAAGCAAGAAGCAAAATTCTGTGTCCACTTCCACAGCTGAAGCTGAATACATAGCCGCTGGAAGCTGTGGTTCTCAAATCTTGTGGATGAGAAATCAACTATTAGATTATGACCTTCAGCTGTCAAAGATTCCTATCTATTGCGACAGCACTAGTGCTATCGCTATAGCAAATAATCCAGTGCTACATTCAAAGACAAAACACATAGAGATCAGATATCACTTTATCAGAGATCATGTGATGAATGGTGATATTGAACTTCACTTTATCCCTACTGACTTTCAGCTTGCTGATATATTCACCAAACCTCTTGATGAGACAAGGTTCAACTTTCTCATCAGTGAGCTTGGAATGCTGAACCTTGAAGAATAATTCTTTAGCGTTCATGTATTGTGTCAGTAATCAAAAGTTCCCCTTTCATCATTCTCTGATAAATTTTCTGACCCTCAGGTATGTTTTCTCAATCCCTACAACTGAATCTTCATTCAGTTGAGATGTTTTTTAAAATATAAACCTTAATCACTGAATCTTTCTTCAAATGATTAAAAGTTTTTTTTAAATTAAATTTATCACTGATATTTCTTGTCAGTGATCCTTTTAAAAAGAAAACCTATCCCCATCTTTACTATCAGGGATATTTTCAAAAAGAAAATCAATCGCTGATTTTTTCTTCAGTGATAATTTCAAAACGGACAAATGAGTAGTCTCTCTCTTAACTATGACGTCATTTGAACCGACAATCCACGACATGCCTTTTCTGACACGTTCGTCCGTTGCTCTTCTTTCCAATCAACTTCGTGGGACGTGTCCATGTCATGATGAGCATTTGTTTTCCCGCTTCTCTCACACTCTCTCTCCTCTCTCTCACGTATAAAAAGAATGTTTTTCCATTCTTATCATTTTTACGCCTTCTGCAAATACTTTCAAAGCAAGAATACTCTCAAGCATTCTAGCAATTCTCAAGCATTTGCATCTTCAACCTCAAAGATCAACAGGTTATTCTTGATCTTCTTCATCTTATTCTGTTCTCAAATCTCATTTATAAAATCATTTTCATTTTTGATTTTATTCTTTAAAAACCATGTTACTTTGATTTTCTCTATTCAAGAATCTTTGGTTTTTCTTCTTGTTCTTAAATCTTGTTCTAAGATAAACTGTTTTCCTCTACAAATATGTTGATTTCTTACGTTTCTTTCCTCAAAATAGAAACTAGAAAATCTTCTTTATTTTAAGACTAAACCTTTTTCTACTCGTTTATCTACTTCTGATTCAGAATGACTCAATCTGCACTTATCGCCTCAAAGAATGTCAAATTCGCAATTTCTGACTCTGAGCTCCCAAAAAACAACCATCTTGCTCGCCTCGACTTTGATGGTGTCAAGTATGCTCATCTGAAGGAGGCCGCAATGTTTCTGAAGCAATCCTGCATTGCTTACGCTATCACTGTGGATCCAACACCCTCCAAAGCTCTTCTCCAGCAATTCTGGTTTACTGCTGATGAAACCTCTATCACCAACAAAAAGGGTGAACAGGTTCCTGCTATCTCCTTCAACACTCAACTGGGCTCAGGGATGATGACTGCCCTAGGCCTGAGGAAAGCTCTACGTTTTCCCGACAAACCCAGGAATGGATTCGACGCCTTGCCAACTGACGCTGAACTCATCCAATTCCTGGATGCCATGGAATACGCTTGGGAACCCAAACCAAGAACTACGATTCCCAACAAGAAGCTGACTCTTGTGAAGAAGGCACTGATGCCTTCCCAGCTAAACTACATCTTCTCACACTTCATTCAGTGCATGAGTGGGAAGAGTGGGTCACTGGACCAAGCCAGCAAGGTTCAGGTCCAGATGGCTTACTCAGTGATAGCTGGACGCAACTTCGACTACGCAACAACTATCTTTGACGACCTGAAGTCAAAGATAGAGAAGACCGAGAGGGATCCCAAAGTTCCCTACGTACGCTTCATCTGCGCGTACCTGAAGTTTCTCTACCCTACCACTTACCCCACCAACTCGGATGCATCTTTTCCGAAAGTGGGTCAACGATCCTTGGAAGTCAAGCCGCTCCCCAACGAGGTAAGTATTTCTGAACTTCGCTCCCGTCTCTCTCTCCTCACTTCTTCGTCTTCAGCGGCCACGCAGGAGGTTCCTTCTTCTGCTATCCCTGCCGCTACCCCTTCCAAACGACCATCAACTGGCTCCCTTGGTCCTTCGAAGAAGGCCAAGGTGACCAAGGAGAAAGCTACTTCTAGCTCTATACCTAAGGATGTTTCTCTACAAACTTCCTTGGATGCTTTCGTGGGTCTCTCCTCCACATCCTCAGCTCCAACCACTTCAACCGTGCTAGCGATCTCGGCCACCGTCACAACAACAGTGACACAACCTACGATCTCAGCTCAACAACCTAAGGTAACTACCCCTATCCCTACATCTTCTATCCCCATCTCTAGTCCTTCTATTTCTTTGGTCTCTAACCCTCCTTTTATCCCTACTCCTCAGTTTGGACCCATAGGACCTGAACATCATTCTTTTGAGGAATCCATGCAATTCTACAAAATGTTTGATAATTCAGGTATCCCTATAACCTTAAACACTTCTCCCAACTCACCATATAAGCCTGGTTCTGAAACACTAACTTATCTTTCAGGTCCTAGCTTGGCGACTGTTGACAACAATGTCAACAATCTGAGTGCAAAGGTGGAATCCATGACTGCTTCTCTCAACACCACCACCAACGCTGTTCAATCAGCTGGTGAAGCGCTGAAGACGCTGACTGCCACCTGTGCCTCTAAAGCTGATATTTCTCAAATCGCTACTCTTCAGGAAGCGATTGTCAAAGTCAGGGAAGAATCCAAGCAGCAGTATGATGACATGTCTGCAAAGATCAACTCCTGCACTGCTACTCTTCAGCAAGTCCTCAACAAGCTGAATGAACCAGCTCCAACTCCTGCTCCTTCATTTACAGATGACGATAGAACTGCTCTATGCGTAGCTGTGGATTTTATTCAACAAGCTACGTCCGACATCCCTGTACTTGAAGATCGGCTCACAGGACTGGAGGCTGAAGTCCAGAAGTTGGCTCACACAAAACTTTCATCTTCTATTAAAGATCTCTCCCTCGGTGATAATGACAAAGAGGGGGAGAAGACCGCTGAAGAAAATACGGAGGTTGAAGTCACTGCTGAACAACTAAAGGAAACTCCCTCTCAGGTTGAGGGGGAGATAGCTGCTGACAAAGCCCCTCCCACCATCGCTGATATAGTCGATGATGAAGAGGAGGAAGAAGACGATGATGAAGACCTTGATCTTGAAGATCAAGAGGATGATTCTCATCAAGATGATGATGATGACGATGAAGAAGATCAATCTCTCTGGTGTTCTTCAGCCGCCACATCATCAGCGATAGCTTCGAAAGAAGTTATCCAAGCAGGGGGGAGACAAGAGACACCTTCAGGAACCCCTTCCCAAAGCAAAGGTGCATCTGCTGAGGGAACCCTGAAGATGATCTCACTACCTGAGGAGAATCCTTCTCAGGTATGCCTTACTCTTGTTCCTTTTTCCTTCTATAAAAATCCCACCCCTGTTTCTTTCTAGCCTTTATCTCTCTCCTTTCCTAAATAAATCTAACCTTTTTCATTTTTCTGACCAGACAGTTCTCTCCCCTGCTTAGGGGTAAATAGCTCCAAATAATCCCAGCCGCTGAAGCTGATGACCACATAATCCCAGTCTCTGTCAGAGAGATTGATGAAGAGGATGAAGAAGAAGAAGAGTCCCTGCAACATCATGGAAGGCCCTCAAGACCGTCTCACTGGTCTGAGGAAGAGAGAAATAAAAGAACAGAGATGATCTCTCATCTGGAGAGTCAACGACGAAAGGTCCCTTCTCAATCATCAGAACTGCAATTCCTGACTGACGCTGAAATTGAAGAATCCGTCAGGGCTGAGAAGCTGATTGCTGACTGTCAAAGAGATGCCTCTCTGGCTCTCAAAATTCAGTCTTCTCAAGTCAAAGACAAGAAGCTGAAATGCAAACCAGTAGAAGTCCAGGCAGCTCTGTTGAAAGAGATTGAAAAGGAACGCTCCAAAGAAAAAGTGGTCAGCGATAATACAATCGATTGGTGCAAGCACAAAATCGACTATCGCTCTGACCCACTGAAGATCGTAGCGGTTGCTATTTCTGGAAGAAAGAAGAAGGATAAGCTCTCTGTCACCATGGAAATTACCAGAGAGGATGGAAGCTGCAAGGCTATGTTCATTTCAAAGCTGGAAGACTTCGGCTACATGGAGTGGCTTGAGTTCAAAGATGCGCTGAAGAAATCAAAGTCAACATACAGAAACTACGTTGAAAGGGTGAATGATGCTCTCATCAACAAAGTCGCTGCAATACTAAAGGTGCCATCTACTCTTCCCTCAAAATCCATGCAAGTCAAGAGAAAGCCCGTCTCCTCCTCGTCTGATAATATCGCAGTGATAAGGAATGAAACCTCCATAAAATTCTCCAGAGAAGCTCTGTTCGGTCCTCCTCCTGATCTTTCAGTTCTGGATCTCTCTCTGCCTCCTGGCGGACCGTATGCTGCAGGACAAGTTCTTGAAGAACCTTTTGGAATCTTCTTCAGAGATGACGAGGAACAACTCAGATTTCAAAGGGTCTCTGAAATCCCTATTTGTCCCCTCGCTCTTCTCAAGGATCTCATGTGCCTATGGTGTACTCTCTCTCCTGCTGCTGAGCCAATCATAGCGATTATCTGCAAAGAATCTTTAGAGCGAAGGCAAAAAGGAGAAGAAATACCTGAGTATTTGATCAATCCTTCTAAACCCTCGTTAGATAGCTGATAGATTAGTTTTCTTTCTTGTAATCTATTAGTTTAACTTACAGTAGTTAGTACATCACTTGTACTTGTAATTTTCATTCCTTGTAAATCTTTTATTGGATTAATGAAAATTTCAGTGAAGTACTTAACTCCATCAGTGCTGTAAAAGATCCCTCAAAATAGTAATTGGGACATGTATGTTATGAGTCCTGATTATTCCATCATTTTGAACTATAAAGTAATTTTCTTCAGTTACTTTGTCATTATCAAATAGGGGGAGATTGTTGATCCAAACTCTCTCAGTGATTTGATAACGACCATCTTCTATACTTAGTGAAAATTACGTTTTAATATGTATTAGTGTTTCACCATCAGCGATCAGACTGAGTCTGTTCAGTTATCGCTGATGACCTTTCTTGTAAACATTTCATATGTATTAGTGTTTCACTATCAGCGATCAAACTGAGTCTGTTCAGTTATCGCTGGTAGTCTCTGATGTAAACAGCAACGTAATCCCAAAAGACATCTCGCGTCAACATATGTTCATAGCTGAATCAAAGACGAAGCCACTGAACAAAGACAAGTCTACTAGTGACCTGATGCGGATATCAGTGAAGCAAAGACGACTCTACTTATACGCGAAGGAACATGAGGAAAAGCTTCAGCGATAGCTGAACTTTATATCTCTGAAGGAAGAGATATTCAGCGATCAAAAGATCACGTAGCTTATGCCTCAAGTCTCCTTTTATCTTACCTTGCACAACCAGTACGATGTGTCAGAACGGACACGTCTCTGACACAAATCGTACAACAACTCTGTCAACTACACTGTTCATGATACGGCCGAAAGCATGTCTCCCAAAGTCAGACTCCCAAAGCCAATCACTGAACGCCACGTGTAAAGTGCCCTGCCATGCATTTAATGCATAGGGTATAAATAGAAAGATTACCTCTCCATCTGAGAGGGTGCTCAATCCTTGAACTCCATATAGAAACCCTTGTTTTCTATCTCTCTTAATCCCCCATTCTCTGAAATTCTTGTGCAATCATCTTAGTGTTTCTTAAGTTTGTTTAGATTGAGTCTGTCTTAATCTTATTCCGCAACAAACTTGTAAATTGTATTTGATTTATCAATAAACAATTTATTAAACTTTAATTTCTGTGTTTGTATTCAACCCCCCCCCCCCCTTCTACAAACTTGTTAAGCACCTTCGGGACCAACAACACTTGTTACACCCGGCTGGACCGGAGAGAGTCCTTGTAGCGCACAACCCCGAGTGCTTTGACCTGCACTTATGGCACCACCGATCTTCACGACGATGATCACCCGATCTCCCGCTTACAAAGGGTCTAGATTGACGAACGGGCCCAGATGGCCCCTCCTACTTCCGTTTCTCACCAACGTACCTCTTCTCATCCCTTTCCGAATTGATGTCGTCCTCAATGAGTAAGGACTCCTCGATAACCTCTTGTAAAGTCGAACACTTAGCATTTCTTATGTCCGTTCGCATTCCGGCCGGTAAACCCTGTTTATATGCTTTCATCTTCGACTTTTTGTCGGGGACTAGATGTCCCACCAAGTTTAGCTTCTCCAAGAAGAGCTTGGAGTAGCCAACAATCGACATATTCCCCTTCTTCAGATCTCGGAACTCCCGTTCCAACTTGTCCAACGACTGTTCGCTGCAGTATTTGTCCATGATCTTCTCCTTGAACATCGTCCAAGTTAGCTTAGCCAGAACTTCCGGGGTGAGGGCGGATCGTGTGAGGTTCCACCAAATCAGAGCCTCTCCCCGAAGTAGCTGAGAAGCAAACTTGACCCGTTGAGAAGGATCGCATTCACTGGACTTGAAGGCCATCTCTAATTCCTTAAGCCAATACATACAAGTAACCGGGTTGTCTGAACCCGCAAACTCCTTAGGGTGACACCCCAAAAACGTCTTGTAGGTACACCCTTTAATCTTTGATCTGATTCCCTCAACGGATGGTTCTTCAACCGTTACCACATTCGGTCCACCCGACCCCACAATAACGTTTTCAGCCATAGTCTCGGGTTGACGGTTACTGACGTATCGATCCTCTAGAAGTTTCATGAAAAACTCTTGCTGTTGGGTCATGGCCGAAGTCATGGCCAACTGTTGTTAAGCCAAAGCCGCATTCATGGCCAACATCATGCTATCCCTAAGCCGGGTCTCCATGGTAACTTCCTCCATGATGGCGTTACTGGCATTGAGGTTCCGACGCGGAATATGCCCAGGCCCTCCTCCCAAGATTCTGGGTATAGGAATGTCATCGGTGGTTACACCCACGGGAGGTCGTACAGTTGTGGATTCCACTTCTGGTTGCCCTTCTGGCATATCCGGTAATCTACTTCGAGTGTTTACCATTAATAATCTGTCATGCACGTACGAGAAATAGATTGAGAAAAGACTAAGCGAGTTGAACTCATTGTACGTACTATGTAACACCCCGAATTCTGAGAACCCATGTATTATTTTCTCGCCTGGGAACTTATATATGTTGGGATTTTTATTTACTTAATATCGAGAAAATTGGATTTAAGCATCGTGGGTTAAAAATCATCAAAGTTGGGAAATTTGGGGCTATTCACGATTGTGCCCGCGAGAGTGACAGGGTGTCACAATCGCGGAGGGCACTATCGCCGAAGGCCTTAGGGCCTCGGTACGTTTCTCGCGATTGTGCCCGCGAGAGTGACATGGTCACAATCGCCGGGGCACTATCACCCAATCTGTACCGAGGGTGGTGAGGTGCTCGCGACCATGCCCGCGATAGTGACAGATGTCACTATTGCCGGGGCACTATCGCCGACGGGGGTTTCGGGTATAAAAAGACAAGTCGCGATTTTCAGTCATTTTATCCGAGTTCTAGGGTTTGGGAGCGATTTTGGCAGCTGACTTCGGTAAGCACTCTTCCTCTAGACTTCTCTCCTCATTTATGGTGATTCTAGGTCATTAATGGTGGCCCTTAATACATTTAGGAAGTGTTGGTGGTGAGCTCTCAAGTGGTTTTCGTCTCTCCCATTTCTAGGGTTTGGTTTCCTTCCTAAGGAAACTACTAAGGTGAGTTCTTACACATTTTATCAAACTTTATACATGTCAAAAGGTGGATTTTGAATACCTAGTATCCCCCTCTTTTCACATACTTGGTTTTGTAGAATATTGTGTTAAACCTAACTTTTGGGGATATTAGTGTTTTGGATGATCTTTGGGGAAATGATGATTTATGAACTTTATTAATGTTCTTTAATTAGTTTCTACTCGGGTTATACTTTCAAGTGAATGGCATTACCATGTAAAACTTATGATCTTGGAAACATTGATATTGTGGTTAACTGCTGATAAGTTGCATATTAAACTCATTTCATATTTTGGGGATTTGAAATAAAGAGGAATTGTCTATATTTTTATTAGCGGTCTTTTGATAAGCAATGGGAGTGGTTTTGGTGGAAAACACCCTCCATATCAATTATTGCATATTAACCATTGTTGGAATTATTTGTTGAGCCTTAGGTGCATTATTTGGTTTAATTGATGCATTGGGAGTCATGACCCCGTATTTGGTTATTATTGTTCCGGCGTTGGGACGACTAGTTTTCCACGTCGAGGCACGTTAGGTACCGGGTGCGGTATAAGTCCTTCGTGCTGCACGTTAGGTACCGGGTGCGGTATAAGTCCTTCGTGCTCAAGTATTACGATATTGGATGAGGAGCTCGACATAGGAACCCGATGGGGTTGAACTCGAGTTTCCGTGGGTGTACGCTTAAAGCCACTGAGCCTGACATCCCTTGCGTGTACTTTATATGTTTATTGGCTTTACTGACCCATCAAATGACTTACTTTTGTGTTCCGTCATTCGGGTTAGTAGGCGGGTCTCCCCCGTTAACCCAAGAGGTATTGGTTTTATTTCAAAGAGCATTATTGTTATCATTATCATTATTGTTGTTGTATAAAAGGAAACCTTTTACTTATTTTTTTATATTAAATTTCTTAAATCGCAAATGTTTGATCTCACTAGGCTTTAGCCTAACACTTTTTCTTAAAATGACATGTATAACAGGTCAGGTCTCCGGTGGGGTTCGTCGGGACTGAGCGGATAGCTTTGGGTCAAGAGCGGTCTTTTTGGGAGATGCGTAGACCGGCCTTTTGATATAGTGATCATACCTTTTGGAAGAATAGCAACACCCGATATTAATCTTTCTTACTTAAGTTAGATTATTAGGTTGTTAGTCTATCCTTCATTTGATTCATTGTAATGATTATAGTACTATTTCCCCGTCCTATCGGTATGATACTTTGGGATTGATTTTAGCAGGTTTTATATCCAGGTTTTTATCTAATTATAGCAGTCATATTGCAGAAATTTCGAATTTTTATTCCGCTAATTCTTAGGGTGTTACATACTACTACCTTCATCAATTATCGTAATAACAGTAAACCAAGCATACTCACGTAACAATGCATTCATAATAGCAGTAGCTAAGTGAAATTATGAACGAACCATACACAAGAATTCTGGTCACCATCATCACAACTTTCAATTACAGTAATTCCGTAATCCTAACACTCTCCCCACCTAGGATTTCTACCCCAAGTGGACAATGAAGTCATAAAGTCTAAAACTTAAGTCTAGATACGCTAAACCATACCTAGTTCACTTAAACTAAAGCTCTGATACCAACTTATAACACCCTAAAAATAGGGATAACAAAAATCCGAAAAACGGACATGAGGTATACTAAAGTTGCCATAGCAAGAGCCTCCAAAAAATGGGGAATATATAAATAACCTGTTTAATCACAATTTGTAATTTTAACGGACAATAAATTAACAACCAACAAATCTAATTTCTACATCTAGAAAAGAGATTACAAAAGGGTTGTTATCTATAAGCCCAACGGTTCAATCCCAAAAGAAGTAGCGTCTAAGTGCAAAATCCCCAAGCTCTCACCCAAAGCATCTAAACCTGCTTAGGAACGGCGCCGCTAGAACCTGAGATACACATCGACACCAAACAAGTGTTAGGCCAAAAAGCCTAGTGAGTTGAACAATAATAAGCATGCATGAACAGTTACAAATCTTATCAGCAGTTAACCAGTGTTCAATATATGTGGAGTCATTAGGGGAGACCCAAAGCACCAATCAAGTCACACCCAAGAGTCGATATACCTTGATGCCCTTAACAAGGAACACCCCAAAGGCCCGGCACACCCGAAGACTATCGCTAAGAAAATTCCCCGAATGGCGGAGGTCTAGGCACATACCATCACAGTGGCGCCCAAGACTACATCCTCCTAGTGTACTGACTTGGTTCGTCCACATAACGCATATAGTAGGTCCTTTAGGTGTATTTCAACCCAACATATCTTAATACCAACTTCGGGTACAATATTACCATCCTATCCTCATGCAGTTCAACAAAAGACCCAAGTGACACTTATATTCATCATGCATATAAATATATCACCAAAGTGGTATTCCAACTAGAACCATCATAATACCCATACAATAATACATTTAGCATATCAAGGTACTCACATTATGTATCCATGAGAAAAACCCCAAATAAGGGTACAAATAACATACTTTATGGCATATCATCAATATCCATTTCTCCAACCATTTCCACAAAGAAAACCCAAATACTTGAACACATAGAGATAAAATAGTAACAAATAAGAGTATATGATGTGTATCTAGTTTTGACAAAGGTTAGTAAACTCACAATCTAGGTTTTGTACCAAAACCTAGAAAATATGGAAACCCTGGAAGTTGGAGAAGATGAGACTTGAAGGTGAGAAATGAGAATCTTGAAGAACACTTCAATGGGGACACTTGGATGAAGCTTGATGACCACTTAATGCTCCCAACAACCCAAAACCCTAGAAATGAATGAGGTAGGTGATGAAACCCTAAAAATTGCCTCCAAGAAGAGTTCTCCCGTTTTTGTAAAGTGTTAATGTGAGAAATAAGACTGCCAAAGTGTTTTTAAATCAACCAGACCACGTGAGCGATAATGCCCGGCGATAGTGCCATAGGAACTATCGCTTGTCACAATCGTGGAGGTTGCCACCCCCACGGTACAAGCCCGGCGATAGTGCCTTTGGCGATAGTCTAACAACCCAACCAAAAATATAAACAAGCGGATCGGTTCTTACCACTTCGTTAACGGGTGCCACCTCTACTGCTGGCACCGATCTGCTCCTAGTAACTCTTTCCGACATAGCTACAAATAAAACACCAAAGAAAACCCCATTAAGGTAACCCCCAAAGCAATAAAGTAAGTTAAGCACGCACATGTACCTGTAAATTTAAAATTACACTGGCCATATGTAATTCTAAATTAACCTTACATGTTAGTCCTCACCACTCTATTACCCGACTCCCTACGGCCATCCTATTATCTCAGTTGTGATTCACGCACTAAGTTTAAGTCTAAGCCCAACTGGTCGCCTAGATCCCTTAAACTATGGCTCTGATACCAACTCTAACAACCCAACCAAAAATATAAACAAGCGGATCGGTTCTTAAAAATATAATCTCAATGATTGAATAATAAACCATGCTTTAACGGTCCCAAACTTACAATAATTAATTCAAGGTTTGCCATAACAACAACCTATACACAACTGAGATCAAAGAACAACTAAAAGCTAAGTGACAGTCTTCTATCCGCCCTCGCTAGACCTTCTCCTTGCCTTTAGCTGCACAGCCTAATTCACGACGGCCTGAAAAGATTTTTAGTTTTGAAAGAGCGAGGGTTAGACCATAGGTCTAGTGAGTTCCCTCTAACAGTTAAGCAACAAGATATACTTTCCAGAATTCGAAACATCATTTAATAATGGCATTTAAATAAAACACGTTACGTACCACACGACCGTCCAGGACGATGTGTCTAACTCGCGCTGCCTTAATGTTGGGACACCCCCCCAACGACATAAACGGGCCACACTCCCCGGCACGAGTAGGCGGGCCACACTCCCCGACTTAGGTCACGTAACCCACAATTAATGTATGCATACACATAATCAACAACAATTTATAACACACTTGAACAGTTTAATAGACTCATGCCATCATAATAATTCAAAGTTTAAAAAAATAAACTTCACATGCTTCCATCATCAAAAGGTTTAACTTAGAAAAACTCACCTGAAGTCCACCGCTAAAAGCCTTCGCTTATTTGGATAATCCGACTCGAACCTATAAAACGAGACATCTCTTGGTGAATTAACGGTAGCTTCTAATTAAACAATTTTAACCGTAATACTCTCATTCCCAACTTCATCTATCCCTGGCGAAACTTAACACGCTACATCTAAATCGAGACAATATACCCAAAACTTTAAATAATTAAATAGAATAAGTAAATTATAGAAATAAGTGGGCTGACCACTTAAAGTTCCAACACCAACATTTATGGGCTAAATTCTCAATAATCGCATGTGGGCTCACAAATCGGTGCATGTGGGCTTCGGCCCAAATCTCCAATCGATGACCGGATTGCATTATCGACCGATAGTTCCTTTGACCGGAACTGCTATGAAACAAGATTCGACCGGTACTTAACAACCTTCGACCGGTATCAGTTTCGACCGATACCAACCTTCGACCGGTATCAGTTTCGACCGATACCAACTTTCGACCGGCATCAACAACGCTCGTACAAAACTCAGAAACACAGAGTGTGGAGATCCAAAATCACAACAATAACAACATAATTCGAACTAACCCAATCTTTTACCAACAGAGTTAAAACTACAATCATCCAGACATTAAAATTCTTAATCTCACTTTCATATTCTCAATTAGATAACAAAACCCACAAATCAAACCACTACAAAAGTTAAACAAATTAGAGATAAAAGATTAGCAAATGGTTTACCTCGAAGAGAAAACAAAATCCCACTTTGAAATCCTGGAGAGCCTTCCTTTTCTCTCGGTCTTACCCAAAATGCCAAGAACCTCAAAACTTCAAGCAGCTGCACACCATACTGATATTCCTTCTAGGGTGAAATAAAGCTTATTCTCAAATTTGCATTATAGGCCTTTCCTAATGGGCCTCCCCTCCTTTCTTACCCAAAATTTCCAACATTGCATAAATTAAGCCCGGTTATTACAATATCCCTCCCTCAAAAGAATTCCGTCCCCGGAATTCCTTCGTCGAACAAACCGGGATATTGCTCCTTCATAACCGACTCTAGCTCCCAAGTTGCTTCTTAACCTCTATGATATCGCCATTGAACCTTTACCAAGGAAATTTCCTTATTCCTTAACTCTTTCACTTTACGATCCAAAATCGATACTGGTTCCTCTACAAAGCTCATCCTTTCGTCTATTTGGACATCTTCTAACGGTATCATAACGTCACTTTCTGCTAAACACTTTTTCAGGTTGGATACATGGAAAACAGGGTGAACTCCTTGCAAATCCGCCGGTAGGTCCAACTTATAAGCTACCTCTCCCACACGCTTCGTTATCGGAAAAAGGTCCTACATATCTTGGTCTCAACTTGCCCTTCTTGCCGAAGCGAACTACTCCTTTCCATGGTGAAACTTTTAGCATCACCACGTCTCCTACTTGAAATTCTAACGGCTTCCTTCGTTTATTTGCATACATTTTCTGGCGCTCCTGAGCCACCTTCAACCGTTCTCGAATCTGATTAACCTTGTCGGTTGTCACTTGCACGATTTCCGGTCCTGCTAACTGCTTCTCACCCACTTCGTTCCAACATAAAGGAGTTCTACACTTTTTCCCATACAACGCTTCAAATGGAGCGGCTTGTATATTGGCGTGATAATTGTTGTTATAGGAGAACTCTATCAAAGGTAGATGATTCTCCCATGAGCCTTTGAAATCGATCACACAGGCCCGGAGCATGTCTTCTAACGTCTGAATAGTCCTTTCACTCTGACCGTCCGTCTGAGGGTGATATGTTGTACTCAATCTGAGTTGTGATCCCAACTCTCGTTGAAGGCTTCTCCAAAACGTTGATGTGAAATGAGCATCCCGATCTGACACGATTGAAGTCGGCACGCCATGCCTGGATACGATCTCATCAATATACAGTTTAGCTAACTTTTCTAACGGATACGTCTCCTTGATCGGTAGAAAGTGAGTAGATTTTGTGAGTCGATCCACTATCACCCAAATAGCATCGCGCCCCTTAGGTGATCGCGGCAATCCCGTCATGAAGTCTATTATTATATCGTCCCACTTCCAAACCGGTATTTCCAACGACTGCAACTCCCCGTACGGTCTTTGATGCTCCGCTTTCACCTTCAAACACGTTAGACATCTCTCAACGAAATAAGCTATGTCTTTCTTCAAACCTGTCCACCAGAAATTCTGCTTCAGATCTCGATACATCTTATTGGTTCCCGGATGAATTGAGTAGCGCGACTTATGCGCTTCTTCCAATACTCTCTTCCTAAGTTCTCCCCGCTTTGGAATCCACACTCTTTTCTCATAACATCTAACCCCACGATTGTCCACAGTTAACAAGTCAATGATTCCCACGATTCTTTCGCTTTTCAAATTTTCACTCGACACAGCTTCCTCTTGATATTGCTTGACTTCATCTAGAAAACTTGAAATCGCCTCAACTCGAAACGCTACAATTTTGGATACCGAACTATGCTCTTTCCGACTTAAGGCGTCCACTACCACATTAGCTTTTCCCGAGTGATAAAGAATCTCACAGTCATAGTCGCTCAACAATTCCATCCACCTTCACTGCCTCATGTTTAACTCCTTTTGATTGAATAAATGCTGAAGGCTCTTATGGTCGGTATAAATTTGGCATTTAACCCCATACAAGTAATGCCTCTAGATTTTCAATGCGAACACCACAGCTGCCAGCTCCAGATCGTGCGTCGGATAATTCCTTTCGTGCTCCTACAATTGCCGAGACGCGTAAGCTATTACCTTTCCATCTTGCATCAACACACATCCTAGACCAAGCTTTGAAGCGTCACTGAAAATCATAAAGCCTTCTGTACCTTTGGGTAATGACAGGATCGGTGCACTACTCAATCTTTTCTTCAATTCGCTGAACGTATCCTCCTGAGTTTCCTTCCATGCAAACTTAACATTTTTCCTCGTTAAAGCGGTTAATGGCGTGGCTATCCTTGAGAAGTCTTGGATGAACCTTCGATAGTAGCCCGCCAAGCCAAGAAAACTTCTCACTTCGGACGGCGTCTTAGGCGCCTCCCACTCTTCGATTGCCTTAATCTTCGCTGGATCCACTTTGATTCCGTCTTCCAACACCACGTGTCCTAAGAACTGCACCTCTCTTAGCCAAAATTCGCACTTCGAGAATTTGGCGTACAACTTCTCTCGCTTAAGCAAGTCTAACACAGCTCGCAGATGCCTTTCATGATCTTTCATGGATTGTGAATAGATCAGTATGTCATCAATGAAAACAATGACACACTTGTCCAAGAAAGGACTGCATACCCTATTCATCAGATCCATGAATGTTGCCGGTGCATTTGTCAGCCCAAAAGGCATGACTAGGAATTCGAAGTGTCCATACCTCGTGCGAAAAGCAGTCTTAGGTACATCCTCCTCTCTCACCTTCAGCTGATGATAACCCGAACGCAAATCTATCTTCGAGAAGTGACTTGCTCCTTGCAACTGATCAAAGAGATCATCTATCCTCGGAAGCGGATACTTATTTTTAACAGTTAATTTGTTGAGCTCTCGATAGTCTATACACATTCTCAACGACCCGTCCTTTTTCTTGACAAATAACACGGGTGCTCCCCACGGCGACGTGCTGGGTCGGATAAAACCTTTATCCAACAGTTCCTTCAGTTGAGTCATCATCTCCTTTATTTCGGCTGGGGCTAAACGATAAGGAGCTCTTGCTATTGGTGCCGCTCCCGGTACCAAGTATATCCTGAACTCCACTTGCCTATCCGGTGGCAGAGTAGTTAAGTCTTCCGGAAACACCTCCGGATACTCACACACTATCGAAATGGATTCGAAACTCTTCTTCTCTTTCTTAGCGTCTAACACATACGCTACGAATCCCATACACCCTTTCACTAAGCAACGCCTAGCCTTGATCATCGAGATCAAACACGACTTTCTATCCCGACGATCCCCATAAACTATAACTTCCTTCTGATCCGGCAAAGCTATCCGGATTAGCTTCTTATTACAAACGATACTGGCATCGTTAGATGCTAACCAATCCATCCCCACTATGACGTCAAATTGCCCCATACCCATCGGATACAATCGCAAAGGAAAGGTATGTCCGTCAATGTCTATTCTACACCCGTCATAAACTTCTCCCACTAAGACTCGACTATCATCAGCTACTTCTACATCAAACCTTTGACTAAGCTTCTTGGGTTTCACCAGCAGTTTGTGCACAAAATTCGGTGACCCAAACGAACGGTTTGCACCCGAATCAAACAACACTTTAGCAAATACCGAGTTTATGGGAAAAGTACCTGTTACTACATCTGGCGTCTCCACCGCCTCCTCAGCTGTCATGTTAAAAGCCCTTGCTCTCGCCCGAGCTGGCTCCACCTTCTTCTCGATCCCTTTATCCCCAAATACTCCAGCAGCACCCTTCTTCAACTGTGGGCAGTCTGTCCTGATATGATCAGGAGACCCATACTGATAATACATTCTCGACCCTCGGCAGTCACGAGCCATATGCCCAGTTTTCCCACATTTGAAACACCCTTCTCGCCCTACCAAACAATCCTCCATGTGAACCCGGTTGCACTTGACGTACGGTTTGTTTTCAAGCCTCGGACTTGCACGGTGGTCAGGTCTTGCCGATTTAAGCGTCTTGAAATCACGGTTCGACCCTTCCCACTTTCGTTTGTCTCCACTTCTCTCGGTGGCCTGACGGTTCTTCTCTTTCTCTCTTAACTCGGCTGCATTCACCGCCGCCTGAAATGTCGTTGGTTCTTTGTTTGCGATGAACTCCCGAATATTACCCCTTAATCCATAAATGAAACGCTCCACTCGCCTTTCCTCGTTAGGCACATAAATTTCAGCAAATTGAGATTTCTCGATAAATTTGGTCGTATACTCCCGGACCGTCATATCCTTCTGTTCCAAATTCAAAAATTATTCCTCCAGTTTCTTAACTGCCGCCAGCGGGCAAAATTGTGTCCTAAACCTTTTCACGAACTCGATCCACGACATTTCTCTAGCCACAGCTAATCCTTGCACTCCAGACTCCACGTCCCACCACATTACTGCTTCATCCTTCAGCATCGACAACGCATACACAACCCTGTCCCCCTCCGAACACTTGCTGGTATCGAATGCCAATTCAATCCCTTTTATCCATTACATTCCCAACACCGGATCACATTCCCCCTTGAAAGTAGGGGGTTTGCAGGCCGCAAATTCTTTGAAGCTACACCCCCTCTCCGCTACAGTTTTGGTCGACACTGCAGGTGTCGATTGAGAGTGACTTCCCATTAAGGTAACCCCCAAAGCAATAAAGTAAGTTAAGCACGCACATGTACCTGTAAATTTACAATTACACTGGTCAGATGTAATTCTAAATTAATCTTACATGTTAGTCCTCACCACTCTATTACCCGACTCCCTACGGCCATCCTATTATCTCAGTTGTGATTCACGCACTAAGTTTAAGTCTAAGCCCAACTGGTCGCCTAGATCCCTTAAACTATGGCTCTGATACCAACTCTAACAACCCAACCAAAAATATAAACAAGCGGATCGGTTCTTAAAAATATAATCTCAATGATTGAATAATAAACCATGCTTTAACGGTCCCAAACTTACAATAATTAATTCAAGGTTTGCCATAACAACAACCTATACACAACTGAGATCAAAGAACAACTAAAAGCTAAGTGACAGTCTTCTATCCGCCCTCGCTAGACCTTCTCCTTGCCTTTAGCTGCACAGCCTAATTCACGACGGCCTGAAAAGATTTTTAGTTTTGAAAGAGCGAGGGTTAGACCATAGGTCTAGTGAGTTCCCTCTAACAGTTAAGCAACAAGATATACTTTCCAGAATTCGAAACATCATTTAATAATGGCATTTAAATAAAACACGTTACGTACCACACGACCGTCCAGGACGATGTGTCTAACTCGCGCTGCCTTAATGTTGGGACACCCCCCCCAACGACATAAACGGGCCACACTCCCCGGCACGAGTAGGCGGGCCACACTCCCCGACTTAGGTCACGTAACCCACAATTAATGTATGCATACACATAATCAACAACAATTTATAACACACTTGAACAGTTTAATAGACTCATGCCATCATAATAATTCAAAGTTTAAAAAAATAAACTTCACATGCTTCCATCATCAAAAGGTTTAACTTAGAAAAACTCACCTGGAGTCCACCGCTAAAAGCCTTCGCTTATTTGGATAATCCGACTCGAACCTATAAAACGAGACATCTCTCGGTGAATTAACGGTAGCTTCTAATTAAACAATTTTAACCGTAATACTCTCATTCCCAACTTCATCTATCCCTGGCCGAACTTAACCCGCTACATCTAAATCGAGACAATATACCCAAAACTTTAAATAATTAAATAGAATAAGTAAATTATAGAAATAAGTGGGCCGACCACTTAAAGTTCCAACACCAACATTTATGGGCTAAATTCTCAACAATCGCATGTGGGCTCACAAATCGGTGCATGTGGGCTTCGGCCCAAATCTCCAATCGATGATCGGATTGCACTATCGACCGATAGTTCCTTTGACCGGAACTGCTATGAAACAAGATTCGACCGGTACTTAACAACCTTCGACCGGTATCAGTTTCGACCGATACCAACCTTCGACCGGTATCAGTTTCGACCGATACCAACTTTCGACCGGCATCAACAACGCTCGTACAAAACTCAGAAACACAGAGTGTGGAGATCCAGAATCACAGCAATAACAACATAATTCAAACTAACCCAATCTTTTACCAACAGAGTTAAAACTACAATCATCCAGACATTAAAATTCTTAATCTCACTTTCATATTCTCAATTAGATAACAAAACCCACAAATCAAACCACTACAAAAGTTAAACAAATTAGAGATAAAAGATTAGCAGATGGTTTACCTCGAAGAGAAAACAAAATCCCACTTTGAAATCCTGGAGAGCCTTCCTTTTCTCTCGGTCTTACCCAAAATGCCAAGAACCTCAAAACTTCAAGCAGCCGCACACCATACTGATATTCCTTCTAGGGTGAAATAAAGCTTATTCTCAAATTTGCATTATGGGCCTTTCCTAATGGGCCTCCCCTCCTTTCTTACCCAAAATTTCCAACATTGCATAAATTAAGCCCGGTTATTACAGATAGTGCCAATGGTACGTCTCTGGCGATAGTGCCTCCGGCGATAGTGCCAATGGCACAATCGCCAGGCATAATCGCTGGCATCCCAAAACAGTCCGAAACTTAACCAAATTCGATGGCGAGGGCGAGGTTTGAACGATTAACAAAGGTAATTCAATACATGACATTTTAACATAATTCAAGATCATAAAATGTACACAAAGACACACATTCACACATAAGCGAAATCAATGCATTAAGGGAGACATAACACTTACCTTAAGAATTTACGGGTGTTACAAATAGACTGATCCAATAGCTTCGAGTCCAACTTAAAACCATGATGAAAGTTATTGGTAGCTCACAACTTGATGTTGATAAGAAGTTCACAAATCCCATTTTCTATCCATGTGGGACGAGATGTTACAAAAAAGTTACAAAAATATTTAATCTCTCACTAAATTTTCCTCACTCACATACCACTTATTTCTTACCCTTTACCTCACTTAATACCCCTTATAGAAAAGAGTATGTTCACCAAATTTTATTTCTATACATGTGTGTATCTGTGGGTTTTGCAAACTGTTTGCACATATTTTAATTACTTGAAAAATCTTATATTATTTGTTTTAAGGACCTATACTAGAAAAATATATAATGTAAGTTATAATCTAAGAGACTATTCAGTTGTGGCTTAATGGGCTGTATAGGTCATATAACTTATTCTCTCAGTCATACATTGGTGTTCGGAAGTGACTTATTGGGTCAGAAATGAGCTTATTCGCTCAGCTTGGTAACAAAAGTCATATGTATACAACCCTTCCTCTTCCATCCTTACCCCTCTTCATAAAAAAAGAGAGAAAGAAACAGAACCAAGGTCGGTCTCTTCCCCTCCCCCACACTCCATCTCCGGCGGTTTCTTCTCCTCCCCCACACTCCATCTCCGACGGTCTCCTCCTCTCCCCCACACTCCATCTCCCGCAGTCTCCTCCCCTCCCCACACTCCATCTCAGGCGGTCTCCTGCCTTCCCCCACACTCCATCTCCGACGGTCTTCTCCCCTCCCCCTCCCCCTCCCCCTCCCCCACACTCCATACTCCATCTCTGTGTTGTTTTAACAGAAGTTGTGTTGTTTTAATGGTGATGCTTTGTTTTCGGTTTTAGACCGATTTTGAAATCTTCTTTGTTGTTTGAAATCTTCTGTGTTGTTTGAAATCAATTTAGGGTTTTGATCTAGAAGTTTATTTGATTTAGGGGTTTTGATTTAGGGGCAAGTCTGCTTGAAATTCCATATATAGATAGAGGGGTAAAATGGTCATTTATGACATTTAGACCGTTTATTCAATCCAACAACCGAACAACAATTTATCTGATATCATTTAGACAACTTTATCAATACAGACAACTTTATACATACAGGTCTTAATGGAAAATGAACTGAACAGACCCTAAGTCATTCAAAAATATACATTTTTCGGCAAAATCTTATCTTGATATTTATTTTATATTTTTTGATAACTTTTTTAAAAGAACATATATTTAAAAAAATGAAATAAAACAATTATATGTTTCTTGTAAATATTATTTATTATATATTATCTGATAATCGTTACAAGATACAAACAATATCGTATTGTATGAACTATGAAGTGAAGCTTTTATAAATATCTGAATCAAACTCTTTCCTAACATTGTGTGTCTCAATATATGTGCATCTATTTCAAGTAACTAAAGATTGTTTTCTTTTTCTTATTTTGAATTAGGAATTAGTCTTTAATTTTTCTTTGACAACTAGCAAATGACAACTTTGTCAGGGACGGATCTACTTAGGTGGTAGTGGTGGCACGTGCCACCATATTATTTCTCTAGCGCAGGGTAAAAAATTTTAGATTTGTAAAATGTGCAACCGTATCGTTTTTGAAGGTGCTACCGTATTATTTTGGAAACTTTAAGAAGGTGCAACTATAACTCGTAATCAACCAAAAAAACAAAAAAAACTTTTTAAATCAATCAAAAAATCGAAAAAATCCATTGAAATTAACCAAAAAAACCGAAAAAACCCTTGAAATCGATAAAAAAAACCAAAAAATCATTCGAAATCAAGCAAAAAGCTTAAAAAAATCCCTCGAAGTGGAGGATTTTGGCTAAAAGCACATAAGACAATGTTGAACGTCGGTAAAAACCGTGTTTTTTGTAATTATTTTTTTTTTGTCTATATTATATGGTGCCACCGTATGAAAAAAATTCTGGGTCCGTCCCTAAACTTTGTCCTCGATAAAATTCTAACACTATATTAACAAAATTATTAAATCTCTATTTATCGTAGATGAAAGATCGTGTGAGAAATGAAGTTAAGGTGAGAAGATAAGAAGAGATTTGGACCATTGATCACTTTTAATCTCAAAATCACCCATGAATCACACTTGATATAAGAATTGATTCGGTTCATCTCGGTAAATCTCATCTCGATGCATCTCATTCTAATACGCATCCAATGGTAGCGATCCTTTCTTACCCCTCTTACTGTAACCTTTATTCTCACAAAAATCCAACCCTTTTGTCGTATCAATTGTTTATTTATACTTGGTTTTTTCATCCTTTCAAATTGCTGACTTTTTTTTTTCTTCCAAAATTTAAAAATACGATAACTTGTTTGACTAAATTTATCTCAAATGAATAAACTTTGGAACACTACTACTAATATTTATTGCATATTTTAATTTGTTAAGCCCCTTTTTCAAAAGGGTAAATTGCATCAAAATGGAACAAACTTTCACCTTATTCCTATTTTAGGGAACGAACTTTCAAAAACCTTATTTTAGGCCTTAAACCAAACTTCACATATATTTAAGGGTCTCGGTTACCGGTTTAATAGGTTACCGGTTACTTTAAAATGTTTTAACAATTTTTTTACATCAACAATGCCTATTTGGATATTCAATTTCCATGTCATCGCTGATTGAAATCGCCATGTCACCAAGGGTTAAAAACATAAACTTACCACAAAAATTAAATCACCACTGTGAAATCTCAAACCCATTTGCTTTCTCTCTTCCCTCTTTTGAACCCTACGAATTCTCTTTCTATCGTCGCCCTCACGCCGTCGCCAACCAGTAGTTGCCCACTTGCCCTCACGCCGTCGCCGCCCTCACGCCCTTGCCGTTATTGTCCAGTCTCCACTGTGTTTATGCCTTTACTCCTCGTTATTCTACTCTTTGTCTCCCTTGCTACAACCTTCGACCACTGCTGCCGCCTTGTCGTCGTCTCTGCTAATCACAGGTAGTAGATTTGATCTTTTCTTTATGGGTTCGTTTTCTGGGTGTTGTTCTTGAACCTCTTTAGGTCCGTTTTGTAGGTGATTGATGATATATTTGTGGTTGCTGATTTATATTGATAGATTTGTTTCTGAAGCATATAGATTGTAGATTGTTGGTTTATTTCGGTTGATCTTTTTGTGGGTGGGTTCTATGTCTAAGCATATAGTTTTTTACATTGCACATTTTTGTTCATGTTGGCTGCTGCAGAATGTCAACCACAAAGTCCCAAACTTTTGATTCAAATAATCCTCAAATAAAAAAACAAAAGCTTCCTATGTCTGCACATTCTTGATATTGTTTTCCATCATCCTGTTAGATTCTTGTAAGTTAAATCACAAAAGGCTCCAACTCTCGGCTACATACATGTTAACAATTTACGGCTAAACGAGCAACATTAGAAGACATGGACAGGCTAAACTACTGTTTCTAAGACAATAACTTATTAGGGATTGAGGATTTGCGACCATTGTCCTTGTTATGTTTATATCTAAAAGCAATGTTAAATGATTTTTGTAACAATGTTCAGTTATCGATCTTATTCTATTTTTGTATGGCTTGAATATTGTAAATTTTTATTATTGATTGAACAAAAAAATCGATTTTTGAAGTTTAAAGAACTTACATGGGTTTGGTGGATATAGATTTCTTTGATATTGGAAAAAATAAATTTTGATCCTATTAATTTATTTAAATTCAATTTAATATACGTGAGGACTCGTACACGAAATGAAACAACATTTTAATTAATTTTTTAATTTTATCTAAAAATATGATGTGTAATTTTAGTTGTCAAAAAAACAGAGTTTTATGTCATGTCATAATTATTGGTGTCACATCATCATTTTAAATTTATTAATTGTTATTGACTTGATCCATATCATCATTAACAGGTCATCAGGTAAAGTAGTCCCTTAAATATGCCTGAAGTTTGGTTCAAGCCCTAAAATGAGGATTTTCAAAGTTCGTTTCCTAAAATAGGAATGGGGTGAAAGTTTGTTCCATTTTGATACAATTTTCCCTTTTCAAAATGATACGGTTGTTTTGTTTCATCATGTTCTCGAATTTTAAGAGAGAAAAAAAAAGAAAATAAAAGAAAGAAAGAAAAGAAAATTAAAAGAATTTTCTTTTATTTGTGTTTTTAAGAGCAGAGGGAAAAAATGAAAGGAAAAATAAATTTCATGTGAATATTGGAGAAAAGAAATAAAAGATGTTATTTACAAATATACCCTTTAAAATATATCATTTAAAATGAATGGTTGAGTAACAATCAATCTTGTTTCTTTCATTTTTTTTACTTTCCTCTCACATTTTGGAGTAAACTTATCATTATTATTTTTCGATTTCTTTTTTTCTTTGTTTCCCAAAAAAGTTTAGAGAGCACACATTTTTAGGGGTCGTTTGGTTCACATAATGGAATTTGATGAAATTGGAATTCATCGAAGGAATTTGATTTTGAAATAATTGGAATGAAATTTGATGGAATTTGACCATGCATTTGGTTGGTAGGAATTCAATTCTTTCACTTAAGCCAAAGAATGATGAATTCTTTAAATTGTGGAATTCAATGGAATTGGAAAGATTCTATCGCTTTTATTCAGTAAACCAAACATGATCTTGGAATTTGGCCAATGGAATTGGTCATTCCAATTCCATGAATCAAAGAGCCCCTTACTTTCCTTCTCTTTCCTTCGTAATAAAGGTCTCAAAAACACATAATTAAAGGTTTTAATTGGATTATATGCAGATCAAATCATAATTGACAACGAAAAAGAATGAATCAATCTAAACCATTCAATTTTAAATCGATATGTGAACCAAATACAAACCTAAAGTTATATATATATATATATATATATATATATATACATGTGTGAGTGTTTCAATTGCAAATCAAGCAATTCTTATAAACTATATAAACCATTATATAAGAAAACAATAGAGATATTTATGGACAATTATCATGATTCATTAATTATGATTAAGATATATATGAAATATGATATGGTTCATTATGATCATGACTTTAGATTATGAAACAAAATAAAATTATATATTTATTAGACTAGATTAACGGTTGAGATTGACTTGTATAGTTTGTTAGAATTTGATGGTTTGTAAATGAAACACTATATATAGGCGTAGGATCGCGTAAGAAGATAAAGTTAACGTGAGAAACGTGAGAAGTGGATCTGAACCATTTATCACTTTTAATCAAATGTCCTTCCATAAATTGCGACTTAGAAGGAAATTGATCCGACACATCTTATCTCGATGCATCTCATCCTAATGTACATCTATTTCTCATCCAACGGTTGATAATCACTTCTCACGCTTCTCACCTTAACCTTAACTTCTCACAGGAACTCAATCATATATATATATATATAGCCATAGGTTCAAATGAGAAATGCTAAATGTGTGAGAAATAGAAAAGTAATGCTAGCCATTCATAGAGTCAGGATCGGATTTGACTGGTCAAATATTGCGTATTTGACTAGTCATGAATTGCGGCTTTGACTGGTCAAAAGTTGCGGCTATTCTAAAAATAGAAGAACAATTTCGTAACTTTTACAAATACGCGGGACGAGTTCATATATGAACTTGTATGATTCACATATGAATTATATGTTCATATGTGAACCAGTGTAATTCACATATGAACTCTTTTAACCGATCCATATATGAATCTTTGTGATTCATATTTGAACTAACTAACTGATTCACATATGAACTAATTAACTGTAAGCTCATATGTGAATCAGTTGAACTATTTAACAGATTCATATATGAACCTTTGTGATTAACATATGAACTAATTAACTGATTCACATATAAACTAATTAATTGATTCACATATGAACGTATAATTCATGTGTGAATCACATAAGTTCACATATGAACTCGTCCCGCGTATTTTACGAAATTACCCATCTATCTTCTACATACCACGCAAGGAATTATTCGCGGTTTCACGGTCAAAACCGCAAATGTTGACTAGACGAAGAGTTGGGATCATTTCTCTATTTCTCACACACTTAGCATTTCTCATTTGAATCTCTCCCTATATATATATATATATATATATATATATATAGAGAGAGAGAGAGAGAGAGAGAGAGAGAGAGGGGGGGATTCAAACGAGAACGGTACCTATTTAAAAGAATACGAGAATAATTCTGGACCAATCATTTTATTAAATAATACCTTAAATAAAACTTTCTAAAAAATCACCCAAAAGGGCATATATGTCATTTGTTTTATACATAATATAAATGGAAACTCATTTATTTAAATATAGATTAAATAATAATAAATTTAATTAAGGTATTTATTTTATGATTTAAGCATTATTAATTTTTTATTTATTTACTTATTATTTTTTACAATATTAAAATAAGTGTGATTTAGTTTTTCATTCTAAATATTCATTTTTATAGAATTAGTTTATTTAGTAAAAAAAATTTCAATTTTTGTCAAAAATCACATTTAATATCCACAATTAATCGACATTTTTTTTTTCATAAAAAGGATTCGTTAATTTTCATCAATGTATCATAATTGATATTGATCATAGTAGGAAAGAAATGTAAGTTATTTGCAACATTACAAATGATATGTTAAATTATGAATTACGTTTTGAAATAAATGTGATATTATACATTTTAAATATATTTTGCTACATATCACATATGATTATGTTTTTTATTATTTTCTTTTTTAAATTTTAATTTAAATAATTGTTTTTCAAATTTTAAATCACATATGATTATAAAAACATTTTGAAAAATGTTAATTCATTATGATTCACATATGATTAGGAAAACATTTTGAAAAAAAAAAATTAATTCATTATGAATTACATGTGATTTTGATAACAAAAAGGTTAACATTACAATTGATATGTGTAAATTATGAATTACGTTTTGAAGTACATGTGATCTTATACATTTTAAATGCATTTTACTACACATCACATATGATTATGTTTTTATTATTTTTCTTTTTTAATTTTTAATTTTTAATTTTTAATTTGAATAATTGTTTTTCAAATTTTAAATCACATATGTTTTTATTACCCTTATGACGTCATTTCATTTAATAACCATATTTAATTTTGTTTTTATTAACAAAATAGATGAAATTGATCTGGGTCATTGATCAATGAAATATACGCAGGGCCGTCCCTGGAGGAGGGCGGGCCGGGCGTACGCCCAGGGCCCAAACTAGAAATACGGGCCCAAATTCTTTTAACTATATAATAGTAGTAAAAAAATTAGTTAACAAAAAAAACAATTTTTTTAGTATCTAATAGGACTCAAAGAATTTCGTATTATATAAATATCCAAACATGTAATAACTAATTACACTCGAAATGAAAAAAATATGTAAAAAGTTAATTGGTCGTTCATTTTACAGTATTGATTATAGTTTCTTTAAGGGTTTTTTTTAATCTAATATCAAAGTCTAAAATTACTTACCTAGAAAACCTTGATATATTATCCATAATTCATCTCCCACCGACTCTTTTGATTATTCAATCCATATGAATTCTATATTTCCTTTAGAATATGGTAAACTATATTACTATAACCAACATATTTCCTTTAAGTACTCTCATATCTCAAGAATAATAATAATATCTCAAACTATAACCAACATGAGCTTTTGATTCTAAGATTGATGATTCAAAAAATGATTGTTTTTACCCTAAAAGTTTAAAATGGTGATAGAAAAACATTAAGATGAGGTGAGATGGGAACATAACTAATTTATATTGATTTACATAGAGTTGTACTCCGAATAATCACACCCCAACTAATGTCAATTTATATATTAAATATATATCATAAGGATGTTTTTGATGTTGGAACATATTAATGATGCTATGAAAAAATGATATGGTAGATCATATTAATTTATAAATAATTATTGATTGATTTTTAGTCTAGGAATTATCTGAAAAATGGTTTATATAAATTATTCGTATTTCTTGAATTCAATGTTATTTCTTATGATACAAAGCGATATATTAAATAATTTATTTTCGTAGGGCCTTGTTTTACATCTCGTCCAGGGCCCAAAAATTTTCAGGATCGGGCCTGAATATACGGTTAAAAATGGTTTGTAAATTTTGTATAAATGGGATAGTTTGCAAATGAAATCACATCTCTCTCTCTCTCTCTCTATATATATATATATATATATACATATGTATGTATGTATGTATGTAGGCGAAGGATTGTATGAAAAGTTGAGTTAACTGTGAGAAACGTAAGAAGTAGATCTGAACCGTTGATCTCTTTTAATCTCAAGCTCTCCCATAAATTGCGGCTTAGAAGAGAATTGATCGGATGCATATTGATACATCTTATCCTAATAATGCGTCCATTTATCATCTAACGATCGATAACCACTTCTCATGCTTCTCACATTAACTCAACTTTTCACCGAAACCCAACCCTAATATTGACCTTTTTTCCTTTGAAATATTATAATATTAGAAAAACACAATCATAAATTATAATCGTACATATTTCTATTACATTAGTAAAAATACTAATATCACATTAGCAACCACAATCGTGTAACGATGATTCATAGTTAACAAATTTATAACTTCTTATTTAAATTATCATATCAAACTTTTAATCCCAATTCCCATATGACAATTTAGCAATTGTTCTGTATCACAATAATCTATAAATGGATTAGTTGCTTTAGTGTTTTTTTATTTTTTATATTGCAATGTTTTGTTTTGAAAAATTTAGGTTATCCATTTACAAGTTTAACATCAATTTTGTTTTCAGTTTAAAATACACGCATTAAAAACACGCATATTGTTTAAGATCTAAAAAGTCAAAGTAAAATGTTTAATTAAAATAAATGAAGTAATTTATAAAAATAATAATTATGGATTTGGTCCAAGTGGTTTGGGTGGTTTTTATGAAATTGGTCCTTACACTTCATTTATTGCAAAATTGAACTCATCGTCTACATGTTTGTAACGATTTGGTCCCTCACTCTCAAAGGTCATCCACTTCATCCCTTAAAGCTAAGGATATTTCCAAGCATTTTCACTTTTTTTTGTCTTTTTTCTAAATTTACTATATTATATTTAATTATATATACACACACACCACATCGTCATCCTTGTCGTCTCCGTGAAGTACCAACATCTATGCCCACCGACCACTAACATCCACGACAACCTTTGTGCCCAATCCTTCACCCACCTGCATCACGATCTTTGTCTCCGCGAAGCACCTTCGATAAATAAACCCCCACCAGCAAGAACCCACATTCTATGTGCAAAAAGCCTACCAGCTAGAACAAAAATCACTTAACATACTAGAAAACTCATTGGAATGCACACACATGCAACATACAAATGCAATATATACATAATCCCCTATTGCTTCGATATATATATATATATATATATATACACATACATACACCCCCCTTGTATACATCATTTGCTAATGATATATATGCACACATGCTCTCTCACATGATATACATACACACACACACACCGTATATGATAAATATATATATATATATATATATATATATATATACATAGTTACATACATATATTCTCTGTGAACCACACCCTAAACTCTTGACGAACTCAACAACTCTGGGCAACTTTGTCTCGAACACACACACACACACATATGGAGGTAGGTGGTGGTGGGTTAAGTTGGTTGGTGATTAGGTGATGGGTGGAGGTTGAGTGGGTGCTGATGGTGTAACACCCTCAAATTTGGTTAGAGCAACTAATTAAAATTTCGATATTACACCAAGTAAAAGATAAATCTTCAAAATAAAATTCTCTATTTGACCTCAACAAATATAAACTCTAGTCTTATAAGTCGGGTGTTACTTAATCTCAACTATAAGTTGTTCTTCCCGAAACAACAGCGGAAGACTGCACTAAGGTGATCACTTCTCGAGCATAGAACTAGCACTCCTCTCTGTACAATGTCACTAACACTATTCCCAACCGGAACCTGTTGCACATGTCGACAAATAAAAAGGTTAGGCTAACGCCTAGTGAGTTCAAGAGTTTTACATAAACCAATATATCTTTATAGGAATATATCTCTAATGAAATCGTGATCTTTCAAATGGTTTACTTTAAATACGAAGACGTCACTTTTCCAATTTCATGCATTTTTCAAAGGTGGGCATCCCTCTAACAAACTTTATTTATAAAACGTTGCATCCCAAAACACCCATCACGGATGAGGTAAAATACTCAACCGACCCTACGTGGTTAAAACCCACATGTACAATGTGATGCCAAAAACACGGACGCTAGGCCCAATACTCACGCGACCATAAATTGAAAGGAAACCCAAACACTCAAACGTGGGGCGACATACATCATTCAAACCTTAATATACGTGGAGGAGGGTCCAATATTAAGGTCCTCATTTACTTTTGACTACAAAAGACCAAAGAGGATAAAGTGAAATATATCCTTATATTTAAAATGTTGATAACCGACGACGGGGGAGACTCGTATCCGTTGAGGGTAGAGGAACACAAAAGTATGCCACCCATGCAATGTTAATCGCATGACACCTCCCGACATCATAGCCAGGAGTCCCTACGACTCCTTTAACAAGTGTCACCCCAAGTCAGCTGACCTTGATGAACATTCCGAAGAACTCAATCCCGAAGGCCCGACACACTTAAAGACTACCTCCTAGGCATTACTTCAAGCGGCGGAGGTCATAGCGCCTACTTCCCCGGTAACGCTAACAGACTCAACCCTCTTAGCGATTGCTTGCAAAGTTTCCGTCCATAAAACATGGATACCGGAGTTTAACCCCGCAGTACCCAATTGGCCACCCAAAAACAGACTGACTTACGTGCCTATGGATCCAATGCAACACAGTCTAACCTTACTGGACTACACATGAATGACCAAAGCACTCGAGCCCGTAACCAACCTCAATACGCAACACAGTGCATTAATACGTACGTCGATAGTTGAACTCTTCATTGAGCCATATAAAACCGGACAAGTGTCCTCAAAACTCCTTTAAAACGACATCGAGCCAAAATACTCAAAACCTATTTTGACCAATGATTAACGTTTTTCAAATGTTAAATGCACTCGACCCATACCATGCAATCACATGCTCTAATATACTTGAATGGACTCCAACACAGTTTAAGTCGGGACAAAAGGTTTCCCAAAAAGATTTATACCCTTAATCCTTTCAAAACGTCCCATAACACAAAATTAAACATTTTACCCAAACCAACACTAAAATGCCTTTTAACCAAATAAACTCATTTATGCAATAAATCACCAAAATACGTCCATATACGTCTCACTTATCAAGATGCCCAAAAATCCCGAAATGTGGGTATTTTATAAGTTTATAAAGTTAAAAACTTCCAAGTAACCCAAAACTTATCAAGTGATCAGCAGTTAACAATTTCATGTAAAACACAAAATACTTTAAAATGAACATTTTGCCATGTACAACGTTTTCGCAAATCAACTTGAATTCACCTTGCTAGGTTAGGTTAAACCTAGGTTCCAAATCCAACCATTAGCCTTCAATAGTGTAGATCCACCATTTCCAAGCTATTATCAACAAAAAAACTAGGGTTTCCAAACGACCCATTCCTTCAAGTCTAGCATAAACATCAATAAGTAAACCTTCAGATCTATAAATATTCTTATACCAAAGCTTAGATTACTCAAGAAAACTTACCGCTTTAGATACTGAGACTTTCCACCCAAAGCTATTCGAAGAACCCATCCAACTCTTTAACCCGAGATTCCGAATACCGAACCTTTATATTTCTTTAGGATGAACCCACCATGTATGCTCCAAATCTGGGATGAGAGTTCTCAAAAATCGCACCAAAGAAGAGGAGAGAAATGGGGATGGAGGCTAATGAAAGTAAACCCTAAAATTTGGGTTTTTAAATCGATCAGGCCATCCCTGCGGCCTTGGCCGCGACCTCAAGTCGCGGGGCAAGACGTGCGTGTCCTTCGAAATGCAAACCACAGTGACTTACGCGGCTTTGGTCGCGACTTGAGGCCGCAGGCCAAGCCGCGCGTGTCTCCTGTCGTGCCTCCTTGCGTCTTATGATAAATCGCTCCCCGACCGTTTCTCTCGGCCGGTCCTTGACCGATCGTTGACTATTCTTTTGGAATTTACGGGTGTTACAGATGGTGTTTGTTGGAGTGAGAAAGTGGGTGATTGTAACAACCCAACCCAAAAGCGACTAGATAAAAACTTACACCTTAATAAAATAAATAAAATTTAAGCTAAACGGCCCCAAGTTTACAATTTGCAATACAAGGTTCTCAAAGTCAACCTACACAACTGAGATAACAATAACGAATGTCTAAGATGACAACTTTCTACTCTTCCCGCTACATCTTCCCTCCTTGCCCTTATCTGCTTTCTCTAAAAAAAAACCGACTGCCTGAAAAGATTTTTAGTTTTGAAATAGCGAGGGTTAGACCATAGGTCTAGTGAGTTCCCTCTAACAGTTAAACAACAAAATATACTTTCCAAAATATACTTTCCAGAATCCGGCTCCAGCTCCTTGCTCTCTCTCTCTCTCTCTCTCTCTCTCTCTAACGAATGGTTGCTTTCAAGAACCCCTTTCCCTTAAGAAAATTCTTATCGGCCGCCAAAACCCAAATCCCTAGGGTTTATTCCCTTGTTTTTCCCAATTTACAAACCTGACCCTTCTAAAAGTGTCTTTCAATTAACTCACCCCAAACTTTAAATATTTTAACTTTTAACCGGTTATTACAATATCCCCCCCTCAAAAGAATTCCATCCCCAGAATTCCTTCATTAAAATAAACTGGGATATTGACTCTTCATAACCGACTTTAACTCCCAAGTCGCTTCCTGACCCTTGTGAAATTGCCACGGAACTTTCACTAAGGAAATTTCCTTGTTCGTTAACTTTTTCACCTTTCGATCCAGAATAGCTATTGGTTCTTCTATATAGCTTATTTTCTCGTCTAACTGCACATCCTCTAAAGGTATTGTTTATGCCAAAAATCTCCCAAGGAAAATTTAAGGTAAATGTGGAGCTTGATCCAACCAAAGAAAATAACAACAATAATCGTACAACTATAACAAAAATAAAGTAAATGAGACGAGAGAATTGGTGACGCGGAAAACCCTAAAAATGGGTAAAAACCGCGGACGAGTATGAGTCGTCGTGCACTATGGACGTCAATCAGGGACGTCGTCCTTGACAACAAATGTTACAAGTGTAATACAATGTAAAACAATACAATAAAGTAAAGTCGGTTGTGCGTCGTGTGTAATTAGACTTCGGTCGTGCGTCACGCGATAAACGACAGTGGATCTTATGAACTTCGAGAGAAACTGAGTGAGCTTAACAATGTAATTTGTGAGCTTGTAAGGTCTGAGAATCAGATGTCCGAATGTGAGGTTCCATCTTCGTATTTAAACTCTAATTTTCCGTTGACAAGTCTTGAATGCGTATTTTTAATAGAATAACCGTTTGATATTGATGATAGCGTCCGTTACGTCCGTTGTTTTTTGATGATGGCAACCGTTACAATCTTTGGTCATGAATGTGGCAACCGTTACAATCTTTGGTCATGAATGTCTCTTGAATCCTGCATTAAACATGACATAACGTATGTGACAGGTTAGTAACTGAAATCATGTCGTACGACTAACTTTGTCGGACGGATATTTGTTCATTTAATCGAGGTCGCCTTAAAGGAAGGGCGTCAGTTATCGCTGGTCGTACGACGATAGACTGTTGGAATTTTTACCCAAACAGTTTGCCCCCAAATTTAAAATTCAAGTGACAACTTTTTGAAATTTAAATTTTTTAAAATCAGGACACGTGTTACAAAAGAAACGCGGGTAGTTCGAATAGAACCGAATTGGTTTGTTTCTAACTGGACAATGATGTCATTTCCTGCAAAATAAACGGTTAGACAGCTAATATTGGACATGTGTCATGCATTCGAGGGATGTACTCAAGTGGTTCGCCTGACACGGACGACACGTGTCATTTGGCGATTGGCGATTTGATTTCCTGGCGATTCAGTTTCCAATTTCCAGTATAAATAAGGATTGTCTTCAATCCTTTCCTTCTTTATGCTTACCTTCTTTAATACCTTATACCTCCGGCGAGATTTACTTTCTGAGCAATCAGAATCATCTCCATTATAATTTCGAGGTTTAGAAGTCTATTTAAGGTACAACTTCTTATTCTCCTTCCGTGTCGGTTATATGCATAGGAAATCCATAGCTAGAAAGCCTAGGAAAGCTTGGGATATTCTTAGTTATTGGCGTGCGACTCTAAATATCCCTGATTTCCAGATGTCGAGCGAGCCTGTGAGTATATATAGGGAAGAAGAAAACCTAGATTATTTTCAAAAATTAGCCAGGATTCCAGATGGAATCAATCTGATGACTCCGGAAGACATAAGGCCGGATGAGGTTCCGAAGGGGTACTGTGTTTTATACGAGTATCCCTTCAAGATAGGTTTTACTTGGCCATTTAGCCCTTTGGTCAGGGCGTTTTTAGATGCGTTCGACTTGACGCATGGACAATTAATGCCTCAATTCTGGTGGATTGTCCATGTTATCGGGCGTCTTAAGGCCGATTGGGAGGTTCCGTTCAATGTGAACGACCTCCTGACTGCTTATAGCGTTCGACCGGATAATTATCACCGGTACAGCCTATTCCCTCGATCGAAGGGAGATAACGTATTGGTGCATAATACCGCGGTGAATGATCGTAGTTGGAAACGTCAATACATTTTCCTCCAAGTGGCGTCTGTGAGCGATGAAGACAGCCAATGGTTGTCGTCCAGATGTGTAACACCCCGATTTTTTAAAAGGTATCATTTAAAGTTAATTCAGAAACCGATATATTGAGGAAAAATAAGATATATGATTTTGGACTTGAATCTTAGATTTTATAGTCTTGATGGATAAAGGATTCAATTACGAGTCCAACGGTTCCTTCCGGAGCGAAATCGGAGCTAAAACGAAGAAGTTATGGCCAAAACAGCGTTCGGTACCCTCTTGGCTATTGTGACAGCGATTGTGACAATGTCACTATAGCCGTCACAATATCCAGAGCTGGCGATTGTGCCAACGATTGTGCCACTGGCACAATAGCCTGGCACTATAGCCTACGGGTACCAGAGTGTTAAAAGTTGCGATTTTCAGCCCCCTATCCCATTTTCTCACTTCCACTTTCTTCCCTTTCTCTCCCAAACCGATTCCTATCATATTGGTTCGAACCTCAACCATTTCCATGGCCATTTACTTTGATCTTGAAGCATTCCATCATCATCTAAGGTCTTGGAAGTCTAGGATTCAAGGAGCTACCATCTCATCATCTCCATTGTTGTCTTCTTCAAGAAAATCCTAGGGTTTTGAGTTTTATCAAAATCCACCAATGTGAGTTCATCCCTTCTTCTTTCTAACACTTTAATCAAGTTGTAAATGCTTCATTCATAGTTTCCAAGTACTCTATTTCTTAAGTTTTTGGTTGGATGATTTTGGAGAAATTAGGGTTTTGATCTCGTTTGGGGTTTTGATATAAATTGTTGGGGAATGATTCTACGTGTTTGGTTATGTTTATTTATGGTTGAATATGTATGAATTTAGGTTTTTGGAAGTTTTGACTTGAGAATCCAAGTGTTCTTCAAAGGAGCTCTAGTTGGGGGAAAAATCTAGATTTAGCCTAAATCTAGCAAGGTGAGTTCAAGTTGATTTGTGAAAACGGTGTACATGACAAAATGTTTATTTTAAATCATTTTACATGAAATTGTTAACTGCTGATAAGTTTTGTTAACTGCTGATAGGTTTTGTTAACTGCTGATAAGTGTTGTTAACTGCTGATAAGTTGAGTATTTTAAAGGTGTTTAACTTTATAAACTCATTTAGCACACATCTTTGGGATTTTGGGCATTTTGGATAATTAAATCATACATTTTGGTATCTTAATGATTTATTTTATGGAAGTAGATTTTGAGTATAAATGTGTTCATTTTGTGTTTTGGAGAAATGCATGGTATTGTGTTATGAGGCATTTTGAAAACATAAGGGTATGAGTTCATTTGGGAAAAATGGTTCGTCTCAACCAACGATGAGATTTTATTTATTTATACGTTTGGTCGTGTTTGCATATTAGATGGTCAAACGGGTTCCAATATTTATATCGGTTTATTTGGGTATTTACGTAAAGTGTTGGGCCTTGGGCTTGGTTTTGACTAAAGGAGTCGTGTGGACATTTGTCCGGATTTATAACCGATGTGGGTTTTGAGTATGATGACGATTGTTTATGTCATTGGTGAATTACATGCTTTGGGTGCTTTGGTCATTCATTTGGAGTCATGTAATATTAGACAGTGTCGTAATGGATCCATAGGCACGTAAGTCTGTCGGTTATGTAAGGCCTGAGGTTTTGGGTTACTTTTAGTGACCGCTCGGGTTTGCTAGCGAGTGGACAACGAGTGGCACGAGCTGCAGAGGGGAAAACTCGTCTAGATTGGATAGGCACCCATGTCTGTAAGTCCTTGAAAGTGGAACTTAACGGAGTAAGGCCAGAGGCATAAACGGTCCGAGGTTGTGATGTCGGTGGTGGCATGGGAACTAGGATGTCGGGATGTGTGGTGAAATCCAATAACATCACGGGTGGCCCCATTCACGTGTTCTCGCCACCCCAGATGGAAACGTTTAGAGGACATGCAAGGAAGTCGCGTGAACGACCTACTTGCATGTTTCTCTATTCTCAGTATTTTCGGATCTCCTCATCGTTGATTCGTGGTATTTTTTACATGGCAATGTCGTATTTTACCAACTTTGGTTTTTATGTGGTCGACGATAAATGATGACTTTAATATTGGGTTTTCCCCACGTATATTAAGGTTGGAATGAAACGCGTCATTTCTACGTTTCAGTATTTGGTTTATTTCCATTTTATGACTGCGTGAGTTTTGGGTCTATTGTCCGTGTTCATGGCAATATTTATTTATATAGATTTTCATCTATGGTTTATGAGTTGTGCAACATGTTTCCCTCCGTGTTGGGTATTTCGAGATATAATATTTTACCCGCGTTTTATAAAATTGGGAGTTCCCTCTTTATTCTCATTTGGAGCAAGTCTTGGTTTAAATCTAAATTTACGAAAGTACGTTTTATATTGGGATCTTTGCCTTTAAAACAGTTTGGTTTGGTTAGCGATTAACTTGGCGTCTTTTTCGTTTACAATGCATGTTTATGGGTAAACAAGTCCTTTTCATAAGAGAAGCATATCATTTTGAAAGAGTACGATTTAATTGCATCCTTCCATTTTAAACGATTCATTTATTTATGTTGAAAACTCTTGAGCTCACTAGGCGTTAAGCCTAACCTTTTTATTTGTCGGCATGTGCATCAGGTTCCAGATGGGGGTTTGGTTCTAGCAGTTCTATGAGGAGACGTGCTTAGTTTTTCACAAGCGTAAGTATTTGGTGAAGTCTTCCGCAGTTTGGAGATAGCGACCATTATTGGGTTTTAGTAACACCCGTCCTTATTTTAGACTGTTTGTATAGAATTAATGTGTGTATTGAGGTTAAATATTAAATGGTGGTTGTAGATGATTCATTTATTGGTGTATTTAGAAAATTTTAAATTAGTTGCTATTTCCGGATTTCAGGGTGTTACAGGATGGAACGAATCGGGTAGGCTAACTGCTTTGTCGTGCGTTTTTGTCGTGCGATTATACTAATGATGTCTTTCTTTCTTTGGCAGCAATTTACTTCACTAAAGTGAATCCAAATAGAGATTCTCTAAACAAGATTCAAAAGATCTTGGAGAGGAGTATTGCCGATCGTTCGTTTTCTGTTCGGTCGAACGACGAGGAGGATGGGGTCATTTTCGTAGCTGAAGAGACGTCTGTTGGGGGTTCTCGTCAGGAAGAAGAGAGGAATAAAGGGAATAAGAGAGGGAAGAAGAAATGACCGGTAAGTCGTTCGACAGTACTTTTTACCTTTATATCGTATGTCACTTCTTTTTTTTAACTTGCTCTTTTCATTCAGAGGACGCAACTGTAAAGTCATCTGCCCTTAAGCGAGCTGAGCAACTGGAGCTTGCTCGTCAAGGCAGGGAAAAGTCGAGGAAGAGATCTACTCCTTCTACGGGGGTAGACCTAAGACGTGTCTGAGGCAAACCTCGGTCTTCACCCAAGAAGACGGGTGATTTGTCGTCTTCTGCAGGGACGACACCGGTGGAAGGAACCGTTGCTAGGGTCGAGCTTGGAGTCTCGACTCAGGTGACGAAGGACACTCTAATGTCAGGGGTGTCGGGCGTTAATAAGCCTTTCCTTGCACCTTCTTCCTCCTTCAAGGGTGAGGAGAAGAACAAGGAAAAAGTGGGAGAGACGACTTTTAAAGTCACTTTCCCTTCTTACTTTATGGCAAATGACGTCGTCGAGAGGGACATCATTTTTCCACACTTGGGAAAATTCCTTCTCCTGACCTTCTACGACCGATACAAGGAGTCTCGGGTCGAGGACACGGGGGCGCATGCTGCTGGTCTTTCCTTCATGGTACGTCTCAGATGGAAGGTCTCAGGACGTCCTTCCCTGAGGTCAATAAAAGGGCTGACGAGGCTCTTGAAAGGGAGATGATTGCCCTGAAGGCGGTCGAGTCCGAGAAGGCAAAGGTCGAGGGCCTTAAATCTGAGCTCTCCGATACCCAAAGTCTACTAGAGATTTCGGATCGTGAGAAGGTTAAGCTTAGGGATCATATCCTTGAGCTTGAGGCGTCGTCGACCAAATTGGAGGTCGAGAAGATTAAAGCCACCATTGTTGCTGCTACTTCTGCTGATGAAGTCGCGTCCCTCAAAAAGAGGGTCGATGAGTTGGAAGGCGACGTCAAGGACCTGGAGACTGAGAATAGGCAAATCGAAGCCTTTTCTCGCTTCACGGCTCGGGCTGCCTTGATGAGGCGTCATTTGACTGGGAAAAATCCTATGGCGTCGGCCGCTGAAGAGCTCAAAACTTATCTTGACACCGTGGGAACCGAAAGGGACCTCGATGAGGATGATGACCTGGAGGGGAGCGACGACGGAAAAGAAGCGGCAACAGTAGAGACCGACGTCGTGCAGGAACAACTTTACGTTCCTCCTTCTTAGCTTATTTTCCTTTAGTTTTACAATTAAGGGTCGGCCGTCTGTAGTCGTCTCTTATACTTGTAATTTTTCCTTTTGGAAATGAAAAAAGTTTCTTTTTGTTTATCAATGCTTGTCACTTGCTTTGTTTTTTCAAATGTACGTCAAGTAAGTTTAAGAAGATACAAAGCCACTATATATTATACATTAGACCAAACCATCACTCATTAACATGCTATAATGAAATCAACTGAGTTTTCCGATCGAACAAGTGCAATCGTAATAATGGTTTTCACATATATATATTGGGAGTCAAGTGTAAAAAATTAACCTTTAACAACAATTGCGACCAACCATATACATGCGATCGTATGAGTATTACTTGACATGAAAATCTTAGTTAAGTTGTGCGTCCCTGCGAAGATCATCGTTAGCATGGTGGTCGTTGGTTTGACCAACGACCCTCCGATGCTTAAGTTAGTAATCTTTTTAAGAAATAATCCAAGGAAACGAATTCAGAATTTAAAAGAAATACCTCTTTAAATGAACTGCATTCCAACTTCGTGGGATATCTCGACCATCAAGGGTTTGGATCTTATAAGCTCCTTTACCCACGACGCCAGAGATTTGATAAGGGCCTTCCCACTTAGTGGAAAGTTTACCTGCTTTGAGTTCTTGAGTGTTTTGGAACACTCGACGTAAGACATAGTCGCCTTCTTGGAAAACTTTGATTTGGACATTTTTGTTGAAATGTCGCTCGACCGCTTGTTTTTGCGATGCCATGCGGATGTGTGTTGTTTCTCTAAGTTCCTCTAAAGCGTCGAGGTCATAGCTCAGGTCGACCAAGTTATGCTCGACGGACGTATGTCTCGAAGTCGGTAGTCATACTTCAATAGGTAACAGGGCTTCACATCCATAGACTAATGAAAAGGGGGTTTGTCCTGTGGACGTACTTGGTGTCGTACGATTGGCCCATAAAAAAGGAGGGTAATTCTTCTACCCACTTTCCTTTGGCAGCTTTGAGTCTTTTCTTGATCGAATTGATGATAGTTTTATTACTTGACTCAGTAAGGCCATTCGATTGTGGGTATCGAGGTGTCGACGTTACCAACTTAATGTTCCTTTCTTCACAGAATTTTCGCGTCCGATCACTGATGAATTGTGACCCATTGTCGCACGTTATTTCGGACGGAATTCCAAACCTACAAATGATGTTAGTTTGGATAAAAGAAACAACTTCTTTATCCCGAACCTGGGAAAAAGTTGCTGCTTCTATCCATTTAGAGAAATAATCTGTTACAACTAGAAGAAATTCCTTTTGCCCGGGGGCAGGTGGTAGTTTTCCGACGATATCCATTCCCCATTTCATAAAGGGCCATGGGACTAAAGTCGAGTGTAAGGGTTCAGATGGTTTATAGGACATACTTGCGTGTCGTTGACATGCGTCGCACGACTGTACATACCTGATTGCATCTTGCCTTAGTGTCGGCCAATAATAACCTTGTCGTGATATCCTGTTGGCTAGACTGCGATTTCCTGAGTGATTTCCGCATTCACCGTCGTGCAAGTCTTGTAAGATTTTCTGGACTTGCGTCTTGTTGGTAATACATCGTAGATTCAAACCAGTTGAAGATCTTCGATATAATTGTCCTCTTATCACGACGTACCTTGATGCTTTAAACCTGACCTTTCTTGCTTCCATTCTGTCATCAGGCAATTGATCGTTCTCTAGATAATTTTTAATGTCGTCTGACCAAGAATTTTCTTCTTCAATTGACGCGACCAAAGTGTTATCGTCGTTTTTGATAGATGGTGTTGCAAGATGGACTATTGGGATACTGTCGAACGTCGTTTGATTAAGAGCTGACCCCAAATTGGCTAGTACGTCAGCTTGAGTGTTCTGATCTCTTGGTATCTGCTCGATTATGAAGCGACTGAACTTCTTTGCCTCTTCTTTTACTATTTTATAATAGGCGATCATCCTTGAATCTTTTGCTGCGAACTCTCCATTAATTTGATTAACGACTAAAGACGAGTCGCTTCAGACATGCAGATGTGTTGCCCCCAAGTCATGAGCAATTTTGATTCCCACAATTAGTGCTTCATACTCTACCTCATTATTTGTTGCTTTGAAGTCGCACCGTATGGAGTACACTATCTTGCCCCCTTGTGGGGACTGTAGGACGACACCCAGGCCTGTTCCTCGTATGTTCGACGAACCATCAACATCAAGCGTCCAAGTAGTGTCGTGCAAAGTCGCTATAATTAATTCATTCGATATCGTCGCTTCTTCTAGTTCTGGACTGAAATCTGTAACAAAATCTGCCAAGACTTGTGATTTGATTGCCGTTTTAGGCTTAAAATCCAGATCGTAATTACTGAGGTAAATGCTCCATTTAGCTAATCGTCCTGTTAACTCGGGTTTTCTTAACACAGATTTCAATGGAAAGTTAGTTACAACAGTTATAGGATGTGATTCAAAGTAATGCCGTAACTTCTTAGCAGCCATAACTAACGAAAGCAAAAGTTTTTCTATAGACGAGTACCTGGTTTCAGCGTCTAATAGAGTTTTACTTACATAGTAGATTGGCAATTGTCGTCTGTCGGTTTCTCGTACAAGGACTGCACTCACCGAATTAGTACTGACGGCTAGATAAAGTTGAAGGATTTCCCCTTTCTCAGGTTTGGAGAGGAAGGGAGGTGATGTCATGTACTCCTTGAGTTGTTTCAGCGCCTCCTCGTGCTTATCAGTCCAATCGAATCCTTTGTTTTTTTCGCAGGACATTGTAGAAGAGGTGACATCTGTCGGACGACCGAGAGATGAATCTGTTTAAAGCTGCTATACGTCCTGTTAGACGTTGGACTTCTTTAAAATTTCTGGGCGATTTTAGCTCGATAATCGCTTTAATTTGATCTGGATTAGCTTCAATTCCTCGTTGTGTGACCATATAACCGAGAAATTTGCCAGCTCGAACTCCAAAAGAACATTTTGTCGGATTCAACTTCATTTTGTATTTACGCAAAATGTCGAACGACTGCTTCAAATGTCCTATATGATCGTCCATATGTTTCGATTTAACGAGCATGTCATCGATGTATACCTCCATAGTGTCGCCCAAATGTTCTTTGAACATCATATTCACTAACCGTTGATACGTCGAACCTGCATTCTTAAGACCAAAAGACATTACTTTATAACAATAAATACCTTTATTTGTCATGAAAGTCGTTTTTTCCTGATCATCGGAATGCATCAATATCTGATTATATCCAAAATATGCATCCATGAAGGTGAGCAATTCATGTCCAACTGTAGCGTCAACCATAGAATCAATGTGTGGTAACGGAAATGGATCTTTTGGACAGGCCTTGTTAAAGTCTGTGAAATCAATGCATACTCTCCATTTGCCATTCTTCTTTTGGACAACAACAACATTGGCGAGCCAATCTGGATATTTGACTTCTCGTATCTTTCCTGTTTTAAGCAAATTATCAACTTCGTCGTTGATGACTTTATTTCTTTCAGGAGCAAATTTTCGTCTTTTCTGTTGAACGGGTTTGAAGGATGGATCGACGTTGAGTTTATGAGAAATAATACTCGGATCGATACCCACCATGTCTTCGTGCGTCCATGCGAAGCAATCATAATGATCCTGCAAAAAAGAAATTAGCCTATCTTTGAAGGAAGGATCAAGTGTCGAACCTATGTAGACCATCTGATCAGGCTTATCCTGGTTTAGGACGAGAGCTTCCAAGCGATAATCGTCGTCAGTTCCAGGAATGTCCTGGTTCTGTAATTGCTATACTGTCTGCTTCGGGGGCTTCAAAGAGACTTTGTAACATTCCCTAGCGACTTTTCTTTCGCCTTTGATCTCCTGTACTCCCCATTGCGTAGGGAATTTCAAGGTTTGGTGGTACGTCGAGGGTACGACTTTCATGTCGTGGATCCATGGTCGCCCAAGGATAACGTTATAAGTTGATGAACAGTCGACGACGTTGAACTTCGTCTGCCTGTTGATTCCTTTAGCATATACTGGTAGTGTGATTTCTCCCATGGTATTTGTCGCTCCTCCGTTAAATCCAACGAGTGTAGTCGAGCGTCGAATAATCTCGGATTTGTCGATCCCCATAGCTTTTACTGCATCAAAAAAGATAATGTTAGCGGAACTACCTCCGTCGACGAGTATCCTCTTTGTCAGGTAATTTCCAATGCTCAATTGGATAATTAACCTGTCATGATGTTTTTGGTGTACATCGTCGAGATCTGATTAGTCGAACGTCAAGGGCATAGCTTCTAATTCTGCGTCTTCTTTAGGTCTTGCCTCCTTTGGAATTGGTCGGTCGTCGGGACCGCGACTAGCATGTCTCTTAGCAGCTGAATATGTGGTCCCACAGACATCAGAACCTCCAGTGATACAATTAATCACCTTGGCATGCTCTGGGGATGTGGGACGCACGTCCCTCTTTTCCGTCAATTCTTGCAAATAGCCTTTCGAGTTAAGCCAGGACAATTCTTTCTTCAGGGCGATGCAATCATCCGTTACATGACCGAAGTCATCATGGAAATAGCACCATTTTGTTTTGTCTTTCTTATCACTGTCCTTATCGTTTTTCTTTGGCCATCGAATGTTTTGTTGGAGCTGTTTCAGGGACGCGACGACGTCTTTGGCTGACCCAGGGAAACCATAAGATGACACCTTAGGATACTAGACAGATTTAGAAGTCGTCGGCCCTTTCTTTTCGAATCTGACATTTGAAATCTGTCGGGCAGGCTCTGATCGACCGGTCGGTTTCGGTTTGAAGTCTGGCTTTTTAAAACCTAGACCTTTCCTGTCATTTGAATGTTTATTTCTGAAAGCGAGGTCATCCTCGACCCTCATATGGGTGAGTGTCCTTGCTCGTACGTCTTCAAAGGTTTCTGAAGGATATTTCGGAAGGTCAAGATATAACCCTAAACTATCATCCAGACCCCGTTTGTAAGCTTCAATTGCTGTTTTTACGTCGCAATTTCGGATATTGATCATTTCTGCATTGAAACGGTTAAAATAATCCCGGATGGACTCTCCGTTTTTCTGTACGACATAATAAAGGTCGCTCGTCTGTTTTTCCATTTTTCGGCTGCTGGCGAATTGTTGAGTAAATTGGTTCACCAATTCTGCAAAAGACCCGATGGTTTTGGGTTTGAGATTGATCAACCATTGTTACGCTGCTCCAGTCAAGGTCGCTCCAAAACTCTTGCACATACAGACTTCTTGAAACTGATACGGTATCGAGACAGTCCACATAAGTTGTTTGTATTGGGCGACATGTTCTGTCGGATCAGTGACGCCTGAATATTTTGGAGTGAAGGTCGGGATGCTATACTTCTTTGGGACGTCCACCAACGCGATCTCATCAACGAACGGCGACGCCTGAAATCCTGTACGTGGCTCGACATCAACTGGAACTGCTGCCCCCGGCAATTTAGCCAGCATTGACAAGACACGCTCATTCTGTTCTTCCAGAAGTTTCAACCGTTGTGAAACAGGATCTATTGGGATACCCCCAGAGACACCCAGTGGAACATAACCTGATCCATTGAAGTTAGTTGGCTGTGAAGAATCAGAGGCATATCCATTGAATGGCATAGAAGTCATAGGCATGATTGGGATTATGAAGGTCGCAGGATTAACTAGTGGTGGACGAGGATAATTAGGTAATGGAGGGGGTACGTTCCAAGCACCGGTATAAGTATTTGTAGTCCCCATCACATTGTTTCTACCCTGGTTTCTTAGATGCTCAATGGTTTCAGCCGTCTATCGAGCCTGGGCTGTTAGGGCGTCAATACGGGCACGAGCAGCATTCAACTCCATGTTCATTTGGGCCACAACAAGATCTTGAGTTCCTTGGAATGACATTGTCCTGAATGAATAAAAAAGAGAAACACTCGAAGGAAAACGTTAGTACGTCGTAGGATTATCGAAGATTTTCTTTGGATGGGCCCCACGGTGGGCGCCAAACTGTTTATGCCAAAAATCTCCCAAGGAAAATTTAAGGTAAATGTGGAGCTTGATCCAACCAAAGAAAGTAACAACAATAATCGTACGACTATAACAAAAATAAAGTAAATGAGACGAGAGAATTGGTGACGCGGAAAACCCTAAAAATGGGTAAAAACCGCGGACGAGTATGAGTCGTCGTGCACTATGGACGTCAATCAGGGACGTCGTCTTTGACAACAAATGTTACAAGTGTAATACAATGTAAAACAATACAATAAAGTAAAGTCGGTTGTGTGTCGTGTGTAATTAGACTTCGGTCGTGCGTCACGCGATAAACGACAGTGGATCTTATGAACTTCGAGAGAAACTGAGTGAGCTTAAGAATGTAATTTGTGAGCTTGTAAGGTCTAAGAATCAGATGTCCGAATGTGAGGTTCCATCTTCGTATTTAAACTCTAATTTTCCGTTGACAAGTCTTGAATGCGTATTTTTAATAGAATAACCGTTTGATATTGATGATAGCGTCCGTTACGTCCGTTGTTTTTTGATGATGGCAACCGTTACAATCTTTGGTCATGAATGTGGCAACCGTTACAATCTTTGGTCATGAATGTCTCTTGAATCCTGCATTAAACATGACATAACGTATGTGACAGGTTAGTAACTGAAATCATGTCGTACGACTAACTTTGTCGGACGGATATTTGTTCATTTAATCGAGGTCGCCTTAAAGGAAGGGCGTCAGTTATCGCTGGTCGGACGACGATAGACTGTTGGAATTTTTACCCAAACAGGTATGACAACATCACTTTCTGCTAAACATTTCTTCAGATTAGATACGTGGAATACTGGGTGCACTCCACGCAGGTCCACGGGTAATTCTAATTCGTAAGCCACTTCTCCAATTCGCTTCACAAATGGAAACGAACCAACAAACCTAGGTCTCAACTTACCTTTCTTGCCGAAACGGACAACTCCCTTCCATGGTGAAACTTTTAGCATCACTAAGTCTCCTATTTGAGACTCCATCTCAACCCAGATATTACCATTCGATTAATCAAGCCGTTCAGGTCCATACATAGCCGTACATAACCATCAGATTCACTCCTCGATTACATTAACTTCCATAACCGGTAGAATTTCACCGGAGTCACACTACGACAACATGCATCTCTGACTAAATACTCGCTCCTCGGCATTCTCCAATCTTACACGCTGAACATACATTACCCCAACCTCATTTCTTCAACTCCTCACATAATGATAGAAATCTCCACAATATAAAACCTTCGCAATCCACCAGGTTTATCTGACCAATTAATGCGACGCATACCCCCTTTCTCATTGCATCCACAATCACTCGACCATAAGCGCACCAAAACCCCGCTTCACCCACACAACACAAAGTGGCCAAGCTCATACACACTATTCCAAGTAATTTAACGCTGAACAACTGACGCACTTGAAATTCCCTTTCTATGCATTACCAAAACTATCTTCATGATCCTTCGCTCCGAGCACTATACCCAACCACCTCTACTTTCCTCCTTGAAGACCTCAAACCTACTTCTAACGATCAACTTACTGACTAGAGACGTGAATATTTGGACCAACCGCACAATTGATATTTATCAACACTCACACCGCACTGGAACGCCATTTTCTCTCTCTCATACCCACGCTAGGGATTTATAAACTTGTTATCAGCAGAAACTGATACGTACCGAACTTCTTACTCTCATAACTCCCACCTTTCCGACATGATATCTTCACTCTCTCCTCGCCACAAGAAACACTGCCCAACCAACATTGCTTACTCAAATCCTTGCTGATTCCCAAACGTGCCAACTCGCCCTTACACTATTTTGCTTGATCACTCGACTATCCATAATTCTCATGCGAGATAATCAACTCAAATATTCCAAAAACATTACCCACTACTCGAAACCGCCGCATACCTATCACTTACAAATCACTCTCTCTCGATCTTCAGATGAGGACGCTCCTCTTATCACGATTACGCCAGCCTCATACATAACCTCAAGAAAGCTCCTTACTCCTTTAAGGATTTGCACCCCCAATTATGTCATAAAGACATCACTACCCCCTGGTTACAACCATCACTCTACTACTACATCCCAGAACAACTGCAGGTCCCGACGACCACTTGGCACGCCTACAAATACCGTTCTCTTCTCCCTGGTCATAGTACTGAAATCGAACTTCAAGGTATTACACGACCTTGTCTTCTTCGAACCTGAATAAATCGCAAAACCACAATCCTCAAACTTTTCAACAAGATTTCGCTCCTACATACCCATCAAAACCTCAATAAAAGTGAACCACCTGACCGAACTAAAGATCTTCCATTTTGCAAGAACCACGCGAGGTTATCCAACATCGCACTAGATTTGTGCCTTTTCTAAGTAATCCTTCGCTTCCTCACGAAGCTTCTCGAAACTAACCATAACCACCTCTTCAATTTCAGTGTCCCGATTTTCACCATGAAAATGGTTTCTGATTTCCACAGCAACTGTCGGCGTTGAGACACTTCCACCATGTCTCCAACCAGCATGGATTCCCAACGAAAATTTACCTCTTCCACTGCAGCCGTTAATCTGCTAAAATATCTTTACAATGCTAAATTCCACTCCCAACACAACCATTTTCCGCCAATCACAACTCAAGCCTCGGAACAACCGGCAAGCCACTATGGTACCATCATCCTTAATGACATAAGGCAATACCTCCATTAACCACGTTTGCTATTCACCACCCTTTCTTAGAAGGATACCCATAACAAGTATTTACTCCCCTCTGATCAAACTCCACACTTCCTCTCTCAAACCTTCCTCACGACCTAGAGAGTTCATAGCCTTCATGCATGACACACAATTAATTAAACTCTTGACGCGTTTGAAAATTTAGAAGATACTCACATTATGAAACAACTTGATTGTACACGACCCAACACTAATTTAGCCATGCAAAACGGTTTCAAGAATTGTTCAACCACAACTTCATGATAAATTTCTCTTCACCACACCCCAACCTCGGTGTTGGCACAATTGAAATCATTTCCGATGAACTTTATCTACATGGTTTATAAAATACTACAGACTTGTTTACACCGAATGTGTCAAACGACTCTCATCTTTATTGATTTGACAACTCAAATCTATACCACACTCACTTATGAAATCACGCGTCCAAATGTTGTTTTGGTTTTCATAACAAAAGTTAACTCATTTATAAAGAGATATATAATATTTTCCTCACACCAAAAAAAAAATCAACATTTATCACCAAATGCCATAAACTTGTCTTTTCAATTCAAACACATGTTTGCACGTGACAAAACGTTTTCAAAACAACTACTTCGTACGGCACACACACGCCAAAATCTCTGATGTGAAAGATATGAAAAACTCCAGCAACTTATTTGACACACAATGCATGGGACTCAACAACATTGAAGGCTATTTACTCTACAAGGTCAACTGCTTGCACTCACCACAGTTCAACTCGGACTTCCTATTTCCGACCAACCCCTCATGCTCCTCATACCATATTATCCACCAACACTGATCTCGACTCTCAACCACCCTTCAACTAACTATAGCTTTAGATGCCTCACTTCTATCCTTCAATTCTTGGGTCAACATTCTCCTGTTTCTCACTAATCAACATACCACTCTACTAGACCGAAGACTCCCTTGGAGAAAAAGTTCACCTAACCTTATTATCCTTGTAACATCCAAGGCCAACCGTACCATATATTGTCCGCTTTGTCCACACATCCAGACTCACGGTTTTAAAACGCGTCTGGTAGAGGGGGGGGGGTATCCAGTCCCTTATAAGGAAACTTTCGTTCCCCTCCCCAACCAATGTGGGATCTTACACTTCTCTTTATGGAATCAAGAGATCCTTTCTCAACGAAATAGCTATATCCCGCACGATACTCATCCTAAACGGTAAGAATCTTACTACCAAAACGAACTTCCACCTCACGCTAGGCTAACACTGACAATCTATGGATAGAACTCTCTACCCTGACCCACCCTCAACAATAGCAACTGAGTATGCCCATGTACCTGTAAATTCATAATGACATTGGCCAGATGCGATTCTGAATTTACCTTACATGAGAGTACTCACTATTGTTATCACATCTCACGAAGATCAAGGTCTTTCTTAACGGCTTCCTAAATCTCAGTGGTGTCCGTCTACCCCACAGTTTAAGTTTAGGCCCATCCGGTCACCTAAATCCCTTAAACTATGGCTCTGATACCAACTGTAACAACCCAACCCAAAAGCGACTAGATAAAAACTTAAACCTTAATAATATAAATAAAATTTAAGCCAAACGGCCCCAAGTTTACAATTTGCAATACAAGGTTCTCAAAGTCAACCTACACAACTGAGATAACAATAATGAATGTCTAAGATGACAGCTTTCTACTCTTCCCGCTACATCTTCCCTCCTTGACCTTATCTGCTTTCTCTATAAAAAAAACCGACTGCCTGAAAATATTTTCAGTTTTGAAATAGCGAGGGTTAGACCATAAATCTAGTGAGTTCCCTCTAACAGTTAAGCAACAAAATATACTTTCTAGAATTAGAAACATCATTTAATAATGACACATAAACAAAACACGCTACGGACCACACGACCGTCATAAACGATGTGTCTAACTCGCGCTACCTTAATGTTGGGACACGCCTCCAACGACATGAACGGGCCACACTCCCCGGCACGAGTAGGCGGGCCACACTCCCCGAATTAGGTCACGTAACCCACAAATAATGTATGCATACATTTAACAACAACAATTTATAACACACTTGAACAATTTAATAAAATCATGCCATCACAATTAAATCAAAGTTTAAAAATAAAATTCACATGCTTTCTTCACCAAAAGGTTTAGTTTAGAAAAACTCACCTGACGTCCTTAGCTCGAGACTCGCGTCTATTCTTACAAATTGGTTCGACACCTTACAATACTTGAAGAATCCGGCTCCAGCTCCTTGCTCTCTCTCTCTCTCTCTCTCTCTCTCTCTCTCTCTCTCTCTCTCTCTCTCTCTCTCTCTCTCTCTCTCTCTCTCTCTCTAACGAATGGTTGCTTTCAAGAACCCCTTTCCCTTAAGAAAATTCTTATCGGTCGCCAAAACCCAAATCCCTAGGGTTTATTCCCTTGTTTTTCCCAATTTACAAACCTGACCCCTCTAAAAGGTTCTTTCAATTAACTCACCCCAAACTTTAAATATTTTAACTTTTAACCGGTTATTACAGTGATGGTGGTGTTTTTCGAAGGTCGGTGCCTGGGTGGAGGTCGCGCTTAAAGGAGGGAGAGGGGTGCGGTTGATTCACGTCTTGGAAAGAGAGAGGGAGTTCAAAAAAATGATAAATATTTCTAAGAGATTGTTTTAATAGATAAAAAGGTAAAGTGATAATTTTATCCCTTATTCAAATGGATTTAACATAAGTAGTTAACAGACGTTAGGAGTGAGAGACTAAATCGTTACAAATGGGCAAACGATTAGTCCGATTATATAATAAATAAAGTTTAAGGACCAATTTCATAAAAATCACCAAACCACAAGGTCAAACTCCGTAATTAACTCTAAGATTAAATATCAAAGAAAGATGAAATAATGAGGTCTTTTATTTTAATCCCTTTATGTTGACTTGTCCCAGAAAGTGTGGCAGATTAAGGGACAAGCAACCCCACTCCACGGTAGACTCCACAAACACAATGTCTCTCTAAAAAGAAATTCAATATTATTTCATTTTATTTTATTTTTAATATACAATATCCTTTTTTAAACAATTTAACTTTCAACGCAAAAAATTAAATTGTAAATTTAAAATTTATGTCAACTTACTTACAACTCGACTACATTTATGAGACTGTAAAATTAATAAACAAATAGAACTCTTATTTTAATATAATTTACAGTTTAAACATTTGGTATTGATAAACTCGTTATTTAATTAATTCTTTTATCTATTTTAAGAGGTCATCAATGATGTACTTAAGTTAAATTTCTATAACCTAATGCAAAACAAGTAGGGGTGGGTACATGACAACTATGAAGTTGGGACCATTACTTTATATCCTTTTTGGACCTTATATACCCTTATAAACTAATTTGTCACTATTTTATATTATTCTATATTATTTCCTTCTTAACTATAATTTATATTTATGTAATGTCTTAAACTTAAAGCAATGGACATGTATAATGACTTTTAAATCAACTTGACTCATTTAAATCCATGACATATATGTCTTGCTTACACAACATTCTCTCCTTATTCATCATTAATGTGGATGTTTAAGTGCATCTTCAACAGATATGCTATAGTTTATCTATTTTTTTTCAAATTTGGAGATTCCTCCATTCTCTCTCTCTCTCTCTCTCTCTCTCTCTCTCTCTCTCTCTCTTTTCTCTTTTTTTTAAATGAGAGTTTAGCATAGTTGTTGGAGCAAACTTTTCTTAAATCTTCAAATTTATAAAATAACATTGTTGTTAGAGATGATATAAGAGATCACAATCACCTCCCTAAGGTTTGCCTCATTATCTCAATGGTACAAAGATTGACTTTGATACTATTTTGTAACGTCTTAAAATCCATATAGTAGACTAGTCTTATAATATTTTTTTAATTCGAACTTAAAATAATTATGAAATTGAATTATATTATGATACCATATGTGTGTATATAAATAGAATAGAATTAGAAGAAAAGGAAAAAAGGTACATTTGAATGTGATAAACTCATAAAAGAAAGAATTGAAGGGCACACCATGTGGTGAACACTTTGAATGCTCAACCAATTGCTACTAATAGTTATGGAAAAATGAAAGTAGAAATTCCTTTATATACATATTGGTACATGTTTTATTAAAAAGATTATGTCAAATTTAAAACTTAATACAAATATTAATTTTTTTTTCAAAATATTATAAATTATGGTTTAAAAACCTTAAATCAGTTTATATCAAAAGTATATCAAATATATAGTGTGAGATTTGGAGAGAACCTTGAAAAAAAGAATCGAATAACCATCCAAACCATTTTTCTTGAGATGATCAATTGGATATGATTAAAAAAATAGTTATAACCACATTTTAAAAATAAAAATATCTCTTCTTATTTTTTAAATAAAAAAACGAAGAAGTATAACAAATGTTGAAGTAAAATAAATTACGAAAAAAATCACTTTATTATCTTTAATTTAACGTTCATTTTAATATATTTTTTATATAATCATTTTTTTAATATTCTATCTGGATTTCTTTTGTTATATGCTACTAATATATTGTTTTCACTTTTTTAATTAAAAAAAGTAATTAAAAAGGTGGAAATAAAACGAATGGTAGATAGGTGGGTTGCATGAGTTGCACCATTAAAAAGGTTGCACAATAACTCACCTCCTCTCTCTCTCTCTCTATATATATATATATAAAAGGAACAAACTAATTACATGTTAGTGGTGATCTAACCTCCAACTCCCACTCTGAGGCCTCATCCACCCCACCACCACAATGGAAGTGAGAATGATGTGATGCTAGTTGTCAAAATTAATGGTATTTTTTCAACTTTTGGGTGTCAAATTGAGAATTGAATAATGGTCAAATGCTTAAAGAAGACACATAATATATGCCCATCTTCATCTACCCAAGTTTAATCATATTTAAGTAATTAAAATCTAAGCATTTTTAACAGATTTTATAAAACGAAGAAAATAAAAATTTTAGATATGTTTTCTTTACTCCAACAAGTTTTCTAAAACTTTTCTCTAAAATGGAGAAAGTAAGAGAGAGATTAAAATTTTATACATTTGGAGAATTTTCCAAAAAAGTAGTTACCATAAAAGAAGGAAATATTTTTTAATATATTCCACCAACATGAATCTTTGGAATTAAATTTTTAGAGAGAGAAATAATACTTCCTCCGTCCCAAAATAAATGTCCACAATGAAAAAGGCACACAGTTTTAGGAGTGTGTAATTATTACACTTTTTACTTAATCAAAGTACAATTTTACCCTTAATTATAGAGAGAGAAATTTTCTCCATCACATAATTAAGGGTAGAATGGGAAAGTGAACATTTACTTTTTGAAAGTAGACACTTATTTTGGGACAAATAAAAATAGTAATGTAGACACTTATTTTGGGACGGAGGGAGTACTTTATTAGGTGAATAAAATATTTTAATAATATAATCAATAATGTAATCTTCAAAATAAAAAAATCTATTGGAATTTAATATATTTTTTTTCTCGACATTTGAAGTTTCTTTCTTTATTTTAGAGAATTTATTAAAGATTAGAAAAACTTAAATGAGAGAAAAAGAAGTTACAAATTTAAAGGGATGGATACTTTTTCTTTTACAATTATGATGTTGCAATTTATTATTAGCTAACTTTAGGAGATTTAAGTTCATTATCATATACATTTGAATCCAATAAAAATATTATTAAAAAAAATAATAATAAATAAACAAAATGTAATAGTATCAAGCAAATCGATCTTTGATATTTCACTTTATAGTAAGAGTATTAAAATTGTTTTATCAACTTGACCACCTAAAGTATTGAATATGAATGAGAAAGAATTATATTAATATTAGATTATAAACTTATCACAATAGATGGTATTATATATATTAATAAATAAATAAGAACGTTATAATTATTTTAAACACACGGTTTTTAAGTGACAATGAGGTCGTTGATTTCTATTTTGTACTTGAAGACTAACCATTTTAATTATATTGGATAAGTATGAAAATTCGTCATCAATAAAAAGTTCTTCAAATATATTGAATATGGCCAATTAGACTAAACTATAAAATATTATTGATTGGACAAGAAAAGGCCAAAACTTAAACATAAGATATTAATAAAGTTAATTAACGATCAACTTTATTCAAAAATTTAAAATGTTACATAAGTCTAAAACCATTCATTCAAATCTCAAACTTTGTTGAGTTTTTTATTTAATATAATATAAATTAAGTTGATTAATATTTTGTATCTGACGAGGATTAATAATGACATTAATTCTATTTTAAATAAAACTTTTTACAAAGAACAAATATAATTTTGATTAAACTTCGGGTACCAAGATTACGATAAGGAAAAATTGATTCTCATTCTTTGCATCTAATGTTTGTAAAGATTGTAATATAGGTGTTCACTAGTTATTTTTGGATTAATTATTACTAAAAATTCAAGATTTTATTTCCTTCACAAAATATGTAAACTTCACTTTTGGTCCTTAATGTATGTCAATTTTAATGGATATCATCCGTAAATTTTGAAAATTCGAATTTAGGGGCCGTTTACTAAATATTTACTCGGGTAAGCGTTTAACGGTATCACTTACCTTACGGTCCTTATCTATTGAGCATATAAACTACCTAGAATCTTACCCGATAAGAGTCATAACAAGAACCTAGGGTCTTACCTGGTAAGTAAGAAAAATGACCCTTAACTGGTAAGCGCTTACCTGGTTTAAGATGCTTACCAACAATTAATTTTGATGGTCTAGAATGTTATACGATAAGGTAAGTAAGGATAATGTCCTTGCCGGTAAGCGCTTACTCGTTAAGCATTTTGGTAAACGGCCCCTTAGTCACTCACGTTTGTTATTTTATAATGGTTTTGCTCCTTCTCCTAACGGTTGTTTACTTTTTCCTTAAGTCCAATTAAATAAGGGATATTTTAGTTGTTTCAAACATTTTTCAGTTAAGCCCATATTACCACCCAGTTAAATGAGAGGTATTTTCGTCATGAAAAATGTTTAAAATGACTAAAATACTCCTCATTTAATTGGATTAACGAAAAAAATTACGGTGGTTAGAAGTAGGAACCAAAACCATTGTGAAATGACAAATGTGAGGGACTTAATCCGAGTTTTCGAAGTTTAAAGACGATATCTTTTGAAATTGACAAGGTTAGGGACCAAAACTAAAGTTTATTCAAATATATATTTACTTGTTGTAGGATAAATGTGTCATTGTCTAAAGGATATGACGATAGAGATAAAGTTAGAGATAGAGATAAATATATCAGAGTTAAATTAGAACTAAAATATCTCATGGTTATCTACTTGTATCTCATCCCTATTAAGGTTTTTGATTAATGAGAGTTACAGATTCATTCTCTCCGTATATTGTTGTTCTATTATGTTTTTTCTTTAACACGTTATCAACACGAACACTCAGATATTATAAACCCTTTTCGAACCCATAGGTTGCTGCTAAAACAACACTGCTACTCCCGATGTAAAATCAAGTAAGCAAATTTATATGATATGCATGTTGATGTTGTGATATAATATGTCAAATTATATCGGCCTACAATAAAACATACAATTTGCATAAAGTATGTAATCTTATATTGTATTTTCCTTTCTATTTTTTTTTATCAATCTCCATTATTAATATACACAATATGTTTATATAAGCACCTTAGTAAATCGTATATCCATTGAATCAAAATATGTTATCTACTTTTATATGAACACTTTATATGTATTTTTTTCTATGTGGTATATCATAATTTATGTTCACTACTGATCAAATCAAGGTCTTAGATCTATTGAATATTTTCCATTCTTCAAGTTTATGTTCGAAAAACCGTTCACTTAGTGCAAACCAATATATAACCGGAATAGAATAAGAGATGAGGAGACTATCGGATTAAGGTATGAAAGAGATTAACCAGATGGTTTGACAACTTTTTCTTAGTTGCTTAAGATTGAAGGTGGATAAAAGATGAAAACTTTAAGGGTTTTAAGTGATAATAAGGAACTGTTCTTACTTATGAGGTTAACATTTGTTTTATTATTTTATTTAAATCAACTGTAATACATTTTTTTTAATTGATTTTGTTTATCCATCCATTTATTGAATATATATTTGGTATATTAGGTTGTATATTTAATTTAGTTCTAATTTATCGTCCTTTAGTTTCAATCATGATAGCATAATTTTATTGTTTTAAACTTATCATTGTCATTTATTTTGACATGATCAATTAATTTATAATAAGATATGTTTAGTTGGATAAGTTAATTATCTTGATGTTATTTACTTATCTGACAATTAAATTTGATTTATATCTTTAAATTAGACTAATTATATTACTGTGAAATATGATAGTTATTTACATGGCTAGTTAATTTATATGATTGACTTTTATTGTCTTATTAAGTAATATTTAATATTTATCCATATCTTATTTAAATGTTTATCTTAATTATAATTTATAATCTATAATAAACTTTTAGAAGTTACACTTCTAACCCCCATAATTTTTATTATTTTATCAAAAGGTTCAAAAATAACATGAAAATGTTAAATTCAAACATTTATCTTGATTATGAGTTCCTACTCATAATTTTAAACTATATAATTAATTTTTGAAAGTTACACTTCTAACCCCATATATTTTGGTCTTTACCAAAATCTCCAAAAATAATATTAAGATATAAAAATATTAAAATTGGCTTCATATGCTAAACTCGTAGTCATTTTGGCCTCATGCCAAATGCTCTATAATTAATAATGTTATATCTAAATGAAATAAATCACAAGATATTTACTGGATTTTGTCAAACGGGTGTAAACAACCCTAAGGTTTCTAGGGACTTAAGAAATTCATGTGATTCCCCTACTACCTGGAAATCCAATAGATTGAGTGATGAAGTATTATCAATAAAATTAAAGCATACAAAATCCAATATTGTTATGATAATGAAATTTCATAACCATAATCCATTTTCTTATAAAAAAGAAAATCATATATTATCATTTATATATGTAAATGGTTGAAACAACTCATCCCAAAATCAATGTCGTAAACTCAAAAGAATATGAGTATCATAAATGAGTATATAAACCTCATTTTGAAAAGGTACAATAAAATATCTAAAGTCCAACTCCCTATTGACTCTAAAACCAACCTCTTGAAAAGGTACAAGCAAATACCTTCATGTTTTGAGACGATATATAAATCCTAAATTTCATAGGAATACCTTTACTAGAAACCCCCAAAGAAATGTGGGATGTCCCGAAAGGGATAATCGGGAGTACTCATGAATATGTACTTCTCGAACTAATCGTACATTGGAATGAAACTCACTTACTCGATTACAAAAAGGTAACCGATGTCAACAAAGAAATGTTATATCCAAAACGTGTCTCAATCTCTGTGGCAAGGAACTCACAGAAGATGACATGATTTTTAACATTATTTTCACCTTTCATATATAAGTAAATATAAATATAAGTTGGAATGCAACCTTTAGACAAACTCATCAACCTAATGCAAGTGGTTGAGAGACATAACAAGGTTCTTTCGAATAACACCACATATGTCGGGATAAAGAAAATTCCCGATATCGATAGTGAAAGTGTTAGAGGTGGAAACAACTCCAAAGGATTGTGAGTTAAAAAACAATTTCACACATATGACATTTATGCACCATTTGGACGAGACCCTACAAAGGGTCAGGGTATTGGTAAGAGTCAAGAAAGATTTTTCAACACCTGGAGTAGGATACAACTACTACCCAAGTGATAATGGACAATCAAATAAGATATGCACTAAAAAGTGCTTCTATCAAAAAGGAAGCACGTTGAAAATGAAATATAACATATTTGTTTTAATATTTAATATTGATTATGCATATGTTTCTTTGAAATTAATTTTAAGTACTGTAACACTCTAAAAATTTAACAAATAAATCTTTTTTGTAAATTCGGCAATATGACGTCTAAAATACGAAGGGTCCAAACACCTGTTTAAAAGATATAACAAAAGGATGTTCACCCAACAATCAATACAACTAAAACCCTATAAAACCGGGTTAGTTTGCATCATAAGGTTGCAACAAAATAATGGGACATCAATACTACAACGACCTGCTTAATCTAAGATTGATTTAAATCTAGATTAATACGGGTGTTGCTAAATCAATATGAACTCTCTTCACAAAATTCCCCAAAAGACCGGCACTGCAAGATCTCCTATGTGCCCGGTAGCCAAGCCGACATCCTAAATTCCTCCACAGTTAGGATCTGTGAGGAAACAACAACCACGACAAGTGTTAGGACGAAGCCTAGTGAGATCCCATAAATATGCAAATAATAAACATGACATTATAAAACCATAATCATGTTACCGAACTCCTCTGCCTCGCGTGGAACAATTCTCCGCCATCAGTTTCTTAAACCTGAATATAAACATACAAGAAATACCTCTTGATTTACGGGGGAGACCCGCTTCCATCGGGGCGATGTTTACTCGAAAGTGGGATCGCCCGCGATGGTAATGGATTACACCTCATGCCCTGATCTTAGTTCCCATGCCATAACGACATCAAAACCTCAGACCGTATTTACTGCCCTTATTGCCTACTCCGTCGAGTTACACCTCAAGGTCTTACGGACATTATTGCCTATCCATATCTAGACGAGTTACACCTCAAGGATATGAGATCCTTATTGCCTACTCGCTAGTAACACACCGTGATTAATGCAAAATTCATACATTAAGCTACTACCTCCTCGTGCACAAGGAGTAGTACCACATCCTTATCAGGTGATCCACATTTGTTAAATAAATAACACATTATATACACCTCTCTTCCGCATATAAAACATTTACTTCCTTATTCCTCATAATATCATGGTCCTCATAATTTCATACATGTAAATACATCCACACATCATCCTTACCTCATTCCTTCATAAAGTTATCAGCAGTTGGATTAAATCATGACAATAGTAGTTTCCTCATGAACTCAACATATAAACATGAAATCTAGAACATAAAATCCACATAGTTACCATTAAGGAGGTTATTAAAATCTACTAAACATACTCACCCCTATTGGGTTCATAAAGTTGAGAATCCCACAAGTTAGGTTATAAAGCTACAAACAAGTAACACATAGGAGTAAAGTAGGATAAAACCATGGAAATAAATAAATACAAGAGCATTTAAGGAAGGATAACTCACCAAGTGGGTTTTTGGAGAAAACCCAAACCCTAGATTTGAACTTGAAGAGGATGACAATGATGGTTAAATGCTCAACTTGAAATCTTGATCAAAGACCCCAACTACTAGCAATAAATGGGATAGATTGTGGTGGATGAAGCCCTAAAATCGGATGGGAGAATTTATGAGGGTTGAGAGAGAAAGAAATAAGGTTAGATTGAAGTAAATGAGGAGAAATGAAGGAGAAAGTCGTATAAGATCGACCAGGGGGCTCCCGCGGGTTATGTCGCGGCTTCAACCCGCGGCATAAGTCGCCCGTGTCCCTGAATTCAAAACCCAACAGTGGGTTACGCGGTTTGTGCCGCGGCTACAAGCCGCGTGTAACTCGCGTGATTCACTGTATTAAGCCCAACACCAACAAAAACCAAATTCTCACCAGATACCAAACGTGGTACGACGAATGTTAAACACAAGAACACCAAGACTTACGACACTCATAAGGTTAGAAGTCTTAACGCTATAAATACATAACGAAGATTCGGGGTGTTACAAGTACCAAAATTGATTTATTTGCTAAAGTAAAATCGAATATGTAACCATTATAGATGTAAAGAAATACATCAAAACAAATACAAAAAAATTCAATATTCTCCGTTCCGTGTAGGAATGTATCGAGGAGAATTGATTTTTTTTGACCTATCACACAATCGAAAAAAAGATAGACTAATACTTGTTTTATAATACATCCAACCAAATTACTTAAACGATGGACTGTCACTTTCTTGGTGGAACAAGTTTAATAGGAACCTTGTAAAGATATTCGTATCAAATGGAAATGAAAATGAACATATATACATAAATTCCAATGAATATGAAAGGAAACATATATCATGGAAACTAATGTGTCAAACTAGTAGATTATTGGGTCATCGGAACATATTTTGTCACCAATAAAGAAATTTTGGGGGCAATAACACATATATGTTTCGACATAACCATGTGGGACACCGTGGTTATGACATAGTGATCCGTGTATTGTAAAATACACATAGACACATTCTCTTTCGAGTGAAAGGCAAAATAAGGCAAATTGCAACTGTTGACTTCTGAAGCATAAGAAACAACATTACTATCATAATATGCCCTCTCGAATACATAAAACTTTTGTATATACCCTAATCCTTAGCCAATACAGGAATGAGATCCTCCTAAAGCTAAGAACATTATACAAAAATATTCCATTGTTACAACGAATACAAGGTGATATTTATGGACATAAACATCCAGAATGCGGGCCATTAAAGTACTTTATGGTTCTGGTTTCGACACGATGAACACATGTCGTATTATTGTCCACATGAAATACTGCACTCCTAGCACTAGTTATACGTTTAAGGGCTCACCACCCTTATTATTTCATCAAGTCTACATGACTTGGAATGCTGGAGAATTTACATCATAAGGATTTGATGTTAATTGCATATGTATTAGGATCAATGTATAGTTTCCTATACCCCATGTGTATATATAAAATGGTCTCATAGAATTTGTTATCAAAAGAATATGATGACATCTAGGGTATTAGTAATGCGCATTAATTTACCCACATCTACCTGGGGTTATGCAATTATTATATGCAGTTTTTTTGTCGTTTTTAGACCCACTGCTTGCTAACCAGCCTCTGCGTACCAGTTGGTAACTGAATATAAGTCTGATACTTTACATTTACGCATGTAACACCCTAAAAATAGGGATAACAAAAATCCGGAAAACGGACATGAGGTATGCTAAAATTGCCATAGCAAGAGCCTCCCAAAAATGGGGAATATATATTTAAATAACCTGTTTAATCACAATTGTAATTTAACGGACAATAAACAACAACCAACTAATCTAATTTCTACATCTAGAAAAGAGATTACAAAAAGGGTTGTCATCTATAGACCCAAACGGTCTATATCCAAAAGTATAACGCGTCCATGTGCAATTCCCCAACCTCTCACCCCAAAGCAACTAAACCTGCTTAAAACCGCCGCCGCTAGAACCTGAGATACACATCGACACCAAACAAGTGTTAGGCCAAAAAGCCTAGTGATTTGAACAATAGTAAGCATGCATGAACAGTCACATTTCTTATCAGCAGTTAACCATAGTTCAACAAATATGGAGTCAATAGGGGAGACCCATAGCACCAATCAAGTCCCACCCAAGAGTCGATATACCTTGATGCCTTTAACAAGGAACACCCCAAAGGCCCGGCACACCCGAATACTATCGCTAAGAAAATTCCCCGAATGGCGGAGGTCTAGGCACATACCATCATAGTGGCGCCCAAGACTATATCCTCCTAGTGTACTGACTTGGTTCGTCCACATAACATTTATAAGGGGTCATTTAGGTATATTTCAACCCACATAATTCAATACCAACTACGGGTATAATATTACCACCTTATCCTCGTGATGTCTAATAAAAGACCCAATGTAAATCATGCTCATCATGCATATAAACATATCACCAAAATGGTGTTCCAACTAGAATCATCATAATACCCATATATGCATATATTTAACATATCAAGGTACCCACATTATGTATCTATGAGACAAATCCCAAATAATGATACATATAACAATAATCATGGCAAATCACCCTTATATATACATCCTCCAACTATTTTCATGAAGAAATCCCCAAACATTTGAACATATAGAGATAAAGTAACAAATAGGAGATTATGATGTGTATCTAGTTTTAACAAATGTTTAGTAAACTCACAATCTAGGTTTTGAACCCAAAACCTAGAAAATATGGAAACCCTAGAAGTTGGAGAAAATGAGACTTGAAGGTGAGAAATGAGAATCTTGAAGAACACTTCAATGGGGACACTTGGACGAAGCTTGATGACCACTTAATGCTCCCAACAACCCAAAACCCTAGAAATGAATGAGGTAGGTGATGAAACCCTAAAAATCGCCTCCAAGAAGAGCTCTCCCATTTTTGCAAAGTGTTAATGTGAGAAATAAGACTGCCAAAGTGTTTTTAAATCAACCAGATCACGCGGGCGATAATGCCCGGCGATAGTGCCATGGGCACTATCGCTTGTCACAATCGCGGAGGTCCCCACCCCCACGGTACAAGCCCGACGATAGTGCCTTTGGCGATAGTGCCAAGGCACAATCGCGTGGCACAATCGCTGGCATCCAACAGCCCACGGTACGTCTCTGGCGATAGTGCCTCCCGCGATAGTGCCAATGGCACAATCGCCAGGCACAATCGCTGGCATCCCAAAACAGTCCGAAACTTAACCAAATTCGATGGCGAGGGCGAGGTTTGAACGATTAACAAAGGTAATTCAATACATGACATTTTAACATAATTCAAGATCATAAAATGTACACAAAGACACACATTCACACATAAGCGAAATCAATGCATTAAGGGAGACATAACACTTACCTTAAGAATTTACGGGTGTTACAATCCTCCCCACCTAAATGGGATTTTGTCCCCGAAATCTTACCCTAGGAAAACAAGTGAGGATAACGCTTCTTCATATCATCTTCCGATTCCCAAGTAATGTTAGCACCCCGATGGTGCTTCCATTGGACTTTCACCATAACCACATCTTTATGCCTCAACTTCTTCACTTTCGATTCTAAAATCGATTTCGGTTCTTCCACACAACGATTCCCATTGTCCACCCGAATTTCCGACAAAGGAATCACGCTTTCCTCTTCGGCTAGACACTTCCGAAGATAACACACGTGAAATGTGGGATGTATTCCATCCATTTCCGGCGGTAAATCCAACTGATAGGCTTGCAAACCAATCTTTTCCAAAATAACGAATGATCCAAGGAAACGAGGACTAAGCTTCCCACGCTTCCCCGAAACGTATGATCCCCTTCCACGGAGACACCTTCAACATGACCCGGTCACCCACTTGAAACTCAACCGGCCTTCTCTTCTTTTCCGCATAACTCTTTTGTCGGTCTTGTGCCGCCTTTAGCCTTTCCCGGATCTCTTTCACCTTGTCGGCCGTCTCTTGAACGATTTCCGGCCCGGCGAATTGCTTTTCGCCCGCTTCTAACCAACAAACCGGGGTTCTGCACTTCCGTCCATACAAAGCCTCGAACGGTGCCATTCCGATACTATAATGGTAACTATTGTTGTACGCGAACTCTACCAAAGGTAGATGTGAATCCCAACTTCCCCCGAAATCTATTACACACGACCTCAACATATCTTCTAAGGTTTGGATCGTCCTCTCACTTTGACCATCCGTTTGAGGATGATACGTCGTGCTCAAATTCAGTCGAGTACCCAACTCCTTTTGCAAACTAGCCCAAAAGTTCGAAGTGAATCGGCTATCTCGATCCGATACTACAGATTACGGAACTCTGTGCCTTGACACCACCTTGTCGATGTACAGTTTAGCCAATTTATCTATTGGTAAAGTCTCCCGCATCGCAAGAAAGTGCGCGCTCTTGGTCAACCGATCCACGATCACCCAAATTGTGTCGTGGCCATGCAAGGTCCTTGTTAACTTTGTCACGAAATCCATAGTGATGTTGTCCCACTTCCACTCGGGAATGGACAACGGTTGCAAACTTCAATAAGGTCTTTGATGTTTCGCCTTGACTTGGAGACAAGTGACACACTTCTCCACATAACTAGCCACATCTAGCTTCATTACCGGCCACCAATACATTAACTTTAAATCTCTATACATCTTGGTGCTACCGGGATGTATAGAGTATTTCGACTTATACGCTTCTTCAAGAAGCAACTTCCGGTTTCCTCCCAACTTCGGCGCCCAAATCCGTCCTTGAAAGAGTTTGAGATCACGACCGTCTTCCGTTAACAGCTCCTTTTGTTTCACCATTACTTCGGCCCTGAGGTTCTCTTCCTTAAGTGCTTCCACTTGACTTGCCTTAATGCTTTCCAACAAACTTGTGACCACATCGATCCTTGTAAGGGACATTTTGACACCATCTCCATGATTCCTTCGGCTCAATGCATCCGCCACCACATTAGCCTTACCGGGATGATAGAGTAGGTCACAATCGTAATCCTTCAAAAGCTCTAGCCATCTCCTTTGTCGCATGTTGAGTTCCTTTTGGTCGAAGATGTACTTGAGACTCTTGTGATCCGTGAAAATAGTATACTTGGTCCCATACAAGTAGTGTCGCCACAACTTCAACGCGAAAACTACCGCCGCCAACTCCAAATCATGAGTCGGATAGTTCTTCTCATAATCCTTTAATTGTCGCGACGCGTAGGCTATTACCTTCCCCCTTTGCATTAGTACGCACCCAAGTCTCATCTTGGAAGCGTCACTATACACCACAAAGTCTTCCGATTCATCGGGTAAGGACAAGATCGGGGATTCGCACAACTTCCTCTTGAGCGTCTGAAACGCTTGCTCTTGTGCATCGGTCCAAAGAAACTTGATGTTCTTCCTTGTAAGAGAAGTGAGCTGTGTAGCCGTCTTTGAGAAATCCTGAATGAAACGCCGGTAGTAACCCGCTAAACCCAAGAAGCTTCGGATCTCCGTCGGACTTGTCGGGGGTTTCCAACTCATCATTGCTTCTATCTTTGCCGGATCCACTTTTACCCCGTCCTTTGATACCACATGCCCCAAGAATTGCACTTTTTGAAGCCAAAATTCGCACTTCGAGAATTTCGCGAGCAGTTTCTCCCTTCTTAAAACTTCTAATACTTCCCGTAAGTGTCTTCCATGTTCGGACTCATCCCTTGAATATATTAAAATATCGTCGATGAAGACGATCACGGATTTATCCAAAAATGGGCGACACACACGGTTCATCAAATCCATGAATACGGCCGGAGCGTTGGTTAAGCCAAACGGCATCACCAAGAACTCATAATGACCGTATCTCGTTCGGAAAGTCGTCTTCAGAATATCTTCGTTCTTCACTCTCACTTGATGATAACCGGACCGAAGGTCAATCTTCGAGAAACATCCCGCCCCTTGAAGTTGATCAAAAAGATCGTCGATGCGAGGTAGAGGGTACTTGTTCTTCACCGTGACTTTGTTTAACTCCCGATAATCTATGCACATCCGCATGGATCCATCTTTCTTCTTCATGAACAAAATCGGTGCTCCCCAAGGTGACGAACTTGGTCGAATGAAGCCCTTCTCCAACAACTCTTGAAGTTGCGTCATCATCTCCTTCATTTCTGTCGGTGCCAAACGATATGGAGCACGAGATATCGGAGCCGCTCCCGGTGTGAGGTCAATCTGAAACTCCACTTGTCGTTCCGGCGGTAATCCTGGTAAGTCTTCCGGAAAGACATCCGGATAATCTTGCACTACCTCCACATCTCCCACCGACTTCTTTTCTTTCTTTGCGTCCACGACGTAGGCCAAGTACGAAGGGTAGCTCTTCGCTAAAAACTTGCGAGCCTTAAGAGATGAGATAATAGGATTATTCCTCTTTCCTTTCTCTCCATAAATGGTAGCCACCCCATTTTTCGGCAATGGTACTTGGATTATCTTTTTGGAGCAAAAGATGTCCGCTTTATGCCTCGCTAACCAATCCATGCCTATGACTACATCAAACCCTCCTATAGCCATAGGTAGTAAATCTACGCCGAAAGAATTTCCATCGATCTCTAGAGTGCAATCACAAAAACGGTCATGAATGATCACTTGATCCCCATTAGCTATTTCTACTACTAACGCATCGGTAAGAACACTAATAGGAGTGGTGAATTGTTTACAGAAAGCATCTGACACAAAGGAACATGTAGCACCCGAATCAAACAAGACACGAGCAGGCAGGGAGTTTACTAGAAACGTACCCGAAACGACATCCGCGGTCTCCTTTGCCTCCTCGGTAGTCATCTGGAAAGCTCGACTCGGTGCCCGTGATGGTTGCTCGACCCTAGTCGTCGAACCCACAGAATTTCCACCACCTCCTCTAACCAACCTTGGACACTCTCGCTTCATGTGCCCCGACTCTCCGCATTCATAACATACCGCCCCACGGAGGGAACACTCTTGAGTTGTGTGGTTTTTCTTACCACACTTGTTACACCCGGCTGGACCGGAGAGAGTCCTTGTAGCACACGGCCCCGAGTGCTTTGACCTGTACTTATGGCACCACCGATCTTCACGGCATTGATCACCCGCTCTCCCGCTTACAAAGGGTCTAGATTGACGAACGGGCCCAGATGGCCCCTCCCACTTCCGTTTCTCACCAACGTACCTCTTCTCGTCCCTTTCTGAATTGATGTCGTCCTCAATAAGTAAGGACTCCTCGATAACCTCTTGTAGAGTCGAACACTTAGCATTTCTTATATCCATTCGCATTCCGGCCGGTAAACCCTGTTGATATGCTTTCATCTTCGACTTTTCGTCGGGGACTAGATGTCCCACCAAGTTTAGCTTCTCCAAGAAGAGCTTGGAATAGCCAACAATCGACATATTCCCCTTCTTCAGATCTCGGAACTCCCGTTCCAACTTGTCAAACGACCGTTCACTGCAGTATTTGTCCATGATCTTCTCCTTGAACACCGTCCAAGTTAGCTTAGCCAGAACTTCCGGGGTGAGGGCGGATCGTGTGAGGTTCCACCAAATCAGAGCCTCTCCCCGAAGTAGCTGAGAAGCAAACTTGACCCGTTGAGAAGGATCGCATTCACTGGACTTGAAGGCCATCTCTAATTCCTTAAGCCAGTACATACAAGTAACCGGGTTGTCTGAACCCACAAACTCCTTAGGGTGACACCCCAAAAACGTCTTGTAGGTACACCCTTTAATCTTTGATCTGATTCCCTCAGCGGATGGTTCTTCAACCGTTACCACATTCTGTCTCATTTTGATCCCCAAAACTTCACAACGTAATGTTGAAGTCAAACGAATCAGACTCGATACCTGATACGTTTAATATTCCAAAAGTGACAAGATCACATATACGAGCTGCAAATATACTCGCAAGGTTAAAAAGTCCCCAACAGGGGCACAACGCCACTAGAAAATGCGTTGTAATCACACATAGTGGAGGTGTGGTTGATGTCGTAGCTACCAAATGGAAGTGGTGGAAGCTACTTGGTTCGATGGATACTATTCTAAAGGAAGAGAATAGTTAGACACATCCATTTATCATCAATACATAAAACTCTCATGAGATTGTCTCTAATTATAATTATGTCCATGAATCATCACTGGAGGACGCTCCGAAGTTAATATTGATTCTAGAGATGAATATTAATCTCAAATGAACTATGAGAGTACATATGAGTCGATGGACAGATTATATATAATCATTGATGATTTATTCGCATATACGATGGCTCATAAGATGATCAAGCACGACGACATCGAACCAGGCTCAGTTGAATAATATCAACAAAGAGCATATTGACCTAAATGTAAAGAAACAATCCAGAAATAATTATATTCTTTGACAAAGGATCGGGTATTTGGTCTGGTAGTGCTAACCTACCATGTGTAAAGCCCGTAGGACATAACTCAGTCTTTGTCAGAAAGCGTAACGAGAATAATGAAGTCCTAATATGTAAGGCTCTCTTTGGCTCAAGGTTTCTCACAACGCCCTGGATTGACCACGAGGAGACTTACTCTCTCATGATGGATGTTATGACATCCGAATAATTTGTTAGCCTAGTAGTTTCCGAAGGACTGGAAATGCAGCTCATGAATGTGGTTACCACATATCTCTACGGGGATCTAGATTTAGAGATATATAAAAGTGCGTGATGATATTACATTACCAAAATCAAGTAACTCTAAACCACGAAATGCGCTTGTAATAAAACTGAAACACCCACTTTATAGATTAAAACAATATAAGCGGATGTGGTATACCCGCCTAATGAAATACTTGATTGGGAAATGATATATAAGAACGATGAACTGTTCCCTTGCGTATTTGTTATGAAAAACAAGTTCCAAATTTTCAAAGTAGCTCTATATGTCAATGTTATGAACATAATAGGCACTCTTGATGAAATAAGAGAAACCACAAGCTACTTGAAATCTGATTTTGAGAGGAAATATCTTGGGAAAACTTGGTTTTGTCTAGATATTTAAGCTAGGACACCGAGTTTGTGAAATATTAATTCACCGATCGCATATGTCCAGAAAATAATCAGGCAATTTAATATGGACAAAGCGCATTCGGTTAGCACTCCCATGATCGGTCGAAGTGTCGGATATAAGGAAATATCCATTTCGTCTAAAGGATGATGACGAAAAATGCTGGGAGCTGGAATTCCCTATCTAAGTACAATATGTGCATTATCGTACTTAGCATAATACACTTGACCATATATTATATTTCTCAATGAACTTGTTAACTAGATTTAGCTCAGTGCCAACGCAAAGTCATTGGAATGATATCAAATTAATCTTTTGGAACCATTGACATGGGTTTATACTTTCCCTATAGAAAGAAAAATGGGATTGATAATGGAACTTCAATACCTACTTAGAATATAAGCAGCAAAAGTACTAGCTCTTATAGAAAAACACCAAACAATGTCTTGGTATGTGTTTGTTGATATTAGTTATATGTCTGACCCATAGAAAGGTTGTTCTCAAACTGGATAAGGAATTACCACAATGAACATATTGCTTGAAAGTAAGCTAAGCAAACCCTTGTAACTACCTCCTTGAACTAATCCAATAATATTACTCTCCATGAGATAATTAAAGAATGTATATGATTAAGGACTATCATTACATATATTAGAGGAGCTAGTAATTTTGGGTTCAACCAGTATCCTACTTGCATATATGGAAATGATGCATCATATATTGAAGAAATGAACATAAGATACATCAAGGGTAATAACACAAAGCATATTCTGCTTAAGTTTCTATACAATCAGCAATAAAAGACTCTCCTTTAGATTCAAGTGAATCAAGTAAGGTGTCAAAAGAATGTGACATATTTTACCAAGTCATTACCTAAAACCATATATTGGAGAACATGTAAATGCAAATGTTTTCAAACTCCCTTGATTAATGCACAAATCAGGGGGAGTAGTAGACAAAAGGGGGAGTCTACTATATATTTGATATTGGTATGTTGTGCTCTTTCCTTTAACCAAAGTTTTATTTTTCCCATTGAGTTTTGTTCCTTGGTGTAAGGTTTTAGTGAGGCAACTGTTTATATACCATCATGCTTTCCTAACTCTCAAGATTAAAGTATGAATCTAAGAGAAAACTAGACTGAAGGATAAGTCTATGTATTGCAAAGAAGCTGGTGCGTTGTACTCTTTCCTTCGTCATATTTTTATTTTTCCCACTGAGTTTTATTTTGGCATAAGGTTTTAACGAGACAACAACTGTGCACCATCACTCCTTTAACTCGGCACAAGGGGAAGTGTTGTAGGATAAATGTGTCATCGTCTAAAGGATATGACGATAGAGATAAAGATAGAGATAGAGATAGAGATAAATATATCAGAGTTAGATTAAAACTGAAATATCTCGTGGTTATTTACTTGTATCTCATCCTTATTTAAAAGACTTTTGATTAATGAGAATTACAGATTCATTATCTCCGTATATTGTTGTTCTATTCTGCTTTTTCTTTAACATTACCAAAGTTTTTTCCTTTTTCTATTTTTTTCTTCTTCCAAATATAGAGAACCTTATGATAAAAACGAAATATGGAATTTTTACTTAAAATTAGTGTTATCAATAATAATACAGTAAAAGATATAAAAACTATAATATCAACATTTAATACTTCGATTTAGATGCCAATGACAGTATTCATCAAAAGATTAAAGAACGACGCAAATGGGTCAAACTGGTGCGAGTTGCGTTCTACCCGGGTCGGACTCGACCAAGAATGCGGGTGAATGGAGCTGGGCTTGCTGCATGCCTTCTTGTGGGCCTAGAAGATGGGAGCCCAAGTCTCATTCTTTTTAATTGGTTTGTTTTATATTTATATATTTTTAGTTTCATTAATTACGGGTTGGGTTCCGGTAATAAGTTAAGGTTAACGTGAGAAATGATTATCAACCATTGGATGAGAAATAGATGGACATTAACTATATACTTCGCCCATTAATTAATTATCTTTTTACTATTAACTGTTTAATTAATTTATTAGTACTAAATGAGTTTTATTAGAGCATCCACAATGTGCTTGTAGGAAGCTTTTTCAAAGCTTTTTCAGAGGTTTTTCATAAAACAAAAAGCTCATTTTGATGTTTTTCACATAGTGGACAGCTTTTTCATTTGAGGTTTTTCGCGAGGTTTTTCGTCATAGCTCGTAACTGCACGACCTGCTTTTTCGTAGCTTTTTCGTATTTAATCAGTTTTAACTTTATAGAATTTTATAAAAGTTTCGTATTTAATCAGTTTTATTTATTTACCAGTTTTATTTATTAATATATTTAAAGTAATCCTATTTAAATATAATTATTAAATAAATAATATAAATAAATACATAATGAAAGTATTTATATTTCTAAAATAATATCTCAAATTTGACATATTTATACAGTTTTAACAGATTTCTTAATGACCCACTTTTTATTTTCGGTTATACATACTTTTAAATTTAACATTTTTTAATATTGTATTAAAATATTAAAAAAATTATGTAAAATAAATACATAATTAAATTAATAATATTTTCTTGATATGAATATGTATTTGTATGAATTTTAATGTATTTATTTTTATAAATAAGAATAAAAATGATATAAAGTTAAAATAGTGGGACCCTGAATAGTTTAAAAAAGTAATGAAAAAGCTTGGGTGAGGTTTTTCACATAGTGGAGGTATATAAAGGTTTTTAAGTTGTTGATGTGGCAATAATGTGTAAAAAAAAACTATGAAAAAGCTCGATGAATAACTCGTACATTGTGGATGCTCTTAGTATTGTTATTTATTTAATTAATCTTATCATTACTAGCATTTTAATTTGGATAAAAAGTTCAAGAACAAATAAATTATCTTCCACAGTTAAAAGTACATATATTTACGACTTTTAATTCAATTAATTTTCTTTTTTAAAATTAAACATCCTTAGTGTATTAAAAAACTTATTGAATTAAATTATTTTGACTTTTGTAAATTAAAAAAATGTCCCGAAAGTTAAATATCCATGAAGTTCAAAAGTCAAATTTATGATTATTTAAATTTTTAGAAGTTTTATATGTATGATTATTTATTTAGAGGTTTTATTAGTTGGTGACAGTTTATGGTTTATAATCTATATCACATTTTTGTTCACAAATGAAAATTAAAGTTTATGTTGGCAAAAAAGCATTACAACTGGAGGTGTAATAATATGCGTCGTCGTTTCTACAAACAAGAATGACGATACAGGTTTTAATCATCATCTGACAAACAAACGACTTCATTGCCACCATTTTCTTTACTTACGTTCAGAAACTCCGTATTTGGGTGATGATGAAAACCAGCTGCTGCTTGTGTATCAATGTCCATAAGCAAATCAAGGGCCGGTAGGCTTAATATATCAGCACTTGGCAACACTATTCCGCTTTCACCTCTGCCTCCTGCACCAGCACTATAACTATAAAGCCCAGTGTGGCTTATGGATATCGACGGCATTGGTGGTAGTGAAGCTTGGGGAAGCGAGGACGACATATGCTGCTCGGATGGGAGCTGAATTGATGCTGACGATGTTGCTGGCTGAGATGAAGCTTGGGAAAGTGAGGAGGACATGGCGGTATCTGCTCGATGCTGCTCAGATGGGAGCTGAATTGATGCTGCTGGCGGTGCTACTGCCACTGATGCTGCTGGCTGAGATGAAGCTTGGCCCGCCAATGGAGAGGCCCCCGGTGAACTCCTCTGAGTAGGCTGGCCATTATGATTTTTCGAAAAAGGTGGTGGGGTTTGTGATGATAGCCGAACTGGAGCTTGAGAAAAGGTGGCAGAGGACGGCGGCAAGCTACTTGACGCGTGCTGACTTGACATCACTCTGTGAGATGCATGATCATGAGGAGCAACGGATGTTGAAGGCCTAAAAGGTCGAATATGTGGGGCTGGAGCACGGATTTCACCAGTTACTCGTGGAATCCTGGCAGAAGGGAAGGCAGGAGGCGGTTGTGGTCTACTAGGTCTGCTAGAGGGGGTAATGTTAGGCGTTGGCGGTGGTCTACTTGATCTGCTAGAGGGGGTGATGGGGTTGATATTAGGCGGTGGTCTGCTTGGTGTACCGGTGAGGCTGATAGATGGTTGTCTACTTGGCATGCTCGTTGGGGTGATTGGGTTGGTGTTAGACGGTGGTCTGGTTGGCATGCTAGAGGGGTTGGAAGTAGATGATGGTCTGCTAGGTGTGCTCGAGAAGAGTTTTGCAGACTGGTGAACTATTTGAAGAGGTGGCTGCAGCCTCGTAACCTGTTGGCTTCCTGAAGATTGGCCAGGTGAAGATGAAGCAACCTCAGGGGAACGCCGCAGAGAAGGTTGCACCGGAAATTGATGCAGATGCTGCACTCCCGATTGAGTAACTGCAAAGAATGCAGGAAAAATAACATTAACACAAATAATTATAGATCACTAATGAGAAAAACAATATGGCAATACCATGTCCTTGAAAAGGTTTGAAATCCAAACCTCAACCAAGTCAACAAATCAATACCCTGTCCTTGACATAACTCTGGTTACAAAGTCTCAAAAGCCGTTAAATAAAGATAGAATGCCGACTCTTTCTGTTGTATCTTTTTAGAACTGTTTACATGTTACTGAAAACATAGATGGTTGCGAAATGTTGTTCGAGTCATTTTTATTTTTCTGATAACATAAAAACAGAAGTTGAGATTGTAATTATTGCCACCAAACAATACCAAGTGGGCAAACCACATAGGTCATATAATAGATATGGAATGGTGAAAACATAATATTCCATTTTTTGAATCAAGAACCATGAACAGAAAATTCACATCCAATAGATCAGTGCCCAGGCTTATACGAGCAAATAGAGTGTGATAACTATCTTCAAGAAAGCATACCTTGTCTTCCTGTAGGATCAGATGGGCCGAAATCTTGGCACTTAAACCTTCCTGTAGGGTCAGATGGGCCGACATCTTGGCACTTAAACCTGAAAGCCTCAGCCAATATTTTATTCATGACCATTCTGTTGAGATTGATATCAACTTCCTTCACCCTTGACTGAAATGCTGCCTCTGCATCCTGACGTTTAGCATCATACTTAAGATTCATCTGAGCAACCATTTCAGCGAATTCCTTCTCATAGTCAGATTTTAGCTTCAGCTTCTGCACAAAAACATACCCAGAAGCATGATGAAAAGTGAGGACATAAACTTCTAGCAGTGATTCAAGTTAAAGTAAAACTAGACACTGACAATAGCTTCGTGGAATTTGATAACATTATCCTTCAGTTCATGTAATTTCTCCACTTCAGCTTGAAGTGGATCAGAAGAAAACGGAGACTGATTAGGTGTTCGTGAGACCCCTTGGTGATGGTTGTCAGATCCTTGCACGCTCAACAGGTTTGGCCCTGGTGGTGTAGCAGTTCGGCTTGAAACTTCTGTAGTAATCTCTAAAACTTGAGGTGGTGCCTCAGGACGTTGGGAAGGGTTATGTGCCTCAGGTCCGGGTGGTGTAGCAGCTGATAGAGTGGTCTGCGCATCACTGTTAATCTCAGGCACAAGATTGCGGGCTAGAGATATATCAGATTGATTCTCAGCAACTGCAGGATTTGCCAACAATGAGACACACGATTCCTCAAGAGGGTGAAGGGATGAAACTTCTGAATTGAACTGGTCATCTTTTCCAGCATTTATAGTTCTCAGATTATTGATTTCTGTAGAAGCACATGGGTAGCCTTGAACTTCATTATCTTGAATAGACTCATTTCGGATCTCCTGACAAGTCCACAAATTTGACATTAAATGACAGAAAAGTAAACAGGTCATTGTGTTAATTTACTTGTGCATAAATCTCATTATTAATGAACGACACTTACAAGTGATGGACATAATTAACTTGATTATGCACATGATTGTTCTGTAGTTGGCAACACAGGTGGGCTGGGTAAAAAGTTAAAAGGGGTATGGGTCAAAACAAACACATTATAAGGGGTCAAAAGGGATCTGGTCTGGATGGATTGACCTGTTTGTCTTTTGCTTTTGTGGAACTTCCTAAATAATTAATAGATCATATATGATTACAAAAACTATTATCAAAATGACAGAGTTAATTTTTCTAATACAACAATTTAGAAGGTTTAAACACTTGAATAAGTCAAGGGAGACCTTTTAACCTTTTTGACACGTTTTAGTTTTGACTACATCTCATCAACTTCTGACCTGTTAGCAATAAAAAATAAACACAGATGTACCCAGTTTCACATAAATGGATTGCAATCTCTCCTCCAAATTGTCCTATAAGAAACTATGCCGCAGAGGTCTAAACACATATCTAAAACTTGTAATATTTCTCCTGTTTGCAATGTTATCTCACAAGAAAGGAACAGCACCAATCTATATATTGGTTGAAGAATCAGATGGAGCAAAAACATGAAAGAATCATGATATACAAACACAATTGCTTCACTTATAAAAAATGGTAGTGGTAGATGGTTCAGAGTGGTACAACTGCTGGCCAACCATGAGTGATTAGTTAATTCCAAAGGTTTGATCTCTACCAAGTACTCTATGGTTCGCTTCTTTGGCAGGTTTATTGATAGAGATTAATCGTTTTTTCCCGGATGCGTTGACGTTCCCTTGTATTACCATCAATGCACGATCTTTCTCGACAATTTTGGTGATACAATAAGAAAAGATTATTCTCTCACTGGGTTATCGTTCAAGTTGAATGGGCCACATTGGATGAAAATATAGATAAGATGAGCAAAATAATCTTACCAAATTTGTTGGAACTGATTGACCTGAAGCTGGAAAAACTAGAGGCTGAACTGAGGGAAGTTTTTCTTTTGATGCAGCTGCAGAAAGTGATTTACTGCTTCCCATTCCAACAGAGCAAAGATGCCCCTCGACATCATTAGGACTGATATCATTCTGATCCTCCTGGTAATGCGATCCATCAGAAATCATAGCGCCTGCTTCAGCAATTTCTTTGTTGCAATCTGCAACGAACACTTTCATTCCGACAGAATCAACTTGCTTCACCACATCGTTACGAACACCTTCGTGATTTTTTACCAGAATCTCTTCAGCTGGCACACTTGATATTGCTACATCAACCACTTGCTTCACAGGAGTACGTGAACTTGTTGGTTCAGTGCTGTTAGCACTATTGCTTGAACTGGATGGCCTCTTCGATTGTTCCTTATTTCTAGCACCTGGCACCTCCTCAAACACTTTCCCATCTACCTCAACATTGTTTGCACCAGTGTTTGCACTACCTCCCCTGTTGGGCTGATCCTCAATGCTAGCACTAGCCAATTTAAACGACAGCGCATTCACTGCAACACTTGCTGAATTGGGATCTGCATGAGAAAGTAAAGTTTCAGATGATACAACCAGACCGCGATGCATGTCAGGCACAACTTTATCAGAACATTCTACTTCCATCAGATTTCGGGTCAAAGTGGGAGTCTTTTTAGGGCTACCTTGATCACCATGTTCACTACCAGAGAACACCATCTGGTTCTCTACTTTTACGGCTTGTGGGTTAAATGGTGTTGGGTGTGACACCGTTGGATCTAATAACCATGTGGAAGTAGCTTGGGCTGCTGGCATACGATCTTTTGACATATCACTTTTCTTTTGGTTCTCTGTATGGTGTAAGAACATCTCCCTTGCTGGTTCCAACTTCAAATACACCGAGTTTGCCTCTTCTTCATTGCAAATGAAATTCAAGTGTTTCTTTGCAAGAGCAACAGATTGTCTCCTATCCAGCTTGTGTTTTAACAATGCAGAACCAATCCAACACTGGAACAACAGCATATACCAGTTAGTAAAATGATAAGAGGATAAAAAAATCACACCTTCAAGATTTAAAGAAGAATAGATCTCAGTGATCACACACATGCAACAAAGGGGGGAGGGAAAAAGTTATGCATTAAGCATTATATTGGAAATATGACATTTTTAAGGTTGGTTAAAGCATATACTTGAGACCCTTCAGAAACTATACTGTGGTGATCATGCCCCAAAAGTCTCAGGAACAAAAGTTTTCCCTTCCTCTGTTATCCATGGCCAACCAAATATCCTATCCTTCGAATCTATTTTGATTCCATCCACCCAAGCAAATTTGATCCCCTCTCGACTTTCCTAAAGGTCTCATCTAGGTATAACCGAAACTGAGATATATTGCAAGTGAAGGAAAGACTAGAAAACCCTTACAACTTCATGCTTAACAAGATCAGAAAAAAAAGCATAACATATCTACTTTTTCACCATATCAGAAAAAGTTCAGACCAGAGATATCAAGAAAGCCTGTAATGTATTTGCAGGTTCCTCGTTGACATGATAATTCTCGATAACATATTCAAGAAATCTTTCCACCATTATCTTGACATCCTCCTGCGTTTACAGCCAAGAAAAGGAAAATCCAATCAAACATGTTATTTGTTTCTAGCAAGTAACATGCAGTGTTAAACAAGATAACTATAAAGAACATGTTTGTTCACAAATAACAAGATATATAATTATTACCCAGTGGTACAGTTCATGGATGACATAATCTCAACAAAGATAAGAACAAGCTGCATTGCTCAAAATCGTATTGGAAGCCCAGGATTATCCTAATGTGGTCTAGGGGACTGTAATAGATATATCATATATGTCGATAGGCACCAAGTTAGGAAGCAATCCCAAGGCCTTTCTCGAATTACAGATCATGCATCAAAATATTATTCATCACCTAACAACTACTACTGTATTCTGAATTGAAAATTTGGATGCAATCTTGCTTGAGTGATCCAGGACTCTCGTATTATTTCAGCACTTAAAGACCGCTCCTTGTAACCAGGTGACTTTTGGATATCTACCATGAAATATATACATATCCTCATGAGATGCTACACATTTGTTCCAATTTAGCATAATTGGGAAATGAACTTCAGGATTTCTATCCTGCATATCCTATCACCCATGGTTTTCAAAATCGTTTGAGGCGTACGGCTCGAGGCACGCCTCGAGGCGAGGCGGTCCAAAACCGCTGATGAGGCTTAAGCCTCATGGTTCCTGGATGAGGCTTAGGCCTCAATTGGTGAGGCGGTGCCTCGAGGCGTGAGGCGCTGTTGAGGCGCAAGCCTCAAATGCTTTCTGTTTTTGGTGAGACTTTGGTAAGAGACTTATGACTTTTTATAAATAAAAAAAATAACTTGTACTTTGATCATGTTACGGGGAACTATAACTTGTAGATTATTATGTTTTTAGACTTATAACTAGTAATTTTATGAACTCGTGACGCTTAAAATTTGGTATGGAATTATGTTTTGCTTATTATTAGTATTTATGAATTTTATTTGGTACATGTTTTCAACATATATATATATATATTATGTATTATACATACACACACACATATATATATAATATATACACGCCTCGAGGCTTACGCCTCGCCTCGCAAAGGGAAAACGCCTCGAGTCCCGATTGGGATTTTTAAAACTATGCTATCACCTTTGGCAGTGAAAACAGCCTTCACAGTGCCTTCTGGATTATAATATTTTTGTTCGCATTTGGTGAACTTGCAACAGAATGAATAACGGAAAAAGACGATTTCTCATAATGGATACAAAAATTTTTTGGATTATAGATGACTAGAATGTTTGCTAGCTATCTTTCGTACCGATACATATTACATAGATTATTTTAGAAAGAGTTGATGCAAACCTGCTATGCCAATCAATCCACAATTCGTGAACTTGTATAGCAACTCTTGATTCAGTACATGACAACTACATTACTCACTCCATCCCAAATAAAAGCACACTTTCCTTTTTGGGATGTTCCTAATAAGAAGCAACATTTGTCCTTTTTGGCAAAGATTCAATCATAATTACCTCCTTGACACACGTAATATGCAAAATATTATTTTGGTGCACAATGATCCTCTTATTTGTCACTACTAAGGGAAGGGGGGGCAATGTAGAGCTAATAGTCTAACAGTTGGATCAAACTATGTACCAGGTCAAACTTTGCATATTTGATATTCTAGTATCGGAGGTGGGGGAGTATTTAATTATGCATGAGAAGGAAGCACCTAGCAAGCTGTTTTCTTGTTTAAGAAGAACACATCCTCGTACTTGGACAAAAATATAGAGTACCTTCCAAAATCTTATAATCCTTAGTGATATAAAGCCTATGTACTGTAATATCTACACTTTGAAAGGAGCTGACTGTTATAAAAGTCTCACCAAGAGCCATAACTGGTATTATGGTAAAATTTTCTAGCTTTAGAATACGTCTGAACAAATAGGTGAGAACAATACCGATACACTGAGGACTTCACATAGTTTTGATATATTGAGCTTCAGGAGGGACTGGAAGCTTGTTTCATTACAGACTGCATCACACCAAAAGCTGTTACCAGGGGACGATTTTGACCCATCACGGGAAGGAACGCCAGAAACCCCTGAAAGAATATGAGGATCTTAAATTCAGAAGTCACTGTTACCATGATAGCTATACAACTTATGCACAATCTGGTTGACTCGGTTTCCATTTACAATGAAAATTTAAAAGGATTAGACACATAGTAAAATGAGTATTACTAACTCACCTTTACATGCCCCTACAATTTCACCTTCTTCTGTTGCTGACGTTGATGCAACAGGTTCAGTGATGTTTGCAGTTTTCTTACGCTTGCGTCCAACATCATCATTGCTGGTATTTACTTTTTTAGGTGACTCCTCAGAATACTGGGGTCTTTTCCTTTGCCTTGGAGTTGACCTAGATAAAAATTTCCAACATGGATCCCTTCCCACCAACAAATTTCTCCAAAAGGTATTAGGCTGTTCTCCATTTGGCAACTGGGTTATTAGTTCACTTGGCAATGGGAGATTCTTACTGTAAGTTCCAGAACTTTGTTGAACTCTTGTAATTATCGACTTGGATGTATCTGTGTTCTTACATTTGTGAGAAATCAAGTTCAAGAACTCTTCCACTACTTCGTTCAGCAGGTGTTCTTCGGAGGAAACATTCTGAACAGAGGTACTATGAAACTCAGCTAGTTTGTTAAACAAGTAAGTGGCACCCCAAGTGAGCAACGCATCACTAGTGCTCCTACTCACATTCTGCAACTTGCTATCAATAGTCACATTGTGCTCTGCAAGTATAAGAATTTTTTCTTCCAGTGTCCAGGAAGTATATAAGCGGAATATCATAATTTGTTCCGACTGTGAATCAACAGCTATTTTCTGTAAAGCTCTAAAATCATTTGCAGGATTCCAGTCACTGTCAAATATGACTATAGTATCTACTGACGATAACTTTATGCTTGGAAGACAAGCGCGATATTCTAGTAAGAAGATGAATCTACCCATATCTTTGTTGTTGAAGTTATTTAAAGCAGCTTGCTTCTTGGAGGGGATAGTTCCAATACCATCCACACGCTCATAGGAGTCTTCACCAAATCTCTGACGTACAAAATCATCCAAGATGTCTCCAATAGAAGCTGAATCTTTTCCGGAACCGCTTAAAGGCTGTTAGGATACATGCATAGATGAAATTTTGATATAATCACAGTAGAACAGTATAACTTTCCTGGGTGAACAAAAGGATCTGATTGAAACAGGCACAATCATTATCCAACAGAAGATGCAGGTCTCAGAACATCAAAAGATCTAGCTACAAGGATTATACTCTATGTTCATTTGGCTGCAGTTTTCACTAGTAAAATAAAACCACGTTGCACTTGAACAATCATATAGCAGGAGCATTCCATGTTCACCTGGGTGCTTTACAAATTACTTGAATTTTTTGGTTGTTAAACATAATGCAAGGCCAAAATCATACTGTTGAAAGCCAATTGAGTTGCAAGGTGGGATTTCAATTAGGACTAAGCAAGCAGTAGTAAACTTCTTAAGAAACAACACCATTAACTAGGTTGACTCAGCAAATAAAAAATCAGAGCTTTTTAGATTTTAATAATTTAAAATAATCCAAACAAGTCAGTGAAATTAATTCTATTCAACACAACATTCCCTCCATTGATCTGTCCCAAAGATGACACTTTGGATTTAGAATTCTAGCTTACTTGTTTATAAAATCAAATTTGACAAAAGCAACTTTTAGTTTCATAATACCAAAATGTTGTTTTTTTTAAATATTTCTGTGCTTTAAGGTAATACACAAATATTATGTCTACATAAAAACAACTTTCTTTTTATCAAATTAACATTAAAAAGGAACTTATCTGACGGTTCACGGTCAAAAGCAATAGAACCTCCTTTTGGGATGGACGAGCCATCAACTAGGATACACATTAAAAAAAGATTTTTTGAAACCCACTCTTCAAAGTCTTGGAATCAATGCTCCATGACTAGGACAAGGTCATTATTCTTAAAATAGAAGTCCCCATCTCTCTTTTGATTTGATAAATGTTGAAGCACCTTCGAGAATAAAAGCAAAGACAACAAACAATATAGTGTAGCAATAATTTCAACATTTACACTCTTCCATGTCTGAAAATAATATTAAGTAGATTAAGAAGAAAGGCAAGATAATTGATGCAGAACAGCAGAAACGAAATCAGTACAAATTAACGAGGCAATTAGAACTTGCTGCAATTTAAAATCAAACATGTATATCACCTGAAAAAGAATAAGTACTCTGAGTTGGCGTTTTCTCATCTCCGGCAGTATAAGGTCCAGAAATTGCAGTTTGCCACTTGCTTTTATGCCAACATCTAAAAACTTAGCTGGCTCAAGACCCTTTGTAAGAACACCTTGAAGACCTTGGTCGACGATGTAGGGGTGATCACAACACTAAAAATAGAAACATAATATCAACCAAGACATGATAATGTGCAGCGAGTTATTCATCAGTACTTGAGATATTTGAACAACACTGGGAGAACTTTTGAATGTTTAATACAGAAGCAGATTAACTGGAAGAAAAAGATAGCAAGTATAAACTCCGTAAACTCCCCCATTCCAAATATTATCTATACTTTATATTCAGGTGCGGAAATTAATGCCAAACGTATTTGGGTGAAGCAAGGATGGAGAAATATAAAGTTAAAAGCGCATTGAAAAGTCATCATGAATTCATTCCATTTATGACATGGTTTGTTTTAGTAGAGATAGCCACTGGTTTGTTTCACTTTCAAGTTGCTTCTTTTTATCCATAGCCATAAAATTGGCAAAATGAATCTTCATAGCTTAAATTTATTTCAAAATTTATTTCCCGAAATAAAGTCCTAGATATCTAGATAATGTACAATTGTTTAACAACTACAAGGAACATGCAATAGTTGTTAGTGGTGTTTCATGCCTTGTGGAAATAAGAGCTTAACATTAGTTTCTATGGCAAAGCCCATCAATCTTGAAATAGACAAGGGAATCAACAAATAAACTATTCATGTAATTAAATTAAGGTAGTAAAACGTATAGCTGTTAGAAATATCAGGAAAGAACCAAGACATTGAGATGTCTCACACTCTGACTATCATATGAGATTATCAAACCAGAGATTTTCCTTGAAAGCGAATCCCATGTACAACTGTAAAGCACCTGAGAACTAAATATCTAATCAATACAATATAACTAAGCTCCAAGAAAACCAATAACTAAGTCATTAAATCCATTATCTGAAAATTTGTCCAATATGTCATCCAATTCCTTATAACTATGGAATCTGCAAGCAGAGAGAATTTATGTGATGGCACAATTTCACAATTAAAATAAGCATACACCAAGAAATAAGGCATAAAGACTTAAGTGATGCTAACATACTAATATTGAGTTAAAAGTCCAGATATAAAAATTAACCATGAAGAACAACCACTAGTATTTATATATATGTTAACTTAAATTCACAGGAACTCATGGGTAATTGGGTATACCCACTAGAACCGAGGTCCAGGTGTAAAAACACCCACAGTCTTTTAGGTATTTCAAGTTTGCAACTAGTACGTGATTTTCGGATACACCCATATATAATGGGTACTTTGTCGTCTAATACAATGCTAAGCGCTTATCTTCTCTTGGTTATGCATGAGATTATCAAGGAATACAGGATGAAGTGCAGAATTGTATTACAATACAGATGAGAATGTTAATTGACAAAAAACGGGATTGATTTGCTTCTAAGCACCTATAAGAAAAATGAGGACATTTAGCATCAACAGCGTAGATATCACAAGATTCAACTGATGCAAGAATAGTGCAGGAACAAACCTTCCGGTTAGAAACAAGAATGTCATGGAGAGCCCCAAAAGTATCACTTTTTGAACATGAACTAAGAGCCATAGCATTTGAAAGCAGCATAGAACAATACTGCTCAAGCTGCAAATTGGATATCTGGACAGGAACCCAAAATTCTACAAACTTAGAAGAGTTGTGCTTGCATTCATATGCAATAAATTTTGACAAATTAGGCCAAGCACCATCATAGTCTAGGAGTGACAGCACATCAAAATAACCGGCCATGTTCACCTGCAACACATCAGAATTTAACTCATGCTCTTAGTAGCAGCAGGAGAGTTGTGGAGACGAGACACAAAGCACAAATGCTAGACTTGGCATTTAAACATACAAAATGACCGCTCCATTTAAGGTAAGGAACTTACAAGTAATGGACCAGAGAAAACAAGCACCCTCTTGTTGGTGGATAGGCTCTTAATGTGACGAAAATGAGTGGAGATTTCTGAACTCTGGGATTCATCAACTATGACTGCTTCCCAATTTATGGCTTTTAACACATTTAAATCCTGAAAAGAGAACATAAGAAACATAACAAAACTACCATGGAAAAACAACAATACAAACTCCATGTCCACCAACAGGGATCTAATGATAACTGAAGTCTAGAAATATAAGAAACCCCCTGACAATTGCTATTTATTTCCAGTACTATAAACCTGCTATGCTTACATACCTTAACAAATGCATCCACAGGGTATAAAAGTACTTGGAATGCTAACAGACCACCCTCCTTTTGAACTTCCAGTAATCTGGAACCTCTTTGGCCCTCCTCAACAGAAACTTTAAAGTCGTTACAAAGTGCTATCCTTAAGAACATAGCTTCCCATCGTGATAGAGAATTGGATTTGGCGATTAGTACGAAAGGAAGAGTAACACCCTTCAACAAGAGAATAAAGAGAACAATCCTCGTTGTCCGCTCCTGCAAGTGCAATATTCCCATCAAATTCCCTTCATGCATCTCAAGTCTCAACCCAATAAAGCAGATAACCAGACCTGCTAATATAAGCTCAGTACAAAGAGCAAGCTGATGCGTAGAAGGAAAATGAAATAGCAAGAGAAATAATTTATTGGCTCGGACACAATAATACAGACAATCATAAGATAAGCAATATAGATTTGGTTCCAAGGATCCAGCAATTTCAACCTTAATACATGGTGAACAATAGTGACCATGACTCACTGTTCCACCAACATACGCACAAAAATACTAGCCAGCAGTAACACTTCGAAGTTGGATGTCGGAGGAACATTTTCTGACAAGAAGGCAAGAGCATTAATGGAAATTTCAAGAAATCACTCACGTTGTCATCATGATAGTTATTACTTTTATCATTTGCATTATTGTACAGGAGAACAGATTTCGTTTTCTGATATGTACTCCTACTTCCACTAGGTTTAAATCACTATAATGATATAATGTCTTGTGTACAGATGTGATCTCCAATCATGACAACACAGTCATTTACGCTTTGACCATGTTCTTGAGTTCCACTCTACTGGCCACTCCTTGTGAGAGGTGTAATATCAATCTTTTCATTGCTCTCTTCTCTTCTCACCCACCTAGTCTATTAATTCTTTTTCACATCCTACATCAAAGTAGTAGCAGGCTACTAATAAGATCTTTAAGCTTTAGGCCTGCATCATGTTCCTAAATGATAACTCCAAAGATTCTCGAAGTCCAAACCCACTTCTTCCTTTACTCATTTATAAACCCTGATTCCTGCCCAAACAGCTTCTACTTCTTCACCTTCCAGGAAAATAATTGTTGTTTACCTGAATAACTCTATCACTTCACATCACTCTTCACAGAGTCCTTTCCAAAAATGTACATCCACAAATCTTAAAATGAATTAATACCTTGGATAACACCCAGGTGCAAGTGGTTAATTTTAGAACTTTCTCGACCAAAAGTTATATGATTCCCGTGCTTTATTGGCTGAAACCGCATAACTCACATACAATTGAAGCTCGAAAAGAAGAAAATGTTAAATCAAATATGACAAGCAACAAGCAGTAAAAATAAGAACTCGGAACATGCTACTCGAACTGTGAAATTTTGCAAGACCAATCCCCTTAATTTGTGTTTCCTAGCCACTTATTCAGTCTCTTCTTGAGAGGCAAGTGACAAAAAAAAACATTTGAACACATAATCTCTGAGGTAAAACCAGCAAGGCGGTGGGCCAAACACCAAGCCAAATGCTTGATGGCAGAAGCAAGTCTGAAAAATTAATGCCCAAGAAAGTACAATGAGAAATCTTCAGGTTTCTGGTGATGCATCACCTTTCATGATTTCTCATTTTCCCCCATTGTAAAACTTGAGAACAAGTTTTTTCAAATAAATGAGATGATGACAGGAAGACAAGGGCATTAATGAAAATTCTACAAAATTAATACATGGAAATTACTTTACTGTTAACAGATAAATATGTATCAACTTATTCAGTGGAAATAAAAGAGGGGTTCGTGATCTAGCATTGTAGGTCAGTAGAGCTTTGGAACATTATTCTGATTGTTATTGGAATAATGATACCTTCTATCATTTAGTTTTATCATTCTCTGTTATTTAGTATATAAAGAGAAGCATTTAGTTTTCTTTTGTTCAACAGATCCTAATTCAGAATAGTCTTTAGAATGATGGACAGTATTATATGTATTGATGTAAATCTCAATCAAAATAACATGTATAGGCATTTAATTTTCTTTTATTCAACAGTTCCATCCAGAATAGATCTTTAGATTTTTGTACGGTAATATATATATATACATATATATATATATGTGTGTGTGTATATATATATAGAGAGAGAGAGGGGGGTTATTATGCAACCCCTTTACATGATGCAACCCATGCAACCCCTCTATCCACCGCTCATTTTATTTTCAGTTTTTTCCCTTTTTCTTAATTACATAAAATGAGTGGTGGATAGAGGGGTTGCATTTGAACGCCCCACTATATATATAATATACACACATATATAGTGATGGTAAGAATAACTAGTATTCCGTTTTCTTATTATATGTTAGACTAGGAGGGTGAACCCTCTATATATACAAGACAGAAACCCTAAAGGATACCTAGACAAGGCCCATGGGCCGTAGACCAATATACACTAAATATACAATTAACACTCCTCCTCAAGTTGGAGCATAAATGTTAATCATGCCCAACTTGTTACAAATAAAATATATTTGAGTTTTTCGGAGAGGTTTAGTGAGGATGTCCGCAAGCTGAAAGTCTGTCTTGATGTGAATTGGTTGAATGGATGGAGGGTCTGCTTGTGTGCCTACAACTCGATCTCTGATAAGATGACAGTCAACCTCAATGTGCTTCGTCCGCTCATGAAATACTTGATTTTTTGCTATATGAATAGCTGATTGACTATCGCAGTATAACCGCATCAAGTTATTAGAAACTACACCGAGCTCTATGAGAAGACGACGAACCCTATCATTTCTGATGTAACATCTGCCATGGCTCTATATTCTGATTCAACACTAGATCTAGATACTGTGTGTTGCTTCTTACTCTTCCACGATACAAGATTTCCTCCAACAAATACACAATACCCAGTAGTAGATCGTCGAGAGATCGGGCAACCTGCCCAATCTGCATCTGAAAAACCAGATATCCGGCCATCTCCTTCTTCTGTAAAAGCACCCACACGACAATGCCCCTGATCAGAATATAAGATGCCAAGACCTGGTGTGGTCTTGAGATATCTCAAGACACGAAGAGCAGCATCCCAGTGTCCAGTGTATGGAGCAGCCATGAATTGGCTCAGGACACTGACGGTAAAGGAAATATCTGGTCGTGTGACTGTTAAATAATTAAGCTTCCCGACCAATCGTCTGTAGCGCTCAGGATCCTTCATCGGATTTCCGTCCTCTGGAAGGAGCTTCCTTGTAGGAAGCATTGGAGTATCAACGGGCTTGCAACCCAGTAAGCCACATTCGGTCAACAGATCAAGGACATACTTCCGTTGAGAGAGAAGTATTCCTTGTGGAGAGCGAGATACCTCTATACCAAGGAAGTACCGAAGTCGACCTAAGTCGCTTATCTGAAACTGCGACTGAAGAAACTGTTTGAGTTTGGCAATCCCGACCTCATCATCCCCTGTAATTATGATGTCATCAACATAAACCACGACAATAATCCTTTTGCCCTGCTGGTGTCTAAAGAACACAAAATGATCAGATGCGCTACGAACCATCCCAAATTCTCCCATAACACTAGAAAATCGTCCAAACCATGCCCTGGGAGACTGCTTAAGACCATATAAAGAACGGCGTAATCTGCAAACTTTCGAGGCCTCCTCCTCGACAATGAACCCAGGTGGCTGGTCCATATATACCTCCTCCTCAAGAACACCATTAAGAAATGCGTTCTTGACATCAAGCTGATGGAGCGTCCAATGATGAATGGCAGCAAGGGCAATACAAATACGGACAGACGACATTTTAGCAACCGGTGAGAAGGTTTCTTCATTATCAATGTCGTATGCCTGAGAATACCCTTTAGCAACTAACCGAGCCTTCAGGCGATGTAGGGAGCCATCTGGGTGTAGTTTAACTGTAAATACCCAACAACAACCAACAATACGTTTTCCCGGAGGAAGTGTTTCAAGATCCCAAGTATGATTAGCCCGGAGAGCGCCTAACTCGTCTTCCATAGCCTGTCGCCATCCTGGGTGAGCTAGAGCAGTCGTCACATCTCTGGGAATCGGGTAGGAATCCAGGGTGCTGGTATAGGCTTTAGATTCGGGGGATAGGTGAGAGTAGGCAACATAATCCTGAATAGGATAACGGGTGTAGTGTCGAGGTTCTTTGCGAAAGGCAATAGGTATATCGGGAAATGGTGCTCCAGGAGGATCATAGATAGGAACATCGGGTGTAGGAGAGGTGGTATTAGGTATGGTTGTTGCTGGTAACGGAGTGTCAGGCTCATTTGTGGGAAGTGGAACTGAGGATGGACCAGAGTCATGGTTCGGTTGTGAATTAAGAGGCTCTGTTGTTTGATCCTTATGTCGTCGAGCATATGTGAAAAGTAACGGTGGAGGTGCTGCCGGTAGGTCCGTGGTAGCAGGAGTCGGAGCGTCTGAGACCGGAGGAACAGAGGGTACAGCAGACACAGGAATAGTGGGAATAAGGTGAGAGTCGGGTATGTCAAGATCAGGGAACGGATCGGAAATGGGATGAGAATGTTCAAGGAAGTAAGGGCAGGACTCATGGAAGGTGACATCGGCACTAGTAAAGTAGCGGTGAAGAGAGGGACTATAACACCGATACCCTTTCTGGACTCGTGAGTAACCAAGAAAGACACAACGAATGGCTCGTGGATCAAGTTTAGTGAGTTGTGGACGATGATCATGAACATAGGCTACGCATCCAAAAAATTTGGGTGCAAGAGGAAAGGGAGTTCCGTTAGGAAAGAATACAGAAAAGGGGGATTTACCATGTAGGACAGGTGTAGGCATGCGGTTAATCAGATACGCGGCAGTAAGAATCGCATCCCCCCAGAATCGTTTAGGGACGTGGGATTGAAACATGATTGTTCGAGCAACATCCAACAAATGGCGATTCTTGCGTTCAGCAACACCATTTTGTTGGGATGTATATACGCATGAAGATTCATGAACAATGCCGTGTGTTTTCAAATACGAAGAGAAGTCAGTAGAGAAGTATTCCTTTGCGTTATCGGATCGTAAAGTTTTGATTGATGAGGTAAATTGGTTTTGAATATATGAATGAAATTCGCGAAAAATGGTAAATACTTCACGACGAGATTTTAATAAATAAACCCAAGTAGCACGAGAATAATCATCAATAAAAGTAATAAAGTACTGAAAGCCCAAAGTGGATGTTGTAGGGCAAGGACCCCATACATCGGAATGCACGAGTTCAAAAGGAAAACTGACTCTACTAGACACTCTAGGGGGGTAGGGACGCCTGGTGTGTTTACCAAGCTGACATGACTCACAATGAAAATTAATAGATGAAAGTGGAAAGTCCGGTCTCAGTTGTCTCAGAACTGCTGCAGAGGGATGGCCTAGCCGGCAGTGAGCCTCCCGTATACTAGAATCACATATGTTTGCTGTAGGACGTGGCGGTAAGGATAAACGGTAGAGACCTCTTGATTCAAAGCCTGTGCCAATCAGTCGGTTCGTCCCCAGTTCCTGAAAAATACAGTGAGTAGGAAAAAAGGTTACAGAGCAGTTATTTTGTTTTGTAATTTGACTTACTGAACAAAGATTATCAGGAAAGTTAGGAACAAACAAAATAGAGGAGAGGCGTAGGTTTGTCAAATTGTTAATGGATCCAATGCCCTGAACTGGGCATGAAGATCCATCAGCAATACGAACGGGTGGATGGAAGGCTTTATGTAGGCTAGAAAGGATACCTTGATTCCCAGTCATGTGATGAGTAGCTCCAGAATCAATAACCCAAGATGAATTAAGACTGGAAAATGTACCTGAATTGGCCGAGTTGGCGTGCGGAGGGGAGATCGACTGGGAGGCTAGGAGTTGCTGGAGTCGGTGATAGTCCTCCTCATTAAGAGTGTAGGCTGGAGTTTGATCAGCAAGCTCACCAGTAGTGGCAATTCGAGCTTTTGGACGAGGAGGTGGTTGAGATCCAGGAGAACGATTCGGACAATTCCACTTCGTGTGTCCGAATTCTTTGCAATAGTTACACTGAATACCACTTCCACGTCCAATACCCTTCTTTGGAAACACATGAGAACCTCGGCCAGTACCCCTACTAGTAGAAGTATGCATGGCAGATGTGTCAGTAGTGATTGCATCCGGACCATACATTTCCCGTAACAGATGATATGTGGATGCAACAGAGGATGTAGCGGTAGGGTTGCTCAACAATAAGGGGCGAGCATTAGAGTATTTAGGTGACAGACCAGCAATAAACATCATTACATCCATCTTGTCGTTCCGCTCCTCCTGAATCTTCACATCAGTAGTGGGTGGAAACATGGTCCGTAGTTCATCCCGAAGTTTTGAGAATCGGGTAAAATAGTCGGTGAATGAAGAGTCACCTTGCTCGGCTCTGCTATAGGCTTGGACCACAGAATATGCATGAGATAGAGATTCCTTTGTTGAGAAGGATGAGGAAAGATGATCCCACATTTCTTTCACAGTGGGAAAGTTTTGAGCAATGGTAAGTATCTGTGGTTCCATAGCATTCCACAAGGCCATCTGAATTCCACTGTCATCAATATACCATTCCCGGGGAATCGGATGAGGAGGTTGTTTAGTCAGATGATCTGATTTGTCTACGCTTGCAAGACCTTTCTGAACGAATAGACTCCAAGAACTCCAATTACTAGAGTCGAGTTTCACAGGAATGCGTAAAACCGAAGCAAAGTTGATTATACCAGGAGCAATTTGACTTCCTGGAGCAGATTCAGTTTTCTTTTCGTCTCCCATTGGACAATTACAGACTGAGGATTAAAACGTGGCAGGAGAGTATGATAAAAGAATACCTCAGATGGTTCGGGACTGAAAAATACTAGAGATGGTGGCCGGAGACAAATTCTGGCGACGGAGATCAGATCTGGACGACGGTGGCGGCAGTGGCAGATCTGGAAGGCAAAGGCAGTGGCAAATCTGGACAAGGATGAGGTTCTGGACGGCGGGTCTGGACCGGGACAACGGCGGCTGGACTGGCGGCAGCGGCGGCTGGGCTGGGCGGCGGCGGCTGGACTGGACGGCGGCAGCAGCGGCGGGTGGACTGGATGACGGCTGCTAGGGTTTCGGCGACGGCTAGGGTTCCGATGACGGCAGCGATTAGGGCTCTGATACCATGCAAGAATAACTAGTATCCCGTTTTCTTATTATATGTTAGACTAGGAGGGTGAACCCTCTATATATACAAGACAGAAACCCTAAAGGATACCTAGACAAGGCCCATGGGCCGTAGACCAATATACACTAAATATACAATTAACAGTGATGAAACCTTAATCATAATAACATGTGAAGTGATTATGATTTACTTATTGTTATGAGCTCGGGTCTTATGGCCAATCCCTGCTGACAATAGATGTTAACTAAACATCTTTTTCGTTGTTCTTTGCTCTTCTCACCATTTATATTATCCTTCTCTACACACCAAATCATTTCTTGTTTGATGCTTTCTCTTTATGCATTCTTTGTTACTAGAAGCAACAAGACAGATCACATCGATATCAAATCATGTGGTGTCCTAACCAGTTTAGTTTGGCGGTCCCGCAAACATATTCAATTTCACTACCATCACTTTTGAAATTTATTACCTTTGCCACAATGAGGTCAATCTGATCAAACCTAACTTCAATCAACAATCTAGTCTTGTGGACAGGAAATCAAATCAAGGTTGGGGTTTTTTGGTCGAAATTGTCAATCAGTAACCAGGTTACAACTGATCGGTAGCCCTGAATTGACCTGGTAGGTGGCACATACTTTTAGGTTTTACTTGTGACTTGTGAGGACCTCTGAGAATTCTGATATATGGAGGTCTAACTGTAAATAGCAAAGCATAGTTAATTGTCAATCGGTAACAAATTTTCTAGAGTTTTCCACTTCAAATATTCAAAGTTTACATGGTGAAAAGTTAAGCCAGGTTATTGGTTGAGACTGAAGTCCAAATTCTATAGCTAAAACCTATTATAGAATACATACATGCCTAGAACAGATCTTACAGGTTCTCTTTATACAAATAGTCAAATACCCACATGATATAATTAACATAAGCTTAAGAGATCACCTGCTCGTCGAAAACCAAGTTGTTTTTCTCTTTATTCCATGCATCATGCAATTTCTTAACATAGCTTAAATGGATATTATCCACTCCAACTGGGTTGCCAGCAGGAATATTTGGAAGTTTGACGGACAACTCCTTAATCTGTGGTAGAAGAAAAGGCAAAAAAGAGTAGTTCGAATTAACAAACAATATCAATATATAAATACATGGCTCAAAGTTCAAACTAATGGCAAATACAACATTGTATCATCAACAACATAAGACTGTCAGCAGGTGATGTGTTTTTGCAGTATCAGGACAAGTAAAAAGAAGAAAAGGCAGTTAAAAAACTCCAGGGCTCGAGTTTTAGGCTAGCAGCAAGAAAACATGGTAGTAATATGAAGAAAATAAACATCATAAACAGAAGGATCTTCACCTAAACAACCACTTTATAAGCAGTGTGATCTTACACAGGTTTGTAAGCAGAGCTTCAAAAAAATTATAGTTTATAAGAAAAGGGATCACAACCATGCCTTTGCTAGAAATAACCGTCACTGCAAACTTACTATGACCCCAAATATAGAAGTCAAGTTGAAAGATGATCTACCATGGACATCTTTATGGTCAAGATTATCTACAAAGATCATACAACTTTAAATAGGTGAAAAGCGTAGATAAAGGTGGTTTATTTGTTGAGTAGTCAGGAGGTAATAAACCCACAGGTGACCACAAGAAGATTGACTTTTCCACAAAGTTGAAATTAAGTATATTATGATATGAGATTATCGATCCTCGACAATAAAATACATTATAGATAGATACGGAAACAATATGCCAATAAAGCTTAAGATAATATGTTAAATGATGCACTGACAGGTGTATAGACGTCGTGTCAACAACAATTTATCCATGGTTTCTCTCTTAGTCTCCACGGTTTACATAATAAGGTCCATCCATCACATGTAAGGGTTTAATAATTGTTATTCCACTCCGCTTTAACATGGTGAATAGCGACACTCTAACATCTATGCATTTGAAACAAACCATTACTAAATGATCTAATACCAAGTATGACTCGGAAATACATCTTCATACTCGGATATATGTGGGCTTGTTCTCTTAGCATACTTAGCTTGTATCTGTTAAGCATAAATTATTGTCTACACCCAAATGAATCAAAACTCGAATCCCAGCATATAGAAATCATACCAAATAGCTATTCTCAAGATTCTTTTGCGTTTATAAAAAAAATACATTGCAAATTTGAATTTTTAATGCTTTGAGAAGAACTGAAGTTGTGCCGTGAAATGAAGAACCAAAAAGAAATGTGCTATATGATTGATTAGAATATAACCAGGGGCCGATACCAATTGATGTACATGCTCATTGAGGTTGATTGATCTTTCTATTAACTTCATGACTTCAATGTAGGCAACAGTTTGATCCTACTAACTAGGTAAATGGAGAAGACCACTTCCAAGGACGTTGTGGCAAACCAGTTGGCTGAATGAAGAAAATTAATTACTTAGAAAATGTATTATAAGTGAACAGTGTCATAAGATATACCTTATCATCTGATGAAGAAGGTATCTTTGCATTTCCATGATGATTTTCATACTCTCTTATGAGGTTATAACCTTCAGGTGAATCTAGGACAGTAATATTCTCCAATTCCCATGTAGCCTGCTCAGAATCAAGGCCTTGCCATTTCACAAGCCACTCATAGTGGTAATTCAAGACCTTACCTGAATTCTGCCGAGTCTCGTAATTTGGCTTAAAAGACAATAGAAGTCTTTTCTTTAACAATTGATGTGGCACAGTCCATTCTTCAGTCCACTTCATCTGGAAAGAAGAGTATGTGTTCAAGAGAAGAGGTTGTTACTACCAGAAAAATGAAATGTGCAGTATCACAAACAAAAAAGGAAAAAGAACAAATGTTGATCACCAATTAATTTTTATGAACTAATCCACATCAATTTAAAAGTTCAATTTTTATCATGAGCTCAACTGATCCACCCAGCCATAAAAAATTAAACTGATGACAAACGACTGAAAGAGAAACTGAGGTTCTGATGACAAAAGTTACTACCAAACCATTTTTGCTATAACTTTCCACAAGCAGTGGAGCTTCAAGTAGCAACTGAGTTTCTGGTACCCACTGGTTGTGAATATGAGCAAGACCTTTGTATTTAACAAAATACTGCTTCTGCTTCTGCAAAGCTGAAAGAGAAAATGGTATGCTAAGTAGATTTCCAGAACGCTAGTACAGAAATAGAAGTGCAAGAAACATTGAAGTTTAGACCCTTCACTTTTTGAAGGAAAAAACGTGTTATAAGTTCTTTCAGACCTTCAGCATCTGACACCTCCACTTCTCTAGTATCCCAGATTGATTCTGTGACTCGAACACATGATTTGATGTTCTTCACACAGAAGGGGCAGCGCCAATTTCCTAATAGAACATTATTCACAGGAGGATCCAAACAGGAAAGGTGGTAACATCTGTTGCAACCTACTGCATCACAGTACCTGCAGTTACATGTGAAGTGAGTGTGATCCTTCCAAAATTTTACAGTGGTATAAAAAGGAACAACAGCTGAAGAACCTAATGACTACATAATATTGTAAACTGCAGGTGACTTCGATCAAAAAGATGTTCTTCCTTTAATTTAGAAAGATGAAACCAAGGAGAAAACAACCTTAGTTGGAAGGGCAGATTGAGTTCAAGGTAAGGAAACTCATTTTGGTTTTCTACAATTTTGTCTAGCGGCTATTCTATCGACTCCCAGAAACCATACATCATTCCCGTAAATTGAAGCAGCATTGGTGGTATGCACTTCCCATCTCGATTTCCAGTATTTCCTCCAACCCCACCTTCTTTGCAGCCATTGGTCCCAAATTCATTCTCCAATACTGATTTGGTAGGAACACAACACAATTTCATTGATAAAAGAGCTTACAAAAGTACCTACTTCCAAAAGATAGGTTCTCTCCCAAGATGCTTGATTCAATTTTCAGCAACTCTAATCAAATCAAGCTCTATAGATCTAATTGTGATTATGGTAACAATATGGTTGATACGTTTATATTATATATATATATATGTGTGTGTGTGTGTGTGTGTGTATGTATTTATGTATACACATCCCTCAATTACTTCTTGGAAACTCGACCCCCCCCCTCTCAAACCCCCCTCCCTGGCACTGCCCCCTCTCTCCTTTCACCCATCCCCCACTCCACTTTCAACGCCCTTTCTTTCCTCGATATAGCTCCCATCTCCCGCTTCCCTGGCCTCGTTCCCTTCTTTCCCATTCTTACAGTCGACCAACACCTCTCCTGTCCCAAGACCCTTCATTCCTTCCCTCTCTTCACTTCCCTTGTGTTACTTTGTTTAAATTGATATTAATTGTTGTTATAGGTGTGGATCTTATTAGGTGCTGTATTGGTTGTAGACTTGTAGTCAAATTGTTTTTTTGTTTCCATATTGCTTATGCTTCATGTTTAGTTTAGGTTATCTGTATGTATCTTATTAGATGTGTTATATTATTTGAGTTTATATTGTGTATATTTTTGTATACAGATTATTTCTATATCAGGTTTTACCCCATCTGTGTCATTGTTTTTGCATTTATATTATCTTGCTATTCAGGTCAATGGTCATAATTATCTGGTAGGTCATATTTTGTTGCATCTGGTTTGATATTATTTGTTACAACTACTGTTACCCTGTTGTCTACTGCCTGAAGTGTGCAGTAGTGTTTCCGATCTTGAAATAGCTGTTTAACGGTTTAGGAGATAAGGTATTTTGTTGGGTGTGGTCCAGTGGGATTTACATCAGTTGTTATCAATAGATCGTAAGAGAGAGCATGGTTTCCTGAGGTCATGTTCTGTTAGGGGGCGTGAGGAGAAAGAGAATGAGATGGGAGGAGAGGAGAGGAGAGTCGTAAACTTAGGGTACAAATAGGTAGCTTCAATGTAGGAACCTTGTTTGGCAAGTTTTCGAGCTACTGGATGTGCTAATGAAGGGTAAAGTTGACATTACTCATATCCAAGAGACTAAGTGGAAAGGGGAGTGCACTAAGGAAGGTAACAGGTACAAGTGGTATTCAGGCAATCAGGCATGGACAGCACAGTCATGCTAGCTATGAAGCACGAGGACAATGTAGTGGAAGTGATGATGCAGTCACAGGATTATGGTGCTCCTAATAGTAATAGGGAGGGAGGTAGTTACCTTCGTATGTGCTTATGCACCGCAAGTAGGATCAGGGGAGCCAGAAAAAAAGATTTTTTCTTGGATGAGTTTTTTATAAAAGAATTTGATTTTGAATTCTTAAAAACATAAACCCATCAATATCAAATTATCTTTAAACATCATCATTACATTGTAAGACATTTTATCAAAAGAAATAGGTTAAGTAATTTGAGAAAAAGTTGCATTTAATACAAAGCACTCACCGAATAAATCCCACGTCCAAATTGTTTTCCTTAGATGTCCATGTTACCTTTTTATCATACACACATTTTTTCAAACAGCCAAAAAAAGCAGCAACTTTTCAGAAAGTTCGTTGCAGACTTCTGAATTGATCCCGATATTTTTGGCAACTTTTTTTAAATAGTAGGCTTTGTCCAACAATTCAAAAAACTTTTGAAGTATTCAGTATTCTCAATTGTCTCTAATTTCAAGCCATTCAGCGCTTAAACACTTTCATCCAAGAGGCATTAATTATCTCTTGTGTTTATTATTAATAATCTCCAATCTTGTAAGCGATTTATTAGTGTAAAATCCATCTTATCTCGTGCAAAAGCAAAAGCAAAGAGAGTTCCATTCGTATCTTGTACCAAGGTTTAAGTTCTACCATAAAGAACTTCTGATCGGCATCTCAAGTGGACTCAAGAAAAGTGGAGTAGCCAAGTTGGTAAGCACTCTAAATGCTGGAATTAATTTTCTCTTCCCTTCACTTCACTTCCATATTATTGTGTGTTTGTCTTGGGAGAAAAAAAATCTCAAACCTTGTTTTTTAAACTAAATTTGTGTCAAATCACCCCCCAAGGTGTCTACCAATCTTCAATCTTTTTATTCATTCATCTGAGGATTACATCTCTATTGATGATGAAGCAAAAGGCTAATAATAATCTAGCTGGCAGTTATCCTAACCATAAAGATACTAATCATCCTAGTGATTATAACAATAACTGATAAATTAAAACATCAATATTCAATAATCATAATGATTATGGTAATGATACTTAAAATATTTAGTAATTATGCTAACCATAATCAAAACAAGGGGTCAACCCAGTGGCAAAGCATGGGACTTGTGCCTTGTCGCAAAGTATGAAGATTACGTCTCTATTATGGCCCCAGAATGTCACAAGTTTGCCAAGGCCATGTGAAGGAGACAATTTGCATGAACACCATAAATTAGTTGGGTGAGAAGTGTCGAATAACTTGGTTATTCAAACAAAATATATTGTACAGACAAGAATCAAAATATTGTTATCATTAACCTGACAATAACTATATTTAACCCAATTAGCTCAAAAAAATCAAGACAATTCTAAGCAGTCCACCCTATATAAACTAAGGGGTCTATCGCCTAAGGGTGATTGTTTCACAAAATCAAAGAGAAAGCTCGCAATCTATTTATTCAACCATCTAACAATCATTCTTGAGGGTTATATCTCTATTTATAATCAAGCTAGATACTAATCATAACAATGCTACCTTTTTTTAAACAAGATAATAATCTAGTCATGTAACAATAAAGCTATTGAATAAGATGGTAAGACCACAATGAGAATCAAATAAAGTGAAACCAAACTTACCCAGTCCTCATGGGTAATTGGGTATCTTAATAGAATTAGAATAATCAGTGATTATTTGATAATAAAATGAAAACCAAACCTAATCAAATCAAATGAGAGTGTGTTCCAAAACGAAGTGCAGTGAATAAGTAGAACACTTAAGCGAGTAAGTTCATCATGGTCCTCGTGAGTATCTTAATAGAATTACAATAATCAGTGATTATGTGAACAATAATCAAATTATTGTCAATATAATTATCCTGGCAATAAGTAGATGATGGCCACATAAAATCATGATAAAACTAACATTTACCCTCAGGTTCGGAACCTTGTTAGTAAAATTCAGTTGCTAGCATTTGATTCATATGTAGGATGATCATGTAGTTGCTTTTAAAGGAAAACTGTTAATAACTGGCAACTACCACTTACAATGATCAACATTGATGGTGTAATATTTTCCATGGTCATGGCATTAAACCGTTATTAACTACTATGATAGCCTCTTGGAATAAAATTCTCCATGCCAAAAATTAGGCTTAAGTAGATAGAAAAGGGTAACACTATAGATCAAGGCATGTAACGAGAGGCTTACTAACCTTAGCTTTCCGCCTAACCTGCAAGCATTGCATACACTTGTCCCCATCCTTGATACATCATTACCTTTTTCTACAGATTCAGCAAGATCAGCTGCTTCACATGTGGTCCTATCCTAGTGCAAGCATTAAAAGGAGGAAATTTATAAGACTCGCCTACTATATATTTCAGATATTCTGGTTAATTGCTAAATGTTGAATCGTCTATCAATTTGGAGCAATTCTGGCACTAAATTGTAGAAAGAAAATAAATCTTTAATTATTAGTACATGCAATAAGAATTGTGGTTTGTTAACTAGTTGACATCTATACCAAAGACGACAGGGAAACAGCACATCAGACGGTTGACCAACCTTGGAACTAGAGATCTCAGATAAGTCTGTGTTACATGTTGTGTCACAATAGTTGAGTTCTTGCTGCTTCCCCAAACCATGGTTTGTCCTGCAGGATACGAATTAGTGATAATGGTAGAAAGCACAATAAAACTCCTCTAGATATTAGAAAGTGCTAGGAAAGGAAATCATGGACAGAGCTAAAACCATATAAGAAAACTACAACCAAGTTAACAAAGAACAAAAGCAGAGAACAGAGAACAGTGTTTAGACCAAAGAAACTAGTGATGAATGACATGAATTAATTAGAGAGTGCTAGGAAATTAAATCACGGACGTGTACAAGAAGGTATTTATTGATTCCTGTCAACAAGGTGGTAATAGCCAGCTGTGAGGTATCTCCTTCTATATGTGGTTACAGGGCCTTGTCCCCTACTTTCAATAAAAATGATTACAGTGCATTCATAGGAGTGTTTGCGGTCTCATATGGGTGGTCTAACCCTCCTTTTAACAAACCAAGCCACAAGTGAAACTTAAGAAGTTTTCCAAACCGTGCAGTTTGGCATCAAGTGATCAAACTAGTCAGACGGACCACAAAAATGCAACTTGGTCGGACCAGGTTAAGCTTATGGGCTTTAATCTATTAGCTAATATAATTAATGGTTTGTATGGAACAGGAGAAATTCTAGATCACAACCAATGATAGTTTTATAAATACATGACAAGGGTGGCGTCGTGCTAATGTAGATAGTGTAAGAGTCAACAATATTACATAATCTGATATAACAAGAATGAATTAATGTCAAAACACTTTTAACCTACTATGCAAAGCAAACTAAGCATCAAGTTGTGAAAAGAAATAAAAATACAAGTGTAGTTCGGTTGTTCGTGGATACAATAAAGGATAGTTCTTGCTTGACACTTTACCAGCTCGTTCTGATTCAGTTCCAATTTCAATATTAACTGCCCATTTTTTGTCAATCACTAAATTAACAGCTCAATTGAATTATATATAAATATATGTGTGTGTAAATATGTGATTGGCAGGGCAAACCACCAAATAGAAGTTCAAACCACAAACAGACCAAACCGGACCGCCAAAAACGATCCAGTTTCGTCTGGTTTGACCTGTTTTCGCGGTGCAATTGTTGTTTTGCACACCCCTAGCATTTTCTATTGAAGAATAAAAGATAGGCTTATACATCCTAAGAGGGTTCAAAAGAGCGACCAGAGAACTGCTGCAAGAATCTTGGTCACTCGGATTTTCCATAACTCACCTTGAATTACTTTGTGCCGAAAATTATGTGGTTCACAAGTTAAACATCAAATTCATGCACAAGCTAAATGAAACTTACCTGCCTACTTAGTAACACAATGTTCCTAAAGACCAAGTTTCTTATCCCAAAGCCACCCTTCCTCCTTTACTTTAAATCCTTATCCATACTCTCTAGTGTATTACATCTCTCTCAACATCACCCTCCTCAGAAACTTGTGTAAATATTTTAAGCCTGCTATTATTGCAAATAGATCCAAAATGAATAGAAAATAGAAACGGATGGTAATCAGACAAATCAACAAACTATTGGATATTTAAACTAAACTTAGTTTAAAGTATTAAATATGTAAATTATAATAGATTAGGGATCAGATTGTAATTAGTAGAAAATTGAAAGGATGTGTCGTTTGGGGCTGCTGTGGAACCGCCACCAACAGCCACCGCCAACCATCACAATGGTTCAATCGCCACCATTCGAACAGTCGCGATGGTTCGGAGGCACCTTTTCAGTGTTTATAAATAGGGTCAATGTTTTGTAAAGTGTATGAACAAAAATTACAAGTATCAATCAATTAACAAGTGTATTCATATTATTATCTGTGATTTGTTCATCATAGCAAGTTTTTCCAACAATTGGTATCAGAGCATAGGCTTCGATTTTGGCACTCCAGGACCGGAATAAAATCAAGGAAGTTAGGGGCGATTTCTGTATATAGATTTAGAACCAAAAAAACACAACTCCAGTGTTGATTTCTGGTTCGGACAGAAACAGAGAAGAACAAGTGCAAGGGGCGGTCGATTAGAATCGCAGATTGAAGGAGCAATTTTGGGGAAGGAAAATTAAAGGGAAAGAAGAAGTACTGGGATTTTGAAAAATTAAAAGGTTATAATCCCAAATTAATTGAAAAATAGCAAGAAAGGATCAATTATTTTGATCAAAGCAAGTAAGAACCTGATTAGCAAGTGGGTCAGGAGGCACGAACTGATTAGCAAGTAGGTCAGATACGTGCAGTAAGAGCCAGATTAGCAAGTGGGTCTGGAAATACAATATTGATTAGTAAGTTGGTCAATATTAAGCAAGTTTAGCAAGAAAACCTGGTTAGCAAGTTGGCCAGTAGCAAGTAAGATTTTTTATTTTTCAAACACAAGAGCAAGAAAACCAGAAACCATCTCGGTTCTGATTTGTAAGAAGTAAGCAAGTTAAAAGCAAGCAAGCATGACAGGAAAAGCAAGTGATAAACATGACAACGCATCAAGCAGTACATCAGTTCGAGAGCAAGGAAACATTTTACTACAATGTCCAAAATTGACTGAAACAAACTACACTACGTGGGCATTGTTGATGGAAACAATATTGAAGGCCGATGTTAAAAATGCGGTGGATGAGAAGAAAGCACATACATCAAAGGCAATGATCTTTCAAACTTTGCCCGAAGATGTCCTAATGCAGGTAGCACAGTGCTCGACTACAAAGGAAGTTTGGGACTCAATCAAAGTTCGTTTCATTGGAGTAGACTTAGTTCAAAAGGCACGCTCGCAAACTTTGAGGAGTGAACTAGAGTCTTTAAAGATGAAAGAAAATGAAACTGTAAGTAGTTTTGCAAGCAAATTGAGCAACATGAGGGCAATATTTACAAATCTTGGAACTACACTCGAAAGCAAGATAATTGTGAGGAAACTACTCAATTCGGTTCCAAAGAAGTTTTTACCGATCGTGGCAACTATCGAACAATATCAAGATTTGGACAAAATGTCGTTTGAAGAAGCCGTTGGAAGATTAACAGCCTTTGAAGAACGAATCAAAAGTCAAGACATGCCAGAGGCAAATGATGAAAACAAACTTATGATGGCAAGTTCAAACAACCAAAGCCGTGGTAAAGGGCGAGGTAAAAATTTCAACAACGAAGCCAAGGAATGGAAGAATAGTCCAAATACACGTGGAAGAAGTACGATTCAAGGAACTAAAGACAAGAGCACTTTCAGATGTTATGAATGTGGTGACTTCGGTCACTTTGCAAGGGAATGTTCGAAGTGGAAACACGATAAAGACAAGCAAGAAGAGTCTTATCTCATTAATGATGACGAAGGACCTACGCTGCTGTGAAGAACAAGATAAAAGCAAGTTGAAGACCTACCTTAAACCAAAGTTTAGTTTAAGGGGGAGTGTATTGGATATTTAAACTAAACTTAGTTTAAAGTATTAAATATGTAAATTATAATAGATTAGGGATCAGATTGTAATTAGTAGAAAATTGAAAGGATGTGTCGTTTGGGGGCTGCTGTGGAACCGCCACCAACCGCCACCGCCAACCATCACAATGGTTCAATCGCCACCATTCGAACAGTCGCGATGGTTCGGAGGCACCTTTTCAGTGTTTATAAATAGGGTCAATGTTTTGTAAAGTGTATGAACAAAAAATTACAAGTATCAATCAATTAACAAGTGTATTCATATTATTACCTGTGATTTGTTCATCATAGCAAGTTTTTCCAACACAAACTGTTTTCCTAAATCCCTAGACAAAGCCCAAGATCTCCACCTTTTTAATCAAAATCATACATTCTTTTCTCTCTTGTCAACCAATATCCAGAGGCAAATATATACGCTCCATCTCCCATTAAAAAAAATCAAGTTTCATTTTAGGATGTCCTGAAGTAATTGCAACATTTCCTTTTTCAGAAAAAATTTAAGCTAAAAAGACTAGTGCCTTAAGTTTGGTTCTAGCAACAAGAACATCAAAGTTTGAAACGATTATAAAAATCATGTTGCTCCTTCATTCATTGTTAAGCTTGTTTACTTTGAGTGTTGTGTTAGTGATTTCCATCATTTTCAACTCTCAATAATGCATGCCCAGTCACATACACTTTAGTCTAAATGTGTATGTTGTTGTCATCTAAAAGTTAATAATTAATACAATAAAGAACTTGTAATCACATGTGTCATGCTAGAGATCTATAACAAATGTTGCAGTGTTGTGGAACACGAAAAGGCACCCTAACCATATAACAGCATCCATTTTGCCTTGGTTCCCCGCCCAGATTCCCCCTATCTCCTTAGCTCAGGCCCTAGCGCTAAGCCGCTAAGAATCTGTAGGATAATTAACTTTAAAAGTGATATCAGATATTTGTTATGAACCAAAATGATTGAACAACTGAAATGAAAACCAAATGACAAGGACATTGCCAAATGCTTCAATTAACGAAGGAAAGCAAAGAACAAACTAGCATTCAAATGGGCTTGGGCCTCTAGATGGGTGCATGACATTACCCCGCCCCCAAAAAAACACCTTGTCCTCAAGGTGGATAGAAAAAATAAAGAAATTGTTGTCTGGTTACTCGATCTCTCGCACCCATGCCTTCTGAGTTCTGCACCATGGTGTCTTATTCGTCCTCTTGAATGATCGTATCGTGACAAAACTCGGCTACCGGCTTCACCTTAACCTCCATCCTGTTGTACTCGATCAGGCTCGGCCAAACATCAATATTCTCCCATACAAGGTACTCTAAGCAGCCCACCCAGATCAAGGATCAACCCAATTGGCATTGCCAATACTTTGCCAACCTTGTTCAAGTCCATGTCTTCTTTAGCTTGTGCTGACTCCTGATCGGAAAATGAACTTTCCTTGCCTCACTATTCACCCTCGTATCAGTTATCTATCCAATACTGCTCCCTTTAACAACTGTAGTCCTCATAAATACCGTACATTCCTTATGTTGGATGTCAATTTCCTTAAGAGACTGGATTAATAGTGTTAATATTAACTTCCCTCTCTTCGATTAAGGAACGGAGCTCGATCCCAAGGGGTGAACTAATTAGCTTTAGGACCTTCATACGAGCAGGGTTATTATCCCAAGCCAAAAACTTTACCAACTTCATGGCATCCCCTAAGGAGTTGTTTGAATCTTGAACTGAATGTAATACCTCCAAACCCTCCATCCTTCCAACAACAATTAAGTATGATTTCTTCTCCCCAGCTACTCCCTTTTGATCTTCCCAATTGAACAAAAATTTAGACAATAGACACCCGAACCACTCAAATCGATTGACTCCGATTCCTTGATGACTTGAGAAACAAAATGGTGAGAAACGAGCAATGAACAATTCAACATCATTCGAACTCGGTAAACGAAATTAAGTTAGCAAGGTAGGTGTATCAAAGGGTTGATTGATTTGGTGGTTTTTGGTCTGGTCTAGGAACTGAATTCGGGTCTGGTTTAGGAAAAGAATTTGGATTTGGTCTGATTTTGAACTCGTGTCTAGACAGACAGAGATTTATATCATCATCGATTTTATTGAAGAGTAGGAATAATGAAGTTCTGAAACTTAGGGTTCTTGATTTCCCACCCACGAGATTCCCGATTTCCTGTTTATTAGTCGATTGAGATTGCTCCTTCATCATTGATCGAACAATTTTCACAGCAGGACTCGTGCGAATCATCCCTTTATGATTAGGTCTAAATCGGAATCCAGGTAGGGTTAGGCTTTGGTTTATAGTATTATCGAGTTAAACAAAAAGTGGGAATAATGAAGTTCTTAAACTCACAGTCCTTGATCGTTTCCCCATTAGACTTGCGATTTCCTGATCGTTTGTTTTGTTGCTGGAGTTTGCTCCTTCGTTGATCCAACAATTTCCGCGGAAGGACTCATCCCTGAATGCAACACAATTGGGCTTAGACTATTTTGGGCCATTGCACGAGCCTTGGGTTGATTGGGCTGAACCTGATCCCCTTTCTCCTCCACGAATGTGATGGATGAAGCGTGGATCGAGGAAACCGTTTAAATCCCTACACCTCTCTTCGTCAAACTCAGGATCGTAGACAAATCCTCCTTTTCTTCTCCTTCTTTGATTGTGTCTGGACTCAATTCCCCTATGTCTGGATTGTTTATCGAAGAACTCATTGTCGATTTGTTGTCTCCACTTCCTTTCGCCTTCTCCTTAGGTTCTTCTCCCTCATCGTTGATTGCTCTCGTGATCATGGCTGACATCTGGAACTTGTCCATAGACAAACTCCTGAACATTGGAGGGAAAACCTCCAAATTCGATTTGTAACTGTGGAAGGCTGCCTGGATTGAGTGAGTTTGGGAAATGGATACTTGGTTTTGTTATAGTATTACGAAAATTTGTCATGCTTGCACACAATCGACGATTCTCTATCCTCATCTCTGTCAACTTCTGATCAAGGAACTGGCTCTGATCTTGAAGTTGTTGTTCAAAATCGGAAACTAAGGATTTGAGTCCATTCTCCTTCTTCTTCATAGAATCAACCTTCTATGGATTTGTATCACAGGACATGGCTTCAAACACACAATATGGGTACCATTGCACTTCCTTGGCCATGGATTCGGAACAGCTCTGATACCAATTTGTTATGAACCAAAACGATTAAACAATTGAAATGAAAACCAAATGACAAGGACACTACCAAATGCTTCAATTAACGAAGGAAAGCAAAGAACAAACTAGCATTCGAGAGGCTAGCACTCTCCCATATAGAACTCACTAATTTTCTGCATGCTTCACACTCCTTACACCCTCCCTATTTATACTAAAATTATTCTAAGAAGTACCCAAAAAACCCCTTCTTAACTATTCTAGAATATCACTTAAAATGGGCTTGGGCCTCTAGATGGGTGCATGACAATATCCTAACCAACCAAATATGTTTCTGTTGATAGTAGCAAAAATGTTGTACACTATATAGGACTATAGTATATGAATTGAGAAAGTAATTCCCTGTTTTAGATGAACACTATACTATATTATGACTGATACAAATTGGTGCAGCTACAGATGAAAGAAGTCCAAGAAGCCCAATTTTTCTCATAAAATCACATGCTCACAAGTCACAAGTGGTAACATGAGCATGGGAATTACAACTAGACAAATAGTAGCTCTTGTCTTGTATAAAAGTTTCCATACTCGTAACATAAGTAAGACAAAATGAATATGGCTTTGAAGGCACATCAGAAGTGGCCGGATACTGAAGAGGCCATCTGACAAGACAACCAAATATATTAACCGAATAACATTAACCAACATGAAGATCATAAAAGAAACAATAATAGCTTTTGCACAAAGAAAGAACCTATAATGATCTATGAAATGGCTTGTCTACAAAGATTTGAGTACTTGCTAAACAGGTCTACAAACGCTCTGAAGCGAGATACTTATGGAGTAAACTTCTCAATGGGTATCTTGTGAGAAACAACACAGCTTTGGAACTAACTCCAACTCTCAATTACTTTAAAATATTTCACCCCAAGGAAAAACCAACTCAATAAGCTTTTAAACAGAATGTAACAAGCATCATTTGGTGGTGTAGTAAGATTGATATCTAACTTAAAGAAAAAGACAGAAATATAAGTATAAATACCTTTGCTTCTTTGAGCATGCAGGGCAAGTTTCACCATGCCCATGCCTCTTACACCTGGATGACGGTGACTTATGAGAGATGGGGTGATCTTTGATATTATTACAAGTATCATTGTCTGTCTTTTTTGTTGATGTCTCTCTGTTAGATGATGAGCTTGTGCCACTAATTAGTGCCTCAGTGCCACTTTCAATAGAGTTGCCGTCAATGAATCTCTTATCCAATGGTTCTTGTACAACATGATGAGGAACTCCTTCAACTCTTACTTCAGTGTCATCATTTACTTCTTCTACATCAAAGTTACTTACACCAGAATCCGTTGTCATGCATTGTTTTTTAGAGGCTTTCAGAGTAGATTCTTCTCCTGACCTATCACTGCATTCATCACCACCATCGTCTTCATCTTCCACAGACTTGGAGCCACTATATCCGTTCTTGCTGTTATCACGCCGATGTAATTTATCTGATCCTTTCAGCTTTGTATCCACATCTATACACATAATGATCCACTTAGTTAGAGCAACCGTTGCAGGAAACAGTACTTGCAACTAGTATCCTTTTCATAATCCTTTTCCTAAATTTAAAAAAAAAAATAGAAAAATAACACTTTTTCCCCTTTTGATTGTATTTGGTCCACCCCTTCGATTGATTGTATAGTACATTAGCATCTCAAAATACCCAATGCCAAAAAACCTCCCGTCACTTATTTATTGAAAAATCAAATGTACATTTTCATTCAAAAATGCCAATTTTCATGACAAATGGGGATCATTAACTTTTCGTTGACTGATAATTCCTTAATAATTCTTAGGTTTGAATCTAAACTATGTTTGATGAAACAAATATCACAAACGCTTAGTTAGAAAACAGTACCGCTGTTGCTGCTGGAATTAGCTACAGACGACTTATCTTGACTTTCTTTATCATTGTCGTTACCTACATGCCAACAAACATGAGTGTGCAAACCAACTTTAAAAATTAAAAAATCATAGTGCAACAGCAAATACTAACAAATACTTATATAAGAGATTGCTACTGAAACAAAAAATGTGCAAACTGAGGGCAATAATAAATTTGAAAACCAAAGCTTGCCAGAGGTGCCATCTTCTTTCCAAAAAAATAAATTTTAAAACGACAAATATGTCCTTTGGCATAGGACAGATTTGGTGAAAGGAGTCGCTATTAATAGCAAGCCAGGATATTTCTCTTTATAATTTAGCTTTAAGAATATTTATAAGGGGAAGATACATTTACAACATAGATGTTCATTTGCAAGATGGAACTTTAGATAACTTTTGGTAACAACAAAGTACCATAGTTAAATAATGAATCCCGAATTGAACTGGTGGCCAATAAGATAAGGGACGAGATGTGCACCCACCTGCTTCAGTTTTTATTCTTTGAAGCTTAGATAAAGCCTTATTAACCGAAGTGGCCACTCTCTTCCTTTTCCTACCACCCACGTCCAAACCATTATTTTTTTGTCTATTATCTTCAGTAGCATCCATCACACACTGCTTCAAACTCCTTCCAACTTTTTCCTTCTTCGACTTCATATTTGATGAAGCCGGCTCTTCAACAACCTTCTTGGATCCCAAAGCACCTGAAGAATTGCGTTTCTTGCGTCTATCATACCTCTTCAAAGGAGTTGGCATCGTCTGTTTCTGAGTTTTCTCTGATGTCTCCTTACTAGGAGGAGTGGTTGATGGTTTCCGCTTCTCCAATCGTTTAGACTTGCGAGTACTAGTCGTATTTTCTTTTGTCTCTTTCCTTGATGATGTTTCTCTGGATGACTTTCTTGAGCTAGAAGCATCACTTGGTCGCGATATTGAAGCATGAGATGCATCTTGTTTTGCCATTCTCTTCTTTGGCTTGATACTTTCATCATCCTTAACTTTGTTACTGCGTCGGTTATCATTTGCCATCCTGGCAGCTGCAAATGAAGAGGTAGCTAAACCTTACAAGGTAGTATAAACGAAAAGAAAAGTAGGCAAAATCCAGAAGATGATTGCACAAGCAAAGAGGAAAGTCAACTCAAATTAAAGACAGCCATCATTCTTTAAGAATCAAGTAGAAAAGGGTAACATCTTCCAACTTGCTTACTCGCCATTTGAAAACGCAAGTCTCTTCTTCTAAATTTCACATAGAAGATTCCTACTTGAACTTTTTCATCGCTTAGCATTACCAAAAAAAAAGACAAACTGAACAACCAGGCTGCGCCATTCTAAAATTTCGGCAGAGTATCCAGGTTCACCCATGGAACAGTCCATTACAAATCACAAAACACAACAATGTGATATTCGTGCAAGAAAACCCCTAGCATTGTGTCACATGTAGAACAATGGCGGCAGTGACGGAGAGGGAAGGGATTAGCAGGTGTAGTAGCCTCTCCAAATTTTGTAATAATTTTAAAAAACTGCAATAAAATCATAAATCATATCCCAAAAAAATTAATAATTTGTAGCCACTGCATAAATTTTGGGCGACTCAAATTGCAGTAAGATACTTCCGAAAACCTAAATAACAACTTACTCTAATTTCTTGTCATCGTAGACAATCAAGAAACAAGTAATCAACGCGCATAAGAGTATCAGCATTTTATCCACAAATATACATGTCAAAACAGAGTATTAAACAACATTTAAACGATAATAACCTAGATCCAACGAGATATACAAAATTTATACATCAAGATTTCGACGATGAGTGACAAACCCGCATTCATTAGATTAGGGTTTTACACGTTCATGCATGAGTGAATGTTTGTTGTTCAACTCACCTGAAGAATTTCCGGGAAAACAAGCATAAAATAATCTCCGACGGAAGTATAAACGGAGGCGTTAATACAGACCGAGAATACATACACACACACACAAGTTTCCGACGAGGTTTCTTGATGTTCCCGCTTATAAAGAGAGGGCTGCTTTTAATCGGGAAAAGACCAAAGTGGTTTGTTTTGTTAAAAGACGGATTTACCCCTGCCTTCCCCATCCTTCTATAAAAAACGAGAATGCGATAGAAATTGCACAAAAAGTGGTGACAAGCAGGGGTGTAAAAAATAACCGAACTGAATAACCCATCTAAATTGCATACGATTTAGGTCAAATGGTTTTGGTTATTGGGTTAAACAGTTTGGTTAACAAAATAAAAATATTTATTCGGTTTAATTTTTGGTTAATTTTTTTCTAATTCGATTAAACCAAATTAACTGAATAACACATTTTACTTATATTTTATATATTTCATTTTTATAAAAATAAAACCAGATACATATTACCCTATTATTATTTTACATATTTTATTGTTATATAATGTTTTTTTTTGCTTGATAGTGGATGTTGTTTTTTGTTATATTATGTTTTTTACTTGTTGGTATTCATCGCATTAGAGAAGAAAATGTCTTCTGTTAGATATTGGTTTTTAGTATGAATGTGATACAATTATATATTAGAAGGAATGGTCATTGAATTTGTGAAAATTATTTGAGAAAGTGTCCAACGAAAAATATGAATTCTTATTCGGTTTAACCAGATACTGAACCGAATGACCCGAAACCGCTTAAATTGAATCTTACTATTTTAGTTATCGGTTTGTTTTACAAAGGTTAAAAACCGAATAAACCAAAAACCAATTTAACTGCCCGAATAACACCCCTAGGGACAAGTAACACTCGAATTAAATCAAAAGTTATTTTTATTTCATATCATGAATCAAACCTTATTTAGAAAACCATTGATTGAAATTGACGTTTTGAGAAAACATAATAACGCTAAATTTATTTGTATTCCTATTGTAAAAAACATGAATTTAATTATTTGATATTTTAAATAAGAAGTTTATATAATTATTGCTTGAAATAAAGGTTTTGATTTATAATACTCGACAAAAAATGTAAATGAAAATTAAAAAGGTTATATATATTTTTTAAAGGCATGCATTATATAAATCCAAGAAAAGAGTAGACAAATTCTACAAAAAGCATAAATAGAGAGACAAATAAAAACTAGCAAAATAACGTAAAGAAAGACAATCTACAACGAATGACTGCTACACTATTGAACCCACGAGAAAATAAACTTCTCAGCACACGTTTAATTACGACAATTATAAAAAATATTAAATTAATTGACGGTTTACCAAATGCTTACTTGCAAAATAGTCACCACTTCACTTTCTTTATTAGGTGATGTTTTCTTTTGCCATAAAATAGATTGTTGATAAGTGTATTTTATTGATAAGAGTCTTTTCTAGGGTGAGCATCGGAATTGGGTACCCGTCTTTGGAACCGGAACCGCTCTAAAACTGTCGGTTTCAAAACCAGAACCGATGTGATTGGTTTCAGTCCGGTTCCTAAAATACAGAACCTCTTAAGACTAGTTCCAGTTCTGGTTCTCATCTTTTGAAACAACTACCCACACCAGGATCCCGCCGATATCGGTTCTGGGACCGGGTACCCGGTCCAACTGGGTACCCAGAATCGGAACCGACGGGTGCCCGTTGTTTTTCTTTTTAAATAATTTTATATACTTAAAAAAACTATTACCAATTTACCGTTTATGGTTATTTTCACAATTAACAATTTTCACAGTTAACAATTTAACATTACACTTTTTCGCTTTCTAGTTATGGAAGTCATTATGTTGCTATCAAGACTCGAGAGTGTCTAATTTGTTTATGTAATAATTAGTTTCTATCGGATTATTTTCACTATTTGTTGTATTTATTACTTTAAGTTGGTACTTTGTTGTTTGCACTAGACTTGAAAAATTAAAATTACCTTTTTATTATATGAAATGTTAAAAATTAAAAAAAAATTGAAACCTGGTACCCGAACCGGTTCCCAGCGGTTCCGGGACCATACCAAAATATAGAGAACCGATGTAAGCGGTTCTGGTTTGTAACACCCTCAAATCTGAAAATAGCAACCGATTTAAAATTTTCTAAATACATCGATAAATGATACATCTCCAATCACAATTTATTATTTCACCTCAATGTACACATTTCATTCTATACATACAATCTACAATAAGAGTGAGAGCTACTAAAACTCAATAATAGTCACTATCTCCAAGATGCGGAAGACTTCACCAAATACTTACACTGGCACAAATCTAAGGCTCAACCCTTCATAGCTGCTAGGACCAAACCCCCAACTGGAACCTGATGCACATGCCGACAAATAAAAAGGTTAGGCTTAACGCCTAGTGAGCTCAAGAGTTTTCAACATGTATAAATATATCTTTAAAGGAAAATAATTCAGTTCAAAACAATATCTTTCAAAATGATTTACTTTAGAAATGGAAACGACTCGTTTTCCCATAATATACCTCTTTAAGGAAAATGCTCCAATATAACATTCTTTATAAACCGATGCAATCCAAAACTCACTCAAACGTTAATATAAATCGACTCCCAATTTAAGACAATGTAAATAACGCTTTATATTCCAAAACACCCCAGAACACGGGTGGGGATTAATACTCAACCCATAAAACATGGAATAAATGCATGCATGTAAAATGTCACTGAAAACAAATATATAAAAGACTCAGCCCAAAGACAACACCTTTCGGTGACGGGGGAAACCCGATTCCGCATAATGTGACGTGCACAGAGTAAGCCACACATTATGTTAAACTGGTATTAAGTATCGGGCTCAACATCTTTCAGAATACACCCATAGATACTTACACGGAGGACTTACACCATATCGAAGATGCCTAACTGTGCCGTAATGGGGAAAACTAGCATTCCACCATTGAACAAATAATAAAAGTATTGAGCTCAGCATCTTTCAGCATACACCCATTGATACTAGCACGAAGGACTTATAACCCAATTTGATGCCTAACGTGCCTCGATGTGGAAAACTAGTCGTCCCAACACCGGAAAATAACAAAAGTGCTCATGGATCCATAGCAGACGGGGCTGAAACATTACATGACTCAAAACGAATGAACTAACGCATTCAAAACATGTAATTCCCAAATAAGATGCAATAAATGCAAATCATAACCAATCGCTCTACAATGAGCTATCAAAACCAGACAAGTGTCCTGAATACCCAACAAAATCCAAACCGAGACATAAGCTCAACAAATTTAAAGACCCAACGTTGAAAATCATAAAATGAAATCAAACGTAAACGACCAGAAATAATGCAACTCATGCTTCAACTCACACAAATAACTCCAACATGATTTAGATTGGGACAAAACATTTTCCAAGTGGGTTTATACCTTTTATCCTTTCAAATCATCCCATGACACCCAATAATGCATTTATACTTAAAAATATGCTCCATGCAATAAATCATTTAGATACCCAAAATATATGATTTATTTATCAAAATGCCCAAAATCCTAGATGTGGGTGTTTTATAAGTTTATAAAGTCGAATATTTCCAAATAACCAAAACTTATCAGATGATTAGCAGATAACAATTTCATATAAAACATATAAACACTTTAAAATAGACATTTTGGCATGTACACCGTTTTCACAAATCAACTTGAACTCGCATTGCTAGGTTAAGTTAAACCTAGGTTTTAATCCTCAACCATTGGGCTCCAAAAGCATAGATCTCACCCAAAGCTTTCCGAAGACATCCATTCCAACTCTTCAACTCAAGCTTCCAAAACCTAGATCCACACATTTCAGACCATAAATAATCATATTCAACCCTTAGAGTTGTTCCCCAAGTATTACATGAACATTTCATCTTATACCCCAAAAACCCTAATTTTCCATACTTGAAGAAGAAGAAGATTACCTCAACTACTAGCTTGAATCCACCAATCAAAACACAAGTAGGTTACCAAAACGAACCATAAGTTCCCAATCTTCAAATTGATAAAAAGGGTTGGGTGAAAACCCTAGAAATTGATAAGGGTGATGAAGAAGATGGAGATGGAGATGGTGAATAAATGCTCCACTTGAACCCTTTAATTAAGTATCCAACAACTAGAGATAAGAGAGGTAGATGAGGGTTAAAGGAACCCTAGGTTCGGTTCTTGGAAGGAGAGGTTGAGAGAGAGTGAATTAAAATGGAATGATTGAGATAGGAATGAGAAATGAGGCTAAAATCAGAATTTAACTCGTCTGCACCCGCTCGCGACCTTGCCTGGCGATAGTGACATTGTCACTATCGCATGGCACAATCGTGCGGATTGTACCGCGAGCTGGTGCCTCCCCGTGATAGTGCCCTGGCGATAGTGACACTGTCACTGTCGCGTGGCACAATCGCACCGAATGTACCGAAGCCCAAAAATGTCCAAAAACTCGCGATTCTCGCATGGGTCGATTTAAGGTCCGAAAGCACAACATTTTCCACCCAAGAAGATAAACGGGAGGAGGAGGGATTACCAACGAAGGCAGAAACTTACTTTGCGAAAAATCCGGGTGTTACATGGTTCCTTTGTTCCAAGAACCGCCAGTTCCGGTTTTGGTTCCATGAAATCTAGGCGAGTACCCGGTTATGCTCACCCCTGGTCTTTTCTTTCACTTACCGGCTAAGATTATCAAACCCGTGTATGATTCTTCGTCATTATCATGTCCACCTGCTAAGACAAAGACAATTGGTTACCCGGTAAACACTCCCTAGTTAAGATGAAACGTAACGTCATATTACGATTAATGAAATGCGATGTAATACAATAAATATATTCTCATAAGTGGTTTTTCTGCGTATTTGATAATAGTTAGTTGTTGGGAAGAGTTTAATATGCATCGACGATAATTTGTTTTATGTTATTTATAACCAGCATGTCTCACGACCATATCACTATAACACTATTATTTAAAATAATATAAATGTGCAAGTTAATTGGTTAACATGCAATATGGACCGAATGTATATGTACTTCAAGATGTGGGGCCTTCCGATAGCATACTTTACAAATGAAATAAAATCATTCATATCGTGTTTCATTTTTGTCAATAACTCTATATCTTACTATAATGGGCCATCTCATAATATAAAATAATAAGATTAAAATCATACGATCTGATGTTACACATATCATATATTAAATTGATAGGAACAAATATTTTAGCCAAAAGGTTGAGAAATATATGTTTATTTCATTGTTGGCCTTTTCTTTCTACCAATGGGCGTGCAAAAAGTCGATGATCTAATTAGAACCGACCAATCATAATTAGATATCCAATCGTTATTGGATCATGTCAAACCCACAATTTCAACATCTAGATTAGGTTGGTCGGTTCAAAAAATTAGGTTGCTCGGTTATTGAATGACAATCCAAAATATCATAAAATCGAACCAATCAAATCCAATCACTCATCAAACTATCATCCCGTTAATCTTTCGATATTGTTTTTAATAAATTAGAAACATAATGAACATGGGCCGAAATGTAAATCAATTTGTTTAAAACATGATCAAAATAAGGGATTGATACAATGTGATACAGTAGCAATATCCAATAGATGAAATTTATAACATGCAACCAACAATTAGATTGGATAAATTGTTTATTGTTAATTGGTCTGGATCGATAGTAATATCCAACATCTAATGAATGACTGGATTAGATAAGATTCACTTAAATCCATTAGACTTCAACTGATGAACACTTATACTTTTTGTAACCGCCTCTCTCTTGGCTCTTTCATTCCATCATAAGACGTGGGATGCAAACTATAAATCTAGAAACAACGTGGCTCTTTCTGTTTGTTCCAACATTTTATTGTCTCTCTTGTTCTCTCATCCGATGTGTGATGCAAACCATAATTTGAAAAGGAAAAAAAAAGATTTACTACATTTAGGAGTTGTCACCTAATGCTTATTAAGAAGTCGTTTTATTTGTCACACACTACTTGTTTTGATTTATGTATTCAGTTGTCATTGTTTCTTATGTGGCGTTTGTTTTTTAAGGGGTCTGAAATCTGAAGTCTTATTTCACTTATGATTAATAAGAGGTGGTGTTGAAATCTTAAATATGAATCAATAAGACTGTTTGTTTTTGTAACGTCTGGAGGCGTCTTAAGCAGTGACGGATGTATCATGTATTCAATGGGGGGATAGGCCCCCATTAGAATGGAAAAAAATGGAATATTATAAGGTAAAAACACAATTTTTTTCAATTTTCTACCATAGTTTCCCCCAATAGTTTTTTGACTGGGACCCCATAAACCAAAAAAATTCATCGAAACCAACCACAAAATCAAAAGACATTTTCGAAATCAACAAAAAAACTGAAAAAAGTTCATCGAAATTGACAAAAAAAACTTAAAAATATCTTGAATACAACCAAAAAAAGCTTTAAAAAATCCCTCAAAACGGTAGGTTTAGGCTAAAAATACATCAGACAACTTTACGTGCATTTAATCTATCTTAAAAGGTGCCCCCACTAAGAAAATTTTTGGATCCGCCACTGGTCTTGAGAGAAGTGAAAATATATGAAATAAGGCGGGATAAGAGATTTTGAGAAGTTAGGTCACTACTTCTTATTTAAGATGTATATAAGAGCCATTAAGAGGTTCTGAAAATTGGGAAAAAAACAGCCTGAATGTCAAAAAGTCTAAATGATTCAGACTTGAAAATCATTAAGAGGTATTTTTAAAGAAAACAAACAGCCCCTTAGTCTATCCATATCCACCATTTGTGACTATAAAGAGTATTTACGTCCACTTCAAACGTGTTTTTTTATGTTGTATGATATATGGAAGTCTTACTTTCTATTCATAATTACATCGTGGGGGGAATATATAGTGAGATTGTTTAGCTTCGTACTAACATCTTATTCTAACGTTTTTCTATAAAAGGCACTATCATTGATCCTACAATATTAAAGGTTTCATTAATGCCCTGTTCTCAAAACTCTCTTTACGAAGGAAAGTAAAGGAAAGAGAGGGAAATGGGAGAAAAGTAAAAAAAAAACCGTGTTCTCAAAACTTTTCTAGGAGAGAAATAAAAGGAAACAAAAGAAAATAATTATGAGTTTCCTCCCAAAACTTTCCTCCCAATTATAGGAGGAAAGGAAATGATAAGGAAATAAATTAAAATAGGAAATGAAAAGAAAATAAATTAAAATAATTTAAAAAAATTACTGAAATTATTAAAATTACAAAACTGCCAAAATTTTCATTATAAATAATATATTTTTATAAGGGTATATCTGTAAAAATGACATCTTTCCTTTATTTTATCTCATGTTCAAAAACATGAAAAACTATTTTCTTTCATTTTCTTTTCCTTCCATTTCGATAACACAAATGAAAAAATTATTTTCTTTTCCTATCTTTTTTCTCCAAATTAGAGAACACAACGTAAATACTCTATAAAACGGTTGAATCTCACTCAGACCAATTTTATTATGGTAATGGTTTTGGAATATTGTTTTATAGTACTAGTGCCAATATTTATTGAATGAAAGACAATATTATCATCAAAATTGTAACAACCATGCATTTGTTTGAAAAAATATTGTAACAATGTAAAAAGAGTGCAAAACAAACCAACAATAGGACGACCTTATGGAGTAAAGTTCCAAATCCTATCGAACAAGGTGACTTATCAAATAGTATTTTGAGTAAACTACGATTTTAGTCCCTGTGGTTTGATGCTTATAACGGTTTTCGTCCTTGGTCTTTCAAAACTGCTTTTTTTAGTCCTTGTGGTTTTTATTTGTTCCATTAACTTTGTTAAATCAAGGACCATTTTAATCATTTTGCCTATTTTTTGTCCTTTTTTAATAAGAAAAATATAAAAAATATTTTTATACACACAAACACACATGCATACACACATGTATATATATATAATATTAAAATAAATAAAATAAGACATTATTGTATGATTTAATTGTTTAATTTTTTAAAAATTAATTATATTAAATACAATTTAATTTTATTATTTTATTGTAATTGTGAAAAAAGATATAGTTTTATTGTTTTAATGTAACTAAAATTTAAATTTAAACAAATCAGATCATAAAACTATATCTTATTTATTTAGATCGAATAAAATAAAATATGATTTTATGATTTGATTTATTGAATTAAAATTTTAATTAAGTTAGAGACGATTTAATTATATTGTTCTTTTATTATCATTGCAACAAACAAGTTTATTGTTGATATTTTAACACCAAAAATAATTGAAAACCGTTGAGAAATGAACTATAATTTTATCATCTTAAAATTAAAAGCTCCAATTTTCATATTGTTTTTTAGTCAAAAAATCAAAATCAATTTTCATATTGTTTTTAGTATGATAAAATTAAAGTTCATTTCTCAACGGGTTTTAATGATTTTTTGTGTTAAAATATCAACAATAAGCTTTATGTTGCAATGATAATAAAAGAACAATATAATTAAATCGTCTTTAACTTAATTAAAATTTTAATTCAATAAATCAAATCATAAAACCATATTTTATTTTATTCACTCTAAATAAAATAAGATATAGTTTTATGATCTGATTTGTTTAAATTGAAATTTTAATTACATTAAAACAATAAAACTATATATATTTTTCCACAATTACAATAAAATAATAAAATTAAATCGTATTTAATATAGTTAATTTAAAAAAATTAAACAATTAAATCATACAATAATGTCTTATTTTATTTATTTTAATATAGTTATATATATATATATACATGTGTATGCATGTGTGTATAAAAATATTGTTTATATTTTTCTTATCAAAAGGACAAAACATAGGTAAAATGGCTAAAATGGTCCTTGATTTAACAAAGTTAATGGAAGTGTTAGTCAGAATGACCATGACCAAAATAAATTGAATACCACAAGGACCAAATCCACAATAAACATAGAATGAGGACCATGGTCAAAGAAATCACTAAATCATAGGGACCAAATCCACAATTCACTCTTGTTTCTATTTTCATACCTCCCTCCAATTTTATTAATATTAAATATTAATTCATTTAAAAATTAAATAAACAAATTACATATTTGGTCCTTGTGGTATATAAACTTTTACATTTTTATCCTAATTTATATTTTTTTATTTTTTATTTATTTATTGTTTTTCATCAAGACATTTATTTTTCTATTAATTATATTGTATATTTTTCATAATTATTATAATTTTAATTATAAAAATAATCAAATAATTTCATTAAAAATATTGATAAATACATGATATTTTTTTTCAAAGTTTTAGGTTTAAATCTCCTAAAATTAATATTTTTTTATCTATTGATTTACTAAAGCTATTTCTTATTTTAAATTATCATTGAAAAATTTTAATAAAGTTCGAGAAAAAATAGTATTATTTTATAACAACGGTTGTTTTTTGTTAAATGCAATTTACTCCACTATTCTAAATTCTCATTTAATCTTTATTTTTTATTAATTAATCAAATTTGTTTAATATTTAAATAAGACATACACACATAAACACACACACCATTTTAAATTAGGTTATATATTAAAAACAAAAAATAAGAAAATAAAAGGATAAGAATGGGTCATGACGTGCCTCAAAATTAACGTGACGTCAAACACAAGCATTATTTAAAACCTTGATATATATATATATATATATATATATATATATATATGTTGGGTTTTTAAATAAATTGTAACCGTTATACGCAGCGGAAATTAAAAAGAAATTTTAGTTACAAAATTAAATAGAAAACTTTTCTAAAACTTAAAACCCAATCGGATCCAATGATGCATTTAATTAAATAAGAACCACACCATAGGGTGTTTAGAGATGTACCTTTTTAGATCTGTTGTGGTTGAACTAGCTGAGCACTTAGAAACCAATCGAAGTTTCCTCTAGCGGTATCCACACACGAACACGCGAAATTCCACCGGGTGCTAGCCCAATAACCCTAGATCTATATGTGTTTTACAGAAAAGAAAAGAGTTTCTTTTCTGTATTTTTCTAACTCAATTGTATTTCAAATGGTTTAGCCTAACTGTAACACCCTAAAATAGGGATAACAAAAATCCGAAAAACGGACATGAGGTATACAAAAATTGCCATAGCAAGAGCCTCCCAAAAATGGGAAATATATAAATAACCTGTTTAATCACAATTGTAATTTAAACGGACAGTAACATAACAACCAACTAATCTAATTTCTACATCTAGAAAAGAGATTACAAAAGGGTTGTCATCTATAAACCCAACGGTTCATTCCCAAAAGAAGTAGGCGTCCAAGTGCAAAATCCCCAAGCTCTCACCCAAAGCATCTAAACCTGCTTAGGACCGGTGTCGCTAGAACCTGAGATACACATCGACACCAAACAAGTGTTAGGCCAAAAAGCCTAGTGAGTTGAACAATAATAAGCATGCATGGTCAGTTACAATTCTTATCAACAGTTAACCATGGTTCAACAAATGTGGAGTCAATAGGGGAGACCCATAGCACCAATCAAGTCCACCCAAGAGTCGATATACCTTGATGCCCTTAACAAGGAACACCCGAAATGCCCGACACACCCGAAGACTACCGCAAAGGAAATTCCCCGGATGGCGGAGGTCTAGGCACATACCATCACAGTGGCGCCCAAGACTATATCCTCCTAGTGTACTAACTTGGTTCGTCCAACATGACATTTATAGGAGGTCCTTTAGGTATATTTCAACCCAACATATTTCAATACCAACTACGGGCATAATATTACCACCTTATCCTCATGATGTCTAACAAATGACCCAAATGAAAATCATGCTCATCATGCATATAAATATGTCACCAAAATGGTGTTCCAACTAGAATCATCATAATACCCATATATGCATACACTTAACATATCAAGGTACCCACATTATGTATCTATGAGAAAGACCCCAAATAATGATACATATAACATAAATCATGGCATATCACCCATATTTACATTTCCAACTATTTTCATAAATAAATCCCCAAAACACTTGAACATATAGAGATAAAGTAACAATGGAAACAAACGCATTCTTTGTGTGCGACCCTATAGGTTTACATACTCCTCAGCAGTATCTCTGTGTGACACGTGTCGTGGGCATATAATAACTTACAATATATATATATATATAGAGAGAGAGGGGGGGGGGGAGGATCAAACGAGAACGGTACCTATTTAAAATGAACACGACAACGGCAAATCACATACAAAATATAAGTGATTTTACATGTGATTCCCGCGACCTTAAGTCGCGGCAAAAGTCGCCCGCATACAGTGATTTTGTACGACTTCCCCGCTAATGTAAAATCACTTATGATTTTGTATGTGATTTGTCGTTCTCGTGTTCTCTTAAATAGGTATCGTTCTCGTTTGAACCTCATTTGCTCTCTCTATATATATATGTGTGTGTGTGTGTGTGTGTTTATTTTAAATATTAACAAATTTGGTTAATTAATAAAAATAAAGTTTAAATGAAAATATGAAATAATGGGAGTAAAGTAAACAACCGGTTGTTATAAAATAAGATTTTTTTTCTCGAAATTTATTAAACTTTTTTCAATGGTAATTTAAAATAAATAAAAAGTTTTAATAAATCAACAGAAAAAGTACTAATTTTAAGAGATCTAAACCTAAATCTTTGAAAAAAAAATCATGTATTTATTAGTATTTTAATAAAATTATTTGATTATTTTTATAATTAAAGTAATAATAATTATGAAAATATACAATATAATTAATAGAAAAATAAATAAAGAAAAGGTAAAAAAAATGTAAATTAAGATAAAAATGTAAAATTTTATATACCACAAGGACCAAATATGTAATTTGTTTATTTAATTTTTAAATGAATTAACATTTAATATTAATAAAATTGGAGGGAGAGGTGAAAATAGAAACCACAAGGACTAAAAAAGCAGTTTTGAAAGATCAGGGATAAAAATCGTTATAAATATCAAACCATAGGAACTAAAATCGTAGTTTACTCTAGTATTTTATAAGATGTGAAATATGTTTGAAGAACCATACAAAAATTAAAATGTATTATATTATTGTATTTCATAAATTGAAGAACCATTGTTTAATATGTTTTTTTTTCTTTTCATGTTGATATAATTTATTTTAAGTATTTTAAGGAGAAAAACTGAATATAATGACATTGTTTGGCAAAAATAAGCTAATCTGTTTTCTGGGTACATGTTTTGATGACCATAAGCTAACTTGAAGTGACTAATGAGAAGTTTTTTTGTGATTATTCCAATTATAATCTCATTATTATATATTAACTATTAATTATAAATAAATATTAATTATTAAAATTTATTATTAATTAATAAATATTAAATATTATCATATAAAAATTATAACATAAATTTTAATTATACATTGATATTAATTTTTAATTATTTAGAATTATTGATAATTATATCAAAAAAAAATTATATTGATAAATATATTTTAGTTATCAATTATTATCATTTTGTAACTATTATTTGATTATTTTTTCCATATTATATGTAACGGTTGTTTAAAATCATAAGTCACTGCAAAACAGATGTTTATCACCGACGGACAAATCCGTCGGTGAAAGCGAAATCCGTCGGTAATGTCCGTCGATATAAAGGTGGTCGGCGTTCAGATTACCGACGTATCACCGACGACATACTTTTTCGATGGATCAACGACGATCACCGACGACGTGGGTTATTTCCGACGGATCACCGACGGTCTCTTTTTTGCGACGGATTATAGACGGATATTCACCGACGGATATTTATTAAATAAAAATTAATTAAAAAACATTTACCGACGGATTATCCGTCGATGATTTAATTTTTTTTAAATAATTAAAAATTTAAAAAATCCAGTTTTTAACCTGTACAAAACCTGCCAATTTTTAATTAATACTAAGTCTTAAACTGTACAAAACCTTAAATTAATATCTATAAATACATAAACGTAGTACAAAAACGTAATCCTACCAGGGGGAAGGGGTGCTGATTGTTAAACTTGATCATGAACGCGTCAAACTGAGCCATTCGTTCCTGCATCTGTCTCTTCTCTGCTTCATCTCTCTCCATTCGCTCCTGCATCTGGATCCTCTCTGTTTCCTCTCTCTGTAGTCGCTCCTACAACTGGATCCTCTCTGTTTCCTCTTTCTCTACCCTCTGCCTCAACTCCTCCAACTGAAATTCAACATTTGACAAACATATATAGAACAATGTCAGACAACATTTAACAAACATATGATTAACAATGTTAAACAACATTTGACAAGCATACCTCCTCATCGCGACGGTCGTGCGTGCTCCCGCTCGAACTGGCACCTGAATCACCGGTCATAGCATAATAGAGATCATGATTGGTCCCCCATCCAAAAATACGGCCTTTACGCCATCCTCCGACACTACGCTCCCACAACTCGGCGTCATTGGGAGGTACAGTGCCGGGAGGTAAGTCCGGGTACTCCTCCCTAATACGATGGTAGTTATCCTACAGTTTACCAAATTAGACATTGTCAAGTCAACTAACCTATAGAAAATTCGGCAGCATTTCAACTGTGATTTGAACATATATATCCATGACCTGTTTTTATCAAAACAATCCTATCGTCTGCCCAACAATGACAGCCCAAACTAAGTTTGCTATAATTTTTATATATCTTATAAAACAAACAAATATGTAGCCATGCATAATTGAACTTACCACCATATGAGCCGCCTTTGGGTAAACGTAGATCGGAGGATTCGTGGACGGACCAGTCGCACCCGGAACAAGCTTCCTGTTGGTGCAGTGTGTAGCCTCCCAAACCTCGTCGCTGGTAGGCTCACGGCCCCATGCATCTCTCTACAATACACAACTTAAATTGTTAGTAGGTAACTAGTCAAATACCCGCGCGATGCAGCGGAATATAAACAAGTTTTTCTGAAAAATGTCATTCATGTATACAAGTACCATATTGAATAACAAGTTCATCAGAACAAACCAACCTCCATCAGGGATAATGTATGAATGATCAAAACTGGTATAAAGATTTAACTTGCTATCTTTATTTTCGATACAACATATTGTATCTAAGATACCTCAAAGACGGGTCATAACCTTAAAGAAACCAATTTTTGCCATCGCTCGTTGTTGATCCATCCATCCTGGTGCACATGTAGAGATAAATACATTCGAAATTTTGGTTGGTACTTGTATTGAAAATTTGTATCAGTAGGTTGGTACCATATTATTGTATAACACGTGTAAAAAATCCAACTCATTTTGGAAAATTTTAATTTATTTATTGTATCTTAAAATAAAATAGTCTGGTATCATATGTTTCGATGAAATAATGAAATATACATTTTTGGAATATATATATATATAACCCGCGCATGATGCCGTACGAACGATCTCAAAACCAAGAACTCGAAATGACAATCATGTTTCATTTGTTGTTCTATTTATCTTCCTTCTCGAGGTTAATTTTATGGATCTAATTTTATATTGCAAATTGGATAATATATAAATTGAAAGTTAATATGGTCGGTTGGTCAAAGATTTTGATATGGAATTGATGGAATAGTGAAATACCTTAACATTTTATCCTTTCCTCCACATATCTTAGCAAGAATCCATCAAAAATACTTTCAACGAAGATCCATTTCAAGTACCAAATTGCAAATCTAAAGGTTGATGCGAAAGTTGAAGTACCATTTTTGTAACTCAGTCAAATCATATTTGCTTCCAAAATTTCATTTGTGTGCTCAAAATAGCTTATGTTACAAGTCTATAAATTAGCAAACTATGAAGTTAAAAGGTAATCCATTTGACTCTTAAAAGTCAAAATATTGACTATAATTTCCAAATGGATGTAGTATGGGTCAAAGAATTCCAAACTTATCAGTCGCTTGATATACAATCAGACAAGTAAGAAATAAAAACCAGAAAGATTGTAAATTCCAAAACTGTGGGTTCACATAGTAAGGATGTCTAAAGATTATAAATTGCATCCATGAAAGCAATTTCTTTTATTTCAGTAGATTTTCTTGTATGCTATATTACAAAAAACACAATATTTGAAACGTGAAAGTAGCCTTTGCAGCACGGGTGTTTACCATCACATGAATAGGAATCTCCTTTGCCTTAAATCTGGAAGAAAAAGATAGAGTAATTGCTAAAATACAATGCAAAGATTATATTTTATTGAACACCAAAAGTTCAGTAAACTCAAACAAAAACCATGATGAAGATACAAATTGAGTCATAAACCCTAGTTTTTAAACACTAATGTCCTAGAATTGGAGAAAAAAATGATCACAATACAAATCAAATCATGAATTCCAATGTTGAAACATTAAATTAAAACATATCTTTACGAAGAGGGGTTACGAGCATAACCCATGTTCCTGAAAATTGAGCATCCATTACATTTCACATGATCCATATTGGCAAAACTTTAAAACGTTACTTTGGTCAAAAAAATCAAACATGTATTACCGAGCTCAAACTTTCCACATCGTAAAGAATAACATGTATGATTGGTACTACAAATACCATATTACCTGTACTACTTGTTACTATCTCAGCTCAAGAAACCAGGATACACTTTGTCTTTTAATTGAAATAGACTGGTTTTCATCTCTAAAATCCATTGCAAGATAATACTTTGCAACCTCATTAAACTTTATAACAAACAGTGATAGTTAAAGATCTATTAAATTATATATTTTCTATAGTAGTCAATCAGATAGAAAACTCAGAAGTCCAACTACTCTATAAACTAATACTGTTGACTGCATAAGTCAAAACTTCAAGATCATTACATATAAGAAGACCAAACATATATAAAAAATATAGAAATGTACACCACAACCCACTATCATAAAGATCACAAGTCCCATGAATATAGAAGTAATAAATGCATAGATAGTTACAAATCACCTAAAGCACTTTAAAATGTCATGTTGATTAGTATTTTTCTAATGTTAAATGACACAGTTCCACCAACTTTCAATCATATATGGGGGTGTTTGGCCATAGATTTTTTAAAGCAATGAATGCGACTTGAAAAAATCATAATCATATGCTTAATATTTAATCAAATGGTAGGTAATTTCTAAATTTCAATAATCCGTTTTACTCTAAACTAATTCCAAGACTTTAAGTCATAACAATCAGTTAGTAATTGAGTGAAGGAAATTTGTCAACCATGAAGTTTAAAGAAAGACCAAAAGATGATATAGGAAATTTATCAAAGTGAAAGTAATCATGCTGAGAAAATAGGGACTTACAGAAACATCACCATGTACGGCTATAGCTAAATCTGTCCTATCCTCCGAATCTTCAGCCACGAGCAATGAGCATTTAGAATCGAGGTCCTGCAAAAAGCCACCAACTTCAATGATGATCTCTGAAGGAGGGACATTAAAAGTTTAACCATGTAATATGAAAACATCTCTTAGTTATATGTTGTTACAAACCAATTTGATTAAGCAGACAAATATATCTATTTTGAACCAAAAGCAAGTTATCATGTAGCATTAGCATGGTTGGAGATTACACCATGTCCCAAACATGCAATTTACTAAAACATGTTAAATTTAAAAAAAGCTAGTATATATGTATGTATGTGTCTATATATGATTGTGTGTGACGTGCACATCAGCACATGTGCGTTTATCTCTCTGCCTCTGTCTATATCTCCATCTATATATACATGTATGTGTGTATACACACATAATAGTAGGTATGAATCACTAAAGAAAAAGGATTTGAACTTATTGATACTTTGCAGGTCAGCTATGTAAACCCGGATGTGAAGCAAATCTACTTTGTTCCCCAAAACTTCCATTTGACTTTCTATTATCAAATACGTTTCTACTTGATTTTGAAATTAACAAAAATATTTTGGCTTTGAGGGAGCTTTTATAACTATTTTTTTGTCATTTAGAAAGTATTATAAAACATAAACAAATTCCAGATATAGAAACTAATTCCATGTATTGGACTTTTCTAGGATGCAAAAGGTAGATCTATTTTAAACAGGATTGTTGTCTGTTTGTGGGAAACCTGTTCAGATTTTTGTGAGAAATCAGACCAAACCTGTTCAAAAGGTATATTGGACTGTTTGTGGGTTAAGACGTAAGTACCAAGTCGTGAAATTTTGAATAAGTAATAGCTATGGCCATACACCAAAAAAGAAAGAAAGGGTGTCAACTACATTACATTTGTAGAACAAACCTCTTATCTGCAGATCTTTACTTCCATTGCAGATCTAAACAATGCAAAAGCTCCAACTGTTGATAATAGGTGGTCCAAGTTATTAGAGCTAAAGAATACAAAATTTTAAAAAACCTTAAAACATCAAACACATGGATGACAACCTGGACCGAGAGCCTAACCTTTGAAACAAAGGTAAAAAAGGAACAAAACCCATATGGAATTGTGCAATCGTACCTGAGAAGAAACCCAACCCTTGGTGATGATGTTTGGTGAAACCTTTGGTGAAGAAACCTGGTGTGAGCATAAAACCAATCAAGTTAAAGAAGTGAACACATTGACCCACAGGAAGGGCTGCATATTTTTTGTGGGATTTAAAATGAAAAAGGAAGGGAAAGTTTTGATGTTAATAGTTTAAAAGAAGGCGTTTGATTCCATGTTCTTTGTACTTCACCAAAATCAATAGTAATCAACAATCAAAGTTGTTTCTTTGGTTCCATTGATGTTTCTTTGTAAGCATAAGATGTATTGGCTTATTGCAGATTTCAGGAGAGGTGCAAACAGAGAACAAAAAAGTGAATTTTTTAAGCAGAAACCACGACAAATCGTGCAAACAGAACCAAATTTGTGAATCCAACATTGAAGTATTGACTTATTGCAGATTTCATATGATATCTATTTCATGAGGTGCAAACAGAGAACAAAAAATTGTGCCATCTCTATTCTGATAGGTTTGGTTCAACAAGGTTTTTGTTTCCTTTTCTTTGGGCAGGCGTGAAATCATATAAAACACGTAAAATGAAGTGTAGGAATTCCATACAACATGAATAACAACTTTAACTGGAGCATTTTTTGTAATTAACCCTGTAACATCTTAAAAACGAGGGTAAATTTAAAACTGCGGAAACTGTATAATTAAGCATCATCCAAAGGTATAAAACCTCCCCAAAAGGGGAACTTTACTTAACCTTTACAAAAATCTGAATACGGATAAGGATCCCAACAACAAACCAATCTAAACATATATTATCTAGATTACATAAGTTGTTGATCCAGAATCATCAAAAAATGTGGGACTTAACAATGCCCAACAATCCAATACTAAACATCTCAAAAACCCTCGAGATCAGTCCCAACACTCAAACCCTTGGCAACCTGCCGCTAACGAGAACCTGAATACATATCATTTGAGAAAAAGTGTTAGGCTTAAAAAGCCTAGTGAGAACATACAGTTTATAAATTTCAAGAAATATAAACAATTGTATCATAAGATAATCTTTCCAATAAGGTTTAGTTTTACAAATGAAACCTTTGCCACAACCGGGCCTTTTTGATACAAAACTCGTCATCAAATGACCAAAGATAACCATTTTACCAAGTATTGTAGCGTAACACAAAGTAGGCCACAATCCGAGTTATGAGCTAAACACTTGGAATCCATGGCCACGAACTCACAGGTCCGTACTACGATGTGAGGTAGGGCCCCCGAGGAAACCAAGGTATACTCGTTCACTAGGACTACACTATGACCCATGTCTAGTAACCGGTCTCACATAACCGTACCAAATGGCCCCCGAGGATCATATGCATCTATAGCTACAAAGAGGGGAATTATGATCCATAGCTAGTAACCGGTTTCAACCGTACCAAATGGCCCCCGAGGATCATAAACATCCATTTTACAAATAGGGGAAAAACATCCCAAATATAAGCCGACTCAATACCTAGGGATCCACTAGTAATGGTGCAGACTTGTCACAACAACATATGTGACCAACCATAGATAGTCATATGGTATAAAATAACATTTATAAACAAAAATGCATTTTCAAGTTTAACTTCTGGTAAGAATGAAAATCATCAAAATGAACTTTAAACATTCTTTCAAGTAACCCACATAAATGTTCAAGTAAAACATCCTTTTACTTCAAATAAGATGAACCCATCATTTTAATCGAAAATGATCGGGAACCCTAAAATCTCCCAAAACTCAAGTTATATCAAATATGCAGAAAACTTAGATCTGAAACCTTGAAGATATATAGGAGTTCCAAAAGGTAGCTTTTGATATGTATACAGTTTTTTTAAAATGATAGTAGGAACTCACCAAACAGGATTATACGAAAACCCGAAAAACCAGATATCGACCACGACGAAGAGGTGAAGCTTTCTACACCGAAACCCCGAGCAATGCAATTAAAACTAGCAATCAACGAAGCTTCAAAGATCGAAGAAACCAAAGAGAGAAACTGAGAGAGAGAGAGAGAGAGATAAGAAGAAGAGATAGAGAGATCCAAAATGAGATATTTTGGCTGAAACTCTCTTAAGTCGGCCAGAGGGTTGCGCGACTTACACCGCGACCTTCAAGCCGCGGGAAAAGTCGTGCGTGCCACAAAACTGGAATACTCCAGTGGGTCACGCGGCTTAGCTCGCGGCTTACTAGCCGCGGCCTAGCCCGCGCGTGTCAACAATCTGGGAATCCTCCAGAGGATTACGCGACTTATCTCGCGGGCTACAAGCCGCGGCATAGCCCGCGTAACTCTCTGTTTCCCACAATTTCAACCAAAACCCAAACACTAACTCTCGATTCAAAACTCGGCGTCTACGACAAAAGGTAAACGCAAGAATACAACGATAATATGTAATGAAAATCCAGGGTGTTACAAACCCTAACATAAATGCAAGGAGCCATGTATTAGTTCTCAAGTGTCAGGATCTGAATTCTTAACAAGAATAAACACTCAGAAACAATATTAAAGGAGTTTGCGGAATAACACTTTAATATTCAAAGATCAATGAAACAGTGAATCATAAATCACAAATTGTAAACTTTATTGAATGATTTAAAGCTACAAGATTTCACACACAACCTCAATATTGATGAACAGGCTCACCAATACGAATTATACTTCTCTAGAACTAGGGTTCTAAACCTTGAGGTTGATTCTCTCTATGAAAGCAAAAAAACTCAGAATCAAAAATTAATTCTAAACTATTCTGACTAAGTCTATACATATACTAAAGATAAAAGATAATTACAAAATATAAAAGATCATCAGTATAATCTTCCAAAGTTATCTCCAAACCTTCCATGATTATCTTCAGTCTTGATCTGCACGTATCTTGATTATCTCTTAAGCAACATTAAGTTGTAGCAGTATTAACACTCTGAGCAGTATTAATCTTCTTCAGCAGTAGTAACTGTGCTCAGCAGTATTAATTCCTTAGCAGTACTAACTACTAGCAGTACTAACTCTCCAAGCAGTACTAACTATTGAAGTAGCAATACTAACTTGTCAAGCAGTATTAAATCTACTAGCAGTAGTAATCAGTTGTGCTAGCAACATTAATCATACTTAATCAATTCTTTAATTCCCAACAATCTCCCCCTAACTTGACTTTTAGGAAGAGAAGTCAAGTTCTTCAGATGCTCCCAAAACTTCATTGCTCATACACCCGTATCAGGATTCAGTCCTAAACTTTGATTGATAATCCTCTGAATCAAATATCTTGCCATAGCTGAATCTGGTGCACAACCAAGCTTCTTCTTCAACATAGCATGCAACTTTAACCTGCTATGGTTGTAGACTCTATCCACAAGAAAGTATTCAAAATGACTTGTATCCATTGCTAGTGCATACACTCCACTTCTTTCATATAGAGTCCAGTTGTTGATGGTTTTGAACACGTTTCTGATGACATGTTGAACTTCTTCTGGTTTGAACAACATGCAGAGATATTCCATCACAAGCTTTGTAACTAGTATCCCTGGAGCTTTCAGCTTGTCAACATATAGTTTCATCCCCACCTCAAACATTTCCTCTAAGTCAGATCTGGAACATACTCTTACTATCTTTGCCCAAGTAGGATACACTTCAAATTTATCATCCTTCCTCTTCAGCCTGATGTACTTCTTTCCATCAACTTCCATAGTATCCCAGTGAATAATTTCAGGAGGCTTAACACCAACTGGTTCTGCAGTTATAGGATCAGGTACTTTCTCCATTACCACCATGTACAAATTTACATCATAAGTACTTGATGGTGTTTCCTGAGTATGAGCTTCCTGTTCAAAAGATTTAGATGCTCCTTCTTCTTCAGCTTCTTTCTGTTCTTTCTCAGCTTCTTCCACTCTAGGTTTCTTAGTTGGTTTTCTTCTTGCCATCATTTTAGTTCTTTTTAACTTCCTCAAACTATCACCTAGAGTAGCTTCCTTCCTTGGTGATTCTTGCTCATCAGGGAAAGGTTTTTGAATTTGAAGATCATGTCTTTCTTTCATCTTCTTTTCTGCTTCAACTCTTGCTCTGTCATTTCCTTGTAACTTGGTCATCTCAGCTTCATACAAACCTTTGATTTGTTCAAAAGACATCTTTGTGAATATTTCTTTTTTAACTCCCACAGCACCTTTGAGAAATGTAATCATCTTCTTTCTCTCTTGATTGCCAAGAAAGGTATGTGAAGGTTGTCTCTTCTTTGTACCCATTCTGATCATTCCAGGCTTCTTTAGAGTTGTAGCTTTATTCTTTGCTATCTCAGTTGCCAAACTCTGTTGATAAACTTCATTTAAATCTGCAGCTAGAGCCTTAGCCATCTCTCTATCTTTTTCCACTTGAGTTGATTCTGCTTGTTCAAGTTCAGCTTGAATCTTCTTAGCCAAAGCTTCATCTGACTCAATCATCTTTTGCTTTTTAAGAGGTTGGTCATATTCCACTATCTTTGCTTTGCCTTTGTCTTTGCTTACCACCTTCTCAACACTTGCTTTCTTGATCACTTCATCCTTTTCTTTGATGATAACTCCTTTGGCCTTTGAAGTGACCTTGGGAGTATCATATTTAGCCTTGATAAGAGCTTCAACTATCTCAAATTCTTCCAGATTTCTGTTAATAAGGTCAGATAATACCTCTTTAACAATTTCTGCTGCTTCTATTGTTTCAGCAGCATTAACTGTTTCTGCTGCTGTTTCTGTTACTGCTGCTTCTTCAAACACTGACCCTGTTTCTATTTGAACATCAATCTCCCCCTCAACTCCATGTATCTCCCTCTCCAGGTTGATCTCAGCTTCTGACTCCCCCTTTTTGGGAGCATCATTCACTGGTTTCCTTCTTCTTAGTACAAATCTTTGTTTCTTCTTCTTGTGAACCACTTTCTGAACCAACTTCTTTAGGCTACTGATCTCTTCTTGTTGGTTGATGATGACTTTCTTTAGCTCATTTACAACCTGCTTCTGAGAATCCAGTTCAGTGGCCATTTTGGACATAGCAAAAATCAATTCATAATATGTTAGGGCTACTTTGTTAGTTAAATAGAAGTTCAGGGTAGATTATGTCAAGTTATTAAAGTTGTAAGCTTGTTGGGCCTTAAAGCCCATAAGCCCATTAGGCCTGCGAGCCTACGTATTTAAAGTTATTTATGTTTCATTTGTTAGGTTAGAAAATTCATTATTCAGTTTTCTAGTCGTTAGGTTTACATAACCTTATCAGAAATTCTCTCTGTAAACCTTAACCCTTTGAAGGTATATCAATCATATGACTAGTTGCTGTGGCCTATTATCTGTTCATCATTGTTCATATTACTTGTGATTGCACTGCATTGGGATCTACATAATAGTCATATCTATCCTCACCTTCTCCAGGAGTGTTAACCCCTTTTGAAGGATCATTGGAACATTTAGTAGTGGAAGTCTTCTGCCTAGCAGAAGCACCTTCCACCCCCTTGGTTTTTTGGCACCTGGGACCTTTGAATGATTGCTCATTCAAAGTTGCCATGGGGGAGGTCTTATTGATGTTACCACTGTCCTCCTCTGTGCTAGCAGGAGTAGTGGCAGCCTGCTCACCCATATGCTCAAACATCTCCTCAGTGAGCACCTCCTTGGGGTTGGGAGACACCCCTGTGGTTTCCCTATAGATATTCTCTAATGGAGAATTCTCCATTAGAGGGCTTAAAGGCTTTGTGGGTGAAGGTACAAGAAGGGAATGAGCCTTCTTTACCTTTTTCCTGATGTAAGTGTTGGTGATTGGAGAAGTTGGTTTTTGAATAAGGGACTGTGGGATTGATATGGTGATTGAAGGTTGGGATTGGCTTTCAGTGGGATGGTCTAATGAGGGCCTTGACCCTGAAGTCATGCCTTCTTCATTGTGGGACACCACCATCATTGTAGAGAACAATGGGTGTCAACTCCTTCCGAGTCCAATGGAGATCTCTTCATATTTGAAAAGACCTTACCTTTGGGGATTTTGGGTACATATACCTCATAAAATTGAGGCATATCCGTCAATTCATTGGTTATAACTACCTGTACAAATCTTGGGTACATATAAAACTTCTTTTTGTTTCCCAAGTTTGACACAAGGTCATTAAAAATCATTTTTGAAAAATTGTACTTTCTGGCAGTGGCCAAGCAAACCAAAGCATAAGCAATGGTACTACTGAACTCACTCCAGCCAGTAGTCTTTTTGGAAATACAATGCATAAGGGTATGAACAAGAAAACGCCATTGGGTATAAAGTTTAGCTTTTGAGAATTTGAAAACACCCAATTAGCCTCCATACCCCATTCTTGAAAGATTGGAGAACAAATCCTCATTAGGAATAGAGGTAATACCTGCAGCATCGTCTAGTCGTAAACAGATGCGAATCACCTCTTCATAAACTGACAAGGGTTTGTCACACACCCTTGTCTGGATTAACTACACACCATTTTCTGTAACAGCAGTGGCATTCGCCCAAAATTGTCTCTGGTGCTCTATGTAGATTGTTGGAGACACTGTAAGAGCATAAGCGATATGGCTGGACTTGAGAAAATCTACTATCTGGTGAAATCCATTAGCATGCTTCGGCTTTTGAAGCATTGCGATTTCGTTGTGCTCATCAATGAACGCCATGGATGCCATTGAGCTTGAGTGTTCTTGCCTGAAACTTACTAGGTGCTTGAGAGAAAAAGGGTTAGAGAGAAGATGAATAGGATTCAAAGAGTCGTTATGAGCTTTAGGCGGGCAAAAAGGGTATTTATACAATTCGGGACATAAGCAGTATTAACTCAGAGCAGTATTAACTAACTAGCAGTATTAACTGAGAGCAATATTAACCATTAGCAGTATTAACGAACTAGCAGTATTAACTGAGAGCAGTATTAACCACTAGCAGTATTAACGAACTAGCAGTATTAACTGAGAGCAGTATTAACCACTAGCAATATTAACTAACTAGCAGTAGTAACTGAGAACAGTATTAACCACTAGTAGTATTAACTAACTCGGGCAGCATTAACTACACTTACACTATTGAAGCTTGATTTGGTCTGAACAAGGCAATTTACTTCATGAGAAAGATGATTAGTAACAACCAAAAACAACCAAATAACAGGTATACAATCACTTTTTAAACATGAGCGCATTCAGAGTTGATCATACCCACACTTGTGACCAAGAAGGTGAATCTACCCACATCAAAAGCTTTAGTGAATAGATCAGCAAACTGGTTGTCAGTATGAACTTTAGCAACTTGAATAAGCTTCTTTTCATTACAATCTCTAATAAAGTGATACCTGATCTCAATGTGCTTTGTTTTGGAGTGCTTGACTGGATTGTTAACAATGCTTATAGCACTGCTATTGTCAATGAAAATTGGAGTGTGAAGAAAGGTTACCCCATAGTCCAGCATCTGATTCTGAATCCATAGAACCTGAGAGCAGCAACTTGCAGCAGCAATGTACTCAGCTTCTGTTGTAGATAAGGACACCGTGGTTTGCTTCTTACACTGCCAAGATACTAGTCTTGCACCCAAAAGCTGATATCCACCTGAAGTAGACTTTCTATCCATATTAGCACCACCCAAGTCACTGTCTGAATATGCAATCAAGTCAAAGTTGGATTCATAAGTATCTGAAAATCCTCTTAACAGCTTGAAGATGTGATTGCTTTGGCTTGACTTGGAATCTGGCACACAGACACACTGGAAACATGATGTTTGGTCTTGGGGCTGTGAGATACATGAGAGATCCAATCATTGATCTATATAGATGGACATCAACATCCTCGCCCTCAAGATCAGCAGTGATCTGTTTATGAGTCTCCATAGGTGTGCTTGCTGGCTTTGAGTCTGTTAAACCATACTTATCCAGGATGTCTTTCACATACTTTGATTGACTTATAAAGATCCCATCTTTCTGCTGTTTCACTTGAAGCCCAAGGAAGAAGGTAAGTTCACCCATTGAACTCATTTTAAAGCTCTTGTGCATCAACTTTTCAAAGTCTCTACACATCTGATCTTGTGTGGATCCAAAGATGATGTCATCCACATAGATCTGAACAAGTAGGATGTCCTTCTTACTCCTTTTAATGAAGAGGGTCTTGTCAATTATTCCCCTTTCAAACCCATTTTCTAAGAGATAGGTAGACAGAGTATCATACCATGCTCTTGGGGCTTGATGTAGACCATAAAGTACTTTCTTCAGTTTGTATACTCTTTCAGGATATAATGGATTTTCAAATCCAGGGGGCTGACAGACATATACTTCTTCATCAATTGTACCATATAGAAAGGCACTCTTCACATCCATTTGATATACCTTGAACTTCATGTATGAGGCATAGGCTAGAAATAGCCTAATTGCCTCTACCCTTGCAACTGGGGCAAACACTTCTTCATAATCTATGCCTTCTTCCTGAGTGTACCATTGTGCCACAAGCCTTGCTTTGTTCCTGATCACAATTCCTCTCTCATCCTTTTTATTCCTGAAAATCCATTTGGTGCCAATAGCTCTATGACCTTTTGGAAGGTCTACCAAGTCCCAAACTTCTTGCAATTTGAACTGCAGTAACTCTTCTTGCATAGCTTCTATCCAACTGGAGTCTTTCATTGTATCAAAAACCTTCTTAGGCTCAATCTGAGATAGAAAGCAATAGAGTACTGTGTGTTGCTGATCCTGCAGCTCTTGAAGTCTGCTTTGATTCCTTGTTATCATAGGAGAAGAGATGTCTCCTATGACCAGCTCTGGAGGATGGTTCTTTTGAGTTCTAGTCTGATGACTAGGTTCTTCATTGATTCCCACTTCTAAATTGGACTCATTTAAGTCAGATGAGGTGATCTCATCAGCTGCTTCTGGCTCTTCATACACTTGATTCTCCTCATCTCTTCTTTCTTCTTCACTCTGAATTGGTTCAGTCATAGTCTCTTTTTCACAGAAATCAACAGGTTCCATTGTAGGTATGGGAAAGATCACAGACTGAGGAATAATGTCTTGTACTTGTACTTGTTCATCCCCTGATTCTCCACTTCCTGAACCTGCATGATCATCACTACTGATACCCAAAGAGTTAGTTAGTGAATCAATGTCAAACAACCACTGAGGACCTGAACCAATAGGATTTGGTGTGTTCTCATTGCATTTGACATTGTCACTTTCCTCAATTATTCTAGAAGAAGAATTAAATACTCTGTAAGTCTTACTCTGAGATGAGTAACTAACAAGAAAACCATCATCTGCCTTGCTATCAAACTTTCCTAAGTGAGCTTTGGTATTGAGAATGGTACAAGGACACCCAAAAGGTTTTAAAAATCCAATAAATGGTTTTCTTTTATTTAAAAGCTCATATGGTGTCTTGTTTTTAGGCTTGACTACTAGAACTCTGTTCTGGACATAACAAGCAGTATTAACTGCTTCAGCCCAGAAAGTAATTGGAAGTTTTGAATCAGCTAACAGAGATCTAGCAGCCTCAATCAGTGTCCTATTCCTTCTCTCAGCAACACCATTTTGTTGTGGAGTCCTAGGAGCACTGTATTGTCTCTCAATTCCTTTTTCCTCACAAAAGGTGTTTAGGTCATGATTTTTAAATTCAGTACCATTGTCTGACCTAATGACTTTTACTTTTTGATTTGTTTGGTTTTCAATTCTTAGAATAAAGGATTTGATCAGTCCACTTGTCTCATCCTTAGTCCTTAGAAAATATACCCAGGTAAATCTAGAGTAATCATCAATAATAACTAAGCAGTATGATTTCTTACCTATACTCATAACATTTGTAGGCCCAAACAGATCCATATGCAACAACTGAAGAGAATTAGAGATAGTGTTAAACTCTTTGGACTTATGAGAAGTTTTGTATTGTTTGCCTTTGAGACAAGCAACACAATGATCATCACATGAAAAGACTTTTGAAGGTAAACCTCTTACAAGGTTGTTTTTAACAAGTTTATTCATAGTTTTAAAGTTCATGTGACACATCCTTCTGTGCCAAAGTGATGATTCATCCAAAGATGCTTTTGAAACAAGACAGTTTAGGGATGAATCAGTTGAAACATTTTCCATATCTAAGCAATAGACATTATCCTTTCTGGGAGTTCTTAGTAGTATCATATTTTCATCAACTACCTTGAATCCAGGAGCAAGGATAATGCATTCATAATCAGTAAATAATATACTATGCTTTTTGTCACAAACCTGTGATACACTTAACAGGTTGTACCTTAATTGCTCAACATAGAATACATCTTCAAAGGTCATTTTACCTTTGGTTACATCACCCTTACCACTGATCGTACCTCCATCTGGAGTATTACCAAAGGCAACATGCCCACCATCAATTTTCTTGAAATTCTTGAGGCAAAACATGTTCCCTGTCATGTGCCTAGAGCAACCACTATCAACATGCCAGATGCTCTTCCCCTTGAGTTGCTGGTTGCCCTGCACATAAGATAAAAACAACTAGTATTGATTGGGAACCCAAGCCAAAGTGGTCTTGGGTCTCCCTTTCTCATCAAAGTATTTACATTCCTTTTTGATGAGATTTTTAAACTCAGAGCACTCTTTACTGGAGTACTTTGTCAAGATGATTGGCTTAGCAGCACAAACACTAGAAGCAGTATTAACCTTAGAAGTACTAACAGAGTTAGCAACACTAACAGATTTAGCAGTACTAACCTTGTTAGAAGTACTAACAGAGTTAGCAGTATTAACATTAGAAGAAGTACTAACAATGTTAGTTTTAGCAGTACTAATACTCTTAGCAGCACTAACATTGGTAGTAGTAGTATTGCTTCTAGCAGTACTATCATTGTCAGCAGTACTATTTGTGGTAGCAGTACTAACAGTTTTAGTGCTTTTAGGAATCCACATCTTGACACTCTCCTTAACAGTCTTTTTCTTCATGTGGCTTTTAGATTTAACAGATTTCTTAGCCACATGGTTCCTTTCATTCTTCCTATAACCAAAGGGTTTTTGCACAGATCTTTGAAAATTAATCCTTTGGTTCATAGGATTGAAATAACAGTATTTAGCAATATGATTGAGCTTTCCACAAATAAAACAAGGTTTTGGTCTATTGATTTTACTCAGATCAATCCCTTGTTTTTGTGCCCACTGATTATTCCAGTTTCTTTGATTACCCCTCCTTTTATCATGATTTACGGGCTCAGATTTAGTACAAGCACACTGTTTGCAAGGAACAGGATTCACAACTGTGGTCTGCTTGTAATAGACCTTAATATACTTTCCCTCAGTCTTCTCTATGTCCTTAGATTTTACCTAAATCTTTCCACAACCCTCATTGGTAATAATGTGATTCTCTATAGGAATCTCATCACTCACAGTGTTCTTCTTACCCTTACCAGCTTCTTTCTCAGTTTTGTCCTCAACAACTACTTCATATAAGGGATCTATCTCAGTGGCTCCCTCAGGCAAGTCCTTCCTATCTTTGGTTTCTAGCAAGTCTAATGTAGGACGGATGTAGTTGTTGTTGTATGGTGGTGGTGTGGTATTGTACCCAATTCCTCTTCTCAACTTGTCATGAATCTGAGTTTGTAGTAAAGAGTCCATTGCTTTAGAAGCATTAGAAAACTTTTCTACATCTAGCTTAACTTTGTCTAGCTCCCCTCTCAACTTTTCACTCTCCTCTTTAGACTTTGTCAGTTGGAGTTCTAGATCCTTTTTCTCCCTCTTCCAGTAGTTTGTGTCATATGAGTGTTGAAGTTCATTGGCTTGGAAACCTTTAATTTGTTCCTCAAACCTCTCAACAATTCTCACATAGTCTTTTATATCTTTTGCTAACCTCTTAAGGTCATCACTCATATTCTGGTTGTGATCCCTGTACCTTTTGGTACAGGGAGATCAGAACTTACCTCAGTTGGGAGATCAGATACCTCTGCCATGAGAGCTTGATTTTGAATAGCCTCTTCTGCTTGATCACTTCAGTCAAACCCCATTCCTTGTTGAGAAACAAGGGCTTGCGCAGAGTTTTTGTTCTGGTTGAAGCTACCAGTCTGAGCTTGTTGGTGGTTATTGTGAGACACTCCACTTCTGCATTCCCTGGCAAAGTGTCCCTTCATATGACATTTATAGCATTCTACCTTTGACTTGTCAAAACCTGCTCCGTCTTCTCTTCTTTGGGAGAAGTTATTCCTCCCAGTCCTCTTGATGAACTTCTTTACCCTCATGGAAAGCATGGCCATCTGCCGTTTAATATCCATCTCTTCAAGATCATCAGGATGAAGTTGTTCCAAGTCATCATAGATTAAAGAAGAGTTTCCATGGCTGGACAGAAAGGCTTCAAAAACAGATTCAGTGCCTTTTTCTTGATTTGCTCCATTAGCATCATTAATCGATTCAGGGTTAGCAGTAGAATCAATTGATGCTGATAGGAGTGCAGCATTATGAACATATCCAGAAGGCTTCTTCTTTGCCTCCACCTCAGATTCAAACACTCTAAGGTCATTGTACAGATCATCAAGTTCTTTTTCTTCTAGTTGTTCATTCTGTCTGAATGAAACAGTATACATGGTCCATTCATCTCCAAGGGACCTTAAGAACTTTCTGTTTACATCATCTTGATCAATCTGTACTCCCATAGTAGCTAGTTCACCAATCAGCTTGTTAAACCTGTCAAAAGTTTGAGTCATGGACTCATTCTTAGTTGACATAAAATTTTCATACAATTGCTTCAGTATTGCCTTCTGATTTCTCTTGGTACTTTTGGTACCAAATAATCTTTTCTCTAGAGCATTCCAAAGCATCTGTGCATCAGTGCAATTGCAGAATTGGTGTTGATATTCATTGGGAATAGCCAAAAGTAGTGTGCTCAAGACTTTCATCTCTGTCTGCCTTATCTTCTTTTCTGCATCAGTCTTTGGTGGAGTTCTTTTTCCATCTGCACCGATTTTTCCTTCATCAGATGGGTCATTCTCAATGATGTCCCACATAGAGTAATCTGTGAGGAGAATGTATTGCTTGATCCTTATCTTCCACATGTCAAACTCATTAGATCTGAGCATTGGAACCTTTGAGACAAGAGTACTGTTTGATTCAACTGTGTTTTCCATGATGAATGAAGGTTTCTAAGGATACTATGTAACAACCCGACTATTTCACTTAACATTTAACAGGTATTTCATACATAAACAAACCAACTTGAATTACATATTGGGTCCCATAATCCAAAACTATACAATCTCAAGAAGTCACTACAAATTTTCTTGATAAAGATAACATCATACAAAAGATCTATTTACAAAGATCAAAAACATCGTTCATTTAGCATCTTCCACTTCACATATAGCAGAATAATACAAAAGATCACATCTTTCCCTTTCCTTTATCATTTATACGTGCTAATCCTGAAATACATATTTTGAAAACAAAATGAGGGTTAGACCGAATGGTCTAGTGAGATATTCCCTGTCATTCCACAATATACCAGAACAGTTCATATATATAAAACATTTATCAAAAACACTTTTATTGACATTCAGGAACAATACATATAACTACCTCGTTGGCATTCTAGCACAACCGTACACATATCATTGGCATTCTAGCACAACCGTAACATATCGTTGGCATTCTAGCACAACCGTACACATATCGTTGGCATTCTAGCACAACCGTACACTTATCGTTGGCATTCTAGCACAACCGTACACTTATCGTTGGCATTCTAGCACAACCGTAACATATCGTTGGCATTCATAACATAAAGTTAACCATTTTAAAATAAACGTATTTCAGTTCAAAAATGGTTAAAAGAAAACTCACCTCGATAACGATATACGATAATTCAAAGCTTAACCGGTACGAGTAATCGAAACCGAACGTGAATCTGAATTAATGAATCAATGCCACAATACTAATAATTTAACCCACTCAAATATTCTAAATAAATTCTAAAGATCCTAAACGATATTAACATAAATCAAAAGAGTTTGACCCACTTAACAATGGAAGAACCCTACTTTAAATAATTTCTCTACATAATTGATAAATTTTAGACACAAAATTTCACAAAACAAAACAAGGTAAGATACTATAAACCAAATTTGTGGAATCAATTTCATCAAAACCTAACTTGCAGAAATTTGATCATTTACGCTTAAACTACGAAATCCAAATCCATAACTAATATATTTATAAAAAAACTTCAAAGTAAAGAAATCTTACCTTAATAAATAATTCCCTTTGAACCAAAACCTTCAAAACCCTCTCAATCAATTTTTTTTTTCCAAGGACGCCTTCAAGAACTCCAGCACACACACACACACTTTTTGTTTTCTAAAAGATGGATATGCATGTATCTGAAAAGTGAAGTAAAGTAGGTGGCTTTTTATATCATCTAAAAAAACAAAGCAAACCCTTATCTACGAATACTTAGCACAAAAAATCCCCACACTTCTATACTTTCTAAAATAAATAACTCATGGTTATTAGATACTAGCTCTGATACCACTTGTCAGGATCTGAATTCTTAACAAGAATAAACACTCAGAAACAATATTAAAGGAGTTTGCGGAATAACACTTTAATATTCAAATATCAATGAAACAGTGAATCAGAAATCACAAATTGTAAACTTTATTTAATGATTTAAAGCTACAAGATTTCACACACAACCTCAATATTGATGAACAGGCTCACCAATACGAATTCTACTTCTCTAGAACTAGGGTTCTAAACCTTGAGGTTGATTCTCTCTATGAAAGCAAAAAAAAACTCAGAATAAAAAATTAATTCTAAACTATTCTGACTAAGTCTATACATATATTAAAGATAAAAGATAATTACAAAATATAAAAGATCTTCAGTATAATCTTCCAAAGTTATCTCCAAACCTTCCATGATTATCTTCAGTCTTGATCTGCACGTATATTGATTATCTCTTAAGCAGCATTAAGTTGTAGCAGTATTAACACTCTGAGCAGTATTAATCTTCTTCAGCAGTAGTAACTGTGCTCAGCAGTATTAATTCCTTAGCAGTACTAACTACTAGCAGTACTAACTCTCCAAGCAGTACTAACTATTGAAGTAGCAATACTAACTTGTCAAGCAGTATTAAATCTACTAGCAGTAGTAATCAGTTGTGCTAGCAACATTAATCATACTTAATCAATTCTTTAATTCCCAACATCAAGATTAAAAATAGAAGATAAACTTAATATAATTATGAAAGAAGTCAAAGATCATAAATATTTTATTGTAGATGCATAGTGAGAAAAGGGCAAAAACCCAATATCGTTTTACATTGAAAAACAAGATCGGTGCCATCATTGGAGTTCTTTAGACCTCAGAAAGGCACTAGCTTTGTTCAAAGTGAACTAAATCTTTTAACTAATATAATTTTAAAGCTTGATCTTTTCCTCATTAATTGAGAATGGGAACTGAATGACAGTACAATTACTATGGTGCTCAAATACATAGACAATATTTTTACCTGCTCTAAGTTGTTGTAATTATCATCTATTCTTGAGTGGTTTTGGTTTGCTAGAGATATGTTTGGCAAATTAAATTAAATATAAATCATACCTGCTCACATTCCTCCTTAAAGAACTCCAGCAAATCCATTCTTGCAACAACATCCCGGTCGACAGTTAGTTCATCTAGCAGGAGAACCTGAAGCAAAAATATTTCCTAATTCCCAAGTTGATTCCAAGATAATGCACACAGGTAGGGAACGACAAAGAAAGAAAAGCAAACATGTATTCATGAAACATATCAACGAATCCCAAGTGCCTTAAAAATAAACATACGGTAACTACTATCTACGGGAGTGAGCGGATATTGTCTCATCTTATTGGCATATTTCAAGTCCATGCTTACCAGTCAACTCATAAAGTTATATATAGAACAGTAAACTTTTCTTAAAACCGTTAATTACTATATATAACTTTATATCAGCTTCCACAAGAAGGAACAAAAATAGTGCCAGAATTTGACCGCCAATCCATAGACTTTTGCAAAGTCACTCCAAAAGTCAAGGTCTTATCTCTTCCATTCTAATATACTACAACACATATAAACACAAAATTAAACATGAAATGGAGAATCATGATCACTAAAACAAACAAATCACACTTCAACAAAACTAATCGAAATTCATTCACACGCACGATCGAAATTGAAACTTCCAATTGAATCAAACAAAACACATGCAACTGAAACGAGTTAACTGCACAAAACAAACGTTAATGAAAACAATATCGAATCAATTGAAGAAGCAAGAGACTCGAAACCATAACAACTTGAAGTGAAACAATGTCAAAGGAACTTATTCTAATAAAACCTATCTTAATAAAGCAAACATATATCAATTGCTTACTGCTACACTTGATATCAGTCATAGCACATACGAGGCAAAAATGTACTTCCAAGTACAAAGAATTCAAACTCCTTGCTCTCCTCTTAAGAGTTATCTTGTATGTCCGGTGAAATAGATGTTGTAGAAACAAACCTAAAGCCTTAGCTACAACCAACATGAAAAAACCGTTAAGACTTCACTATCAAATAGAGCATACTCCCTTAGTTCAATTCAATATTACCCAAATATGCAGGCACAACCATGAACACCAAGATTTCAAAGTTATTTGTAACCGGATAACACCAGAGAGTCAAAATAAAATGAAATAAACATTCAAATGACATTTTTACCATGCAAAGTAGATTGATACATTTGTTTTATCTAGTTGTCTGGCATTACTTAAAGCACCAACAATTGAAACATAACATCTAATAAATGTCGTAGCCGGTCAATATTGTAAAGCTACTCAAAGAATCTAAACAATCGCTAAATCAAAATTGACCATACAAAAGTACAAATTCAAATTCAGAACTACATTTATCCTAACACTATTATCAATTCAAGAACACTTGCATTTCTTGAAGAAATACTAAATACTTGAACTCGATTTTCAAATTAAAAAAAATGGCGTAAAGATTCATATTTTTGTGTAAGGATTCATATTTTTGCATAAAGAATTCTTACACATGCTAAAGGATTTTTTTTCTTTTCTTCAAAAATCATTACACAAATGCATAAAACATCTACATAACGACATACTATTTTGAGAAGCTCTGAAAAGTGGCTAAAAAGTGAATTTGGTTGATGAGATCGGATATTTCAATCGGTTTCCCCTTAAAAATGTGTTCACAAAAACCAACCATCATTCTCCTTAACAATGCCAATCCCTACATCCAATTGCTAGAGACATCTTCTACTTCATAAACATCACAAGACTGTGGACTCCCATAACACATAGAAAGCTATTCACAACCTTTGTTTTGCTTTATGGCTTCAATTTATTTTATACACATTAATTTTGTATGAAGTGACTTCAACAGATATAAAGCAACTGACAAAGAACACACAAATAGCAAATGTGAAGACGCATTAGTTTAATTTTCGATAACAAAGTAATAATATAATTATAGCAAAAAAGAGTAGAGAAAGGTGCAATTTCATTCAACAAAGTCTTAACAAAGACATCAGCATTAGTTTAAAACTGAAAGACTACATTTTCCAACATTACCAACGGTTTCCGATATCATACTTCTGAATGGAGACTGCAACCTCTGATAGAATCAACGATGTTGTAATATACAAGTTACCAAAGTTAGAAACTTAAGATGCAAATTCTTGCAGACAAGAAAACAAGAAAACAAATATGAAGAAAATATAATCAAATTGGGGATTGGTTTGAGACATTGAAATTGGTCATTACGATACTCGTAATGATGATTGAGTCATTCCTCAACAAATTGAGGGAAATGAAACTCATTCCCCACCATTCCCATTCCAATTTTCATTCAGAACCAAGCGCCTTCTGACAAGGTAATTAAATTACCTTTTTCCCATATAACACTGATATCGGAAGTCTCAATGACAATCGATTGAAATCAGGTACAGTGGTACGGGATAACCTGGAAAACAACACACAGTAAAAAAAACATAGGATTCTAAGAAGATATGTTAATCAAAAGAGGAATGGCTAAACAATTCATGAATTTAAAGAGAAATGGGGAGAACGAAACCCTAATGGCAAAAAGCAAACCAATTCAAGTAGATAGCTATCTCCAAAATGGAAACAAAATAAATCAGAAACTGAAGATACTGAGTAAATTTGAGAACGAACCTGGAGAGGAAGCTGCGATTATGTAAGATAATGAGGATTATGCTTCTTAAAAATGGCACAACAAAATGCTGTCACTTTCATGTAAGATTAAAGTCTAATTTTGTTTTGTGATATTGGTCTCTCAACCGAATCTGAAGAAGAAATTTAAGAAACTTATGCTTATGTGTGTTTGAGAACGAACTTGGAGTATGGGTGAACCGGTTGAACCGTGACCCGTTTTAAAGATGCTCAAATTTGAGAACGAACCTGGAGAACATGCTAAAACGTTTGAGAACGAACCTGGAGAGGAAGAGAATTGACTCCACTGAACTTAACTTTGTGTTTGGGTTAATCAATTGACCATATTCGTCTTCTTCACTTCGTTGTTACTGATTCTCCTCCGGTTCTAACCTTCAATCAAGCAAGTATTCAAAACGTTAGGGTTGTTGAAACACGAGAAGAAGAAGGAAACAAAGGAGAGAGACAATGATTCCCTGGGATAATAGCTTCTGCCTGCAGATCTGTAGATAGGCAAGATTGATTGTGGGAGGAAGAGGGTCGTGTTAGGAGGACGTGTGAGGAAGACGGAGCATAAAACATGGTTTCCAAAAACTGTTTTCCAAAAACCGCTTTTTCCAAAAACCGTAATAGAATAATATAATAGTATAGATAAAATCATGTATATAGTACATATATTCATCAATTATATACATTTAGTCTAGTGTATGATAAATTACCATGCGGTCCCGATGCATAACGGTACTAATAGATCCAATACAGTGTCTGGATGTCATCCCCTCATACTCGGTGGCCCGATTGGCCGTATTGGCCGCAGATACACGCCAGAACACATCGGTGTTCCATACATGTTAAAAAGAAGACATAAATCAATATAAATCCTAGTACAACCAGATACAAGTATTCAAAACAAAACAAACCTGCTCAATCATCTGGACCCAACACTCACTCCGGATCCACTATGGAGGGTGTGCGGCAAGAATCGTGTAGTCACGTCCATCGAAATGGACACCATCAATGGCTAAAGCCCTGCCCTGGGCGAATCAACGGGCATCTCTCATCATGTCCGGGTACCTATTATTTAGGATACGCCAGAATGCACTACTACGTCGGCGTCCATCTCAGGAGGCCAACTATAATATAACTGCAAACACATTGTTTGGACCATCGAACATGGACTTAAAGACGACAATGGCCCTCCGGACTGCTGACTTGTCACTAAACCTTCACAATTGCAAAATATACAACATAAAAAACATTCGGATCGGTTTATTATGTACTAGAACAAATAATATATCACATCTACTTACCCGTCCATTTCAGACAACAAAAGTGGCGGTCGCTGACTCGGCTGGGGCGTCTGTGATGCCACATTCGGGCCTCTAACCCTCGAGTCCGCTGCTAGTCCGTCATTAGACTGGATCTGATCTAGTCTGCCATTGGTGAATTCATCGGCGTGGGGGTCACCACGCCTGGCGGAGCTGTTACTGCCCCTACCTTTATTACCCCTACTACCCCTAGAAGGGCATCCCGACATCTAGATCATATAGAATGGTTAACACAAAATGATATAAGTGTATATAAATCATAGAGAATGTTTAACACGAAAATGCTTACATAAATGATATAAGTGTACATAAACCATAGAGAATGGTTAACACAAAATATCTACATAAGAAAGGCACACTAGTTATCAGACGAGTGATCAAATAACATAAGTTCGTATTCGTTATCTTCATCATCGTCCACGTCTTCAAATTCTTCTACCTCGTTGCTAGCTTCGTGATCTGATGCATCTTCCTCGCTAGCTTCGTCATTTGTGGCGACTACGTTGAGCTCCCCAGTGACAAAAGGGACGGAATCGAGGTCCTCATTTACCCAATTGTTTGCATTATGAGTTACCCGTTCGTTGATTTGAAAGAACGGTTCTCCATCCACGTTATCATCATCCAACACATCGATAGCCCTTTCTGCAACTTCATATATTCCACGGGCTTTGGTCTTCACAACTGCCCACCAGTCCTTTAAATCCTTACTTCCTGAAGGATAGGGTGTGTAATACACTTGTTCCGCTTGTGATGCTAGGACGTAATAGTCCTCACCTCTGAGTCTAGACTTGTATTTGATATCAACCAACCCATGTTTAGGGTCGACTCTAACTTCCTATGGACTATCAAACCATGTACACTTGAACAAAACTACAACACAATAGCCCACACCGTAATACTCCACCTCTAACACACCGTCCAACAATCCGTAATAGTCAAACTCGGAGTCGTCATAATAAGATCCTCTCACACATACACCACTATTATGTGTGACAAGCCCATCAACATGTGTTACCGTATGAAACTTGTAACCATTGACAAAATATCCCTTATGCGACCAAGCATATCGGCCTGGTCCACATGCTAGGGATTTCAAATGGTCGGAGAAATCGCCTGATCCGAGCATGACCTATAAAACCACAAATAAGAAATAAATTACATATGTGTAACATTACATACGTAAATTTCATATTTTTGTACTCACGTGTTGTTCGAACCAAGTAGAAAACCTTTCATCCCGAGCTTTATCCCATGCAATTGCATCAAGATGAGGTTCTCTTTGTCGTATCCACTCATCGAAGGTCCATTGAAAAGGTCGATCTTCTTCACAATTCAACAACACATATGTGTGGATCTTGTGAATGGTTTGACTATTGAAAAGAAAGAAGTAGTTAATCGACTACAACAAAGAAAGAAGTAGTTAATCGACATAATCAAGATAGAGGTGGTGTAATGGTTTGACTATTGAAAAGTCACAACGTAGGTTTAGATGAGCTTTGGATGACTTTAAAACCCTACGTGTAATGGTTTGACTATTGAAAAGTCAAACCGTAGGTGTCAACCAAGTTAGAAGTCTATTGAACACTACATGTAATGGTTTGCCTTCTTGAAAGTCAGACCATAGGTGTAGAGGAGTTTTTGATGACTCTAAAACTCTAAGTGTAATGGTTTGACTATTGGAAAGTCAAAACCGTAGGTTACAATCAAATAAAGGTGTTTTGGAAAGTTTAAAACCCTACGTGTAATGGTTTGACTATTTAAAATCAAACCATAGGTGTCAACAAAGTTAGAAGTCTATTGAACACTACATGTAATGGTTTGCCTTCTTGAAAGTCAAACCATAGGTGTAGAGGTGTGTTGGATGACTCTAAAACTCTAAGTGTAATGGTTTGACTATTGAACACTACATGTTTTTTAAAATTTCGGCGGCATAATGGCTATAAAATGAATATTTCCGTATATCAACCTAATGTTTGCCCAACAATTGGCAACCCAACTAAAATAAATAAATAAAATCAAGTATAATCAATTCCTAAATCATACCAAATGTTTCCATTTATCAACCTAATGTTTTTCCAATAATTGACAACCCAACTAATTAATATCACTAGTTAGCTTCATCCGTATATGACTTAATTCATATACAGACAAATTAATTCATACAGTCAACTTCATCTGTATATGACTTAATGGAAAACTATCCAAATAACACCTTAGTTACGATAACTACAAGTTTGGTGATAAAAACTTATCAATGGTTAATATCAAAGAATAAGTGATGCCTGTGAAATATAGTTTATTTTTGGACATTCTGTAACACCCCAAAATTTAGGATACAAAAAATTTCCGAAAAGGAAACTTGGTAATCACATTAATGCCATAGCACGAGCTCCTCCCAAAAAGGGGAGATAAAAACGACAGTTAAGATTACAAGTTTGTAATTTATAACAATGAGAGGGAAAACAACCCTTTAATCTAAATCCTATCTAGGAACAAGATTAACAAAAGTCGTGGTCCAATCCAAAAATAAACTTCCATATTGGGCGTCCCAAAAATGTCCGCAAGCTCGCATCTAAGTCATCTATACCTTCTTGGCGGCCGCGCCGCTAGAACCTGAGATACATATCAAACCAAACAAGTGTTAGGCCAAACGGGCCTAGTGAGTTGTACAAAAACATGGCATGATAACAAAAGACATGTTAAAGCATTAATAACGACTCGGTCCACTTGGCCATACTGGAATCAATGGGGGAGATCCATCACACCAATGAGTTTTACCTCAAGTCAATGTACCTTGATGTTTGTCCGCATAACAACATCCCAAAGGCCCGGCACACCGTCCCGGTGGCGGAGGCCTTAGGTGCATATCGTCCCAGTGGCACCTAAGACTACATCCTTCTGGCACATACTCACGGTTCATCCAACATATATATATATATATATATATATATATATATATGTACTGTCACACATTGTGAACTGTCACACACCCTCTTTCTTTTAATCTTTAAGCTCATAGCTAACCAAACTCTCTTTTAACAATTTCTCTCATCACACATCCCACACTCATTTCTTTTGATTCATCACATTCAATCACTAAAGGATTAACTTCTTGGGTAGGAAACATTGGTTAACGTGAATCCATAGAAGTTTCTTTTAAGTCCTAGCACACTGATCCCATGTTTTCCTATGAAGCATATGATGCTCAGATGGTTTAACTTTATCAGTTAAAGTGCATAGATGAAGCAAAAAACATTTAAAATCACACTTCCAATTCAAGAAATCTGTTTGAGAATCGGGAAGTGGTTTGAACATTTAAGAACATGTTTTCTTATGATTGAAAGTTGTCCTTCTTTCAACCATAGATGAGATGAAGATAAGGAATTATACCTTTTGAGTGCAGTCTTACATCTCACGAAGTCAAGCTTAAAGTCATAAAGATATGATCTTTGAAGCATCTCTCAACCTGCAAAAGTCTAAAAGTCTAGTCAAAGTAACTTTATTCACTGAAATTGAAATGACAGAAAGCAGTAAAACAATTAAAGTACGAGTTCTGATAAAAAATAATCAGAAGTCATCACCTTTACTCCCCCTGAAATTATGCATCAAAAAATTATCAGTGTAAAAGATATGCATTAACTCCCCCTCAAACGTTGATTATCATATCTGACAGATACATAAAATTTCAGAAAAGTATGTACTCCCCCTTGACGGTTGATTTCCTCATTCGAGTATTGGAGTACAATCTCTTATCAGCACAGGAGTAAGGTCTTTTGATCACTGAAGTACGAGTCCTAAACTGTTGTGTTTAGAAGTCAATCTCCGTTGAAGTACGGGTTCTAAGCTGATTTGCTTAGAAGCCTCTGTGCTCTTACTCCCCTTTCACAGTAGGTGCCTGCAACACGGATTCATCCTTTTTCTTTGGTACCCATTGGTATTTGGGTCCATGTTTGTTAGTTGCAGTTCTTGTGGGAATAACTGAGTAAGAACCATACCAGAAATGATCACTTGTTTTATGAACAAGATCATGTGTACAACAGTAAGAACAATAGAATTGCTTACCTGACAACCTGATTAATTGATCTCTCGTGTAGATATGTTCAGGTTTACCTTTATGCACATTGTTCTTCTCAGCATTATGGTTATGTACACATGACTTCTTTCCTTTCTCGTCTTTCTTCTCATTTTCAACTGGTTTCTTCTTCCAGACCAGTTTTTCTTCTTCGTATCTTCTTCTTCTTCTTCTTCTGAATGTATCTGAACCATCTATATTTCTATCATAGAAAATGTTAGTACTACGAATCTGATCAAATGATTCAACTGACCTTTTTGATGAAACATTTTTCTGATTTGAACTTGATGCAGACTTTTCAAGCACTTTAATCGTCGAAGCAAAGTTGTCTCTTTCTTGAACAAACAGGTCAATCTTCTTCGTGAACTCAGACTTCGCTTTTTGATCTTTCAAGGCACTTTCAGATAATTCAGATAGCTTGACAGTCAACTTTCTAATCTCAGTTTCAAAGAAGTTTCTCTCTTCTTCAAATCCCTTCTCAGCATCATTTCTCTGGCCGGATATTTCTTTAAAGAATCCAGCGTTCTTCTGTTCAATGACCTTCTTGTCTTTGGCAAACTTTTCCCTTTCCAGAATAATTACTTTCTCAAACTCCGAAGTCTGTTGAGAAAGCTTTAAACATTTCAGCTCAACTGCCTTCTTTTCGTCTGCATATTTTCTCGAAAAATCTGAGAATTTCTTTACAAATGTTTTCTTTTCAATCTCAAACTCAGATCTTTCTTTGGCCATCTTTTTCTCCAGATCAGATATCTTCTTTTGAAGATCAGCATTTGCACTCTCCAAATCATTAACTTTCTCATTGTTCTCAACCACATCTAGTTTCTGGATTTGAGCTTCCAAGGCAGAAATCTTTTCTTTTAGATCAGAGTTCTCAAATTCCAGAAACTTTAATCTTGAAGACATCTTTGGTCCTGTCGCAATCTTCTCAATATGTTCCCATAACAACTTTCCTGTAGCCTTTTTACTGTCTAATGTAAAAAAGATCTATTTTGAAATCTCTTCTGACATTCCTTTCATTAGGAAAGATCGAGCTAATCTGTCAGCTTCATATCTTTTTCTTTGCTCGTCTGAGTACATATCAAGTGGTAATGGAAGCTCTTTTTCTTCTCTTTCTCCATTAACCTTTATAAGATTAAAAACTTTCCTTGGAGCTGTCATACTCCCTTCCCTCAGAGATATTCTAATAAGATCCCTTAATGCATGTTTATCAATGAAATATATGAACTGACTTTTCCATGTATCATACTCTCCTTTGAAAAGTACTGGTGGATTCTCATCCATACTGATTGAAGGAGCTTTGCTGGAAGTCATTCTTGTTTGATAAGATATGCATTAAGAAACTAGTATTGATAGTTAGTCCAGATAAAATCAAACAATACTGAAAATCTTAGAATGAAATTCAGAAAAAAAAATTGATCACGAACAGAACTTTGTCCCCCTTCGCAGACTTAGCACGGGGGTCCCGCTACCCGGTTAGCGGGTGGGGTCAAGGGGCAACCCCCTTGCGGGGGTATGGGGGCAGCGCCCCTAGAGAATTTTTTTACGCAAAAGTGAACTCGCACTAAGAGGTTTGCGTGAGAAGCCGGTCGCACAAAGAGGAGCTTTGCGCGAGTAACTGTTGGCGCAAAGTGATAGGTTCTCGCTAGAAACAGGTGGCGCAAACAGAGGTTTTCGCTAGATGACAGTCGCGCAAAGCAGAGGTTCGCGCGAGTTATGGGTCGCGCAAAGAGGAGTTTGCGTGACACGAAGGTAGCGCAAGAGACGGTTTGCGTGATACGTGGGTCGCGCAAAGTGAAGTTTGTGCGAGCCGTGTGTGACGCAAAGTGAGATGGACCGGGGTCTAGCTTGACCGATACCTTGCTCAACCGGGATGATGCTTGGACCGGTATTATGCTTGGACCGGTAAAAAGTATGGACCGATATGAAATCGACCGACAATGGCTTTGATCGATAGTGAGTGTGGACCGAAATACTCTAAGGTAATTCGACCGAGGTGGACTGTGTGTGTACCGGTCGACCGGATTAAATGAGAGGACCGGTAGAGATCGACCGGTAAAAATAGTGGACCGATAATATAAAGTGGACCGGTAAAATTCGACCGATAGAAAGCTTTGACCTGAATTAAGATTCGACCGATATAGGTCTTCAACCGGTATTGGTCTTAGACCGATATTAGCTTAGACCGATAGAGGTCTTCGACCGATATTAGCTTAGACCGATATGTTCTTGATGTTTACGACCCAGAAAACACAAATCAACCCAGAAACCAATCGAAAACACCAAATTAAGCTACAAAACTTTGCCAACACGATCTTTTAAACAACTAGAACTGATTGCTATCAATTAATTTCAATAAAAAAACCACTATGAAAGAATTTGATTTATGAAGCAGTGTCGACTAGAACGAACCCAGTACAGCAAAAATTCATCAAATTGATAATCAAAATCGATGTAATACCCCAAACAAACAATACCCAAACACGATAATAAGCAAATCAATCACAATCCAACCAATAACAAATTGAATGAACAATTACACAATAAAAATTATGAATCTTTGACAGAAAAAACAGAACCGAACAAAAAATATTCAATTCAATCTGTAACGTGCTCTGATACCAATCGTGTGTCCCAATAAATAATCATTCAATCAAGCAAACATATAACCAAAACAATAATGCAAACCTGGTATTGATTAATCAAACGATTCAACAGGTTACAAGTGTTCTTGATGAACCTCTTTCTCTCTGCTTCTCTTGTTCATGGCGCACCAACACCACACCCTCTCTCTCAATAATTAATTTCTCAATTAAGCTCTCTCTTAAACCTAATTAACTCAAAACAAAACTAATTTATACTTAGGCCTTATTAGCCTAATGGGCTTGGCAAGGCTTGAGCCCAACAACTAAAAACAACTAATAACAAAACAATAAAGACTAATAAAGAAAATACTTAAACAGACTTTGACTATTTATTACAAAAGGACCCTAGACTATTTGTTGAGACGAATTTATCAGCTTTGACTTCTGATTTCAATCTTCAGATAATGATGATCTTGAATCCAATAAAATTGTGCTTTAACAGGTTCCATACGTACTACTACAAGATTAATCATCATGATAAAAATTTCAAGTATGCTCATGTAACCATAAATTCAGAACAACACTGGCCAAGTGAGATTGTGAACGTATTTTACATAAGAACTCTTGTTGTCATCATCACAAATTTTAATCAATGCAATTCCGTAATCCTAACACTCCCTCCCCACCTAGGAATATTCTACCCGTTAGGACAGTGATACTATGTGGGCAACCAGCTTAAGTCTAGGTACGCTAAAGTCGACACCTAGTTCACTTAAACTAGAGCTCTGATACCAACTTGTAACACCCCAAAATTTAGGATAAACAAAAATTTCCGAAAAGGAAACTTGGTAATCATATTAATGCCATAGCACGAGCTCCTCCCAAAAAGGGGAGACAAAAACTCCAGTTAAGATTACAAGTTTGTAATTTATAACAATGAGAGGGAAAACAACTCTTTAATCTAAATCCTATCTAGGAACAAGATTAACAAAACTTGTGGTCCAATCCAAAAATAAACTTCCATATTGGGCATCCCAAAAATGTCCGCAAGCTCGCATCTAAGTCATCTATGCCTTCTTGGCGGCCACGCTGCTAGAACCTGAGATACATATCAAACCAAATAAGTGTTAGGCCAAACGGGCCTAGTGAGTTGTACAAAAACATGGCATGATAACAAAAGACATGTTAAAGCATTAATAACGACTCGGTTCACTTGGCCATACTGAAATCAATGGGGGAGATCCATCACACCAATGAGTTTTACCTCAAGTCAATGTACCTTGATGTTCGTCCGCATAACATCATCCCAAAGGCCCGGCACACCGTCCCGGTGGCGGAGGCCTTAGGTGCATACCGTCCCGGTGGCACCTAAGACTACATCCTCCTGGCACATACTCACGGTTCATCCAACATATATATATATATATACACTTATCTCTATACATATCTCACATCAACAAGATACATATACATACTATTCATCTCTATACATATCCCGCATCAACAAGATACATGTACATACCATTCAGGATTTCAAACCCATGTAGAGTCTAACACTCAAACATGTATGTCCAACAATATTCTTCACAAATTCCACGAAGTAATGCCATCATTCCCAATAATAACAATATAAATCAACTCAACAAACCCACATGTGAATCAAAAGCCAAAACCCCCAAATATCATATAAGTAGCAGTTAGGTCAAACTTATCAGGTGATCAAATTTGCACATGTATATGAAATAATACAAGTAAGCATTCAAGATATGTATCTCATTTAAAGATTTTAGTAAAGAAAACTCACTAACTAGGTCTTATAGCAAAACCCTAGAAACTTGGGAGAAACCCTAGAAATGGATGGAGGAAGGAAATGATCTTGAAACTTGAGATCCTTGGTTGAAATCTTGGTTGAGGAAGCTTGATTCTTGCAATAAATGTGGTAGATGGTGATTGGGATGGTGTTTGGTTCAGATTTGGGAAATATTGAATGAAGAGAGAGTTTGAGAGAAAGAGGGGTTTGAGAGTAAATGAGAAATAGGGCTAGAACTCATTTAAATTCGTCAGGGCGCGTGCACGGGTCGTGGTGCGGGTTGACCCGCGCGGTCATCCGCGCCGTCCACTGGATGCTCCTATGAATAGTGCTCCGCGCGGGGCACTGTTTCCCTTCAGTTTTCCTCTTTTAAACCTGAAATTTAGAGTGTTACACATTCACACTTAGAAGGTGAAACATTTGTCTTTTCATTAAATTATTAGTAGTTAACTTACATAGAAGAAGTGTCCACGACATTGACCTAGCTAGTGAGTAAGGAGGTAGGACTTTTTTGTAGAATAAATGAAAGATTTGGGTTTGACTTTAGATACCACTTGATGATTCACCAACCCTTGGGACAAGTGATTTACCTCCATGGCGAAGAACTAGTACAGTGGAGGCACACCAGAGAGTGACACATACTATTTTTGCATAATAAGTTTCACATAAAAATTATATATACCATATACATTTTAGCCATTTAAACAAGCAAATTCGACCATGCATATATGAAATATCATTAACCCAATGAGGTGCATTAAGAGTATTATATGTATATTTAAGTAAACAATCCTCAACATGGCTTTCTCCAAACAAACCATGCAAGTACAAGCATCCTTTTTACTCAACTCGTATCTAAGAAAATACCTGAAGAGGGACTGTGGAGAGAGATCGAGAGGGACGGTGGAGAGAGATCGAGAGATCGTCGCCGGTGAGAGGTCGTCGTCGTTACCTTGGAGAGTGAGAGTTGTCGCCGGTTACCTGTGGAGAGTGAGAGTCGTCGCCGGTTACCTGTGGAGAGTGAGAGGTCGTCGAGATCGAGAGGGAAAGATGGAGAGACCGAGAGGGAAAGATGGAGAGTGAGAGTCGTCGCCGGTTACCTGTGGAGAGTGAGAGTCGTCACCGGTTACCTGTGGAGAGTGAGAGGTCGTCGAGATCGAGAGGGAAAGATGGAGAGATCGAGAGGTCGTTGAGAGGGAGAGATCGAGACAAATTGAGAGCGATAGACTGAGAGATTAAGAAGGAGAGATCGAGACAGATTGAGAGCGATATACTGAAATTAGGGCTATATGCCCGCTTATTTTTTCGGAAATTCACCGACGGATATTCCGTCGGTATTTACCGACGGAATTTATCCATCGGTGATTACAGACGGATTTCCGACGAATTTTATTTTTTATTAAATAAATTACTTTTAAGTTAATAAATTATATTTAATTTATCAAATTTATTAAATAAATTATTAATTAATTTATCAAATTATATTTAAAATTATTAATTAATTTATCAAATTATATTTAAATTGACTAAAATACCCCTGAAGTAACTGGACTTAACGAAAACAATTAACGACCGTTATATTTTCCCGTTAATTCCAGTTAGATCAGGGACCAAATGTGTTATACACACATACATACATACATATATATACACCTAAAGTAACTAGACTTAACGGAAACAGTTAACGGTCGTTATCTTTTCCCGTTAATTCCAGTTAGATCAGGGACCAAACGTGTTATACACACATACATACATCTATACACATACATTCATACATTCATATATGACATATTTATACATACTATACACATATATATATAGACATACATATATATACACATATACATATATAGACATGATATAGACCTATGTGCAATATACATACAAGCAGTACATATGTATACAATACATCTATAGACATACATACACATATACGTACACACATACATATATAGACATGCATGATATAGACATATATGTGCTATATACATACAAGCAATACTATGTATACAATACATCTACAAACATACATACACATATACATACAAGCAATACATATGTATACAATACATCTACAAACATACATACACATATACATACAAGCAATACATATGTGTACAATACATCTATAGACATACATACATACATACATACATAGACATGCATGATAAAGACGTATATGTCATATATACATACATGATCACATACGTACATGTACATACATACATATTACATACATGATCACATACGTACTATACATGATGTACATACATACACGATCACATACGTACATGTACATACATACATGATCACATACGTACTATAGATGATGTACATACATACATATTACATACATGATAACATACGTACATGTATATACATACATGATCACATACGTACTATAAATGATGTACATACATACATGATCACATACGTACATACATACATACATATATACATACATACATACATACATACATACATACATACATGATCACATACATACATACACACACATACATACATACATACATACATACATACATACATACATACATACATACATACAATAATTTAATATATACACACGTTTTACCGACGGAATTCTAAATGCCGTCGGTAATTTCCGACGGATCACCGACGGACATCAGAAAAAAATTAATATTTATTAAATTATTAAATTACCGACGGATTTCCGATGGATTTAAATATTAAAAAAACTAAAATAAAATAATTTAATATCCGTCGGTGATCCGTCAGAAATATATATATTTACCGACGGATCTTCTATCCGTCGCAAAAATTACTTTTCTGTCGGTGTTCCGTCGGTAATTACCGACGGATATTATTCGTCAAATGGTTGGTCGGTGATAAGCCTTTTTCTAGTAGTGAGTTAATGTAGATTTTTTTCTTCTAAAATTTGGTTATAATTCAAAATTTATAATATATATAATAATAAATTTCAATATATTATATTATTATAAATTTGGTTTAAAACTTGGTTTTAAAATTTATTTGTATTAATTAATATATTATATTACTATAAATTTGTTTTTATTGTATTATTAAATATTATAATTGATTATTTTTTCTAGATGTCATTTTTGGTAATTTTACATGTTTATAAGTTAGTTTTTGTTAAACGTGACTTTTTCATCAGCTAACGTACCAACTACCAGCTAACTTATCAGTCACCAGCTACCTTATAGTCACCAGCTAGCTTATCATCTAATTTGCCAAACATAGCCAATATGTAAAATGTTAATAAAACATTGCAGAATTAACAAAAATCTCAAAATAAAATTTGTAAAAACTAAATTAAAAGATTACTCAAAAAATAAAACATTGAAACTTTACAACAAAACAACTAAATTAACAATAATGGGTCCATTGGAGTGGTCCGAAATTGATCTAGTCTAGATCGTCCTTATACTGGAACTAAATACTAGGCCTAGTTAGAGATGGCCAAATTAGCTCGATCCAACTTAGGATCGAAGCCTGGCGTAGGTTATGTAGAAATTGGTTATGCTTTTTACGAAAATTTAAGGCCCAATTATACATAGGCCCAATTTTTCTTTTTCAAGATTAAGTTTATATAAATTATATATCAAGTTTTTCAATACAAGATTTTCAAAGTTTTTTTAACCAAATACTTCAAGTTTTTTGAGTTTATCAAGTTCTTTTTGAAGTTTTTTTTAAAAAGTATTTCACTACTTCAATTCAAAAATGTAATTATAAAAACATGTATAACATTTTTGTGTAAAAAAGATATAAAAAATACTGAAAGTGTATTTGAATGATCTAATTAGATATTTTAAAGTATATTTCAATAAGGTGTTGTCTAAAAAACATTAAATCTTCAAACAATATTTTTTATATGTTCACATTTGTTTTTTGAAGATAAAATGGGACATATTTGGGAACCGGCCCCCGACCGGGACCTGGACCAGTTAGAGAGGACAATCTTTGTACATGGAGAATGCGCCGGGTATTTTTGGTAAGGACCTAGACCAGAACCGTTTAGTCAGTTATGATGTGACCGGTTATAAAAGAATAATTTTGGACCGGTACTGATTTGGGTCCGACCCAAGACCGGTTTTTAATTATCTATAGGCCTTGTTGAAGAATCATTGAGACCAAGATCAATTGATCAAAGTATCTCTTTTATGGTGGTTCATTTTCGTAGAGTCCCCATCTTTGAATAAATTTTCGTTTAGATTTTTATCCCTTTTCTGATTATAAAACATGTGTGAAATTTAGGAAATTCTTTCAAGACCGGTATTATGCAAGAAATTTCACTATCACAAACTTATAATTTATTCACCAAACTAACACATAATACACAAATAACCATTTTATATAATTATAAAAAGTACTATAAAATACACATATACAAGACAAATTAACCTTACATTTTTATGTATGTATCAAATCACAACAAAAACGAAAACAAAAATTACGACCCACTTTTAAACCCATAATTAAGAAAATGATCAAACTAATAAACAACCAGTAAGAAAAGGTAAACTTTTTCATTTTGTCTTGTTTAAAAAAAATATTTTTTAAAAATGTAATCTACAAGTTTTCTTACTATTGTTATATTAATGAATAATTTAGATTTAGATTTTTAATTTTAATATATTTATTAAATAATATGTAAAGTTATTTTTTTAAAGTACAATGTTGTAATAAAAAATATCACTTCAACAATATATTACACGTAGACAATGACATAATATGAAAACTTGATAATATGTATTATGTCATCTTAATTCAATTCAAAATGTTACCCATTGATATAATAATGGGTAAAATTTTCAAAGTACAATGCCTAAAAAAATTTATTTTGAAAATTGTTGTAATAATAAAAAATTAAAGTACAATGCTATAATAAGGAAATTTGTGAAAATACATTATTATCTCATGCATTTAGCCATATTTTAAAATATAAATATCATATAGAAGAATGTCTCTTTTTACTTCGAAGTCGCTTACCCAAAATTCCAAAAATGTCTTTGTATAATTATGGGTGCCCGAACCAACTCATACGTACCTCGATCAATCATAAAAAACAATCAAGAAAATCCCCAGTGGACGAGTCTCTTTGCATTCATCGAATCATAATCCTATCAACAAAAGCAAAATGAAGTCTAAACCTAAGTTGATTTGAGGAACCGTTTCAATACCAATCGACATTATAAAAAAACACAAGAATATTAGATCAATTTTGGTAGCATACATGTCACAAGAGGAAATGTTGCCAAATTTGGAATTTAAAGATTAGGGTTTTGGAAGGGAACTTCCATGTTTAGTAAATACAAAGCATAAAAAAAACCTCACCTCCCAATTCGTTTGGTTTTTCTAACCATTAATTGAAAAAAAAAAAAAAAAAAAAAAAATAGTGCTTTACCATCTTCCAACCGTATCCCTTTCTATCTTAATTTCTTCTACTGCCACTTTTTCTTTTTTCTTTTTCTTATTGCAATGGCTGACTAAAACCTAACCGACAAAATCATGAATCAACTGACCTCCAAAATGTTGCTGTAACTGTTGAACATTCTCAGCGTTCTGTCTGAGACCCAATGTAAGTGAAACCGGACCCAACCCACTTGCATCGAACGTGGCTCGAGGGTAGGGCATAATGCTCATCAGTCGGTCCATGCTGGCTAGAGGAATCTGGTACTCAGGCCTACCCAGTTTCTCCTGGTCCTGTTGTAGTTGGTCATTTGGTGGTTCGTCTCGTGTTGTGTCAGGGTTCCTTGAACATGATTGATCTGGTGGTTGCATGTTGGAAAACGAGGTCATGTCCATCCGGCTGCTAGGGTCTTGATGACCGGCTGGTGGTGGGTTGCTGGAGTTTGGTTCAGCTAACCCTTTGGTTTCCAGGGTGTGGATTTCTTCCACCATTGGTTTCCAGATACGAACTCTTGCATTTATGAACCAGTTCGAGACCTGATTATTATTAGCAAATGTATATCATTAAATTTCTTTGACTATTTTGCATACATGTTTCTGACAAAAAAAGTCAAAACTGTTTTCATAAAAGTCAAACAAATTAATAAATGGTATTAATGAGACTTTCAAGGATTCGCAGATACAAATTCAATACTCTTTTACAGAAAGTATATACAGCAGACTATAGAAACTATAACCATCATGCGAGAAGTAAAACATTTTGTGAGAAGTGTGATATCATATATAATTCCACGTCACGTGGATGTGTTTAATCATATAAGATTAAACATCTATATGTATTACCAAATAAAACATGTGCTGAATCATACATGATTAAGCTTGTTCTTGCTTTCTCGCAAAATTAGTGTGTGTGTGTGGAGCTTCAAACAAGATGGGTTACCATTTTAGGATAACGCGAGAACATCTCTTACACAAACAACTATCACATGTGTTACTGTATATGGAAACAAAATAGTGTGCGGCGACTTAGCCAGCGACCTAGGTGACCGCCAAGGTCACCTGTGTCCATCATGTGTTTATCACAAGTGATCGATGGTTGTCTTTTCAAACATACTTAAGTTCTCCTAAAATGGTACCCTCTCGTTTGATATATATATATATAGATATAGATATGTGGATTTATACGAGAACAATATATATTTAATAAAACACGAGAACATCGAATCACATCTAAAATCATATATGATTAACGTACAAAATCATATATGACTGCGCTCGCGGCCAGGGCCAAAGTCGACTGCGTCCATTTTTTTGGCGTTAATGACGAATCATATATAGTTTTGCACATGATTTGTTATTTTCGTGTTTTCTTAAATAGTTAGCGTTCACGTTTGAACCTTTCTATATATATATATATTTATAGTTAGGTTAAAATAAGAGTAATGGCAAGGATATCATAACAAATCTTCATACACCTTCAACTATTTTTATTTACTTACTTTTATCGTCATGACAACCAATTTTTTTAACAAATTCATGTGAAAGTGATCAAAAAGTCTAACTCATCCAAAGAGACTCAGAAGTATTCTCACCATAACTGTTATTCTCATTTGATCCCAAATATCTCTCTCTATATATATATTGCAAGCGTGTTGTTTGACCATCAAAAGTCAAGATTGCTAACCTGATTTCTGGTTAAGCCGGTTTGTGTAGCCAACATATGCTTGTCTGCGTCCGAAGGATACCTTCACGTAATACAATCAAACTTCATGTCAACTTCATAACAATGCTAATTGGTTTTTCAGTCACACTAATATAATTCACACATTAATTTAGCGATGGAGAGAAAAAAGGGGCTTAACGGATGAAGGAAATGATCGAAAAGCCACGTTTTAAGAACAGCAATAGCTCGTTCCGGGAGGCCTCTCTGAGGCCTCCACACAGGTTGCGGCGACGTGAAGAATCCGGCAGCACCACCACCGCTTCCGGATTTACTAAATCTCTGATCGATTGATTTTAGCTGAGAAGCACTTGATCCATTACCATCAAACGCTTTATTACTCGTGGTGGTCGAAGAACTCAAGCCCTCTCCCACCATTTTCCTCATTTGCAACAGCTGCTCGGAAATCACGTTCTTAACAAAGTGAAAATGGCGAGCGACCGCCTTGAGAGCCAAACAAACGTAAGGAGTGGTCGCACTAAGTCCGGCCACCGTCTCGAAAGATGAAATCACCATCTGCATTTGCTGCAAATACTGCTTGTACCGTCTGCATACCTTGTGAAACCAAACAAAAAAGATGAAGAAAACATACGACACACGAAACCCGACAACTTATCCGCTGTCGATATAACTTTCTGGTAGAAAACAAGACACCAAGTGGAGTGCTACATGGCCCGTCACGAAAAAGTTTGATGGGAAGTGAAGAACAATCATGGCAAGGGTTTGAAACTTTATTAGTAACAAAAGAGTGGGGCAACTACAGTTCAAGTTTCTTTAATCTGTCCCCTAATTGCAAGAAAATGTGATTGGATTTCTAATCTTTCGTACCCGTTATTTTATCACAAATTCCTACTTGTTATTCGCGCACGTATGGCAGAGACCAATAATCTTACCCGGTAATTGTATTAGAAAACTCTTTAGGGATTGTTTGTGATTGCTTATTTAAAACACCTTATGTTTTTCCTGTAAAAGTGTTTATCAACTTATGGTTTAAACTTATGTGATGTTAAACCATAGTTTTATAAAAAATGTTTGGATTAGCTTATGGTGGTACCAAAATGTAATAAGTTAATAAGTTGTTTTTTTAGGACTTTTTAGAATTGCTTAGGCATATAAAATGACCAAAAAACTAATAAGTTGTTTCAAAAAAGTTAGAATGTAATTAAACCGGTATAAGCATTTTTTTTTTTTACATCGGAACACAAAAAACTGCTTATTACTACTACTACTACTACACTGAAATAAGTTAATAATTTAAATAAGCAATCTAATTGAAAATAAACAAGAATTGAGAAGAGAAATATGTGTACCAACCTCCTCCTGCATATATAGCAACCTGGCCTTTTTCCGATGAAATTCCGGCTGGAGCGATTCAGCACCGGAGCTGCTATGTTCATTGGAACCACCAGAAGCCCTACTCATTTCATCTTCTAGAATGTTCCGAGAGAAAACATCATGACATGTTTGAACCAACTCCTGATCCCCTACCTCACAATTCACATTCAACAGTTCTTGTGCAGGCTTCAAATACTTTGAATTCTTCAGAATCGTTGCATACCCAGTGAACGGACCCAGTGGCCCGGTATTCCGGTGAGCGAAAGATGAAACACCCATGAAACATTTAGGATCCGAATTGGGTAAAAGATCCGACTTCAGAGGCTTTTCACCCGGTTGTAGAGTGAGCAAATCATCATCTTTAGGTTGTGGAAGTGATGAAAGTGATAAACACAAAGCTTGAGTGTTGCAGTTACCCTCGTTTGCACCCATTGTTGTTGTTGTTGCTGGTGTAGTCATTTGTTCTCTATGATCATGAATTCGATTTGCTAAAAAACTTGATGATTCGTCAGAATTGTTCATCCAATACGGAATCGACTGATTCATCCCAGAATCGTTCTTGTTTTGATGATGTTGTGCTAGAGTGACCTGATCTTCCGGAAGGATGGAATGATAAAACGGCGAAGAACCGAAAGCCGGAACGTTTTGCACATCTTGATGGTAGCCATAGCCGCCTGAATTCAAGCTCCTATGATCAATATTCATCGAACCACTATTTGAATAACTAACAACATTCCAATGATCATTAGATTCATTACCAAGTTGTTGTTGTTGAGATGAAACAACGGTTTTCCAATTGTTACATTCGTTCGGCAAATTAGGAAAAGAAGCACCGTCAGAACTAACAAAAACCCTTTCGGGCTGCGAAGAACCTGGGAAAGAATCGTGATCAAGGGATACAAAACCATGGGCGGAAGGTAACAAAAGATGTGGATTTCTAGCAACGGGATTGAGCATTTCAGAAGGGAAGACATTGGGGTTGTATGAAAAGGGTCGATGGTGGATATCGTTGTCTTGTGGTGGATTCATGTCACCGGAGTTTTGCTGAAATCTCAACTTGTGTCGCCGGTTTTTCTGGGCTACATGAGATTCCACCCTTAAATTGTTCATCTCCATCAACTCAAAGACTAAAATTCGACTAATTTAAGAGACTAAAAATAATATTTTAATGATTCCTGCATGGACATATTCATAGAGTTTAATTAAATACTCAGATCAACTTGGCCAACAAGAACCATATATAACATGATATATTAAATAAAAAACCGAACTTTAAAGAAAGCCAGTAATTAATAAATCACAAACACGTGCACACAAAATGAAAGAAGACTTGAAAATCTGGAAAACCTACAACGACAAATTCAGTGACTGGGTTAAAGATCTGATTCAGTGGTCCATGAAGCTCCTCAAGTGTGCGTTGTGTTTTATTTACAAATCTATATATATATATATATAGATGTATATATGTATATGAGTGGGTGTGTATATAAATTAATTAATTACCTCTGAAATGACATTTATGGAGTTATGTGATGGACCTTGAGGGTGAGGAGGAGGAGGCACCGGAGAGACTGGATTGGGCACCGTATACGGCGGAGAAGTGGTAGAAAAGTGGCGTAAGAGGCAGGCGACGGTGAGAGAGAGAGAGATTTGTGGATGAGAGAGGGCAGGAGGACAATGATTGCAAAGGTGATAATTCCAGTTGGCTATTTAGGTGTCTTTCATGACCTACGAGAGGTTGTTTGTGTGTGTGTGTGTGTGTGTGTTTTTAAACGGCGTTTAATTTAACGGCGAATATTTGAATTCTAAACAGTGATATCTATTTCCACAGACTTGTTTCGTAGAAAAGCTGTATTACGAAAAGCTGTATACTAAGAGCGTCTCCAACAGCTATGCTAAAATAGAAAAAAGTAAGATTTTAGCAAGTTTGTTGCTTCAACAGCTATGTTAAACCATATGCTAAAATAGAAAAAAGAAGAGAGAGAAGATAAAAATCTCCAAATTTGAAGAAATTTCTAAAAGAGAGAAATAATATTTAATTCGTTCCACCAATAGGAGAAATTGAAGTTGTGTGTTTAGGAGATAGAAATAATATTATATTAAATGTATTGAATATTTTAATAATATAATTGATGATAGAATTGCTAAAATAGAGTAGTTGTTGAAGTTGGATGTAATTTCTTTTAGAAATTTTAACTTTTCAAACTCCATTTTAATTGGAGATTCTCTAATGAAACATCAAGAACCCCTAAAATAATATTTGTTTGACACAGGAAAAAACTTATGGTAAAAATTATAATAAATTAAAATAACTTGGTAAAAATTATTGATAAATTAAAATTTAACACTTGTAAAAATTTAATAAAATATCATTTTTTAATGGTGTGGAACAGGTTGTCATATCTCTCTCTCTCTCTTGCTTAAGGGTACGTTTGGTTTGCAGACTGGGTGGGACAGGACGGGACAAAAATTCACTGTCCTATGTTTGGCGTGACATGAGACAGGACAAAAGTTCACTGTCTCATGTTTGGCGCGACATGGGACAGGGACAAAGACTGGACAGGGTGGGACAAGATGGGACAAAAAGGGGTATTTTCTTGTTCCACCAAAATAGGTGGAACAACATGGGACAGAAACTAAAAATCACTGATTTACCGCCATTTGATATATAACCCTAATATGATATTAGTCTTAAGGGTCACCACTACCCATCAGCGCTACTACCACCATCGGTGACCACTAGTAGCCACCGCTAACCACCATCAGCCACCTCTACTTATTTCTCCACCATAACAACCTCCTCCACCACCTCCACAACCATCGGTCATCACCACCACCACTACCATCGTCGATCACCTCCACTAACACTAACACTGATCACCACCACCTATTGTCGCCACCACCATCGACGGCCACCAGTAGCTACCACCGACCATCGTCGACCACTTCCACCTCTTCCTTCACTACTACAACTTCCTCCACCACCTCCACAACCACCACCCATCGCCACCTACACCAATCACCACCACCCATTGCCGCCGCCGTCACCGACGCTCACCGCCAACCACCGTCGCTGGCTGCCACCACTGTCGCTCGTCGTCAACCATCGTTGGTAACCTCCGTCTCTTCCTCCACTACAATAACCTCAATTACCACTGTGCACCGCCACCACCACTACCTCTATTACTATCTTTCACCTTCTTTACAACTATCGTCTTTCACCGGCCACCCATAGTCTTTTATTTTTACTCGTCGCTGCAACTATGCATCCGTCAATTTTCCAAATTGAATCAACTATTATATTTTTTTATATGAATCCGATTTTTTCGAACTACCATCAATTATTTCAGATTCTTCATTCAAATTTCCTACTATTGTTTTTGTATGTATTTATATGTATGAAAATTGTGTAAAAAATTAATAATGTTTTTTAATTAAATTATTTAACAATATTCTTTATTTGTGTTATTTATAACTATTATATGACATATAAAATTATCAAACAACTTTTAGGGAAACTTGTCCAGTCTTGTCCTATCCAGTCCTAGTCGTACCAAACACAAGACAACCATTTGTCTTGTCCAGTCCTGTCCTGTCCAGTCCTGTCCTAGCCTCTTGTCCTGTCCAGTCCAGTCCTGTCCAGTCCCGTCCAATCTTGTCTGCGTACCAAACGCTACCTAAATGAACTTATTCTAATTCCATTTTTCTAGCATTTCATGTCTTTTTTTAATCAATGTAGCATACCCTGATGTCATAATGGTCTAATCCACCAGCGTCATGATTCAAACTAAAAATCTAAAGGTTTTTATACATCTCTAATCGATAATGCATGAAAAATAAATTCTAATTTAAGCATCTATTTTTTAAAGGCATTAATTTTATTGCAAAAGAAGGGAAAAACCATGAAACAACAAAAGGTCTGAAATGCAAGACATAGATAAGACCAAAATAGAAACACAAGCAAAACAAAAAAGAGAGGCCTCAACGAAACCTACCCGAGTGACATAGAAGGAAAAGCAAATATGGCCATCCTCCACACCAGCAACCACCAACTCAGCCAGTCAGGATGGAGCACCACGCAGACCATGAGGTCGGAAAAAGCATATCCCTCTTGGAGATCCAGAGGAACGAAGCTAGCCGAGTTTCGAATAAAATATCAATCGAGAGGGATGAACGATCTTTAAAAACTACCTTATTCTGAGAAATCTATGTCATGTATAAGGAAACCCAAACAACCATTTGCCATGGAACATGCATTGCTGCAAGGATACAGTGAATATCATAGAAGCACCTGAAGCGAGTTTAGTGTAACCGAGTTGAGCCCCACAATATGAAGATCTTCAACCAAGCAACCTAAACCAATTGCAGGTAATGAAACAATCATCTGAAGATTCAACCTCTTCCCCACATCTAAGACAATAGTAATATTCAAGTCAATAATTATTTGATTAAGCATGTATTATACTTTTTGTATTAAAAAGGTTTTTAAATAAATTCACAAAACAACTATGATTCATGATAAAAATGAACTAAAAACAATGGTTTTTAACAACAAAAAAAAATTGCACTCAATTTAGCATTTAGAATATAATTTAACACAATAAGCATTCATAGGAAATAAAAATAAATTTTGCACTCAATTTAGCATTTAAAAATTAAGATTTACAACAAATTTAATTTTATATATTATGTGTGTGTATACTTGTACTTTTCTAAGCTAAAAAAACCGACCAATCCGATCAATCCAACTCGACCAATCCAAAAAAAAAAAATTAACCCAAGGTAACCCGACATATAATCGATACAAAATTAGGACAACACAAATCTATTGGGTTGATATTGGGTTAGGCTCAAAGTAACCCGACCAACCCGATAAACGTTTTAGCGACATATCTAAAATTATTTATATTTCCCTTTAATATGTATAAGTTACCAAAAATAACTCGACAATAACAAGCAATGGAACTCATAAGGGGACATTATTGGAAAGTTATGTAATACCTAAATATTTGTTGAACTCGTATATTCTTTTGAATGATAGATCTTATTTCAAAGAAAAAATGTCCTTATTTTTATGTTTTCAATATTGTTTTTACTTTGTTTAAACACAACCCGACCAAACCGACCAACCTGAATGAGTTAGGTTGTGTTACACTTTTGTTTGGTTTGGTTGAAATTTTTTCAAACTGCCAATATTAAGTTGGGTTGTTGAAATACCTTCAACTCCATCAACCCAACTTATGAGCACCCCTAAATCTAACCATTAAAAAGTAAAAACTATAAAAATGGTGGGACCCTTTAACACTAAAAAAAACCAACACAGCACTAAAAAACTCTAAAACATTTTTAATATAATAATAAAATAATATATGTATTTATTTATCAAAACATAATAATTATAATATATACTTAATTTTTATAATCGATAAATAATTTTCACTCGAATTTTAAAATACTTTATTTAATGAAACATCGTTAAAATTAAAATGATAATTTTTAATTAATAAATATTATGTTACAAAGCAAATTAAATTATAGTAGTTTAATTCTATAAAATAACATGTATCCAAATGCAAATTAAATTACACTAGATGCAAATTAAATTACAATAGTTGAATAACACTAGATCCAAATGCAAATTAAATTATAATAGTTGAATAAAATATTAATATAATTTTTAGAGGTCTACTTTATTGACCTTCAAATATGGATGCCTACTTTATTGACCACTATTTTTTTGTGTTTTAGTGTTGGGTTGGAGATGAAAAACATCTTCATTTTAGTGTTTTTAGTGGTGAGTTGGAAATGGTTAACGTTGTGTTCTCGAGTTTTGGAAGGAAATAAAAGAAAAGAAATATTTGTATTTGTGTTTTTGAGATTGAAGGAAAAGAAAATAAATTTTCATGTTCTCGAGTAGGAGGGAAATGAAAGCAAATATGTTACTTTTACTAATATACCCTTACTTATTTCGTAGTGGAATGTAACTAATGGGTATATGCGTAATTTTATAAATATTTGTAATTCTTTTTATATTCATTTATTTCATTTCCTTCCGTTTCCTCCTACATTTGGTAGGAAAATCATCAATATTTTCCTTCCTCTTCCCTTTCTTTTCCATCCTTAAAAAAATTCGAGAATAAAACATTTTTTCTTTTTCCTCCTATTTTCCTTTTCTTTCCCTTCCCTTCCTTTCCTTCGTAAAAAAAAACTCGAGAAGACAACGTAAGTGTATCATTTGTCAACTACATGTTTCGATTTTTACAGAAAATTTGACGTGACAATTTATCTATTTATGCAAACATGTAGAAAAATCTACTATTTGTTAAACCTATAAGCATGTAAAATTTTAAAAATAATTAGTCACATCAAATTGAAAAACTTTTTTGAATGTAGTTAAACAAACTTTTTATTTATCAAATAAATATGCCAAATATATATATATTATATATATATATATATATATTGGAGCAAAACGTGTATTTCCGGACACGTAGATATATTATATATATAAAACAAGGGTTTTGAGAAGGGGAATTTATTTGGAAAATAGATATTTAGTAGATAAAAGAGGTTTATTGAATCAATTGTAATGAATAAACCAAAGACAACCCAACTCACTTCCTCCTGGGATTTGATAAAGGAAGACTTGTTGGCGGCAATTAAGTGGGTTATGGAAAGGGGGGAGATTAGTGAGGGATGCAATGCTTCGTTTATATCGTTGATTCCAAAAATCGATAGCCCGCTTGGCCTAAACGATTTTAGACCAATTAGCCTAATTGGGATCTTTTATAAAATAGTGGCGAAAGTGTTGGCGGAAAGGCTAAAGGTGGTCGTGGGCAAAGTAATTAGCAAGGAGCAAAGTGCTTTTCTAAAGGGAAGATCAATCTTAGATGGGGTGCTTATAGCTAACGAAACGGTAGCTCATCTCAAAAAGACAAAAACGAAAGGGATGATCTTCAAGGTTGACTTCAAAAATGCTTACGATACGGTAGATTGGAATTTCCTTCTGGGTATGATGAAAGACATGGGATTCGGCGCGAAATGGAGAGGTTGGATCAAAGCGTGTTTAGAATCGTCCACGGTCTCGGTATTGGTAAACGGTGCACCAACGACGGAATTCAAGATGGAAAAAGGTCTAAGGCAAGGGGACCCACTTGCTCCATTCCTCTTTCTAATTGTCGCTGAAGGTCTCCACGTGATGTTGGAAGAAGCCTTGTCAAAGGGATTGTATGAAGGTGTAAAGGTGGGAGGGGATGTTGTACCGGTATCCCATCTCCAATATGCGGATAATGCGATATTCTTCGGTAAATGGAGCCTATCTAACTTAAAGAACTTAATGAAGGTACTACATTGTTTTCACCTAGTGGCGGGCCTCAAGATAATTTTGAGGAAAAGTAAGCTATTTGGAGTGGGGGTATCGGATGAAGAAGCTCAAGCTTGGGCGGAAATTTTGGGGTGCGGAAGAGATATATTCCCTTTTACGTACCTCAGTCTACCGGTTGGTGCGTTGATGAAGAGAATTGACCATTGGAAAGCCGCAATTGAAAAGGTAAAAAGTAAACTAGCTTCGTGGAAGACAAGAATGATCTCGATTGGCGGACGATGGACTTTGGTTCGTTCAGTACTAGGTAGTCTCTCGTTATATTTTTTTTCTTTGTTTCGTGCCCCGCAAGGAGTGTTAAATTTAATTGAGAGAGTGAGAAGTAATTTTTTTTGGGGTGGTGGGGGAGGTGAGAGAGGTGAGGATATGCAAAAAAAAGGGGGGTGGCGTGGGTCAAATGGGATAGGGTGTTGGGGAGTTTAAAAAGAGGGGGACTAAATATTGGTTCGTTACGGGATGTAAATTGGGGCCTACTTGGGAAGTGGTGGTGGAGATTTCATACGGAGAGGGACACACTTTGGGTAGAGGTGATTAGGAGCCTATATGGGGCGGAAGGAGGCCTAATGGGAGAGTTACATAGAAATTCGGGAGGGGGGATCGATTTGGGGAGGTATCGTGGATGTAGGGAGGGAGTTGGAGAAAGAAGGTATCCCGTTTTCATCTTCGTTTGGGATAGAAGTGGGTAAGGGGGCGGACACGAGATTTTGGAAGGATAGGTGGAGTTCCAATGTAAGTTTAAAAGAGACATTCCGGCGTCTTTATCAACTCGAGACATCTAAAGAGGCCTCGGTCCTAGAGAGAGGGTAATGGAGAGATGATAGATGGGTGTGGAAGTGGGGGTGGAGACGGGAGCCGAGGGGAAGGGAGATTGGTGAGCTTGAGAATTTATGTGAGCTTTTACAAAATTTTGCACCGAAAAGAGATGGTATAGACCGTGTGAGATGGAGATTGGATAGTAATGGAGAATTTTCGGTAAAAAAGTTAAGGCAAGTGTTAGAGGATAGGAGGATTAGTAGTGGATTGATGGGAGAGGAGACGAAGTGGAATAAGGTGGTTCCAAAGAAGATCATCATCTTCATTTGGAAAGTGAGATTAGGTAGGATTCCAACAAGAGTGAAGTTGGATAATTTGGGCATAGATTTAAACTCGACTTTATGTCCCCGATGTGGGGCTGGGCTAGAAACGGTCGACCATGCATTAATAAACTGTGAGGAGGTGAAAATTTTGTGGCAACAAGTTGGAAGATGGTGGAATTTGGATACAGATTCGGTTGGTTCTGTGGCCGAGCTATTAGATATAGTGACTCAACTGGATAGCAATTCGAAAGGAGCAAGTAGATGGGAAGCGGCAAGTTGGTGCTTGGTGTACCTAATTTGGGCAGACCGAAATAGAATAGTTTTTGGTGTGAAAGGGGAAAAGATATCGGAACGCCTGTTCGAATTTCAATTAAAAACCTTCGAGTGGATCACAAATAGAGATAAACACTTAGCTTGCGATTGAATAAGGTGGTTATCGAATCCTAGCACGTGTTAGAATGGACTACGCGAAAGTTTCGGAAAGGAAGGGGTGGTCTGATGCAAGTGAAATACAGAGGTTCGATTAGATGATTCCTGCAGTCTTTATGGAATACAGGTTTCCCTCACGGTTGATTCATCGACTCGAATTGGGCAGGTTTCGTGGAACATATGCAGTGATGTGTGGGACGTGTATGTAGCCTCGTTTTTCAGCGTTGGAGCATTCCTTTGGATTGCATTTTGTTTCGAGTTTGTTGGACATGCGGTATAGGTGTGTGAGGATAGAGACGGTGGTGGTCGGAAGCTCCGCTTCGTGAGAGGGGTCTGTCGATTCCTGCAGGTAAGGTATAGATGCTGCCATAGGGATGAAAGGCAAACCGTTTTGAGATGTTTTGATTAGTGGGTTTGATCGCGAGCAAACGACGGGGAAGTTTGGGGTTGCCTCGCATTGGTTTCGAAGTCAAACCGTTTCGAGATGTTTTGATTAGTGGGTCTGATCGCAAGCAAACGACGGGGAAGTTTAGGGCTGCCTCGCGTTGGTTTCGAAGGCTGCTGTCAAGGCGACTGCAACGAAGCTTTGAAATTACTTCTCTGTTTAATCATCTTTTTCAAAAGTTTTTTGATGTTCTCGAGTGCTTGGCAACGAAGGCTGTTGCCAGGCACTGCTGGCAGCTGTTTGGAGCTTACAAGGAGCGCTGCAGGATGAGCGTTGTATATCCACGGTTTATCGACAAGGGTCCTGTTTGCTGCTCGCAAACTCGAGCCACTGCTGGTCGGTATACCTTGGTTTCTATTCTGTGATGTGTTTTTTGTAAGCAGTTTTTTGGTCGGTGTCTTATGGATGGTTCGCTTGGTGGGTTTTGTGTTTTACCCTTTTTATCCTTGTAACTATTGTTAACCGTTGTGGTTGCTTGTTAATATAAGTGTTGTTGCCGTTCAAAAAAAAATGTAATGAATAAACCAGTTTTTACTTTGGGGGAAGCTAATGACACCCTTTACTTTGCTAATGATACATTTATAAATGATTTTCTCCTTACACACATCAACATCAAAACCTGTTTTTTACATTTCCAATGCATGAATTAACTTGATTTTAACATTAATAAGGGTGCCATTAGCATTGCCCTTTTACTTTTTACACACAAGTTCCTGGAGTGAAGTATATGGGTTTGACTTGGGGGATGAACCTGCTATGGTTTAAGTGGTTCGTTTTTTTTTCCTTATAAGTATGGGTGGATCCAAAACAAAGTTCTACGTTGTTAGCACCAAATAATTACATAATAGACTTATGTATCGGTACTGCCTATATAGAACCATGAAAGCATGGATATATTCATAATATATAATAAATTTTAATATTTAATTTTTTACACAATAATGGACAATATCGATGGTGATATGGTCGTAAGGGCCATCGCTCATTTATGACTAGATCAACCCATGCCTATTAGGTAACACAAATATTGTGATAAATTTGTTAGGATACAAAAGTATGCAATTAGTCATCATGGGTCGGGTTTATTTGTTAACCCGATTTTTTGTACTAATTTTGTGAATCGAATCTTAACCATTAATATTGAGATGAATGATTGAGATTAAAACCAATCAACATTAATTCTTATTTATTAGCTTTGTAATAATTAATTATATTGGACATATATGATAGAGGTTTTTTAGGAAATTCATAACCCTTTTTCACATTTAGTATCTTCCCCAAATAAGGGTCGCTTAATTAAAGGATAACTCATCGTCAAACAAATCAAAACCGACAAGTGAATCCGATTTCATCAACCGAAGCCTCAATCATCGAAATCAACTACTGAACATATATGGACATATATACAACGACTGAACATATATGATCATTCCAAAATCTTATGATTTGTATAGCTACTACTTGTTTATATATACCCTATAGTGTTCATTTTGACATGTGTAACACCCTAAAAATAGGGGTAAATTTAAACCTGGATAAGGCTACTAAAAACATCTTAAATAGAAATTAAACACCCAAAAAGAGGAAACTGTAGTAGCGTATACAAATACAATGAATGGACAACAAGTTAACAACAAACTAATTTAAATCATTAAATATAGATTATTATGGTGGTTGTCAACCCAATTATCCCAAAAATCTCTATTCCTTTCTGTACGCCAATGTCCAAAAGGTATGTCTCCAAAAGATGTCATAATGGCCAACAATCGTCCCTCAATTCTTGGGAACCCCACCGCTAACAGAACCTGTTATACATGTCATTTGAAAAAAAAGTGTTAGGCTTAACGCCTAGTGAGAACAAACAACTTATATCAATAATTTGTAAATGATTTGGAATACAAATAAAGAAGTTTTCAATGGGTTGGATAGATAAAGTGTAACAAGCAACTAGGGCTGAGCATCGGGCGGGTCGGGTCGGGTCGGGGCCAAAAATCCAAAACCCGATCGGATATCGGGTGATGGGTAGGAGCCCCGAAATCCGACCGAAAAGGGTTCGGGTATTTCGGATATCGGGTGTTCGGGTTCCGGGTTAGTTCGGGTCGGGTTCGAATATTAGGGTTTAGGTCATCTGAAATCAAAACTCAAACATATATCTGTTCTCAAATCGAAACCCAAACCACCACAAATCAAAACTCAAACATATATCTCATCATCTCAAATGAACAATCAAACATATATCTGTTAATAGGTTTAGCCGTTTAGGAACTCACCTTTTAATCAAAATTCAAACTCAACACTTGAAAATTTGACCAAAAATGTTTCTAAACTAAGGGTCTGTTTGACAGTTGCTGAATGGTTTAGTGCAGAATGATTAAGTGGTCTGAATGATTAAGAGGTTTTTATGATATAGTGTAAAATGAAATATGGTTGTTTGCTAATTGTTCATAATGAAATCAGGGCTCTTAATGGTTAAGGGAGGGTCAGGATACAAAATCATTAAGAGGATTTTGGAACCATTAAGAGGCAACACTTTTTTTGCCAAACAAGATTTACCTCTTAGCGATTCAGAGGTTGCCTCTTAATGGAACCATTAAGAGGTAAACAAACAACCCCTAAATCATTTCCAGTTTCAAACAAATCAAAAACCCAAAACATATCCAGTTTCATATCCAATTTCAAACAAATTAAAAACCCAAAATCAAAAGTGTTTACGAATCAAAAACCCAAAATAGAAATCAACATTCAAATAAAAAACCCAAAATAGAGAGTAAAGAGAGTAGAGAGTGTACAGAGGAAGTCGTCGACTCGTCGCCGGTGGACAGTGGCTGGACCGCTGGAGCCTCGCCGGAGGAGATGAAGCGATGAGACAGCGAGAGCCGAGTGTATGCGAGCGAAGTGAGAGAGGCAGAGCGAAGAGAGACAGAGACAGCGTAGAACAAGCGAAGTGTGAAAGCCAAGCAGGTGGACGGTGGTCGCCGGTGGTCGTCGGTGGTCGCCGGTGGACGCCAGTCGAGAGTTTGGGTTGAGAGTCGTCGGTTGAGTTTTGGATCTGAACTGAAAATCGAGAGTTTGGGATTTGGGTTGAAATGTCGATCGATTTAGGATTTTAGGTATTTGGGTATTTAGTATTATAAAACTGATTTTTTTTAATTTAAAAAACATTTCGGATATTCAGACGGGTCGGGTTTGGGTTTTGGGTACCTAACCCGATCCTACTTTATCCGATAAATTTTATGGATCGGGCTATTCAGGTCTCGGGTGGTTCGGGTGTCGGTTTTTATGCCTAAACTCGGGTCGGGTCGGGTTATTCGGGTCGGTCGGGTTATGCTCACCCCTACAAGCAACCACATAATAGCTTTGTCTCCAAATATATCTATCACCAAAAATGCCTCAACGACCCATCGCTATTCCCTCAAACTTTGGGCGACTCACCGCTAAGGGAACTTGTTATACACGTAATTTGAGAAAAAATGTTATAATTAACGCCTAGTGAGAACAAACAGTTTATATCAATAGATTAGAAAAGATTGAGTACCATAAGTCAACAATCTTTCAATGAGTTGGATTTATAAAATGTAATGATAACCACATAAGGACCTTTCGATCCAAAAACATCTTGCGAGGACGGGGGAGACCCGATTTTCCAAGGATTGCGGCGGAACACAAAAGTAGGTCACTCTTCAAGTTATTGAGCTCACCATACTAGGATCAAGGCCACGAACTCACCGGTTCGTACTCAGATGTGGAAGAGGGCACCCAATGATCCTAGTCATACTCATTCACTAGGATTTACATTTACGATCCACGGCTAGTATCCGGTCTCACATAATCATACCAAGTTGCCTTCCGAGGGTCCAATGTCTCAACTAGCTACAAACAGGCATTTACCCAAATTATGTCGACTCTATACCTACGGATCAACTAGTAATAGTCTAACGCTTGTCATAGTTACACTTGTGACTAGAACTATAATCACACATATAGTTCATGTAAATGTTTCCATAAAATAGCTTGCTTTCATAAAGGTCAATCCACCATTTGTTATAAACCTGACAATAATCATCTTTAAAACCAACCACCATTCATAAGTTCCATCTTCTCAAAATACTTTCATCAAAAGAGTCTCATAGTATAGTGAAAATCATGACTATGGCTAACATGCCTTTAGTTAGATATTTACCCAACATTATGTAAAGAAAACCACATTTTATAATTCAAGACATAGAATATTGCATCATATCTCAAAGTAGTGAGAGACCCTAAAAATCTCCAAAAGCAAAGTTAGGTCAAAAATCATTTTATACAAGAACAAGTGAACAAAGAGATGATTAGGAGTCTAAAATCATGTTTTTAATATGTATAAGGTTTTAAAGGTTGAGAATGTACTCACAATGTGTGTGCCGCCCTGATTTTTTTTTTCTTCCATAACATAACATCATAAACTTTACATCTGCAGAAGCGTTCTTACAACGACACAATAGCCTAACATTTATAATGGCTATTTTAAGAACTATAACTCTTCATGCGATCACTTTATGTCTTATCCTGATCTTACCTGAGATACAAATATGGAATACGTAAGCTTTAAGCTTAGTGAGCAGTTATGGTTTCATGAAGAAATCGTTTTTCATAAAACATATCATTTTAATGCATGAATAACAATTTAATACACTTCTCATAATTATGCATAATCACATGGATGCATAAAACATTTTCTATAAAAACATCATCTTCTTTTAGTGTGAGATCTCATATGTGTAAGTATGTCATTCTCAACATGATCCTAGATCCCTAGGGTTCCGTGAAGGATCTTCCCCCTGGGGTTTCACAAAGGATCTTCCCCCATGACGTCCTCATTTCTTATACCCCGTCAGGTATTTAACATGGCCATACTTTCACATTTACAAAAAATTTCATATGTCATATGTAAACTACATGTCTTTCTCGATAAAATGCATTATAACCATAACCTTATCTCATGCAAGGCAAGCATGCCAAAACAACATTTCACATGTTCATAATGCATAAAAACATTTATATAACATATAAATCTCATAACGTACTCATCTTGATTGTTTAACTGCAATGCCTAATTTACCACCCTAAAATGAATGTAACTCTCTGATTTATTATTGGTATTTTTTAAATGTGTATTATGAAATGAAATATATGTATGTATTTATAGTATATTGAAAGCATATGAAATGAATTGGAAATGAGTCGACCAATGAAGACCGCGGTTATGAATTGGATTTGAAATTCACAACAAATCTCAAAATTTACTTCTTGCGTATGTTATTTAAATATAAAATATATTAATAAATATAAATATCTTTATTTTTTATATATCATTATCTTTATCGAATATAACTTTATATGTAACCCAAATCTCAATTTGAACATATATTTGGGACCTATGCGATAGTACCTACTCATAGACATGTTATTGTTATACCTTTTTCTGAGTTATACAAATTTTCGTAACCATATTTTGACCTTTTTTATATTTACGGTATCTAGATTTTTCAACATATTTAAATATGAAATTTGGTATAAATCCGATATTTCCATGATCCATAAATGACACATTTCTATCGTTTTGCTCAAGTGACCATAAAATAAAAACTTTATTCTTTTTCGAATCTGAAAATGTCATTATGATCTACGTAAATCGTTGAGTCCAAATATATATGTATTGTATAACTTATAAATCTATTTGGACTCTAAAATTAATAAAAACGATATACTTAATATTAAACCAGTCCTATAAGTAAAACTTTGTCGGTTTTCAAATCTGAAAGTTTTATTGCGATCGTCATAAATCGCTGGTCACAAAAATATATTAGTCGGATTTCATTAAAAATCTATACGAATAGCTATTTTGAGTAAAACGACAAAACCTTTTAAATAGAAATAATATTAAAATATTAATAATATTTAATTATATATATACAAGTAGGATACGTTTAGTCAATAATAAATTATATATATTTTAAATTATTAATTCTATATACTTTAAATTATATTATAATTTATCTTCGTAAATATTAATCAGATATATTTTTCCCTTCTTTATTTCTAAGGAAGATATTTCCTAAATCTTCGAATTACCCCTTTTCAATTATATCAATACTTGATATTAAAAACTTAACTGTTGTATCCAATGTATATATCTCCTTACCGAAAAAAATTTCTTAAATTATCGATCATATATCATCATATTTAACACTTATCTTAAAGATTTAAGATAGTTAAATTGACGTAATTTTGTCACTATTATAATAGTGAAAATAGGGTGTTACAATGTGGGTTTTGGTTAAAAACCTAGAAACCCTAGATCTTGGAGTGAAGATGGAGAAGTGAGATGCGAAATCCTTGAACTCTAGACCTCACCAACTTGAATGATGATGTAAATCCTTGAATAAGTGAAGAAATTGAGCATTCAATGCTTCAAATCGATTTAAATGAAATGGGAGAAGAGGGAGAGTGAGTTGGAGAAAATGGAGGATTGAATGAGGGTCTTGGGGGTCAAAACTCAAATAAATCGACCAGATGCTCTCTCGCGGTTTCCCATGCGACTTGAGGTTGTGGGGAAAGCCGCACGCTACCCTGGAGTCGAAACCACAACGACTTACGCAACAACCCACACAGTCTTAAGCCCGCGGGAAAAGTCGCAGAAGTTGCTATTGTTCCTAATTTCAAGTGTTTTTTATGGGTTTCCCAAATGGTTTCATACCAACGCTTCCATTAAGTAAACCTTGTCTTCTCAATTGGATTTTAAGGTTAAACAGAACAACTTACAAAGGAAAAACTAGGGTGTTACAACATGTGTGAACGTATATGAACATATATATAGTTACTACTTGATAATGTGAAAGTGTATTAAAATGTGAACATATATCTAGGGCTGTAAACGAACCGAACGAACATGAACAGAGGTTTGTTCGTGTTCGTTCATTTAACTTAACTGAACGAACGAACTAACACGAATGGTAAACGAACGAATTTTTTTGTGTTTATGTTCTGTCGTTAAGAAAATATGTGTGTTCGTGTTCGTTTATGTTTATTATTAAGAGCTAAACGAACGTAAATGAAAGAACATAAATGAACATAAATTAACGAACACAGATGAATAAAAAACAATCACCGTTACTCATAATTTCGTTCGTAAAAAATAACATTAAAAAATGAAAACCAGGTAAACTTAAAAGGTATAAAAAATGAATTTTAAATAATTAATTTAATTAATGATTTTACACATTAATGTCATAATATATATATATGGGAGCGATCAAATAGAAACCACTATAATTTTGAAAACCGTGGAAACCCTCGATTTCATTAGTTAAGTTAATGAAATTGTTTAGTTTGATGAAATTGTTTTATATAATTCTTTTATTGATGAAATCGTTGCATATATTTGTGTTTTTTGTGTAAAAATGAAAAAGTTTCATCAGACTGCGAAAATACATGAAACAAAATCAGAATGAGAAAAATAGATGAAACTACATTAAAAAACACAAATATATGAAACGATTTCATTAACAAAAGAATTATATGAAACAACTTGATCATATTAAACAATTTTATGAACCAATTTCATTAATTTAACCAATGAAATTGACGGTTTTTCAAAGTTTTCAATCTAAAATGGTTTCCAATTGAAATCACCATCTCTCTCTCTCTCTCTCTCTCTATATATATATATATATATATATATATATATATACACACACACACAAACAAACATAAATGAACGAACGTTCACGAACGTAAATGAACGAACGAGACCATTGTTCATGTTCGTTCATTTAACTAAACGAACATAAACGAACTTCTCGCCGAATTGTTCATGAACGGTTCACTGAACGATCAGTTCGTTTATAGCCCTACATATATCCGTTAGTGTTCATTTGAAAATGTGAACGTTTAATAGAATGTGAACGTGAATGTTCATTAACGAAATTAAAATTAAAATACACATTAATTTTGTTAAATGAATATTTGTAACCTCCTCCTAATTAATTATTATTTTGTAACTCCCAATCAACCACTCTAACAAGAAAAACATTTTACTAAATTCCATTTCTACCCTTGGACATTTAATGATGAGGTTGAAACCAACAAAGATTGAAAATGAATTTCTATTGATCATGAGTGGTTCATAAAGTTAGTACCATTTGTGAGAGTTAACAAAATAACCTCCCTCTAGTCATCATATATAATTGAAGATACATGGTATAGATGTATGTATCCACGTGTATATATATACATGTAGACTTTGCATCTAAGAAGTGAAATATTCATTTATTTATTAATGTATCACGTATAGATCACTAATATAATATTAAAATATAGACACTACTTTTGTTCTTAAACGATAAAAAAAATACATAACCATGTAGTTCTGACGAAGAGTAAAACAACGTTTAGCTTAATATATGTATGCAGGAAATTACTTTTAAGTAGTAGTTTTCTAACTAGTTTCCTTTAATTTAGTATATGACATAATTTGCAAATATATAGTTATATTCCTCAGGGAAAAGTTAGAATTTAGAAAGGGGTTAGGAAATGTAACACCCTAAAAATAGGGTCAATTTAAAACTTGAAATTTTCGTAATAAAACGTTTATAAATAAAGGAAACCACCCAACAACAGGAAAAAGTAAGCGTTTACAAAACCTGTAAATGGATATGGAAATTAACAACAAACTAATTTAAATCATATTTATCTAGATTATATCGGTTGTCAACCCAAATTCTAAAATGTTATATCATTTGTACGCCTTGCCTCCAAATATATCTATCACCAAAAATGCCTCAACGACCCATCGCTCTTCCCTTAAACGTTGGGCGACTCGTCGCTAAGGGAACCTGTTATACACGTCATTTGAGAAAAAATGTTAGGCTTAACGCCTAGTGAGAACAAACAATTTATATCAATAATTTGTAAATGATTTGGAATACAAATAAAGAAGCTTTCAATGGGTTGGATAGATAAAGTGTAACAAACAACCACATAATAACCTTTCGGTCCAAAAACATCTTGCGATGACGGGGGAGACTCGGTTTTCAAGGATTGTGGCGGAACACAAAAGTAAGTCACTTTCCAAGTTATTGAGCTCACCATACTAGGATCAAGGTCACGAACTCGCCGGCTCGTACTCAGATGTGGGGGAGGGCATCCAACGATCCTAATCATACTCATTCGCTATAATTTACATTTACGACACATGGCTAGTATCCGGTCCTACATAACCGTACCAAGTTGTCTTCCGAGGGTCCAATGTCTCAACTAGTTACAAATGGGAATTATCCCAAAATTAAGCTGACTCTATACATATGGATCACTAGCAATAGTCTAAAACTTGTCACCATTTTATTGGTGACCCAAACTATAATCACACATATAATTTACATTAACTTTACCTTGAAACAGATTATTTTCCTTCACAAGAATTGATTCCACCTTTTGATGTAAATTTAGTAATGTTGCATCATTCAAAATCAATGGCCATTCGTAGGTTCCATTTTCCAAATATCTTTGCTAAATAAATCTCACCATATAGTAAAACCATAAATATAGTTAAAATGCATTTATTCTAATAAAACCATTTATGTAATAAAATCACAATTTTGACTAGGGTGAGTTTGTCCAAGTAGTCAATCCCAAATATATAAACCTACAACATTTTATAACCTAAATCCAATAGCTCATCATCATGTTCCAAGGAAACCAAAACCCTAAAAATCTCCAAAGTATTAACTTAAGTCAAAACCATTTTAACAAGAAATATATGAACAATGAGATGATCAGAAGTCTAAAATCATAATTTTGACATGTATAAGGTTTTTAAAGCTTGTATGAACTCAACTTGTAGAGTTTTATATTGACCCCAACTCTTAGAATGAAGGAGATGTTTTTGCTTAAGCTTGGGAGGGTTTGAACTCTTCTCACTTAGGATTTATACACCTATGAGGAACAATAAATGCCCATGAGAGTGGTAGATGGAAGAAATAAATGAAGATGGAGGGTTTGGGAAGAGATTTACCTTCAAACTGCAGAGAAAAACGTTTCTTACAAAACCCTAAAATCAGATAAATGTTTAAAAGTGAGGCTGCCAAGTTATTTAAGACACTGCACTCGACCGCAATAGTGCCTGACAACAGTGACAATTGTCACAGTCGTTGGCACAATCTCCCGAACGGGGTGCCTCTCGGTACACCTTCCGCGATAGTGTCATGCGATTGTGACAAGTCTCCCCGTTGATACCGAGGAGGTGGTGCCCGGGCCGAGACAATGCCACGCGACTATGCCCCTGGCACTGTCATTGGGCATAGTCGCCCCAATTGTGCCGAACCCGCAAATCTTGGGTTTTCTCGGTCGAACTGCTCGCGGTTGCTTAGAAAGGTATGGGTGCAACTCCTCTCACTAGATTTACATAATTCGAAGGATTAAAACAAAGGAAATAAGAAGTTCGAACACTCACCGAAAATCCGGGTGTTACTAGAAAAATTTAGGATCTCAAATTCTATAAATATTAGAGCATCTCTAATAAATTCTTTTAAATAAAAAATAGAGAGAGAGAGAAAGAGATTTTTTTTTGAAAAGCAATATATATTACTCAACATCAAATAAGTGCTAGCCTAGTGGTAAGGCCCTGGGGGGATAGTGCATGGTATGCCTATCTACCAGGGTTCGAATCCTGGGGGACGCATTTCGGCGATACCCAGACCTTGGGTCGGCCTTCGGGTCCAGGTTTACGGGCATACCAGTCTATGGGTATGCGGGTTCGGTCTTGACCGGACTTGGTCGTACCTGGGCGGGTCCAGTCAATTGAGGCTGGACCGGGTCACCGCGGATTAGTCGGTGTTACCCAATTGGAAGCCCGGATACCGCGGGTGCGTGTGTGTGTGGGCATAGCCCAAGTTGTCGTACAAAAAAAAATATATATTACTCAACACTTACAATGACCCAATGGGAGGTCTGCAAGAAACAGACAACCCATTGATAATCAACACCATTCACGTAGCACAGTTTCGAATGCAACAAACTTAAAAAATACAGGAACAAGATGAAATCAAAATACAAATAAACAACTGCATAAGCATCTGCATATTTGCCTAAAACAACTGCTATAACCGATCCCTCGACACACCAAATCCGCTCCAAGCCACCTCTAAAATTGCTCCAGATTACCAACGGTCAAACGTCGAACTCAGACTCGAGAACCGGACCTATGTGCCGAAGATTACAGCTGCTGAAACAGTGCAACAACCTGAGCAATAAAATTCCAACGTTGTCTCGAGACCACCGATGAGCGCACTACAGGCTGTCGTAGTTCGAAAGCCGATCACGAGCATTCCTCTGGAGCGTCCACCCACCTAATCCTTTCGAGATTGGCACCACGACACCGTTTGCCAATCCATTCGAAACTCATCCGTTGCAATTCCACGAATCTGTCCGCCATCTTCCTTTTATCAATTTTGAACACGATTTGGTTTCGATGCATCCAAATCAAGTAAGCCACACACCAGACTGTTTCTGTCCAGAATTTAAACCTCGAACCGTTGTCGTTCGGTGCCAACTCCACTAAGGGGCCGTTTAATAACCGCTTACCCGGTAATCTCTTACCAAGTCACTTACCTTACCGGATGAACATTACAACTACCGAGAATCTTACCCGGTAAGAACGATGGCAAGGGCCAAAAGTCTTACCCGGTAAGTGTGGGCGGCAAGTCTTACCGGGTAAGAACTTACAAGGTATATTGTTGCATATGATGCCGTTTAAATGAACTAGAATCTTATGCGAGAAGTCAAGTGAAAATGTTAATTTTTACCGGTAAGCACTTACCGGGTAAGCATTTGGGTAAACGGCCCCTAAGTCTTGTAAATTCGAGATGTTCTCGTTCTTGAAATTCCACCATCTTAGCACCATTTGCCATACTTTTGCTACCTCTTGACATTTTACTAATGCGTGATTCACCGACTCCACTTCTTTCTCACATCTTGGACATAACACCGAGTCTAAATCCATCCCCATTTTTCCTAAGACCTCCCTACATGGTAACCTTCCTATTTTTGCTTTCCAATAGAAGATACACACTTTCTTTGGAATCGCCTTCGACCATTTAGTAACCTCATATTGTTCCCCATTTCCTTGAGACTTTGAACCGTAAATGACCCATGTTCCCCCCCTTCCATCCATTTGACACGATCCTTTGAATTGATTTTTTGTTTCAATAGACTCCTCGAATTAAAATAGATAAAATTTTAAAGAGATTATAACATTTTCCAAACTTAGAAAACTTCTTAAAAATAATTGTTTAGCTGAAAAAAAATGATTTTTTTATTCCACCAATTATCTTGTAAAATACAAGTTTAGAAAATAGAAATAATAGTTTACTAAGGTGCCGTTTGTTTTTTAAAAGGTTTAAAGTCTGAAGTCTTATTTTAGTTATGATTAATAAGAGGTGGTGTGTAAATAGGTCTGAACGATTCAGACTTAAAAGTCATTAAGAGTTTTTTTTTTTAAAACAAACAACCCCTAAGTGTATTAATTATGTTTTAATAAAATTTAATATTAAAAAAAAGCTATTAAAATTAAAGGTAATTCTTTTTAAATAATTTTTGATGGTCCATTTTAAATAATTTTAAAAAAGTATATTTAAAGATACTCGTACAAACTTGCAATTTGAACCATTATTGACTGCCCCCACTTCGATTTGACGGGGGTTTGTTGGACGCGAACGTCACCCTTTACAGACTATACAATATTATAACTTATATCCTTTATTATCTTGTCTCCGTTTGTTCAAAGTCATGGTCAAATGGTTTTAAATTTGTATTAAGTTTAATAAATTAATTAGTATTTGGGTCCAACATTTAAGAACAAAAAATATCAACACATGAATTTGTAGTAATAACGTGTATATAGAACTACTTAAGGATTATGGTTGTTATTTTTTACATGAGGAATAAAACTTTTTTCATGAATACTTGTTTCTGTTTATTCTAACCGATTTCGGCCACATTGTCAATAAAAAAAGAAATTATGTAACCACATATTTCCTTTTATTTTGCATTTCTATTATTTATGAAATGACGTAAAAGTACCAACATTCCTTTATTTTACAAAACATTTATTTTAGTCGGTAAATATACATACATATATATATATATATATATATATATATATATATATATAAGGGCAGGTTCAAACGAGAAGCTAAACATTATGCGAGAATGCGAGAATTGTTTAATCATATATGATTAAACACATGTTATATTGGCAATACATAGATGTTTAATCATACATGATTAAGCACACCGTCAGGCCATGTAATCATATATGATATCACACTTCTCGCCTTCTGACAAAATGTTTAACTTCTCGCATGATCCTCTCTCTCTCTCTCTCTCTCTCTCTATATATATATATATCTATCTATCTATCTATCTATCTATCTATCTATCTATCTATCTATAGGAGAGGTTCAAATGAGAAATGCTAAGTGTGTGATAAATAGAGAAATGATCTTAGTCCTTCATCTGGTTAACATTTACGGCTTTAACCGTGAAACACCGGATAATTCATCGGATGGTCTGCAGAAAATAGAGGGGCATGTTTGTAACTTTTACAAATAGACGATAAACAAGTTCACATATGAACTATACGTTCAAACGTGAATCAATTAATTAGTTCATATGTAAATCACAAAGATTCATATGTGAATATGTTAATTAGTTCAACCGATTCACATATGAACCTACAGTTAATTAGTTCATATTTAAATCACAATGGTTCATATGTGAATTATACGGGTTCACATATGAACATACAGTTCATATGTGAATCACACAAGTTCACATATGAACTCGACCTGCGTATTTGTAAAACTTACGAAATTGTCCTTCTATTTTTGAAATAGCCGCAATTCTTGACTAGTCAAAGCCCGCAATTCTTGACTAGTCAAAGCCCGCAATTTTTTACCAGTCAAATCCAATCTTTACCGTATGAAAGATTGTGATTACTTCTCTATTTTTCACACTTAACATTTATCATTTGATCCTATGGCTATATATATATATATATATATATATATATATTTGTTTAAAAAAAACAAGTCAATTTAGTAATTAATATAAATATTTTGGTTACTACTCTTTGTTTTTTAATATGAATACTTTCCAACAATTTAGTTTGCCTTCTTAGTAATTTATGCATTTTGATACATTTTAAACTTTTGTTATAATAGTAGGTTTTTGAGCCAACTTACGCATACCTCGATCAACCCCAAAGGCCATGAGGACAAGCAGAAAATCCCCAATGGTCTTGCAGGACTCAAACCGGTGATCTTTAAGAAAATTCTCCAAACTCAAACATTTATTTATCATATCAAACATCATAGAAAATATATTGATATCAGAACATCTCCAACATAATAATAAAATAAAGATTTTGAAGTTTTATTTGTTTTAACATAACGTCCAAAACCTTTTTCAAAATGTAAATAATAGGGAGAAATTTCTCAGTTATTGGAAGAAGAGAAATAACTTTTTGAGATCATAAAATTAATAAGGGTCTGTTTGCTAACATCTTAATGAGCTTAATGAGACTCACAACTTAGGGTGTGTTTACTTGTGGCTTAATGAGCTTAATGATAAAAATGACGTATTCACGCAGATGTTTGGGGTGTTTACATGTGGCTTAATGGCTTATTCGCACAGACAAAATCAACTTATTCGCTAAGTAGGTAAATGGTGTGTTGTCCCCATTAAGACAAAAGTTTGATATTTTTACCCTTAATAAAAAATAAAAGATATTAGTAACCCTTTTTTTTGGTAATCGTGGGTTTCCGGGCCACATGGAGGTTCTGTAACACCCGTAAATTTCGGTAAGTAAATGTCACCCGGACATTTCTGTGACTTGTAAACAGTAGGGTTTTGTTGGGGAATGCATTGTTTAAAGTCCCTCGGAGTATCGGGAGTATTGGCGTTTAAAAAGTCGGATTTTTGGAGTTCGGGGGCACCCGGGCGACTATGCCAGCGATTGTGCCAGAGGGCACAATAGCCTGGCACAATCGCCAAAGCTTGAGCATCCACGGTACATTCCTGGCGATTGTGCCAGCGATTGTGCCATGGCACTATCGCCTGGCACAGTAGCCTACGGGTACCAGTGGGTTAAATGTTGCGATTTTCACCATTTCTTCTCATTTTATCATTTCTATCTTCTTCCCTTTTCTCTCCCGAACCCTAAAACCGAACCCTAACCCATTTTAATGGTTTTCCCCCTTGAACCACATGATTCTTCATCATCTAACTAGTTGGAACCTTGAACCACAAAATCTCCATCTTCATCTTCCTCATCAAGTTCATTCGGGTGGGAGCTCCGGTTGAAGTGTTGGATTGGGTGTTCTCGGAAGTCTCTTTGTCTTCAAGGGTAAGTTTTCTTGTGATAAGTTTATAAATGCTCCATTGATGGCTTCTTAGTGTTCGGTTTCTCAAATCTTGGATGTGTTGGTTTTGGAGAAATTAGGGTTTTGATCTCATTTGGAGATTTTGGTATATATGTTTGGGAAATGATTCTAAGTGATTGATTATATGTTTTGATGGTTGGAAACTTATGGATCTAGGTTCTTGGAAGTTTTGCTTGAAGATTCAAGTTTCTTCAAAGAAGCTCAAAGTGGGGTAAAATCTAGATTTAGCCTAAATCTAGCAAGGTGAGTTCAAATTGATTTGTTAAAACGGTGTACATGCCAAAATGTGTATTTTGAAGTAAAAAGGTGTTTTACTTGGTATTTGTTAAAGTGTGAGTATTTTGATAAGTTTTCATATTTGGTAAACTGGGGTTGTGTTAACCTCATAAAATGCTCATATTTGGGTTCCTAGCAATTTTGCACAAATAGAGTCCGTTTCATGGGTTATGCATCTTTGATGATTTTTGTACCAACAAAGTCTATTTCAAGTTATATGCATTTTGGGTATATTTGCATTCATAAAACCGTTGGAAAATCTTTGGTCCCAAAACGTGTTGAGTTTTGGGTTAACCACATCTTTGGGGTACGTGTCTTCATAAACGTTGTTTAAAGGCATTTCATTATTCGGAGGACGTTAATTGTTGGTCAAAAGGCTTTTGAGCATTTTAGCTCGGTACTGGCGTAAATGAGTATTGAGGACACTTGTCCGGATTTAATGGCTCGATTTAGAGTCCAAAAATATGGTTTACATCTCAATGCATTTTATTGTAAATTCATTATAAGTACAGGCTCGAGTGTTGTAGTCATTCATGAGTAGTCATGTATTTTTAGACTGTGTTGCATTGGATCCATAGGCACGTCAGTCAGTCTTATTTGATGGTCAATTGGGTGGTACGGGGTTGGACTCTGGGACTCATATTTTATGACCGAAACTTGACAAGGAGGGACTAGGAGGGTTGAGTCTGGATAGTGCTGCCTGGGCGGTGAGTACTATGACCCCCCCCCCCCCCCCGTCATTTCATTATTGGGGAATTTCCTTTGTTGTAGTCCCCGGGGCCTTTTGGGGTGGAGTTCTTTGTAACGGCCACCAAGGTCAACTACCTCTCATAGTGAACTTGTCAAGAGGTCGTAGGGGCACTTGGGCCGCGGGTCGTGAAGTGTCATGCAATCAACGTTGTTGAGTGGCATACTTTTGTGTTCCTCCGCTCTCAACGGATACGGGTACCCCCCGTTGTCGGCCCGTTGCATTTTGGATATTTAATTGTCCACACTTTAATAATTGGATTTCATTCTATTTTATGGTCGTGTGAGTATTAATTCGAGTTACAGGTTTTCAATGACGTACCATATCTTTACGAATTGTTTTCCTTTATTTAAGGGTCGAGTATCACGTCACGCCCATGTGTTGGGTGTTTTGGGATATGAAGTATTATTCACCTTTTCACAAACTGAGCGTCAAACTATGATCCCGTTTGGGTGAGTTATGCGTTGCATCATTTTATAAAGAAGGGGTGTCTGGGAGTATTGTCTTTAAAATGCATATTGTTGGTAAATGAGTTGTTCTCTTATTTCAAAGTAAATCATTTTAAAGGATCATGATTATAAGTTACAATGTTTCCATTTTACGCTTTCCTCTATAATCATGATATAAAACTCTTGAACTCACTAGGCGTTAGCCTAACCTTTTTATTTGTCGGCATGTGCATCAGGTTTCATCTCGGGATTAGTTCTAGCGACACCGTGGAGTGATGAGTGCTAGTTGTGTGCTCGATGAAGTGATTTAGCTTGATGAAGTCTTCCGCATTATTATTGGAGATAGCGATTTGGTATTGGGTTATAGTAACACTCGACTTTAGTTAGTCTTATTGTAAGACTTTAATTATAAGGTTGATGGTTCAACCTAGAAATGTATTTCAATTATGGACTGGTAGTAAGAGATTTATTATCCTTTAAGGTATTGTTGAAAGTTTTTCATTAGTCGCTCTTTCCAAATTTGAGGGTGTTACAAGTTGGTATCAGAGCTTAATTTTGAGAGATTTAGGTATTGATTATTGGATGCCTAGACTCAAACTAGCGTTCTTATAAGTGATTGAAAATGAAGTTGCACATTAGGCACCTTAAGATAAGATATGTTGGAGTTGATCGAGTCGCTAGAAACGGGAAATTTGTCAAGGGTCGCAAGGATGATCATGTATGGTACGTTCATAATGGCACCTGGCCAGTGTTATGCTGAACCTACATATTACATGTGCATACTTGAACTACCTTGGTATGATGATCGTTGAGGTAGTGAGAAAGTTTCTAAGCGAGTAATTTAAGGAAAGGTTGATGTCTATAGCAATGTTGCATTGAACTGATAGTTAAGTGCGATGAATGCATTAAGTTGATCATCTTGGGTCAGAATTATTAGTTGGATTAAAACTATAAGTTTGTTAGACCGATTCTATTTCGAGGAGAAATTGTAAGTTAACCAAATTAGTGGGTTTGTGGCTCTAAGATGTTTGATACTTCCAGATGACAATAGTGTGTCGGGTCATTGGGAAGTATAGTCCTATGATGCCAAGTGCCGATCAAATTAATGCACCAAATTTATTTCTAAAATAAAATTTGCATAAATTGTACTTGTGTTCGTAAAACATAAAGTGTTGGTGTTTTGCATTATAAGGTTTTGCTGAAGCATGTAGCATTCACCAGATTTTAAACTGTGAGCTTAAGCATTCATGAAAATGTTTTGTTGCACGTAATTGCAAATTGTTATAAAAAATCTCTTTATTCACGTCTCTTGTTTAACGCTATTTGTGGATATTGTAACATCCATGTTTTAATGTCATTTGAGTATTGGGCAAGTAGCTATGATATTTTAACCTAGGCATTGGATCTCCTCCACATATGTCAATGGTTTTAAAGGAAAAGTTATTCCCACGCTTTGAGTCGGAACTTCTTGAGAAATTCAGTTTGTGTGAGTTTTGTTGAAATTTCATGGAGTATTGTTTTATGCGATGTCTTTTATGCGTGAGTTTTAATTTTGCTTCTTTTAAGCTTGCGAGTTATTTAGCGTCGTGTCCAATGTAAATTTTGTAAAGCACTATTTTACCTTTCATTTCAGTAAAAGGAGGAAACTCATAAAAGTTTAATATTTTAAACGTATTGTCGTTTTACACTTTTGTAGGGTAATGAAAGTTTGACGCCAATTGGTTTTCACGTTAGTAAGTCTTATGAAAATTCAGTTGGGTTTAGGGTGTCTCGTCTTACGTCATTTTGCGTTGCGTAAATAATTTTGAGAACATGTGCATATGCATCATTGTGTGCGTTAAAGGTTGAATATTATACAAATGTCATTCGTTGCATGCTTTTTGCATTTGGATTTAATTTTAACGTCGGTGTGCGTAAACGTGAAAAAGGTCTTCGTTATTTCAAGCAAGACTTTTGTTCTAATAGGTATTCAACCATCCATTTTTTTACTGATAGAAATTTCTGCAACACGTTTATCGAGTCAACAACATCCTTATCGTTGAAGTTTTGTTGGGCCAAATGTGTAATTATGCGATTTAAAGCTTTAAACTCGATTGGAAATCTTATTTGCATTCCCATTATCTTACCGCCTTTGGGGAACGAACTGCTGCTTATGGGGTTTGTTGAAAATTCTTTTGCCACAACGTCTTTTGGTTAAAGAGGCAGAATTTTAAAGTTAAAATTGTGAAATTCTCGTTTGGAGTTGTACAAACATTTATTACACGTGTGGTGGTGCAAGAACCTGTTTTCACGTTTATAGTGTAAATTGTTGCGCATGTTTTATTATTGTCTTTATTAACGTAAGTATTGAACAAATGTGTTTTTGGAAATAGTTTTATATGCGCTGTGTTGATAACCAATCTTGAAACCTATCGGTTGAACGGTAGTGTATTTTACCGCACGCCTAATTGTTTAACCGTTTATGTATTTGAAAGTTTTATAAATTTCAAATTGGCATATTGGTCGAAAAACCTTGAACTCTTTAGGCCTATAGACTTAAACCCTGGCGTAAGAACAGTTGTAATTAGGGACTAAGGGAGTCCTTGGGATTTGAAGCGTCGGATGATCCGACTCGCGGTCAACCTTTATATTTTGGGCGTGGAGCTTTTGGAATCTGTGTGCGTTTGTATTATGGAAATAGTAGATTTAAGTTCCCCAGTTATTAAGGAGTGATTTTATGTTTCGGTAATCTTGCGACTTAAAGTTTTAGGTATTTGTGGGCGATTAGATTGGGTTCAATTTGGTGGGTTGCTCGTCGGTGTGACACCATGGATTATGTGGTTGGTGTACCGTCTTAGCGGGTTCCGCGATGAAAGGAAATCTTAACTCTCAGTTAAGTGTCAACCTTAGAACGACAATCCGTCTGGGATGGAATTTTGGGACGGGATGTCCACATTTTCAAGGTCATCGTTTAGTCCTAGGCGTCGACTTGTTTTCTTGAGGTAAATGGATCTTGGAATGGATGTATGCAACCCGGTTGGATTATGGAAAATAGTGACCTTTCGGTGATGGGTTTTGAAAGGAGTTTGGGTATTGAGGATTGAGTATAGGTGTTCCCAAGCATTCCTGTGGTGATAAGGATGTTACTTTAGGAATGTTGTGAGATTGGTGTTGGGACGGAGTTGAGTGTTAGCCGAATCTGGGTTACCCAGTTTCTTGAATGACGCATTGGTGCGTCTTGGGAGGACAACTTTATCAACATTAGGAATGGATCAGTTGGAATCTGAGGGTTTTGGGAGTTTGGTGACGATCCTTGGTTTTGGGTTCGGAACCGTGTAGATCCGCAGGGAATTGATTGGTGAAATGTTAAGGTCACGAACTACCCTAAAGGTAGTAATCGTCATTCTAAGGTTGGGAGACGACCGTAACTTTGTGGGTAAAAGGTTACTCTGGAGAGTTAAGTGTTCGCTCGGTTATGAGTATGATGTGCCCAAGAGGGGCAACATATGTGTGTATCAGTACAAAGGCCCTGATAGTGGGTTAAGGGAAATCCTTCTGCGGGCAAAGTTTCATGGGAATCTAGATTTCGAGGACGAAATCATTCTAAAGTTGGGAGGATTGTAACACCCGTAAATTTCGGTAAGTAAATGTCACCCGGACATTTCTGTGACTTGTAAACAGTAGGGTTTTGTTGGGGAATGCATTGTTTAAAGTCCCTCGGAGTATCGGGAGTATTGGCGTTTAAAAAGTCGGATTTTTGGAGTTCGGGGGCACCCGGGCGACTATGCCAGCGATTTTTGGATTTTTGGATTTTTGGATTGTTGGGGATGTGCCAAAGCTTGAGCACCTACGGTACATTCCTGGTGATTGTGCCAGCGATTGTGCCATGGCACTATCGCCTGGCACAATAGCCTACGGGTACCAGTGGGTTAAATGTTGCGATTTTCACCATTACAATAAAATGCATTGAGATGTAAACCATATTTTTGGACTCTAAATCGATCCATTAAAATCGGACAAGTGTCCTCAATACTCATTTACGCCAGTACCGAGCTAAAATGCTCAAAAGCCTTTTGACCAACAATTAACGTCCTCCGAATAATGAAATGCCTTTAAACAACGTTTATGAAGACACATACCCCAAAGATGTGGTTAACCCAAAACTCAACACGTTTTGGGACCAAAGATTTTCCAACGGTTTTATGAATGCAAATATACCCACTGGTGACGGATTAACCCAAAAACATTGTTTCCGTCTTTTCTCGATCCGTCATTACCGGTGACGGATTATTCCACCGCTTTCCAGTTCCCTTCCGTTGCACCTTCCGACGACTACTTCCTCTTTGACATCCCTTACTTTCACCGTGTAATTCATCGCCTCTTCAACTCTGAATATTCCTCTCCTTCCACCACTGCTACCACCTCTCGACACCATTCCCCTGCATCCAAATCCGCCATTGAAGCTATCACTTTGGTTAAGATCACAGCATCTATGAATATATGGCTTAAAAATAAACAACAATTTATAAAATAACTTATAATTCATATTCAAGGGTAAAATTGGTCATTTCTGTTATTCAGACTGTTAATTCAAATAAAAAAGTAAACAACAACATCAATTTATCCAGACAGACAAGTTTATCCAGACAGACAAGTTTATCCAGACAAACACATTTATCCATGTAGGACTCAATGGAAAATTTGGTAAACACCCCTTATTCGATCAGCTATACATGACTGTTTGGTTGTGGCTTAATGATATAGAAATTGACTTATTCAATAAACTTCTAGGGGCAACTTTGTGCAGAAAGCCAATTTTTTCCAAACCTGTCATTCCCAATTTAAAAACACATCATTCCATCTAGGAAAAAAAAAACAAATAAAAACCTTCAAAATATATGCAAACAAATTAATCCAAACAGACAGTTTTATCCATACAAGACTTAATGGAAAACCAACTAAATAGCCCCTACAATACATTAAGAGTATTTGCAATGGATTCTCTAAAATAGAGATTTTATGGATTTTTGCTTCAATAATTAATTCAAAACCTTCTCCAAAATAGAAAAAACATGAGAGAGTATGAAATTTACCAAATACGAAGAATTCTTAAAAAATGATTGCTTAGAACAATAAATGATTTTTTAATTTCTCCTACCAATGAGTAAATGTTTAGGAAAAAGAACAAATATTTATGAATTGTATTTAATATTATAATAATGTAATTAATTTTGTAATATCCTAAAATGGAGAAGTTTTTTTTTGGGTAACCGTGGGTTTCCGGGCCAGCTTACGCGCACCGACTAATCCCCAGGAGACCACGAATGGCCTGGAGTCATCGCAGGTGAACCACCATGGCCACAAGAACTTTGGCAGCGCCTGGATTTGAACCCTAGGTAGATGAGATCTTCCACTACATCCCCCAAAGGCTTTACCAGTGCGCCACAACTCAAGTGGTTTAAAATGGAGAAGTTATTGAAGATGAATGTGACTTTTTTTACAAATTTTGACTTTTAATTCTCCGGTTTAGAGAATCTGTTCCAGATGCTCTAATTGGTTTTTAAATTTTCAGCCAAAAAGCAGATGCTTAAACCCGTCAAAATCCCATTTTCCAGTTTTTAACCTGTTTCTATGCAAAAAATAACCGAGTTTTTTTGCACATTTTTTAATTGCTAGCGTGTTAAAATCATTATGTTTGTCCTACAATATAATGACCTGCACATGATGTGTTTGTAGAAAGGGTTTGAATACAAATACAATAAATTTCCACTTTTGATTTCTTATTTGATTAAAACATAAAATTACGTATTTGTTGCGGAAGCTATCTAGGAAGGTAAAACACGAACCTAAACAATCTGACTGGTAACAAATTTGCTAACATTGAAAGAGAAGCGGAAGAAAGTTCTCTTTCAAATTAGAATAATTAAGGTAGTCGTTCAGGTATTGACACCGATTTTGCCTAAGAAGCTATCACAAACAAGTTCAATAAAAACGGGTGAATAACACTAATGACAAGGGTAGCTTTTTATAGCCGCCATTGTATTAAATAATATCTTCCAACTTTAACATGTGTATTAATCTGATTTGGTGATCCAAGCATGTTTATACTCTTCACTTCAGTCTTTGCAGTTGATGTATACACTTGTTAACCCATCTCATCATTTGAATGCAGAGGAACAATAAATAAGTATGGCACTAATACAATAGTGTTTTAGAACTTAATTTAACTGACATGTTTTGCATGTTCCCATATTAAGTAGTAGTTTGGGAGAGTTGGTGAGACAAACCTTGTTGTACAAGTTTGCACTCAAAATTCGGCTTGCCAGTAGTAGTATTTATCAAACTACTGGTTGATTTTATATTGTATTGACGTTCTTTCTGCTAAATGAGAAACCGGTTCACTTTGTTGACGATATTGACCTCAATTCAACTAGTCTTCGATTTTGTTGAAGGCATTTTTCTCTTTGCATAAATACAGACAATAACCACAAGGTTTGTGGTGTACTGGCAACGGCTTGGGGGGTTCATAGCGCCTGCCCAAGTTCGATTCCAGGCACTTCCAACTTGTGGCCACTGGGGATAAACTTAGAGTTGCACGCTTAGTAGTCGGGCCAAAGGCCCAACTTTTCCAAGGGATTAGTCTGGGCCAAAAGTACAGGATACCCTTATCAAAAAAAATATAAAAAAAATACAGACAGTTACAAGACTTTTGCAAGTAAAAATCTTATTTTTGTCTATTCCGAAATACAAGCTATAGACCGGATTCCAACTATAAATCCGATAGATTGAAGTATCAGATACTTTAGTCTGATTTATTATTTGGGTAAGTCTTTGATCAAATCTAAGATTTGATCCTACAAAATATTATTAGTTAGAGATCCGATAATGACTCTTATTCAAAGCCTTGAACTATATGATTCTTCTTTACAAAGTAAGGGTTCAAATGATAGATTGTTTGAGTTATATCTAATGGATGTTGTTCATCGAATGCGCTCATTACAAGACAAGTGTTAAGAATAAATTTAAGTATTGGGTTGGATTCTAGTTGTATTATTTACAAATCCGATTGTTGAGACCAACACATTATTTTATAAGAAGTTTGTGTGAAACTTTATGGACAACGTATTAATTATTTTAATAATATAATTTATATATAAATTTAAAAAAGAGAGTAAATTACGGATTTGGTCCCTTTGGTATGTCATTTATTACAGCATTGGTCCTTTATCTTACTTTATTACAAAAAGAAGCTTACACATATGTAGTTTGTACCGGATTTGGTCCCTCACACTAACGGCTATCTATAATTTCTTTAAGTATAAAGGTAAAATAGTCAATTTACTTTAGTTTTTTCATTTTATGATTATTTAATTACTTTAATAATTATAGATTAGGGTTGGGTTCATGTGAGACCAACCTGTTTTCGTGAGACCCGTGAGACCATAAAACAACACTAAAACTTCACAACGATTCATTGTGAAGGTACGAAAAACAGCGAACCTTCACAACAAAAACACTGTGAAGGTTTACCTTTACAATACCTTCACAGTCTTTTGCTGTGAAGGTTTAGTGTTATTTTTGTGGTCTCACGAGTCTCACGAAAATGGTCTGGTCTCACGTGATCTCAAGTCTTATAGATTATGTATTATCATTACATTTATTATTATATATTGCATAAATTAGTTTGGGTTATGCCTGAGCATTAGACATGTCGGATTGGGTCGAGGCCCAAAATCCAAAACTCGATCGGATATCGCGTGATGGGTAAGATCCTCGAAATCCGACCGAATGTTCTTCGGCTTATTCGGGTATCGGGTGGTCGGGGCGCGGGTTGGGGATTCAGGTGAACAGTGAAGTGGAGAACTTTGCCCCGACATTTTACCTCCTCTTTCTTTCCAGTCGCCTTCTTCCCAAATTTCCTCCATTGACGACCTCAAATAACTCTCCAAATTCCCATTATTCTACATCTATAACTCTAATTCCCTTCGTCTACTTGCTCTTGATTTGATAAAACAAATGTTGAATTTCATTTCAAACTCTCTAACTTGAAGCTTCCTTCCCTGATTTGGTTAGTGTTTGTTTCAGTAAAAGGAGAGTGAACAGTGAAGTAGAGGACGTACAGTAACTCAGTAAGAAGAAGTCGGCGATAGTGCGATTATGAAGAACTGTGGGAGTGGGACTGTGGGTCGCCGGTGGTTGGAGTTGAGACTTGAGAGAGACGTCGCCGGTGGCTGGAGTAGTCGAGACTCGAGTGGCGGTGCGGTGTCGATTGTCGAGAGAGTGAGAGAGACAACAGAGAGGAGGTCGAGTCGATTTGGTTTTTAGATTTAGTATTTTAGGTAATTAGATTTAGATTTTAGGTTTATAAAAATAGATTTTTTTAAAATAAAATAAAATAAACTTCGGGTCGTCGGACAGGTCGTGTAGGGGATTTGGATACCCACCTCGATCCGTAATACCCGCAAAAGAATTCGGGTTTGGGGGTTCGGGTATTCGGCTATGTGTTTTTCGGGTTTTTCGGGTCAGGCGGGGTTTTTAGGTCAGTCGGGTTTTGCTCACCACTAGTTTGGGTTTCATCGCCCCTGGAAACAAAATTGACGCTCCCTCCCCCTCTTTTCTCACATCGTCAGCATTTAACTCCTCCGGTCGTTTCCGAGTCTGGTGCTCGAAGGCCCCTCTATCATCGTTGGCTTTCCATCTCTCTCCTTCCTTGTTTATGCACCTCACGCCAACCTCTATCATTGTCCATCATCTCCACCATCAGATTTGGTTCCAGTTTCAAATATGGTGCCTGAAACATCAAACCAACATTGTCCCTCATCTCCACCATCACCAAGCAAATGGGAAGGGGTTATAGGCTTGGTAAATTATGAATCTGGTCATTTGTTATGGAACAACTTTAGTAAAATATAATTAATTGAAAAAAATGGTAAAATAAAGAAATAAAGGTAAAAAGACCATAATGTCTTTGGTTTTAACAGAGAAAGTGGACGGTCGTTAGTATGAGGGACCAAATCCATAACAAACTGCATACGTGGAGGGTTCTTTTGTAATAAATGAATATAAAGGAACAAATCCGTAATAAATGAAATACTTGAGGGACCAAATTCGTAATTACTCAAAATAAAATATTGAAGTTTAATCATTTTTTCTTTATGAAAATTTTGACTTCTTAGTATTTTGTTTTGAAGATATTTAAGATTTTCTTGAGATGTCGATAAATGATTGGTACCGGTAGGTTTAGAAATGAAGATGCATTAAAAATCATGATTTTATTAATTTAATTAAAAGACACGTAAAGAATTGGGCCATTGACGATGATTAATCATAAAATTACACGTTAATTAAGAAGGTGTAGTTAAAGTTCAACCATTTTCCCATCCTTTTGGGAACTTTATGGTAACCCATCATTAATTTCCCTACCTACAAAACCATTTTAAACAAATTATTCTTACAATTATTTATTTACATATAGTCAAAATCCGAGTTATTTTTTTATAGTTTTAATGTATTAATTTTGATACAAAAACATTTTGTTTAAAGACACTCATTTTTAGTAAAGATTAAAAAATATAGATTCTTATCAAACTAACTTTTACAATTCAATGTCGTGTTCTACATTTAGGGGTTGTTTGTTTACCTCTTAATAGTTCCATTAAGAGGCAATCTCTGAATCGCTAAGAGATGAATTTTGTTTGGCAAAAAAAATATGTCTCTTAATTGTTCTAAAACTCTCTTAATGATTTTGTATCCTGGACCTCTCTTAACCCTTAAGCACGCTAATCTCATTCTGAAAAATTACAAAACAACCTTATTTCACTTTGAACAAGTGCTTATTAATCATTCTGACCACTTAATCATTCTGCACCAAACCATTCTGCAACTGCCAAACAACCTCCAAATCATATTGTTGTATTTCAATACTATTTATTAAGTTAAATAAAAAAGTTTTTGTAAAAAATTAAGCCTACCTTTTTAAAGGTGAAGTAATGATTTCTCTATTTAGAACATCTTCAATGGAAGGTTCCTATAAGTAGGGATAAGATCGAGACTGTACCGAAACCGAACCGGTTGGTACCGAAAAAAATAGGGACTAAAAACCGGTACTGAATACCGAACCGTATGTACCGGTTCGGTACCGGGACGGGAAAATCGGTACTAGTACCACTTAGGACCGGAATTAAGAAATGTGTCAAATATATATCAAAACCAATCGCAAACCAAAATATATTCATAATGATTCAAATGTGTTTCAAAATCAATCCCAAACAATAAAAAATTTAACAATCAAAAGTTCAAACCAAGCAAAAGTTCAACAATCTTCGATATTCTTTTATGCTTTTCCTTTTCCGTTTTGTTCGTTGATCGACTCTTCAATTTCTATATATACAAAAAGAAACAATTATAGTTAATATCAACAACAATCAAGAAACAAATAAAGTTAATACTAAGTTACTAACATAATCCCGAATCCCGAATCCGTCGGTTTTTTTATGTGAATGTAGGGCCGATTTTTTTACGGTGATAATTTTTTTTGGAGAAGAGTAGGTACTTATAGAGAAAGTTTGGGTTGTTTAGGAGATTATTTAATTTGATTAGGAAAAGATAAGCTTTATAATATTAGGAAAAGATTGCATAATCAAATAAGCTTTAAAATTCCCGATTCGGTTTCGGTATTTTCGGAAAATTCCCGGTACCGAATACCGAATTTTCATAATAGTTGGAACCGAATACCGGACCGAATATATGGTACCGGTACGGTACCGCTTCAGTTCGGGAAAATGGTCCGATTTGCTCATCCCTACCTATAAGCAAAATGTAAAGGTTCATGTAAGAACTACTATTTAAAAGAGTTACTATAAAAACCTTATAGTTTTTGAGTTCTTGTACAAAAACCCTGAACTTGGTATCAAATTATGAAGTGACATTTTATTAGTTTATATATATATTTTTTGACCTTATAAGTGAAGTTCTTAACTTGATATAAAAACTATAATTGTGAACTCTTGTCTAGGTTCTTAATTTGATGAGTTTGGAGTGATGTAACAACAAAAAAATTTATAAAAGGTAGGTTTTTATAAGAACCTTTATTGAAGATGCTCTTATTATCGCAAGAGTCTTACTGAATTTCTTTATTTGGACATTTTTTGATAAAATTAACTGGATCATATTATTAACTGATAATTCAACCATGTGGATCGAACCAAATCTCAATCTCCTTTTGGTTTGTAATAGATTTATAATGATTCCTGTAACACCCTTAAATTTGGAAAGATCAACTAATTTAAAATTTACAATTACACCTCAAAGAATGGACAAAACTTCATGTGACAAGTCCGTACTTAAAATACGATTCTAGAATTCTCTATCAACAACACAAATAAAATCTTACATAGAGACTAACTCAAGGTCGGATGTTACTAAACGCAAATACAAGTTGCTCTTCTCAACACTAAAGTGGAAGACTTCACCAAGTCACTCACTTTTGCACAAACATCTAACACTCATCACTTTGCAGAAACGCTAAAACCAATTCCCCCACCGGAACCTGATGCACATGCCAACAAATAAAAAGGTTAGGCTAACGCCTAGTGAGTTCAAGAGTTTTCAACATGAAACAAATACATTTGTTAAATGAAAGAGTACAGTTAAATCGTAATTTTTCAAAAGGATTTACTTTAATTAACAAACGACTCATTTTCCAATAATTCGCACCTTTAAAGACACGTAACCCAACACAGACATTCCTTGGTAAAACAACTCCAATCTCGAACTCACCCAAAACGTGAATAGTAATTAAACACCCAATTTGTAAAATTACGGACAAGACTTTTTTTCTCGAAACACCCAAACACGGGAGGGCATAATACTTGGCCCATAAATCATAAATTAAATCCGTATTTAAAAAACGCCACCGAAAACATGGATAATAAAATATTACTATTTAATACCCAACTAATACCTTCCGGTGACGGGGGAGACTGTCAGGATCGAATTCTCAACAAGAATTATGAACACTCAGAAACAATATTAAAGAAGTTGCGGAAAAACACTTTAATATTCAATAAACAGAAAAACAGTATGAATCACAACTTGCAAACTTTACTTAATGATTCAAGTTACAAGCTTTTCACTCACAACCTCAATCTTGAAGAACAGACTCTTTCAAGACGAATTCTACATCTCTAGAATTAGGAACGATGCCTTGAGGTTGATTCTCTCTCTAGAACAAAAACTCAGAAATTATTCTCACAAAAATTTCTTAGCTATTCTAAACAAATCTATACATATATTGAAGATAAAAGATAATTACAAAATAATAAAAGATCTTCAATATAAACTTCCATCTTTATCTCCAACTTCCATGAATATCTTCAGTCCATCCAGTTGTCATCCTTCCATGCGAATTCTTTATCACATAAGCAGCATTATTCTTCAGCAGCATTAATACTCTGAGCAGTATTAACTCCAGCAGTACTAACCATGCTCAGCAGTATTAATCTCTTCAAGCAGTACTAACTTTAAACTAGCAGTACTAAACTTGTTGAGCAACATTAATCTGCAACTAGCAGCATTAATCACAGAAGTACTAACTAGAAGTAGTAACTATTTTCTTCTAGCAGCATTAACTTTACTTGTGTTGTACTTGTGCAATTCTTCAGTTCCCAACAGAGACCCTATTCCGTTGTATGTGGCGGAACACAAAGTTAAGTCACCTAACCACGTTGTCGAACTACACCTCAGATCGTAACTGTAGTGTCTGCTCCGCCGAGCTACACCTCCAGTCGGACTTTATCTCAAGTCCTAAACCACCGTATCCCCATGGCCTGCTCCGCCGAGCTACACCTCAAGGATACACATTCTTATTGTCTGTTCAGTTTCTAATGGAGTTTCATCCTCAAGGTACTCATTCGACCCCTAGTGCCTACTCCCTATCATTCAAGATAGGAGCCACAACTCCTTACTTAATAACTCATGATGTCTAACCCTCGTGCACAAGAATTAGAACGTCTAAACACAAAACCCATGGTCCCGGAGTACAACCCATAATGGTTCATCTCCGAACAACTGGGACAACAACAATGCCAACCCGACATATCACCCAAGATGAGAATGCCAAGAGTCCTCACCATTAACTACGACTGACTTACATGCCTATGGATCCAATGTATCACCGTCTAAAATACATGACTCCAAAAGAATGACACACACACTCAAACATGTATTCTCCAAAATAAAGCGCAATAAATGCGACTCCTACCTAAAGCTTCACTTTAAGTTATTAAAGCCGGATAAAAGTCCTCGAGACCTGACACCGAAGACAACCAAGTTTTAAGCCCACAAAATGCAATAAAATGCAACAACCAACATTTATGCAAACACATGCTTCAACTACATGAATAAGCTCCAACATACTTTAAATTGAGATAAGTCATCTTCCCAAACAAGTTTATAATCTCATTTACCCTTTCCAAAACGTCCCATGACACACATTTAAATGGCAATTACTCAAGAGATTTACGCTCGTACGATAAATCATTTAAATACCAATATCACCGGTTTACTCTATAAAATATTTGAGTTACATCTTTTCCCAAAACCAAAAGGTTTACAACTTCAGAAACGTTTGCAAGATTGGGATGGGCCAAGCGCCCATGACTCACACGTTGGTATTTTAAAACATTCCACGATACAAAAATACGCGTTATATGTAATGCCCTAAAAATTTGAGTGAAATTAAATGAATTTTTTTTCAATATAACGACTACAAATTGAAGAACCAAAACCTGCGATAAGACATTTCATCCATAAAGGCAACGAAGTTACATAGACGAAGATCACCCAAAAGATGGGGAAAAGTAGTTAAGGCGTTTTACACCAAAAGAATTGGAAATCAAGAATGACAACTAGCTAATCTAAGACATAATTATCTAGATTAGACAATGTCACCAAATTTCCCAAAATGATCTATACTTTTGCTTTTGTACGCCAAGCCACCTAGTATTTACTTCCAAAAAGCCTTCGCTATTCGCCCAACCCCCGAAACTCAGTCTTTACGAGCCCCACCGCTAATGGAACTTGTAGAAGTGGAACATTCAAGAAACAAGTGTTAGGCTTACGCCTAGTGAGACCAATCATATGAGTTTAGATAAAGGAACAATAATTATTAGAACAGGGTTTATCGATGTTACTTTCATGAATTGCTTAACTCTCCCTCGAGAAAAGGGTAGGGTCTCACAATTTAACGGGGGAGACCTGAGTTTACCATTGTGGTGACGGAACACAAAAGTAGGTCACACACCAATGTTGTGGAGCTTTTATTATAGCACCAAAGGTTATCGAGTTCAACCACACACGGTCTTTAGTTCGAGCTCCCAAATGGTCTAAGAAATACTCACTCGCTAGATTATGCATGCCATGATATACAAGGTTATCGTATTCAACCACTCACGGTCTATAGCACGAGCTCCCAAGTAGCACCCATCTAGCCCAATAGTTATTATCTACAAGATACAAATTTCCTCTAGTGCCCATGGATCCATTACACTATATTTACTCAACAAGGATATCAAACGTTTCATAATGTAATTTCCATGTACCATTACCGGGTATAATTCCCAACGTAAGGGAAAATCCTTACTTATCAGTAGTTCATAAAAATAGCCAATTTGGTGTTACTTTACCCAAGTTCGCAAAATCACCAAAAGTTCATCATTTATAAGTACAAAACCAATCCCCAAAATCTTTTCAACAAAATATTAAGTTTGGCCAAAACCCTAGGTCTTGCCCTAAATCTCCCAAAATCCTCAAATGTATAAAATGGAGTAATGATATGATATAAACCTTTATTAACAATAATAATATGCATTTAATGAAAGAAGGTTAGGGATTGAATCACTATACTAGGGTTTTGGTTAAAACCCTAGAAATCACCAAAGTAAGAGTACAAGGAAGGCACCAAACTTGATCAACACTTGAATCCTTGACCTCTAGATGCTAGAAAACCCTAGGAGAAAGGATAGTGAAGATCTTGAGTAATTTGAGGTTGAGAGTAATGAGGGTTAGGGTTTGGTTGGTGAAAATCACTTTAAATGAGAGAGAGAGAGACACAACCAATCTGATTTTGTGATAAAATGAGTTCTAAAATGGGCTAAGGTATTTAAATCTGCCCAAAACCCCGTCGGCGACTATGACCGGCGATTATGCCCATGTCATAATCGTTGGGCACTCTCGCCAGAGACGTACCGCAACCTCAAGGACTTCGGCGACATTGCCACGACGAGAGTGACAATGTCACAATCGTCGGGCATAGTCGCTCACTATGTACCGCAAGCCCATTGCTTCCCGCGACAGTGCCACGACGAGTGTGATACTGTTACAATCATCGGACACAGTCGCGCCCCACCTGCATGCGACTGATTTTTGGTCTGATTTTCGTACGAAGGCGATTCAACCAACGAGATATTTAAGTTGACTCCAAAAGTTCAAAACGAAGATTTATACCAAGGATTTAGAGATCACAAAGTAGGGTAATCACATACCGAAAATTGCGGGTGTTACATTATACCAATAATCATAAAAATGCATTTTCACCAAATATTCCCTATCAAGGTAAATAAGTCATCGAAGCATTTTCATTTTGATGCATTTATCAAAATACCCAAAAATCCCAAAGATTTGTGTTTTATAAGTTTATAAAGTTAAACACTTCCAAATAACCAAAACTTATCAGGTGATCAGCAGTTAACAATTTTATGTAAATCACAAAACACTTTAAAATGAACATTTTGGCATGTACATCGTTTTCAAAAATCAGCTTGAACTCACCTTGTTGGATTTAGGCTAAATCTAGATTTTACCCTGCTTTGAACTTCCTTGAAGAAACTTGAATCCTCCAACCAAAACTTCCCAAAAACCTAGATTCACAAGTTTCCACCCATTAATAAACATATTCAACCATTTAGAATAGTCCCCCAATCCCTTTTACATCAAAATATCCATTTTGGCCAAACCCTAATTTTGACCTAAATCTTCCAAACCGAAAATAGAGAAACCAAACACTAGGGAACCATCAATAAGGCATTTATAACTTATATTAAGGTTTAGAAATGGAAGAGATACACTTACCACTTAGGTTTTGATGAAAACCTAGAAAACCCAGAAAACCCTAAAATGAAGCTTGAGGTTGAAGATGAAGATGGTGAACTCTTGGTCATAGCTTCCAATCTAGCACTTGATGATGGTTTACCCCCACAATACCAAGGGATTTGAGCCAAAGATGCTCCAAAAACACCATAGATGAAAGTAGGTGTTCTTGGGAGAGTTTAGAGAGGGTTGGGAGTGAAAAGGAGAAGTGAGAAATAAAGAATGAGCAAAATCCCGTATTTGACTGCCCACTTTTCCCCTGGTGCGACATTGCCATGCGACAATACCCAGGGCATTGTCGCTGGTCATTGTCGCCAGACCTCCCCCCACCCCCCTCCCATTATGTTTCTTGCTGCTACTTTGCCAGGTGCTACTATGACACTGTCATAGTCGCCGGACATTGTAGTCGTGCCCGTACCAAGATCCGAAACTCGATTTTTTCAACGCCAATACCTCCGATACTCTAATGGACTTAAAATAATGATTTCCCAACAAAATTCCTGCCATTTCTACATTACAAAAGCGTCCATATGACCTTTACTTACCGAAAATAAGCAATCCCAAACACCCCCTTAATTATTCAAAATGTGATAGCTTGTTGGTATTTTTGAATTTTTATCTTTAGAAAAAAAAAGTTAATTGTTTTAAAAGATGAAAGGGAATTTAATTAAAATGCCCTAACATGAAAAATCAGTACCCAATATGCTCTAAATCTTGTCATCTTTGCCAAAATACCCCATATGTCCGCGTTTTTGGGCCTCGTTTTTTAAAAAAACGCGGGGTTCACTATTTGGGTACCCGTGTTGGTAGAAACGCGGGGTTGGTACGCGTTTGGTTGATTTCACACCGGGTAAAACAATTCAATGACGCGGGGTTGGTCCGCGTTTGGTTGATTTCACGCGGGTAAATTCAATTCATTGAATTGTTGATTTTTTATTATATATTTACAGTTTATAACCCTATAATTATTTAGTTAGTTTACTTTATACCTTTTACTTTTCTATTATTCATTTTACATTTTTATCATATTAACACATATAATCGTATATTAACTAAAATACGTTAAAAAAATATGTTTTAATTTTAACAAGTTATACCATTATAATCGTCTCTTCGATACCTTCGAAATAAGTCCAATATTGAATATTTTTGGATTTAATTATTTTATTATATCATATATATATATATATTAAAAATACGTTTTTGTTGTAGGATAAGTGTGTCATCGTCTAAAGGATATAACGATAGAGATAGAGATAGAGATAAATATATCAGAGTTAGATTAGAACTAAAATATCTTCTAACTATCTACTTGTAACTCCTCCCTATTTAAAGGGCTTATGATTAATGAGAATATAGACTTCTTCTCTCTGTCTTATTGTTATTCTCTCCATATTGTTGTTCCATTTGTTTTTCCCTTTAACACGTTATCAGCACGTAAGCTCAAATATTAGCTTCTAACTGCCACTATCTGCCGCCACCAAACTAAACGCCTGCTACTATTACCGCTGCAGATCAACATCCTGTTAATTTTGTTCAAGTACGTATACTTATTCTCTATATACTTTTTGTGCTAATTGTACGCTTGAATTTTTTTTACTGCCATGATTCATGATTTTTCAATCTAAATATGCACATTGTTATATAATATATTTATATAAATAAAAAACCTCCGGTTTTTTATTTTAAATATGTATTTAATAGTTCATCTTTCTTTCAATCATAATTTTATATTATTTTTGTTGATTGAATTTGTTAAACATTGTGGATTAAATATTTTAGTCGTATTGATAAAATTACGGATTTATTTAATATTGATTTGTTTGTTAATTGTTCTTTGTTTAATATCTATTTATTTTATTACTATTATTTTAATTCAATATCATTTAATTTTAATTTATCTATTATATCTTTTATAATTTATCAATGTTAATTGTTATTTATTAACTTATTTTATTGGATGTGCTTAATTTAATTGTTAATTTTATTTACTTACATTAGTTTAATTTATTTCGAATGATTTATCTTACTCAAATGTTTATCTTAATTAATAATTGCTATAATTCAAGTGTTTATCTTGTTTATGAGTTCCTACTCATTAATCTCAATCTTTTAAGTTAACTTTGGAATTTACAATTCCAACCCCCATAACTTTTGTTATTTTGCCAAAAGCTCTAAAAATAACATGAAAATGTTAAATTCAAATATTTATTTTGAATATGGGTTCCTACTTATTATTTTTAACCATAATTAATATTTGAAAGTTACACTTTCAACCCCATATTTTTTTTTGGCATTGTGTCAAAATCTCCCATAATGTTGATATACTAATAATTCTGATTTTGATTTCATTTTTGACCTCATATCAAAATCTACCAAATAAAGAAATCGCAAGATATCGAAAGGATTTTGTCAAACGGGTGTAAATAACCCTAAGGTTTCTAGGGACTTAAGAAATCCATGTGATTCCCCTACTACCTGGAAATCCAATAGATTGAGTGATTCTTTTTCGCAAATTGAAATATTGATGAACTATTATCAACAAAATATAAGCATTCAAAAATCCAATATTGTTATGATAATGAAATTTCATAACCATAATCCATTTTCTTATCAAAAAGAAAATCATAAATTATCCTTTATATATGTAAATGGTTGAAACAACTCATCCCAAAATCAACGTCGTAAACTCAAAAGAATCTGAGTATCATAAATGAGTATATAAACCTCCTTTTGAAAAGGTACAAGAAAATACATAAAGTCCATCAACTCCCCATTGACTATAAAACCAATATCTTGAAAAGGTACAAGCAAATACTCTCATGTTTTGAGACGACATATAAATCCTAAGTTTTATAGGAATACCTTTACTAGAAACCCCCAAAAAAATGTGGGATGTCCCGAAAGGGATAATCGGGAGTACTCATGAATATGTACTTCCCGAACTAATCGTACAGTGGAATGAAACCCACTTACTCGATTACAAAAAGGTAACTGGTCTCAACAAAGAAATGTTATATCCAAAACGCGTCTCAATCTCTGTGGCAAGGAACTCACAGAAGATGACATGATTCCTAACACTATTTCCACCTTTCATATATCAAAAATATATTGAACTAATATAGGTTGGAATGTAACCTTTAGACAAACTCATCAACCTACTGCAAGTGGTTGAGAGACATAACAAGGTTCTTTCGAATAACAACATCACTTATGTCGAGACAAAGAAAATTCTCGAGATCAATAATGAAAGCATTAAAGGTGGAAACAACTCCAAAGAACAGAGAGTTAAAAATAATTTTACACATGTGACATTTATGCATTATGTGGACGAAACCCTAGAACGGGTCAGGGTCTTGGTAAGAGTCGGGAATGATTTTTCAACATCTGGAGTAAATATACAACTACTGCCCCATGTGATAATGAGCAATCAAATAAGAAATGCACTAAAGAGTACTCTTGTCGAAAAGGGAACATGTTAAAAATGAACTATATCATATTAATTTAAGAATGATAAAGCATAGGTTTCTTTGAAATTTATTTTATAACATTTTAATTAATTTCTTTTGCTTAAGAAAAATCGAATATGTAACAATTATAGATGTAAAAGAAATACATCAAAACAAATACAAAACTTTCAATATTCTCCGTTCCGTATAGGAATGTATCGAGGAGAACTTGATTATTTGTAGGACATATTCCACACAATCTAAAATGATAGACAAATGCTTATTTTATAATTCATCCAATCGAAATACTGTCATTTTCTTGTTGGTACAAGATCAATAGGAACCTTGTAAAGATATTTGTATCAAATGGAAATTATAATGGAAATGAGCATATATACATATGTTCTAATGAATATGAAAGTAAACAAATATCATGGAAACTATGTGTCAAACTAGTAAATTATTGAGTCATCGAAATATTTTTGTCACCAATAAAGAACTTTTGGGAAATAACACATATATGTTTCAACATGACCATGCGGGACACCGTGGTTAAGACATAGTGATCCGTGTATTGCAAAATACACATAGACACATTCTCTTTCGAGTGAAAGGCAGAATGAGGAAAATTGCAACTGTTGACTTCTGTAGCATAAGAAACAACATTGCTATATGCCCTCTCGAATACCTAAAACTTTTGTATATAACCTACTCCTTAGCCAAGACAGGATTGAGATCATCCTAAAGCTAAGGACATAATACAAAAATATTCCATTGTTACAACGAATACAAGGTGATATTTATGGACATAAACATCCAGAATGCGGGCCATTAAAGTACTTTATGGTTCTGGTTTCGACACGATGAACGCATGTCGTATTATTGTCCACATGAAATACTGCACTCCTAGCACTAACTATACGTTTAAGGTCTCACCACCCTGATTATTTCATCAAGTCTACATGACTTTGAATTTTGGAGAATTTACATCATAAGGATTTGATGTTAATTGCATATGTATTAGGATCAATGTAAAGTTTCCTATATCCCATGTGTATATATAAAATGGTCTCATAGAAGTTGTTATCAAAAGAATATGATGACATCTAGGGTATTAGTAATGCGCACCAATTTACCCACATCTACCTGGGGTTATGCAATTATTATATGCATTTTTTTTCGTTTTTAGATCCACTACTTGCTCATGCGTACCACTTGGTAACTGGATATAAGTCTGATACTTTACATTTACGCATGTTTGATTATATGTGCCAATTGCGCCCCCACAGCGCATCAAAATGGGTCCTTAAAGACGATTTGGTATATGTTGGATGTGAATCCCCAACAATTATCCGCTAATTATAATATTTGACTAGTGATCTCTTTACCGCTAGATTTGCGGGTTGTCACTTTCATGAGACAGTCTTCCCGTCGTTAGGGAGAGATAGGAAAAAGGATTTTCCATGGGAACGACAGGAAGTGTCATTGAATATTCCCACTCTGTCTCATTTCGATCCCCAAAACTTCACAACGTAATGTTGAAGTCAAACGAATCAGACTCAATACCTGATACGTTTAATATTCCAAAAGTGACAAGATCACATATACGAGCTGCAAATATACTTGCAAGATTAAAAAGTCCCCAACAGGGGCACAACGCCATTGGAAAATGCGTTGCAATCACACATAGTGGAGGTGTGGTTGAGGTCGTAGCTCCCAAACGGAAATGGGGGAAGCTACTTGGTTCGATAGATACTCATCTAATGGAAGAGAAGAGTAAGGCACAACTATTTGTCATCAATACATAAACCTCTCATGAGATTGTCTCTGATTAAACTATGTCTATGAATCATCACTGGAGGACGCTCCGAAGTTAATATTGATTCTAGAGATGAATATTAATCTCAAATGAACCATGAGAGCACATATGAGTCGATGGACAGATCATATATAATTATTGATGATATATTTCGCATATATTATTGTTTATGAGGTGATAGAGCACATTGACATCGAACCATGCTCAGTTGGAAAATATCAACAAAGAGCAAACTGGCCTAAATAAGCAATCCAGGAGAATCATATTATTTGACAAATGAACAGGTATTTGGTTTGGTAGTGCTAACCCACCAAGTGTAAAGCCTGTAAGACATAGATAAATCATTTGTCCTAAAGCGTAATGAGAATAATTAAGTCATAATGTATGAGACTCTCCTTTGGCGCAAGGTTTCTCACAACGCCCTGGATTGACCACGAGGAGACTTACTCTCTCATGATGGATGTTATGACATCCGTATAACTTACTAGCATAGTAGTTTCCGAAGGACTGGAAATGCAACTCATGAATGTGGTTACCACATATCTCTACGGGGATATAGATTTAGAGATATATAAAAGTCTTTGATGATATTACATTACCAAAATCAAGCAACTCTAAACCACGAAATGCGTTTGCAATAAATTGAAACGCCCACTTTATAGATTAAAACAATATAAGTGGATGTGGTATACCCGCCTAATGGAATACTTGATTGGGAAAGGATATATAAGAACGATGAAATGTTCTCTTGCTTATTTATTATGGAAAACAAGTTTCAGATTTTCAAAGTAGCTCTATATGTCAATGTTATGAACATAATAGGCACTCTTGATGAAATGAGAGGAACCACAAGCTACTTGAAATATGATTTTGAGAGGAAAGATCTTGGGAAAACTTGGTTTTGTCTAGATATTTGAGCTAGGACACCGAGTTTGTGAAATATTAATTCACTGATCGCATATGTCCAGAAAATAATCAGGCAATTTAATATGGACAAAGCGCATCCGGTTAGCACTCCCATGATCGGTCAAAGTGTCGGATATAAGGAAAGATCCATTTCGTCTAAAGGATGATGACGAAAGATGCTGGGAGCTGGAATTCCCTATCTAAGTACAATATGCGCATTATCGTACTTAACATAATACACTTGACCATATATTGTATTTCTCAGTGAACTTGTTAGCTAGATTTAGCTCAGCACCAACGCAAAATCATTGGAATGATATTAAATTAATCTTTTGGAACCATTGACATGGTTTATACTTTCCCTATAGAAAGAAAATGGGATTGATAATGGAACTTCAATACCTACTTAGAATGTAAGCAGCAAAAGTACTAGCTAGCTCTAATAGAAAAACACCAAATAATGTCTTGGTATGTGTTTGCTGATATTAGGTATCTGTCTGACCCATACAAATGATGTTCCCAAACTGAATAAAGAATTACCACAAGGAACACGTCGATTGCTTGGAAGTAAACTAAGCGATCCTTTGTAACTACCTCCTTGAATTAATCCAAGAATATTACTCTCCATGAGATAATAAAATAATGTATATGAATAAGGACTATCATTACATATATTATAGGAGTTAGTAATTCTGGGTTCAACCAGTATCCTACTTGCATATATGGAAATAATGTATCATGTATCGAAGAAATGAACATAAGATACATCAGTGGTAATAACACAAAGCATATTCTGCTTAAGTTTCTATACAATCAGCAATAAAAGACTATCCTTTAGATTCAAGCGAATCAAGTAAGGTGTCAAAAGAATGTGACATATTTTACCAAGTCATTACCTAAAACCATATATTAGGAAACGTGTAGAAAGTAAATGTAAATGTTTTCCAAATTCTCTTGGTTAATGCACGAATCAGGGGGAGTAGTAGACAAAAGGGGGAGTCTACTATATTTGTGATATTGGTATGTTGTGCTCTTTCCTTCAACCAAGGTTTTATTTTTCCCATTGGGTTTTGTTCCTTGGTGTAAGGTTTTAGTGAAGCAACTTTTTATATACCATCATGTTTTCCTAACTCTCATGATTAAAGTACGAATCTGAGATAAAACTAGACTGAAGGAAAAGTCTATGTATTGCAAAGGAAACTGGTGCGTTGTACTCTTTCCTTCGTCATATTTTTATTTTTTCCCACTGGGTTTTATTTTGGCGTAAGGTTTTAACGAGGCAACAACTGTGCACCACCACTCCTTTAACTCGGCACAAGGGGGAGTGTTGTAGGATAAGTGTGCCATCGTCTAAAGGATATGACGATAGAGATAGAGATAGAGATAAATATATCAGAGTTAGATTAGAACTGAAATATCTTCTAACTATCTACTTGTAACTCCTCCCTATTTAAAGGGCTTATGATTACTGAGAATATAGACTTCTTCTCTCTGTCTTATTGTTATTCTCTCCATATTGTTGTTCAATTTGTTTTTCCCTTTAACAGTTTTTATATATCATAAAATTATTTAACGTATTTTAGTTAATATACAATTATATGTGTTAATATGATGAAAGTGTAAAATAAAAAATAGAAAAGTATAAAGTAAACTAACTAAATAATTATAGGTGTATAAAATTTTAATATATATGATATAATAAAATAATTAAATCCAAAAATATTCAATATTAGGCTCATTTCGAAGGTATCGAAAAGACGATTATAATGATATAACTTGTTAAAATTAAAACGTATTTTAGTTAATATACGATTATATGTGTTAATATGATAAAAGTATAAAATGAATAATAGAAAAGTAAAAAGTATAAAATAAACTAACTAAATAATTATAGGGGTATAAACTGTAAATATATAATAAAAATCTAACAATTCAATGAATTGAATTGTTTTACACGGCGTGAAATCAACCAAACGCGGACCAACCACGTGTTTCTACCAACACGGGGACCCAAATAGTGAACCCCGCATTTTTTTCAAAAACGAGGCCCAAAAATGCAGACATATGGGGTATTTTGGTAAAAATGACAATGTTTAAGGGAATATTAGGTAGTGATTTTTGGCATTTTAATTAAATTCCAAGATGAAATATAAAAACATAGATATTGGACGAAAGAAAGGTGCAAGTTAAAGTAAATGGAGAGAGAAGGAAGCAGTGGGCACAAAAAGAGAAGCAGTGCTGATGAGGTCAGGACTCAGGAGTAGGGGGAAAAACTGTTGCTTTTGTATGGATCAAACAGAGAGATATATAGAGACTGTATATATATATATATATTATTGGTTCACGCCAGTCGCACATTTCCGATGACCAACAGTCACTCAATTTACGTACGGAAAATATTGTCTCCTGTTTCCTTCTTAAAACCATATCTCACTTCTACTTCAGTTTTTTGAATTTTGAACCACTAGCTTAAATGTTAAGTGTACCTTCCACATATTGGTGGATGAAGTGGAGTTTTTGGGTTAATTTTTTGTTTCACTAACGTTGTGTTTTCAAGTTTTTTTTACGAAAGAAAGGGAATGAAATAAAAAAATGAGGGAAAGAAAAAAATGTTGTGTTCTCGAGTTTTTTAAGGAGAAAAATGGAAGAAAAATATTGTTGATTTTCCTCCCAAATGTAAGAGGAAAGGAAAGAAATGAATTTAAAAAAAATTAAAAATATTTATAAAATTATGCATATACCCATTAATTACATTCCACTACGAAATAAGTAAGGGTATATTTGTAAAAGTAACATCTTTCCTTTCTTTTCCCTCCTACTCGAGAACATGAAAATTTATTTTCTTTCATTCCATTTCCTTTCTTTTTATTCAATCTCAAGAACACACATACAAATATTTATTTCTTTTCTTTTCTTTTCTTTCCTTCCAAAACTCGAGAACACGGTGTAAAAGAAAAAGAGTTTGAGTTGATGCGGTAAAATTCTTTGGAATTTAGAAATCTTCTTCATAATGATTTCTTTAACGATATGTTCTCGAAACTCATTTAACGAAGGAAAGGAAAGGGAGAGAAAGAGAAGGAAAGTAAAAAAACTCGTGATCTCGAAACTTTTTTAGGAGAGAAAGGAAAGGAAACGGAAGGAAAAAATTGATAACTTTCTTCCCAAATTTGGGAGGAAAGGGAAGGAAATAAATTAAAACCATTTAAAAAAATTACTGAAATTATTAAAATTACAAAACTACCCAATCTTTCATTATAAAGAATATATTTTTATAAGGGTATATTTGTAAAAATTACATATTTTCTTCCCTTTCTCTCTTGTTCAAGAACATGAAAAATTATTTCTTTTCCTTTCCTTTCTTTCATTCCATTTCGAGAACACAAATAAAAAAAATTATTTTCCTTTACTTTCTTTTCTCTCCCTTTCTTTTCCGTCCATTTCTTTTCTTTTCTTTTCTCTCCGGATTAGAGAACACAGCGTAAGAGTTAGAAATGACTTTTAGAAGGCGCTTGGTTCCTATGATTCGGACAAAATCTAATGGAATTGGAATGGTCGATTACGTTGACCAAATTTTATTGAGACGTTTGATTTGCCCATGAAATGGATTGAATTCCAAACATTCTTTCAATCATGAATTTGGTCATTATGAATGATTAAGTCATAAAACAGTTATTTTGAATAAATAAACTATCAAACTTTTAAAATTGATTACTTGCATCATTTTAACTAAAATAACTATTTGTAACCGGTTATGGATTTGTTTAATGTACACAAAAAACCAAAATAAGTTTTTGTTGTTCCCAAATTCTATGTGATTTAAACCCTCGTACCAAACTACATCGTTCCCCCTCACCATCATTATCATTAATCTCTATCATTGATCTCCTCCTTTTTAATCCTATTTTTTGTTTTTAAATTTTGATCTTTAATACACACTTCATTAAATTGTTTTTAAAGAGGGATGATATAGGAAAAAACATATAAAAGCAGGGACGGATTTACTTAGGTGCATACGGTGGCACGTGCCACCGTATTGTTTATCTGCCATAAGGTAGAAAAATTTAGGTTTGTGAAAGTTGCAACCGTATCGTTTTAGAATGTGCAACCGTATTATTCCAAAAAAACTCTTGAAATCAACCAAAAATACCAAAGAAAATCTCTTGAAAATCAACCAAAAATACCGAAAAAGTCTATCGAAATCGATAAAAAACTTAAAAATCCCTCGAAATAAAGCAAAAAACTTTAAAAATCCATTAGAAACGCGGAATTAGGCTAAAAACACATTGGAGGATATTGAACGTTGGTAAAAAAAAATGGAAGACACGTCGATAAAACCGTATGAAAAAAATGGTGCCACCGTATAAAAAAGTTTCTGGATCCGTCCCTGTATAAAAGGACGAAGACTAATGATAGGAGCCAACCGCGACAATGAGTCCACCAACAATTATCCAAAAAAAATTGGTACATTGAACTGAAAATGAAGTCCACTAAACCCTTCGATGATGATCACATGACTCCCACATGGATTTTATAAAGCATCTTCAACAATTGTTATGTGATTTCTCTAAAATATAAAATTCAAATTCAAAATCTCTCTATAAAATTACATTTCACTTAAATAAATTTTATATTTTAGAGATTTTAGAGTTAATTATCTTATTAAAATATTATATAATTTTATCATCCTAATTCACTTTGTTTAAAAAATATATAAAATAATGATAGTTTAATCTTATTGGTGAAAATGAATAAAAATTTAATTTTTGTCATCTTCCATCAAGTTTTAGAAAATTTTCTAAACTTAGAGTTTTTTTTTTTTTTTTCTATTTTAGAGAACAAGACAGAGAATTGGTTGGATCCACATTGAGATCTCTATTTTAGAGAATCTGTTGGACATATTCTAAATCATCAATATAATTATATAATAATGGTTGGGTTCCGGTGAGAAGTTGAGGTTGATGTGAGAAACCGTTGGATAATAAATGAATGCATATTAGGATGAGATGCACCAGATCAATTCCATTCTAAGACGTAAATCATGGGATGACATTAGACTAAAAGTGATCAACGGTTCAGATCTAATTTCATATTTACCTATATATAATAGTGGGTTAGACTAAATGTACCCTATTCATATTGCAAAATTCACCTCTACGGCTCTACCAACTAATTTCATATTTGCACACATAAATATTAAAATTTACATTTTTACATTTTTAATGGATAATTTACATTATTATGACAAAAACTAGCAACACCTACAAGAGAATGCTATAACTATGTTTGATGCGACAATGAAAATGTGATGTTATCAAAATTTGAGTTGTCGGGTTAGTTTGGTTATCCCATATAGATAATAGTTGGAAAGAAATATATGAGTATATAAAAGGAGTATGAATGTGTTTCAAAATTAAAATAATTGTTTTTTGTTTATTTCATATCGATAAGAAGATAATAGATTGGAAGAAATATGCGAATATATAAAAGGAGTAGGAATGTATTTCAAAATTAAAATAATTGTTTAGTTATCCCATATCGATTAACAGATGAAAGTTTGGAAGAATGAGATATTTTTCAAATTAAAAGGGGTTGTATCATCATATGTGGTTGACTACTTTTTGGATTAAAGTTGACAAATATATTTAAACCACCAAAATGGTAGATTTTTTAGAAGCATTTTAATTTAGGCAAACATCGCGTATAATCAAATAGTCTTGTGCCTTTTCATCTATGCTTAATTCATTATTAAATATGCATTGGGTGAAGGTGGGATACACGATCGATCTCGAACATAAAATAAAACTTGTTAAGCAAACAAATAATTAAAGACGACAAATAATAAAAATAAACTTTTAGCAATGGGTTATAATAAAATTAAAGTTCAGACTTGTGTATCATTGACTTCTAAATACCTTATGTCGATCAGTTCGAAATTCGCCATAAGTGTCGATCGTACACTCTGGTTATCCTTATAATTAGACTATCATGAGAATCTCAATGACAAGTCCTAATTAGTTAAAACAACTCGTGTTACGGACATATAAGTTAAGCTACTAATTGCATCAATAGTGACATAAGCATCAATCCTAGTTACTATTGAGATGCTCAATCATCTCGGCTAGATTATGAAAATTTATTCCTCTTTTTCATAGAGAAATCTCTGATCAAGGATAGAACAAGATCCATTTTGCATCATATCTAATGATGGGGCCAACAAACAATTAATTATAACAAATAAAAAAATATCTAAAACAATCTAACACATTCCAAATAATTTGATTGTCATTAGAATTGTTAATTTATACTTTATCAAAACTAAGACAATTATGGGTCCTCAATTTTGATTAGAAATTCAAAGTAGGTTACACAAATCAGTGGGTCCTATCAATTTGGACAACCAAACAATTATGAAGATGTTCAACCAAGTTTAACATAAATGGAGCATGAAAGAAAACATATTTAGATTGGAAGTCTCAACACAAATCAAATCTTCAAATGATCACAATCTCACTGTTTGAATGGAAAGAAGATACTAACTAGGAAAACAAATATTAAACCTAAAATATATGTTACCTACTTAACGGAAAGAAAACATGATTGAAACCTCCAAAATCGTATTCTTTGCTCTTCCTTTTGTTCTATGATAAACTATGATCGATCTCCCCAAGAAAATACGACTTATAGACCTTTAAAAGCCCTAAAAACCGTTACCCCCACTAAATGATCCCTCCTTTGAAAAGTATGCTCAAGTCAACAATCATTTGAGAAACATGCCCAACCCTTCAAACATTTGAAAAATTATGCTTCATAGTAACTAATGGGATTAGAGTGGCCCAAAAAGCTACATTAGCCAGTTTTTCACCATTTCCATTCCTTTTTGCTTCTACTAACCAATAAACATAATAGGGGATTTAGTTAACTCATAAAATGTATAAAATCAATATAAATAAAAGTATTTTGATTTTAATAAGGGTTCATAAATGTATTTATCAACTCGTTTGGAAACTCGATTCAAAGTTTCAAATCAAGCAGAACATTCACTTTTTCGAGCTGAACAAACTCATATTTTCTTAAACCTTACAATAAAATTATAGAAATTATCAAATTAAATCAATAGCGAGTCCGAGCCCATAAATGATCATCGAGCTCGAGCTCAATATCTAAAAATACTGAAATTCATTCATATTTTTAAAAAATTGTTTGAGTTCAGGTCTAATATTGCATCAAACTCAAACAACCTATTACTCAATTCCTCACAATTCATTTACACCTCTCGCCTTTGGGTTTCCTAAAAAAAGAAGTCAAAACAAAATTCGAAAACCTACAAAACGTAAGAAGTTATAGAGTTTACTATGTTAACTTTGGGTTTTGCTCAAATGAACAGTGAATTGGGGAGAGAGAGGGGGACTTGGTTTTTCCATTACCAAAGAAAAACAAAAATGTTACAGATTTTTGGTCCAATACCAAACGGTCTACAAACCCATTTATTAATTCTCAACTAAATTTTTAAATTTGGTAAATTAATATTTAATTATTTGCGATTTTATTATTAAAAATATATCTGGATTGTTTCGAGAACTTGAAAAATAGAATGAGTTGGTTAAGTTTGCCAAAATAATAATAATAATAATAATAAACCTTCATTTAACACTTATATTTACATTCGGTTTGTAATTTTCTTGAAATTCCTTCTTTATAGACTTTAAAGTATGATGAGTTAATATTGGTTAATTCGTTAATTGGATAGTCTGATGAGTTAATGTTGGGTCATCTCTATACTTAGTTTATTTCAGGTTCTTTGTAATAGCTTAGTTGTACTTCAAAAGATCGGTAAAATCGAAGACCAACCGAATTCAAAAAGAAGTGAGACCTTTGATGTGGTTCAAGAAAAACTTTATAGTCACTAAGCTAACAGTGTCGAAGATGTGCTTACCTATCGGCAGACAATACACCTGCCGATTGGTATATGTTTGGTCGTCAGGCTTCTCACTGCCGACTCTTCTCCACCTTATCGGCAAACACTCTCTTGTTGAACAACATCATCCTTCAGCTAGTACCTTCAATGGTCAAATCATCATGATTTGACTAGTACTCTTCTCTCCAACATCCTCCTGACAAAATGAATGGAACCTTTTATTACACAAAGGATATTCACCCAAGTTCTGAATTGATAGAGACTTTCTCCCAAAGATCTCAAAAAGATTTGCACCAGATATATTTTGTTAAGATATTGTCTTATCAAGGTACAAAGGTCTTCTTTGTATCTTGTTAAGTCATTTAAGATATCTTATTTTTTATTGAAGAAAATATCAAGGATCCAATATCAGTTTGACAAGTGTCATTTGCATTCAATGCATAAGGTAGTATATAAAGGTGAATATCTCCTCCATGCAAACCACGCTTTTACAAGTGAACTCAATGCGCTCAAGAAAGTTGGCAATCTCATTATCTCATCCTCATAGCTTTTAAACTCTGTGCTTTCTAAGTTGTGTTCTAGGTTACTTTGTAAAAGGATTGTTAGAATAGTTTATCTGTTCTTTTCCGCAACAATCTTTATTGTTTTCTATGTGTAATTCTTGATAGTAACATCAATAAAAAAAATTAGAATTAAGTGAAATCTTGTATATTGTACTTAACCCCTTCTACAATACTTGTTTACTTTCTTCTTTACTTTTTGGGACCAAAAAGTGGTATCAGAACAGGTTAGTTTAATCTAATAAACTAAATCAGTGATGGCATCATTTTCTTCTGCAAAAGTTGAGTCTTCCTCCCAAAATTCGTCCACTACCTCTTACGACAACGACTTTATAGCCAAGTCGCATGATGTTGTTCTTGGAAGGTGTTGATAGTCGTTTTATCACTGTTCTTCGTGATGGACCCATGGTCCCGAGAGTCTGGTCTTGTTTTCAAAAGACTCGATCTAATTGTAAATATAAAAGTACTATTGTGGGCGATTATGATGACTATTCGGACGAGGAAAGAACTGCTGGTACAGGCAGGTATATCATCAAAGACCCTAAAAAGTACAATGATGATGACAAACACCTTATCTCTCTTGATACTAGAGTCAGAGCAATCATTATTCTTTCCCTCCCCAATTAGGTATACCACTCCTTAGTGAATATTTTCTACCGCTAAGGAAATGTGGACTACTCTGTGTGTTCTGTATGAGGGAACTGATGAAGTTAAAAAGAATAAAAAGATTTCCCTTGTAAGAAAATATGAACTCTTCTCCCATGAAAAAGGAGAATCTCTTTCTGACTACTAATATACTATTATCGATTTAATAGTCTTATCAATGATCTCAAACTTCTAGGAAGAATATATGATAACGTGTAACACCCGTAAATTGGAGATTTCCTTTAGTAATATATCGGGAGTCGTTGTCTTTTGGGACGAAAAGGTGTCGAGAAATCATGTAACACCCTAAAAATAGGGATAACAAAAACTTTCCAAAGGAGGAAAAATGGTATATAAATTGCCATAGCAAGAGCCTCCCAAAAAGGGGAATAGTACACTAAGCCTGTTTAATCACAAATGTAATTTAACGGATAGATAAACAACAACCAACTAATCTAATTTCTACATTTAGAAAAGAGATTACAAAAGTGGTGTCATCTATAAACCCAATTCTTCCAGAAATAGTTTAAGTGCCAAAATCCCCAAGCTCTCGCCCAAAGCATCTAAACTTGCCTAGGAGCAGCGCCGCTAACACCTGAGATACACATCGACACCAAACAAGTGTTAGGCCAAAAAGCCTAGTGAGTTGCACAAGTAAAAACATGCCAGAAACAGTTACAGTTCTTATCAGTAGTTAATCTCCAATCAGGTTCACCCAAAGAGGCGATGTACCTACGAAGTCTTCCGATCCCTCAGGTAAGGATAAGATCGGAGCTTCGCACAATTTCCTCTTGAGCGTTGGGAAGGCTTGGTCTTGAACATCGGTCCAAAGAAACTTGACGTTCTTTCTTGTGAGGAATGTGAGCGGTGTAGCTACCTTAGAAAAGTCTTGGATGAAGCGTCTATAGTAGCCCGCTAAGCCTAAGAAACTCCGTATCTACGACGGATTCGTCGGTGGTTCCCAACTCATCATCGCTTCAATCTTCGCCGGGTCCACCTGAACACCGTCCTTTGACACCACGTGCCCCAAGAACTGCACTTCTCGAAGCCAAAACTCGCACTTAGAGAACTTTGCGAACAACTTCTCTCTTCTTAGGACTTCCAAGACTTCCCGCAAGTGTTTCCCATGTTTGGATTCGTCCTTAGAATAAATTAGAATATCGTCGATGAAGACGATCACGGATTTATCCAAGAATGGGCGACACACACGGTTCATCAAGTCCATAAACACGGCCGGCGCATTGGTCAACCCGAAAGGCATCACCAAGAACTCATAGTGATCGTAACGCGTTCCGAAGGCCGTCTTCGGAATATCATCATTCTTCACTCTCACTTGATGATAACCGGATCGGAGGTCAATCTTCGAGAAACATCCTACACCTTGAAGTTGATCGAAGAGATCATCGATACGAGGTAGAGGGTACTTGTTCTTTACCGTGACTTTATTCAACTCACGGTAGTCAATACACATCCTCATCGATCCGTCCTTCTTCTTCACGAACAACATCGGCGCTCCCCAAGGTGAAGAACTCGGTCGGATAAAACCCTTCTCTAACAACCCTTAAAGTTGCGTCATCATCTCCTTCATCTCCGTCGGGGCCAAACGATAGGGAGCTTGGGCTATTGGAGCCGCTCCCGGAGTGAGATCAATTTGAAACTCCACTTGACGTTTCGGTGGTAATCCGGGAAGGCCTTCCGGAAAAACGTCCGGATATTCCTGCACGATCCTCACGTCTTCCATCGTCTTCTTTTCCTTCTTCGCGTCCACAATATACGCTAGATACGAAGGGTAACCCTTCGCTAGAAACTTACGCGCCTTGAGAGAGGAGATAATGGGGTTGCGTCCCTTTCCTTTCTCCCCATAAATGACGACCACGCCACCTTCCGTCAAAGGCACTTGGATCATCTTCTTAGCGCAAAAGATGTCGGCCCTATGCCTTGTCAACCAATCCATGCCTATGACTACGTCGAAACCACCTATGGCCATAGGTAGCAAATCTACCCCAAAAGAATTCCCGTCGATCTCTAGGGGGCAATCACAATAACGGTCTCGTATAATTACTTTATCACCGTTGGCTATCTCTACTACTAGTGCGTCGGAAAAGACACTGATAGGAGTGACGAATTGCTTACAGAAAACATCCGATATAAAAGAACACGTAGCACCCGAATCAAACAATACACGAGAAGGCAAGGAGTTTACTAGGAACGTACCCGAAACAACGTCGGCGGTCTCCTTCGCCTCCTCGGTAGTCATCCGGAAAGCTCGGCTCGGCACCCTCGGCGATTGGTCGACCCTAGCCGTCGACCCAACAGATCCGACTTGATTGCTCCCCGCTAACTTTGGACAATTCCTCCTTATGTGCCCCGGTTCCTGGCATTCATAACACACCGTCGGACGGACAGTGCAGTCCCGGGCCACATTGTTGGGAACTGAAGAAATGCTAAGTATGGTTAATGCTGCTAGCTCAACAATTAGTACTTCTGAGTTAATGCTGCTAGTTGAAGTTAATGCTGCTAGAACATGATTAATGCTACTCTTCAAGATTAGTACTGCTGGAGTTACTACTGCTAAGAGATTAATACTGCTGATCTTGACTAGTGCTGCTTATGAGATGGAGATCCGAATTACAAGAATGACAGCTGGATAGACTGAAGATATTCATGGAAGATATTCTAAAGATATTTTATTAATTGTAATTATCTTTTGTTCAGTATATATATAGAATTGATAGAATAGTTTCAAAAAAATGATTAGTTCTGAGTTTTTTTTTGTTTTAGAGAGAATCAACCTCAAGGCATAGTTCCTAATTCTAGAGAAGTAGAATTCGTCTTGAAAGAGCTTGTTCTTCAAGATTGAGGTTGTGTGTGTAATCTTGTAACTTCAACCATTCAATACAAGTTTACAAGTTATTCATCATATTTACTGTTTGTTTACTGTGTTATTGAATATCAAAGTGTTATTCCGTAAACTTCTTTGATATTGTTTCTGAGTATTTATAATTCTTGTTGAGAATTTGATCCTAACAAGTGGTATCAGAGCGGGTTCTCTTAGAAACATTCATTCATTCATCATGGAAAACTTTGCAGAATCAAACAGTACTCTTGTCTCTAAGGTTCCAATGCTCAAACCCAATGAGTTTGACATGTGGAAGATCAGAATCAGGCAATACATTCTCCTTACTGACTACTCAATGTGGGATGTCATTGAGAATGACCCCTCTACTGAAGGTCAGATTGGACCAGATGGTAAAAGATCTCCACCAAAGACAGATGGTGAGAGGAAGATTAGACAGACAGAGATGAAGGCCTTGAGCACACTGCTCTTGGCCATCCCCAATGAATATCAGCATCAATTCTGTAACTGCACAGATGCTCAGATTCTCTGGAATGCTCTAGAGAAAAGATTTGCTGGAACTAAAAGCACCAAAAGAAATCAAAGGGATGTTCTGAAGCAGCAGTATGAGAACTTCACTTCTTCAAAGAATGAGTCCATGACTCAAACTTTTGTCAGGTTCAACAAGCTTATTGGTGAACTGGCTACCGTGGGAGTGAAGATGGAGCAAGATGATATCAACAGGAAATTCCTCAGATCTCTTGGAGAAGAATGGACTATGTACACTGTCTCATATAGACAGAGTGACAATCTGGAAGAGAAGGAACTAGATGATCTGTATAATGATCTAAGAGTTTTTGAATCAGAGGTAGAAACTAAGAAGAAGCCCACTGGGTATATTCATAATGCAGCACTTCTATCAGCATCTGCTGATACTACTGCCAACTCTGAAGCAGTTAGTGCTGCTAGTGGAGTGAATTCAGAAAAAGGCACTGAAACTGTCTTTGAAGCCTTTTTGTCAAGTCATAGCAACAACTCTTTGATTAATGATGATCTGGAACAAATTCACCCTGATGACTTGGAGGAGATGGACATTAAATGGCAGATAGCCATGTTATCTATGAGGGTGAAGAAGTTTATTAAAAGAACTGGGAGGAACAACTTCTCTCAAAGAAGAGAAGATGGTGCTGGTTTTGACAAGACAAAGGTGGAATGTTATAAGTGCCACATGAAGGGACACTTTGCTAGAGAATGCAGAAGTGGTGTGCCAAATAACAACCACCAACAAGCCCAGAATGAAGGCTACAATCAAAACAAGAACTCTGCTCAAGCCCTTGTTTCTCAACAAGGAATGGGGTTTGACTGGAGTGACCAAGCTGAGGAAGCCATTCAGAATCAAGCTCTTATGGCAGAGGTACCTGATCTCCCCTCTGAGGTAAGTTCTAATCTTTGTACTCAATCTTGCATAGATACTGTCAAAAGGTACAGGGATCACAACCAAAACATGTGTGATGACCTCAAAAGATTAGATAAGGACAGAAGAGATTATGTGTTGATAGTGGAAAGGTTTGAAAAACAAATCAAAGGCTTTCAAGCCAATGAACTTCAACACTCTTATGACACAAATTACTGGAAGTGGGAAAAGAATGAGTTAGAGACCAAACTGTCTAAGTCCAAAGAAGAGAATGATAAGTTGAAAGAAGAATTAGCTAAGGTTAAGCTTGATATAGAAAAGTTTTCATATGCTTCAAAAACAATGGATTCTCTTCTAAAGGCTCAGATTCATGATAAGATGAAGTCTGGTGTTGGATACAACAACACACATCCTCCTTATAACAACAACTATATCCCTCCTACATCAGACCTGTTAGAGACCAAGGAGAAAAAGGACTTGTCTGAGAAAGCATTTAAGATAGATCTTTTGGAGGAGGTGGTGGTTAAGGATCTGACTAAGAAAGAAGCTAGTGAGAATAGGAATAATGCTGTGAGTAAAGAGATACCCTTAGAAAACAACATTATCACCAATGAGGGATGTGGAAAAATCTGGGTCAAGTCTAAAGAGATAGAGAAGACCAAAGGAAAGGCTAACAAGGTCCATTACAAACAGACCACGGTTGTGAATCCTGGCCCTTGTAAACAGTGTGCTTGCAATAAAACTGAGAGCCCAAATTCTGGTACAAAGAGAGGTAACCAAAGAAACTGGAATAATCAATGGGCTCAGAAACAAGGAGTTGATCTGAGTAAGATAATCAGACCAAAACCATGTTTTATATGTGGCAAGTTAAATCATTTGGCTAAGTACTGTTTCTTTAATCCTATTAACCAAAGGATGAACTTTCAAAGATTTGTGCAAAAACCTTTTGGTTATAGGAAGGCTGGAAAGAAAAATATGGCTAAGAAATCTGTTGAAACCAAATGCCACATGCAGAAAAAGTTTTTAAAAGAAAGTATTAAAATGTGGGTGCCTAGAAGCACTAAAACTGTTAGTGCTGCTAACAGGGATAGTGCTGCTAATAGCAATACTGCTGCTACCAGTGTTAGTACTGCTGAAAATCTTAATGCTTCTAACACTGTTAGTACTTCTTCAAAGGTTACTACTGCTAACACAGTTACTGCTGCTGACACAGTTAATACTTCTAACAAGGTTAGTACTGCTAAGCATGCAAGTGCTGCTAATGCAGTTAGTTCTTCTAAAAACAGTACTGCTTGTAGCAAATACGCATCCAAACCCATTATTGTAACAAAGTACTCCAGTAATGAGGAGTCAAAGTTTAAAAATCTTGTCAAGAAAGAATGTAAATATTTTGATGAGAAAGTGGTACCCAAGACCACTTTGGCTTGGGTTCCTAATCCATACTAACTGATTTATCTTATGTGCAGGGCAACCAACAGCTCAAGGGGAAGAGCATCTGGCATGTGGATAGTGGTTGCTCTAGGCACATGACAGGCAACATGTCATGCCTTCAGGATTTCAAGCATATCAATGGAGGACATGTTGCATTTGGAGACAATCTTGCAGGTGGAAAAATAAGTGGAAAAGGTAATGTCACAAAAGGTAAGATGACATTTGAGGATGTCTACTATGTTGATCAGCTAAAGTACAACCTGTTAAGTGTATCACAGGTTTGTGACAAACAACATAGTATATTATTTACAAATACAAAATGTATGATCCTTGCTCCAGGATTCAAGGTAGTTGATGAAAGCATGATACTACTTAGAACTCCAAGAAAGGACAATGTTTACTGTCTAGATATGGAAAATGTTTCAAGTGATTCATCCCTAAACTGTCTTGTTTCAAAAGCTTCTGTGGATGAATCCTCTCTTTGGCACAGAAGGATGTGTCACATGAATTTCAAGACAATGAACAAACTTGTTAAAAACAACCTTGTAAGAGGTTTACCATCAAAAGTCTTTTCATGTGATGATCATTGTGTTGCTTGTCTTAAAGGCAAACAGCACAAAACTTCTCATAAGACCAAAGAGTTAAATTCAATTTCTTCTTGTCTCCAGTTATTACATATGGATCTGTTTGGCCCTACAAATGTGATGAGCATAGGGAAGAAATCATATTGCCTAGTTATTGTTGATGATTACTCTAGATTTACTTGGGTATATTTTCTAAGGACTAAGGATGAGACAAGTGGACTGATCAAATCCTTTATTCTAAGAATTGAAAACCAAACTAATCAAAAAGTAAAAGTCATTAGATCAGACAATGGAACTGAATTTAAAAATCTTGATCTAAACATCTTTTGTGAAGAAAAAGGCATTGAGAGACAATATAGTGCTCCTAGGACTCCACAACAAAATGGAGTTGCTGAAAGAAGGAATAGGACACTAATTGAGGCTGCTAGATCTCTGTTAGCTGATTCAAAACTGCCAATTACTTTCTGGGATGAAGCAGTTAACACTGCCTGTTATGTCCAAAACAGAGTGCTAGTGGTCAAGCCAAAGAACAAGACACCTTATGAGCTCTTATATAAAAGAAAACCATTTATTGGATTTTTTAAACCATTTGGGTGTCCTTGTACAATTCTCAATACTAAATCTCACCTAGGAAAGTTTGATAGCAAGGCAGATGATGGATTTCTTGTGGGTTACTCATCTCAAAGTAAAGCCTACAGAGTTTTTAATACTTCTTCTAGAATAATTGAGGAAAGTGACAATGTCAAATGCAATGAGAACACACCAAATCCTATTGGGTCTGGTCCTCAATGGTTGTTTGACATTGATTCACTAACTAACTCTTTTGGTTTCAGTAGTGATGATTATGCAGGACCAGGTAGTGGAGGATCAGGGACTACACAAGTTCAAGAAAATATACCTCAGTCTGTAATTTTTCCCATACCTACAGTGGATCCTATTGAAGCCTGTGAAAAGGAGCCATCTACTGAACCAAATCAGAGTGAAGAAGAAAGGAGAGATGAAGAGAATCAAGAGAATCAAGAGAATCAAGAGAATAAAGAACCAGAAGTAGTTGCTGACATCACCTCAGTTGAGTTGAATGACTCCAATCTAGAGGTGGGACTAAATGAAGAACCTAGTCATCAAACAAGAACACAAAAGAATCATCCTCCTCAGCTGGTAATAGGAGATATCTCTTCTCCTATGATGACTAGAAATCAAAACAGGCTGCAAGATATGCAAGACCAACAACATACAGTGCTCTCTTGCTTTCTATCCCAGCTTGAGCCTAAGAAGGCTCATGATGCTATGAAAGATTCCAGTTGGATAGAAGCTATGCAAGAAGAGCTGCTCCAATTCAAGCTGCAAGATGTTTGGGATCTGGTAGACCTTCCTAAAGGTCAAAGAGCAATAGGCACAAAATGGGTCTTCAGAAATAAGAGAGATGAGAGAGGAATAGTAATAAAGAACAAAGCAAGGTTGATGGCTCAAGGATATACACAAGAAGAAGGAATAGATTATGAAGAAGTATTTGCACCAGTGGCTAGGATAGAAGCAATCAGATTGTTCCTGGCCTATGCTTCTTATATGAAGTTCAAAGTCTATCAAATGGATGTAAAAAGTGCATTTTTATATGGATCAATTGAAGAAGAAGTATATGTCTGTCAACCACCAGGGTTTGAAAATCCAAACTATCCAGACAGAGTATACAAACTGAAGAAAGCACTTTATGGACTGCATCAAGCACCAAGAGCATGGTATGACACTCTGTCATCCTATCTATTGGAAAATGGCTTTGAAAGAGGAGTCATTGATAAGACTCTGTTCATCAAGAGAAAGAAGAAGGACATCTTGCTGGTCCAAATCTATGTGGATGATATCATCTTTGGATCCACAAGAGACAATATGTGCAAGGAGTTTGAGGATCTCATGCATCAAAGGTTCAAAATGAGTTCCATGGGGGAACTTACTTTCTTCCTTGGACTCCAAGTTCAACAGAAGTCAGATGGTATTTTTATTTGTCACTCCAAGTATGTGCAGGACATTCTAACCAAGTTTGGTTTCTCAGACTCTAAGCCTGCCAGCACACCTATGGAGACACACAAGCAGATAACAGCAGATCTTGAGGGGGAGGATATGGATGTTCATCACTATAGATCCATGATTGGCTCTCTCATGTATCTTACAGCCTCTAGACCAGATATAATGTTTCCAGTCTGTGTGTGTGCAAGATTTCAAGTTAGGCCAAAGCAATCACACTATCAAGCTGTTAAGAGGATATTCAGATATCTCAAAGGGCAACCTAGATTGGGACTTTGGTATCCTTATGATTCATCATTTGACCTACTTACATACTCAGACAGTGACTTAGGTGGATCAAACTTGGACAGAAAATCTACTTCTGGAGGATGCCAGTTTTTGGGTGCAAGACTAGTTTCATGGCAGTGCAAGAAACAAACCACAGTGTCCACATCTACAACAGAAGCATAGTACATAGCAGCTGCAAGTTGCTGTTCTCAAGTCTTATGGATTCAGAATCAAATGCTGGACTATGGGGTAACATTTCTACACACTCCAATCTTTATTGATAATAACAGTGCTATTAGCATTGTTAATAATCCTGTCAAGCACTAAAAGACAAAGCACATTGAGATCAGGTATCACTTTATAAGAGACTGCAATGAAAAGAAGCTTATTCAAGTTGTAAAAGTTCATACTGATAACCAGTTTGCTGATCTATTCACCAAAGCCTTTGATGTGGGTAGATTCACTTTCTTGGTAACAAGTGTGGGAATGATCAACTCTGAATAAGATCCTACTTAAAATGTGGTTCAATACCTGTATATTGGTTATTCTTGGTGTTACTAACTTTCTTTCTCAGGAAATGTATAGCAGTACTCAGTTTATCACAAGCTTAAAAGTGTAAGTATGGTTAACACTGCCAATACAGTTTTAGTATTTCCAGTACAGTGTTACTACTGCCAGTGCTCAGTTAATACTGCTAGTGGTTAATACTGCTCTCAGTTAATACTGCTAGTTAGTTAACACTACTAGTGGTTAATACTGCTCTCAGTTAATACTGCTAGTGGTTAATACTGCTCTCAGTTAATACTGCTAGTTAGTTAATACTGCTAGTGGTTAATACTGCTCTCAGTTAATACTGCTCTCGGTTAATACTGCTAGTTAGTTAATACTGCTAAGTGGTTAATACTGCTCTCAGTTAATACTGCTAAGTAGTTAATACGGCTCTCAGTTAATACTGCTAGTAGTTAATACTGCTCACTGTTAATACTGCTTTCAGTATCTTTTTAAGGTTAATACTGTTTCTAATCCAAAATCTATAAATACCCTTTGCCCGCCTAAAAAGTTCATAACGACTCTTTGCATACTGTTCACTTGCGCTCTAACCCTTTTCTCTCAAGTACCAAGTTTTCAGGCAAGAACACTCAAGTTCAATGGCATCCATGGCGTTCATTGACGAGCACAATGAAATCGCGATGCTCCAAAAGCCAAAACAAGCTGAAGGTTTTCACCAGATAGTCGACTTTCTGAAGTCCAGCCACATCGCTCATGCTCTCACTGTGTCTCCTACCATCTTCATAGAGCATTAGAGGCAATTCTGGGCCAATGCCATACCATCGTTACAGAGAATGGTGTGCAAATGATAAAGACAAGGGTGTGTGACAAACCCCTAATAGTTACTGAAGAGGTACTACGCATCTGTCTACGTCTAGACGATGCTGCAGGTATCACCTCTATTCCTAATGAGGAACTATTCTCAACTCTTTCAAGAATGGGGTATGAAGGCCAAAGGGGAATTTTCAAGTTTTTCAAAGCTAAATTTTCATCCCAATGGAGGTTCTTTGTTCATACCCTGATGCACTGTATTTCAAAGAAAACTACTGATTGGAGCCAATTTAGCAGTCCCATTGCATATGCTTTGGTTTGTTTATCTACTGCTAGAAAATATAATTTTTCTCTGATGATCGTCAATGATCTTGTCTCAAACCTGGACAACAAGAAGAGTTTCTTCATGTATCCCAGGTTTGTACAGGCAGTTATCACTAATGAATTGATGGATATACCTCACTTTTATGGGGTATATGTACCTAAACCCCCTAAAGGCAAGGTTTTCTCAAATATGAGAAGATTTGCTAGGGACTCGAAAGGAGTTGACACCCCATTGTTCTCTACAATGATGGTGGTGTCCCACACTGATGAAGGTATGGCAGCAGGGTCAAAGCCCTCCTCAGACCATCCCACTGCTAGCCAATCCCAACCTTCCCACTCTATATCTATTCCCCAGTCTCTGCTTCATAAGCCCACATCTCCAATTACCCAAACTTACAAAAGGAAACAGGTAAAGAAGACTCCTTCCCTTCTTGTACCTTCACCCACTAAGCCTTTAAGCCCTCTAAGGGAGGATTCTCCTTTAGAGAATATCTACAGGGCAACCACAGGGGTGTCTCCCAACCCCAAGGAGGTGCTCACTAAGGTGGAGGTTGAGCATATGGGTGTTAAGGCTGCCACTACTCCTGCTAGCACAGAGGAGGTCAGTGGTAACATCTCTAAGACCTTCCCCATGGCAACTTTGGGTGAGAAATCATCCAAAGGTCCCAGGTGCTAAGAAACCAAGGGGGTGGATAGTGCTTCTGCTAGGCAGAAGGCTTACACTACTAAAAGATCCAATGATCATTCAAAAGGGGGTAACACTCCTGGAGAAGGTGAGGACATATATAACTATGACGAATTGATGGAAACCATGGGAAACATCAACATGGATGTTCTTAAACAGGGCAAAGAGATAGATGAAATGAAGCTGGTAATCTTGTCTCAACAAGCACAGATTGCCAAGCTAAAGAAAATGGTGTCAAGGCTAGTGCAAAAGAAGAAGAGAAAACAATATGTTTTGAAGAAGAGATCAACCATTAAAGATGCTTCCAACAAGGGGGAGAAATAGTCTGAAAAAGAGGAAGAGGATGGGATAGAAGCAGAAACAGATTTTGCTCAAGCAGCAGAAACAGTTAATGCTGTTGAGGCAAAAGAAGCAGTAGAAACAGAGGAAACAGTAACAGGGCTTTCTGTAGAAGAACTAGAAATTGCAGAAACACTGGTTAAAGCCAAGAATGACACTCCCAATGCAAAGGGAGTGGTCATAAATGAAGGGGGAGTAAAGAAGACAGAAAAGAAAGATAAGACTGCAGATACAAAGGGAAAAGGAAAGGAGAAGATTATTGAATCTGAAATGCCTTCAAAGAGAAAGACTCAGATTGAATTGGATGAGGAAATTGCAAAGAAGCTTCAAGAACAGATGGAAAAGGAGGAACAACTCCAAACTGAAACTGATAGAGAACTTGCAAAGATTATGGCCAGAAAGCTAAGTGCAGAGTATCAGAAGAGTATACAAGAAGCAGCTCAGGCCAAGAAACTTCAAGTCAAAAGAATAGCAAGTCAAAAGCAGAAAAGACAACCTTCCAAGACCTTTGTGGCCAATCAGGAAAGGAGAAAAATGATAAATTTTCTGAAAGGTGCAATTGGGGTCAAGGGAGAGATGTTTACCAATATGGCATACAGCAAGATTGAGGAGTTGTACAAGAAGGAAATGGCCAAACTTCAAGGGGACTCATCTCAAAGGGAAGAAGCTGAAAGAAGAATGAAGGAGAGGCATGACCTCAATATTCAACAACCATTTCCCTGAGGAGACCACACCCTCAAAAGACAAAGTTGAAGAAAAGAAGGAAGAATCTGAAAATGTTGGTGTAGAAGTTAAGTCTGCAAAAAAGGTAAAAACCATTGCTGCAAAAAGGGTTTTCAAAAGGCTAAGAGTGGAAGAAAAAGCAGAAACTGCAGCAGAAACTGAAGCAGAATCAGTGCATAATCCAGAACAGTTCCATAAGCAAACTGATGAGAATATGGATGTCTACATGACTATAGTAGAACCTATAAAGGCTGTTCCAATCTCCATGAAAGCTCCTGAGATCACCTTTTGGGACATTCTAAGAGATAATGGAAAGGATTTCTTCAGAATCAAAAGAGCTGATGGTACATTTGAAGCATTTTCAACCTGGGGGAGAGTGATCAGAAGTTACTCAAGAGCAGACATAGAAGAAATGTACAAAGTGGGAATGAAACTCTATGAACCTGTGTTGACAAGTAATGAAGAAAATATTCTTAAAGTGGCAATGGAATACTTATGTATGATGTTTGATCCAGAGAAGGTGGTGCATAGGATTAAAGATCTTCATCATGAATATGTGTTCAAAAAGATTGATCATTGGATACTCTTTGAAAACTGTGGTGTGTACATGATTACAATTGATAAATGTTATCATGAATACTACCTAGTTGACAAAATATATGATCATAGCAAGCAGAAACTTGAAGGGATGCTCAAAGCTAAGCTAGTATGCACAAAGGATTCAGAAATGGCTAGAATTGTGGTGAGAAGAACTATCAATCAAAGTCTGGGCCTAGATCCAAATTTGGGCAACTGAACCTGAGGTGTTGAAAGCATCTTGAAGATCATATCTGAAGAACTTGACTTCTCTTCCTAAAAGTCAAGTTAGGGGGAGATTGTTGGGAACTGAAGAAATGCTAAGTATGGTTAATGCTGCTAGCTCAACAATTAGTACTTCTGAGTTAATGCTGCTAGTTGAAGTTAATGCTGCTCTTCAAGATTAGTACTGCTGGAGTTACTACTGCTAAGAGATTAATACTGTTGATCTTGACTAGTGCTGCTTATGAGATGGAGATCCGAATTACAAGAATGACAGCTGGATAGACTGAAGATATTCATGGAAGATATTCTAAAGATATTTTATTAATTGTAATTATCTTTTGTTCAGTATATATATAGAATTGATAGAATAGTTTCAAAAAAATGATTAGTTCTGAGATTTTTTTTGTTTTAGAGAGAATCAACCTCAAGGCATAGTTCCTAATTCTAGAGAAGTAGAATTCGTCTTGAAAGAGCTTGTTCTTCAAGATTGAGGTTGTGTGTGTAATCTTGTAACTTCAACCATTCAATACAAGTTTACAAGTTATTCATCATATTTACTGTTTGTTTACTGTGTTATTGAATATCAAAGTGTTATTCCGCAAACTTCTTTGATATTGTTTCTGAGTATTTATAATTCTTGTTGAGAATTTGATCCTAACACACATGATCCTTCTTGCCACACCTGGCACAACTCACCGGACCCACATAGGTTTTGGAAGCACATGCGCCCGAATGTTTGGTTCTGCACCTTGGGCACCACTGATCGCTTTTACGAGAGTCGCCAGCTCTCCCACTAACAAAAGGCTTTGATTGAAGAACGGGCCCAGATGGCCCTTCCCATTTCCGTTTCTCACCAACAAGCTTCTTCTCATCCCTTTCGGCATTGATGTCGTCCTCAACTAGTAAGGACTCCTCGATAACCTCTTGTAGAGTCGAACACTTGGCATTCCTTACCGCCGTCCGCATATCGGCCGGTAACCCTTGATGATAGGCCTTAATCTTCGACCTTTCATCGAGGATTAGATGTCCCACCAAGTTTAGTTTCTCCAGAAAGAGTTTGGAGTACCCAACCACAGACAGGTTTCCTTTCTTCAGATCTCGGAACTCCCGCTCCAACTTGTCTATCGAACGCTCACTACAATACTTGTCCATGATCTTCTCCTTGAACACCGGCCAAGTTAACTTAGTCAGAACCTCAGGAGTGAGAACTGATCTAGTGAGATTCCACCAAATCAAAGCCTCTCCCCGAAGTAGTTGAGAAGCGAACTTGACCCGTTGAGAAGGATCACACTCACTTGACTCAAAGGCCATCTCTACCTCTTTGAGGTAGTACATGCAAGCAATCGGGTTATCTGAACCCGCAAACTCCTTAGGATGGCACCCCAGAAACGCTTTGTAAGTGCACCCCTTAGTCTTTGTCCAGATCCCTTCAGCGGATGGTTCCTCGACCGTTACCACATTTGGTCCACCCGACCCCACAATAATGTTTTCAGCCATCGTCTCAGGTTGTCGGTGGCTAGCGTCTCGATCCTCTAGGAGTTTCATGAAAAACTCTTGTTGTTGGGTCATGGCCAACTGTTGTTGAGCCAAGGCCGCATTAATGGCCAACATCATGCTATCCCGAAGTCGGGTCTCCATGGTAACTTCTTCCATGATGGCATTACCCGTATTGAGGTTCCGACGCGGAATATGCTTAGGTCCACCTCCCAAGATTATGGGTACGGAAATGTCATCGGTGGTTACGCCTACGGGAGGTCGTACAGCTGCAGATTCCGCCTCTGGTTGACCCTCTGGCATATCCGGCAACCTACTTCGAGTGTTTACCATTAAATCTGCCATGCACGTACGAGAAAAAATATTGAGAAAAGACTGAGCGAGTTGAACTCATTGTACGTACTACTACCTTTATCAATTATCATAATGATAGTAAACCAAGCATGCTCACGTAACAATGCATTCATAATAGCAGTAGCTAAGTGAAATTATGAACGAACCATACACAAGAATTCTTGTCACCATCATCACAACTTTCAATTACAGTAATTCCGTAAATCCTAACGCTCTCCCACCTAGGATTTCTACCCCAAGTGGACAGTGAAGTCATAAAGTCTAAAGTTTAAGTCTAGATATACTACAACAATACCTAGTTCACTTAAACTAAAGCTCTGATACCAACTTGTAACACCCTAAAAATAGGGATAACAAAAACTTTCCAAAGGAGGAAAAGTGGTATATAAATTGCCATAGCAAGAGCCTCCTAAAAAGGGGAATAGTACACTAAGCCTGTTTAATCACAAATGTAATTTAACGGATAGATAAACAACAACTAACTAATCTAATTCTACATTTAGAAAAGAGATTACAAAAGGGGTGTCATCTATAAACCCAATTCTTCCAGAAATAGTTCAAGTGCCAAAATCCCCAAGCTCTCGCCCAAAGCATCTAAACTTGCCTAGGAGCAGCGCCGCTAACACCTGAGATACACGTCGACACCAAACAAGTGTTAGGCCAAAAAGCCTAGTGAGTTGCACAAGTAAAAACATGCCAGAAACAGTTACAGTTCTTATCAGTAGTTAATCTCCAATCAGGTTCACCCAAAGAGGCGATGTACCTTGAAGCCAAATAACAAAGGCAACCCAAAGGCCCGACACGCATCGGGGACTACCACTTAGGACATTCCCCGACGGCGGAGGTCTAGGCACATAGGGGACTACCACTCAGGAAATTCCCCAAATGTCACCCACCTACATCCCTATAGTGAATCACTGACTTGGTTCGTCCACATTATGTAAATAGGAGGTCTCAAGATGTGTTTTAACCCAACATATTCGGATATCAACCATGAACACAACATTACCATCCCAAGCATGTAAATTCCATCATATGACCTAGTAATCATCCAAATACTTCGTGAGAATATAAGGTCTCCAAAAAGGCATTCCAAGTAGGAATCATCATACTACCAAGATATGCATAAGTGAATCATAGTAGGTTACTCACATACATATTTCCATAGAAATCCCCAAATACTTGTACATTAAATAAGAACACTTGAGTAATAACAAGAATAATAACAAGTAAAGTAAAGTAAATGATGTGTATCTAGTTTTTACAAAAGGGCTAGTAAACTCACAACCTAGGTTTTGTACCAAAACCTAGAAAAGATGAAAACCCTAGATTTGAGAAGATGAGACTTGAAGATGAGGAGATGTTCTTTGAGAAACCCTAGAATCTTTCTTGAGGTGAGTTTAATGCTTGAATCCAAAACCCAACCACCAAAAGGTAGTATTAATGAGAACTAGGGTTTGGAAAGTGGAGAATGGAGGCTGGAATGGAAGCTCCAAAATCGCAACCAAAAGCTAGTGTTTGAGAGAAATGAGGTTGAAATCTGATAAGGGTTCATTTAAGACACTGCCCCCCGACGGCGATAGTGCTCGGCGATAGTGCCATTGGCACTATCGCGAGTCACAATCGTGAGCACCATACCACCCGCGGTACAAACCGCGTGATAGTGTCCTCCGCGATAGTGCCATGGCACAATAGCGGGGCACAATAGCAACCCACCCCGAACTCTCGGTACAACTTCGGCGATAGTGCCCTCCGCAATAGTGCCCAGGGCACAATCGCGAGGCACAATCGCGAGTCACCCAAAAACAGCCCAAAACTCAACCGAAAACTATAACGATCACAAGGTTTGAACAATTAACGAAGGTAATTTAATTATATGACATTTAGACATAATAATGATCATGAAATGTACACCAAGACACACCTTCTCACATAGGCGAAATTAATGCATTTAAGAAAACAAAGTACTTACCTTGCGAATTTCCGGGTGTTACAATCCTCCCCACCTAATTGGGATTTCGTCCCCGAAATCTTATTCTAGAAAAGATTTAATTTGGTTTATATAACCATATTGGCTCTCGTATTTTAGCCAAACGTTCATTATGCCTTTTGGGGCTTGGTTTACACTCAAATGAGTTTTTGGAACATTTGTTCAGTTTTTGTAGCTCGTTAAGGAGCCTTGGAAGTATGGTGTCCTTAGTTGAATCTTATATGAGAGTTACATGTTTTGAATGTGTTAGTTCATTCTTTTGAGTCATATAACGTTTTAGACTGTAATGCATTGGATCCATAGGCATATGAGTCAGTCGTGTGGTTTAGTGGGGACTTTATCCCCGTTTTGGGACTGGATATTGTTTATGGCTAGCGGGAGCTCGAGGTATAGATCGTGGGTGGTTGAACTCGATAACCGTGTAACCTTTATTAAGGGCTCGAGGTATATATCGTGGGTGGTTGAACTCGATGCCCGTTTGTAATCCAGTCTGGTTACTCATCGTGGAATTTAGTGTCCATGTTTGAGGTATATATCGTATTTGTTTAAGGTCGAATAGGAAGTCTTATTTTGAAGATTTATCTTTTTACTTGATGTAATATTGAAATTTTAAATTAGTTGCTCTTACCAAATTTGAGGAATGTTATGCTTGTGGCAATAAATGACACTTTGCCTCTGAGTGCAGGAGCAATCCCTCCGGTAAATCCAAATCTAACTCCTCCAACCAAAACTCTTCAAAGACGAGGAGAATGAGATCTGACTCTGCTAGCCGATCCCACTCCTGAAAATCCCCCTCTTCCTCTTTCAAAGATAGCATCGATCGTGCCGAAAAGTATAAAGCCAAGTACAAGATAGAAAAAGAAAGAAATGAAAGTGCTCACCAAAGAGGAAATGGCCCGATGGCCGAATCTCACGACCGGGCCGATGAACCTACTTCGGAGAGTGAAAAGGAGATTTCAAACAAATGTCTTATGGCCAAACTGTATGATATGGCCGAAAACAAGGATATCGACATGACCGTTGCTTTAGTTTCTACTGAGTGTTCATCATCTTCTTCTCGAAATAAAAATCACTTAGCCTAAACCAAACAAAAAGAATCTAAACAATAAACACTCTTAAGTCTTACCCAAGTTCACCTTGAAGTCTTCCAAACCAATTCTAAGCCGAAGGGTTGTCTAACTAGCCCTAAATTGAAAAAAGGCAAGAGATTTATTGTAACACCCACGATTCTGGTATGTCGCTAAATCGATCATAAACCCTGTTATCGGACCTAGCAAGAGAAACGTGTGTTTTCGGGGTTGATTTGGGGTGAAAATATATTTTGGCAAGTCTGGGCGACAATGCCCGCGACTGTGACAGAGGTCACTGTCGCGGGGTAAAGTCTCGAGATGTGTACCGAAAGGGGGTGAAGTCGGAGACTATGACCGGCGACTGTGACATGTGTCACTATCGCGTGTCATTGTCGCCAGGTCGGTACCGTAGGTCCTTGGACGCGGACGACTATGACCAAGCGACTATGACAGTGTCATAGTCGCAAGGCAATGTCGTCGACGGGCTTCAGGCCCTTAAATGCTCACCAGCCCATTTTTGGTTCATTTGGTTTTGTTGGGAGCTCATTGTAGGCGATTTAGAAGAGCAAAAAGGTAGGGTTTTCACCTTCCCTCATTGAATGCTTCATTTAGAGATGCTCATTTATGGTTTATGGATGTGATTCTAGGTGATTGGTTGTGATTGGGAGCTTTGTGCTTCAAGTTCAAGTGTCCCTCCTCTTTCATCTAAAATATCTACATCTAGGGTTTCTACAAACTCTACAAGGTGAGTTTATACACTTCTTTATACTTCTATATGTGGTTACATTTCTTGTATTTTGGTCCTCTATGACTTCCTAACCTAAAAATGAGTTTTGGGGATGTTAGGGTTTTGTAACCTAAGTAAGAATGGTGAGAAATTTTCTTTTAAACTAATACAAATGGTTTTCTATGTATTCTACTCATTTGTTAGACAACCCTTAACCCATGGGATTTTCGGGGAACCAAAAGTGGAAAATTAGGGTTTTGGGGAAATGCAAGTATTGGGTTAATTAATTACAATCATGACTTTTAAAATGGAATATATGTGGTATTTGTTGATGAGTTATATTGATGTAGTCTCCTCAATGATGGGAGTCAATATTTCATGTTGGTAACTTGTACGTATGATTTATTTACATACATGATTCAATATGGGTATCACATGTGATAGCATATTATTAGTATTTGGTCTTAGTGCAATGGATTCATAGGCACGGTGTTCCTATGTCCCCGTTTTGGACATTAGGTTCACCATTTTGGCACGGAATAGGCATTGAGTCACCATGATAAGTAAGGTGTGGACATATACGGTCAGACAGCGTCTCATGGGCAGTAAGGTATAATTCCCTTGTGCTAGAGTTCCCCGTTTTGGAACTCTCAAGAATAGACCTAGAGGGGTTGATTTGATGTTTTCGAGCAATAGACTTAGAGGAGTTGGGCTCATTATGTGATTGGTGTTATTTGTACCATATTTGATCACTAATGGTTTATTTGATTTGTTGGTTTTAGCCCATGGCTATATCCTCCGCGTGACTCCGCATGGGTTTAGTACTTCCATTCTTATTTGACTTGTTCTCAGTAGGCTTTAGCCTAACACTTGTTATTTGTTGTCATGTTTGACAGGTCATCTTAGCGTTGGGGCACGTCAGGACTGAGGGAACGACCTTGGGGTCGTGAGTGGTCTTTTTGGGAAACATAATGGCCAACATACTTTGACTTTTGAAGATATACTTTTTGGAAGGATTTGCGACACCCGACCATAATCTAGTTAACCAAACTTTAGATTAGTAGGTTGTCGTTTTATGTTTCATCATTTGGTTTGCAAATGTCTTATTATATACCCCGTTATGGGATGATACTATTGGGTTGAATTGTTTTACCATTTTTATACAGGTTTAAATTGTCCCATATTTTTAGGATGACAGGTTTCTCTAGTTTCAAACGTCATATTGCCGAAATTTCAAATTTTATTTCCGTCTAATTTTTAAATTGTTACATTTATCAGCTCAAAAAGCAACCAAAATCATGATCATAGCCACAATCGAGAAAAAACAAAAAGACAAATTGACAACTTTGTTTTGACAAAACTGCAAACTTTCGGTATCCAACCCCCCCCCCCCCCCAACATTGACACAAAAAAGAATGTAACATACCCTTGATAACAACCTTAATTATGTGTTTGGAAGTAAGAAAGTTGGTTTTTGGATCCATAATTGTAAGATTTCACATCGGTTAGGGAGGGGAGCAAATGTTGTCTTATTAGATTTTCCTCCATCAGACGTGTTTAAAAATTGTGAATCCAAATTTGGACAAAACGGACAATATCTAATACGTATAGTCTGATATGTTACAGATGGTATCAAAAATTTGGCATTTATCTCCACCACTAGCCGCCCAACTTGTTAACTTGGGACAACAATCAAATTGTGATTTAATTTTCAACCGTGGGTGTTCGGGTTGGTTTATGCACATCTCGACTAATCTCTTGCGCTTTTAAAAACATTCAAAAAGATTTTCAATTACTTTGCAGGACTTGAACCGATAGACTTAAAAAAACCTTAATAACCAAAGATTATTGCTAGTTGAGCTAACCCACAAATTTTACGACAAATTAAATTGAGATATCCTCAAGTTTGAATGTTTTTTATGAATAAAAAAGATTTCTATTTTGCATCCCTTATATAATATAAGTTAATAGAGAGAAAGGAATATAAGTGAACATCTGATGAAAGCATGCAACAAAAAAAGAAAGGAATTTAATATTTGTTGATCATAAATTGGACACAATGTTTGACCTAATTTTTAAAAGGGTATTGAAGAAAATAAATTTTGTATGCGAAAGGGTTTAATGGAGGAAGGGGTAAAGGAACACTCCAGCTAGAGTCCACAGTGGTCGACCCCAGAGGATAAGGTGCATTTTGGACCGTCGGATCATGATCGGGGAGGTAGCTGCATGTGCAGGGGCAGGCAGCCTGTTTGCTGACTAGCGTCTAATCAAAACTCAGAGGGTAGCAGAAACACCAAGTTACTACTACTGATTGTAGTAGGAGAGAGTGTTTAAGTGCCGTTTGTTTTTTAAAAGTCTTAAAGTCTGAAGTTTTATTTTAGTTATGATTAATAAGAGGTAGTGTATAAAAATGTCTAAATAATTAAGACTTAAGAGTCATTAAAAATTTTTAAAAATAAAAAACAAACAACCCTAAATGTGTGTATATATATACATACCAATGTCCACAGGAAGGTTTTTTATAAGAACAAAAAGAGTTGCTGTAAGTAAGTTGGAGTAGTAAACTACAATTTTCCAATTATGAAGAAAGTTTTTGAAAAAACTTTATTGAAAGTGACTATTTTATTTTGTTTTGAAAACGGTTTCCTATTTTAACACCGTAAAAAAGCTCAGTTTAAGTGAGGCCATTTTTTTTTTTTTTTTTGGTTGGGTTATATTGAGAAGTTGAGGTTAATGTAAGAATCGTGAGAAGTGGTTATCAATCGTTGGATGAGAAATAGATCCACATAAGGATGAGATGCAAAATCTTCTCGACTTCTCGCAAAACGTTGAGACTTCTTGCATGATCCTTCCTCTGTATGTATAATTACAACATATAATTAATGTGTATATAGGGGAAAACGTTAAATAAACGAAAAATTAAAAAATCTAGTAAAAACGGATGAAAAAGTATATGAATATGTATGTCAAATTAACGAAGAAAATATGACTGTTTTTTTGATATAATATGTTTCGTTCGAATTTTGATAATATTTCACATTTTTTCGATTTGAAAAACAGGTTATGGGGGAAATTTTTTAATTTAAAAATAAAGTTGTAATCGTCTCTTTAATCACATTCATTAATCTTAATCTAACAGTTGATGAAGTGTTTTTCATTTATTTAACGTTTTTCGTGAACCTCCTCATAGACGAATGATCGTGTGAGAATAAGAGTTAAGGTGAGAAATGTAATAAGAGGTTTATACCTTTTATCACTTTTAACTAATGTTGATCTAATGGTTCAGATTAAATCTCAAAACAATTTATGAATTAGCTTAGATAGATATTTTAAATTGATTTCCAATTAGGATTGATCCAATGTGGAGATCCTCTTACCATTCTCAAGATAATTAACTATTATTCTTATCGGAAACTAACCCTTCTCTTTAGAAGGAGGTTCACGGGAAAACCTCAGAAAATGAAACTGAGGAACGTGTTGGTAGTCATTCATCTGAACAGTATGCAGTTGTGCATATATGTAAATTAAGTTGTTTTTTGGTTTTTATGTACGTGTGCATATGCACGCGTGTATGTTACAAATTACTTCTATGCACAAGTGCATACCATCCAGATAAGAGCTATTAGAGCATCACCAACTGCTTCTCCAAAATGGAGATTTTGGGCATTTTTTTGCTCCAACAGATCCTCCAAAATGAAGAAAACTAGGAAAGAGAGTGTAATTTTCTCCAAATTTGGAGAACTTTCCAAAAATGATTATCATAAGAGAGAAATTGTTTTTTATTATATTCTTCCAATAAGAAATCTTGAAATGAAATGGGTATGAGAGAAAAATAATATTTTATTAGATATATACAATATTTTAATATTATAAGTAATGATGTCATCTCCAAAATAGAGAATCTGTTGGAGTTGAATGCAATTTTTGTTAGAAATTTTGGAGTTTGGTTCTCCATTTTTGAAATTTTTTGGAGAATTTGTTGGAGATGCTCTTACGCTGTGTTCTCGAGTTTTGGAAGGAAAGAAAAGAAAAGAAAAAAATATTTGTATTTGTGTTCTTGAGATTGGAGAAAGAGAAAGGAAAGGGAAGGAAATAAAATAATTTTTCATGTTTCTCGAGTAGGATGGTTAGGAAGGGAAAGACGTTAGTTTTACCAATATATCCTTATTTATTTCGTAGTGGAATATAATTAATGAGTATATGCGTAATTTTATAAATATTTTTAATTCTTTTTAAATTCATTTTCTTTTCTTTCCTTCCGTTTCCTCCCACATTTGGGAGGAAAATCAACAATATTTTTTCCTTCCCCTCAAAAAAACCCGGGAACACAACATTTTTTCTTTTCCTCCTACTTTCTTTCCCTTTCTTTTCCTTTCCTTCGTAAGAAAAAACTCGAGAACACAGCTCTTAAGGGGTTCCTCAGTTTTTCGGTTCTCAAATATTTTCCCTGAACCTGACCCTCTCTCTATATATCTATATAGACGAATGACCGTACTTATATTTAATGAAGTTTAGGAACGTACTTGATTGTAAACTACATGGACCAAAATTGTAGTTCACTCTATAATGTTTTTAAAATATTACCATATAACCGAGGGTTTTTGTATTTCATAACAGTTTTTAAGGTATTGTACAATAAAAAATCTTGATTTTTGTCCTAATTATTCTGTCAAATATTATTCACTGTTTTCTAAATTATATTATTGTGTACATAACAATAACATGGCAGTTGAGTTTGAGGAAATAACAAAAAACAGTGGAGTTGCATGCATATCGATACAAAATACATACATATGGATGTATGTATATATAGATAGAGAGAGAGATAAAGGTTGGAATGATTTGAAATGAAAAGGCAGAAAAAGGGAGAATATTTTCAGGTGAGCAGAAGCCCATGGAAGACGGGGGAGGATGTGATATCATCCTGCAAGTATATATGCATGAAATGAATCAGAATAAAAAGTTAGATAGATAGGTTTGATGTAACCATTCATCACCAATCTGCACATCTGATTCTATTCTTTCACACTTGAAGTAGAGTATGCATCAAAAGATTTACAGACATGACATCATTCCATGCATCTCAATCTTTACAACAATTAAAAAAAACATTAATAATAATAATTTATATAATTAGCCACTTAATTAACGTTAAAACTTGTATCGTTGTCCCTCTATGTTTTGTGTTTCCCTTTTATTTGGGTAAAATCAAAGTTTTAAATGATGTGTGGCGTAATGTGCGTGGCGGTGAGGTCAAGCCTCAAGCTCTTACGAGTTACGGTGAAGCCCCGACGTTTTTCAAGACGTTCCCAAAGGCGGTATATATGTGTGTTTAGAATGATATTGTAAAACAAATTAAATTCATATAAAGTAATAAAATAAAACAAGAAAGAAGACCATTGATACCAAATATATAGAACTTATAGAAAATTATATCAAGAGTGTAAAATCGGGATTAAATATCTTGAATATTAACTCAATACTTTCTTCAATTTTCAAAGAAAATACGTGTTCGACTCTTCGTGTACAAGAATGTGAGCAAGTATTTACCTAGTTAGGGTTTTTATCTTTTAAGTTTATTTTTTGTGTTTGTTTAAGTCTTAGGTGCCGTAAAAAATTATCATTTATTTCTCAAGTTATATATTAAAAATAACCCCACACCTTACAAAATGACGCATTGTAACGCGCTATTACGTGCCATAACGTGTTACAATGCAAATCAAGCCTTCGAGTGGAGCCACAAAGGTTAACGCGGTTGTGAACCCAAGCCTTGATGACATAACGAGATCATAACGAGTTATTTAGAACCATGGGTAAAAGGTATACTACCGGAAATTTTAATTGACGCTACACATAACCCGTCTTCAAAGATAGCACTGTGAAAGGATATTTGACTTATTAAGTGGCTGAGGCTAGCGGAGGTTCAGGATTAAACCCAAGACATATGTTGTATATGAACAAAATAGCCATGATTTTTTGTCAACTGAGCTAGAATTCAAAGGCTTGTACTTCCCCTTTATATCTTCCTATTGACCCCATTACAAATATTGAAACTGTTACCAAGATAATATTTGATCATGAGATTTTGAAATAAGTATTTTGGGTTATTTAGGGTTTTTTTTTGTTTTTTTTAAATAACCTCTTATTGGCTCTTAAGTCTGAATCATTCAGACTTTTTTACACACCACCTCTTATTAATTATAACTAAAATAAGAATTCAGACTTTAGACATCTTAAAAAACAAATGGCATATTAATATTCATATTTAGAGGACAAAATAATTTGTTAGGATGTACAAATACTTTATAACATTCTTATATTTGACCGACAATTATTTATTCTTAAAAATTTAAGTGACGTTAAATAATTTTATTACAACATTTACGTATTTTTAACATTCTTTAAAACCAACTTTATTGCAATAAAATTAATTAAACCATATCAACAAAAGGATAATTGACTCAAATAACTAAAGTAGACAAAAAAAATGGAATTCTAAGAGCAGCTCCGTTGGAGGTTCTTATAAAACCCTATGTTTTGTGGACAACTTATTTCTAACTCATCAAAATAAGAACTCATATAAATGTGTACAATAATAGTTATTATAATGACTTTTTTTTTGTTATTAATAATTATTATAAAGTAAAAAAATAAAATAAAAAATAAGAAAAATGTCACATCTCACAAATTTCAGGGTAAGAACCAGAGTTTTTATTTAAAAACTTAAAGGGGTTTGGAGATTCTCTAACCATTTTTCTCCCGATTTTGCACTCATGTCATTAGATCTGCAATATCCAGGTTCGTAATTTCGGACCTAGGTAGAAAATGTAATTTTTTTTTCAAAACTTTTTTAATTTTTTTACTTGGGTCCACAATTGCGGATCTCGATCCACAATATTTTTAAGTAAAAAATGAACAGATTCGTTTTTTTCTTCGTCGTTTAGTGATATTGCTTGGGTCCACAATTGCAGACTTGAATATTGCGAAAGTAGTGATATTTATATAAAAGCGGGAGATAAATAACTAGGTGATCAATTTCTTCATCTATTTTAGCTATTTAAGTCAATTTCCCTAAATAAAAATGAATATATCATAATGAAGTTATGGGCAATTTTAATGGCACCGTTATTAATGTCAAAATCAGTGTATTGAGAATATAAAAAGCCGGTTTTAATGTTGATGTGTGTGAGGAGAAAATAATTTATAAGGGTGTCGTTAGCAAAGTAAATGATGTCATTAACCTCCCCTAAAGTTATATCGAAGTGATTAAATTAGGGAATTTAATTAAAATGCCCTTTATTGAAAAATCAGTACCCAATATGCCCCAAATCTTATTATTTTTGCCAAAATACCCCCTATGTCCTCGTTTTTGGTCCGCGTTTTTGAAAAAACGCGAACATAGTGCATTTGGTCCGCGTATGGCTTCAAACGAAGACCAAGTCCGCGTGTAACAGTGAAAAACGAGGACCAAGTCCGCGTGTAACAGTGAAAAACGCGGACCAAACCCTCGTTTCAAGCCATACGCGGACCAAATGCACTATGTCCGCGTTTTTTCAAAAACGCGGACATAGGGGGTATTTTGACTAAAATAACAAGATTTGGGGTATATTGGGTACTGATTTTTCAATAAAGGGCATTTTAATTAAATTTCCATTAAATTATACAAAGTACAATTTGAATGGGTGATATCATTTGGCCATCAAATCATACAAGATCTAAAATATCAATTCTACAAGTTTGAATGTGAAGATGGATGTCATGTTGAGTGTAATCAATGCTTAAATATAATCTTTTCAAAAGACATCATAACCTATTTTAAACACCAAATCTAAATCATTAAATTTAACACCAAGGGGGTGTTTACTTGGGGCTTAATGAGCTTAATGACAAAATCGGCTTATTCGTGCAGACGTTTGGAGTGTTTACTTGGGGCTTAATGACAAAACCGGCTTATTCGTGCAGACGTTTGGAGTGTTTACTTGGGGCTTAATGACAAAACCGGCTTATTCGCGCAGACATTTCCGGCTTATTCACTAAGTAGGGGAAAGATGTGTTGTCCCCATTAAGACACGTCTTTTACATTTCTACCCTTTAAAAATAAAGGCATGTCTACCCTCTTACTCAATAATCACGTAATAAAAACCTAGCTGCTCGATTTCACCATCACTGCTTGTTCGATTTCAATTTCACCTTCACCGCTCATTCAATTTTACTGCTTCGAGTTCATTGCTGGTTCGATTACACTATTTCAATTCACTGTTGGTTCGATTTCAACCCTAGACAATAATGTCCTTTGGTCTATTTCTCAAAGGTAATGATTTTACTGATTGTTCGATACTTGTTTCTTCTCCATACTCGATTGTTGTTTCATACTTGTTTCTTAAGTCGATTGTTGTTCCATACTTGTTTCTTAAGTCGATTGTTGTTCCATACTTGTTTTCTTCAGTCGATTGTTGTTCCTTACTTGTTTTTTCAGTCGATTTTTGTTCCATACTTGTTTCTTCTCCATAGATGCTCGACATTTTTGCAATGTAAATTTTTGTAACCATGATTTCTACAATGTCGATTTTATACTTGTTTCATACTTGCTACTTTTTGTTTGAATTTGGCTACATTGTGTTTGAACTTGGAAGTTTAAGTACTTAATGAATTTTTGTTTGATTTTTGGATTATATCAATGAATTTATGAATATATGGCTTAAAAAATAAACAACAATTTATAAAACAACTTAAAATTCATATTCAGGGGTAAATTGGTCATTTCTATTATTCAGACTGTTAATTCAGATAAAAAAGTAAACAACAACATCAATTTATCCAGACAGACACATTTATCTATACAGGACTTAATGGAAGATTTTGTAAACAACCCCCAAAACTGTAATGAAATATGTAAATACACTATTTTTTTATTTTTTTAAAGTTTAATGTATTTTATTTTGTAAAAATAATTTAATTTTTTGAAGCTTTTACTTATTAGTTATTACCCAGTACTCTATTACAATAAGTTCTAATAAATTTAATTGATGTCTATTCAGCTTATTTAAAACATTATTCTTTTTTTAATAGTTTAAAGCATAACAATAACCGTCAAAGAATTCCGTTTTGGTAAACGGAGCACCGACAAAAGAATTCCAAATGGAAAAGGGATTAAGACAAGGGGACCCACTTGCACTATTATTATTTTTGGTGGTAGCCGAAAGTTTGCATATTATGATGGAAGAAGCCGTAGAGAAGGGATTGTTCGAAGGAATAAAAGTGGGACGAAACGAGATTTCGATATCCCATCTCCAATATGCGGATGACGTTATCTTTTTTGGAGAGTGGAAATTGTCGAATATTAAAAATCTTATGAAGGTTTTGAAATGCTTTCAATCGGGATAAAAGATAAACATGAGCAAAAGTAAAATATACGGTGTAGGGGGTACCAGAAGGAGAAGTACAATCGTAGGCGAGAGGCTTGGGTTGTGGAAGTGATTCACTACCTTTCACGTACCTAGGATTACTGGTAGGTTCATCAATGAGGAGAATAGATCATTGGAGAACGGCAATTGAGAAGGTAAAAAACAACTTAGCGACGAGGAATCTAAAAGCGATATCATTTGGAGGAAGATGGACGTTGGTAAGATCGGTTCTTGGTAGTATTTCATTTTTTTTTTCGTTGTTTCGTGCCCCGCAATGTGTGTTAAAAATTCTCCGCAGTGTGAGAAGTCATTTTTTTTGGGGGGTGGTTGGTGAGGGTGCGAGTGCGAAAAAATGTTTAGCTTAAGTCGAATGGGAAAGGGTTTTGGGGGGTTTTAAAAGGGGTGTGCTTAATATTAATAACCTCAAATATGCAAATTGAGGACTACTTGGTAGGTGATGGTGGAGGTTTTATATTGAAAATGAATCATTGTGGGTTAAAGCAATAATGAGCCTTTACGGGTGGGGTGGGGGATTGATAAAAGAGCCGCAAAGGCGGTACGAGTGGGAACTCGGTGTGGGTGAACATCATAGGGTCGGAAAGGAGCTAGATAAGGAAGGTTTGCAATTCTCGGAGTCATTCGGAAAACTAGTGAGGAACAGGTCGGAAACTTGATTTTGGGAGGATAGATGGATAGCAAACCATAGACTTAAGGAGGATTTCCAACGTCTATTTCAACTATAAACCTCCAAAGGTGTTATGGTTTTGGATAGAGGGAGAAGCAAGGCGAAGATTGGGTTTGTAAATGGGGGTGGAGGAGGGAACCGAGGGGAAGGGAACTAGGTGAGTTCGAGAGTCTAGTTAATGTGATCCGTGAAAATGCCCCAAAAAGGGAAAACAAGGATCGGGTCTCATGGAGTTTGGATACACAAGGAGGGTTCACAGTCAAGAAATTACATAACTTGTTAGAAGAAAAGCGGGTTACGATCGGGGGAAATGTAGCGGAGACTAATTGGGTCAACGCTATTCCAATGAAAATATGTATCTTTTTTTGGAGGGTGAGGCTTGGGAGAATTCTCTCTCGATCGATGTTGGATAGCATTGGAATAGAATTGGAATCTACCCTTTGCCCAAGATGTGGTAGTGAGATAGAAATGGTAGATCATGCCCTAACAAGTTGTGAAGAAATTATGGAATCTAACAGGTATATGGTGGAATCTCAATTTAGATTTGATAAATTCCCTATCTGGTTCGGTGTAGTAGGACAAATGGGTGATAATTCAAAAGGATTGAGGAGATGGATCACAGTTTTATGGTGCTTTTTATATCTCGTGTGGACGCACCGGAATAAAATGGTATTCAAAAAGGAAAGCGGCACATTATCGAATCATTTTTTTGAATTTCAAGTTAAAGGTTGTCCCTCGATTGGGCAAGTTGGCGTTCAAACCCTGTTCTGCGTAATGAACAGGTACAATCAGTGGATCGGTTCGTGACCGGCCTTGAGAGGGGCTGTTGGAAAAAGCTTTTTTGTGGAAGAGGTCTTGAGCTACGAGTGTGCAGAGTTCGGTGTTGCTGTTCTGAGGAGCTCTAGTCCTAGCAATGTGCGGTTCGTGATTAACAGGAGTTGCTTTGGTAGTTTGCTCCTCGCAAACTCCTCTCAAGCGTTGCTACTATTTTTGTTTATGTGTTTGATCTTATGTTACTAGCATTGGTTTTGGTTCTGTTTTCATACCAGTATCTTGATTTTGGTTGATAATAAAGGGGTATTTGTTGTTGTTCAAAAAATATATATATTTAATTAAAGACATAATTAATATATTAATTTATGCTATGGAAACATAACATATGAGAAATTTAAAAAAACACGAGGAACATCGAAATGAAAAAAATCGGGGTGGGTTCCAGGTTTGGCGACGGGTCTCGGCGAATGTTTAGTGAATTAACAGGGGCTTTTAAAAAATTTGTGGGCCTATCAAGTTTAATAATTTTGGGCCTTTTCAGTTAATTTGTTGGGCTGTAGAGTTTGGACTGAATTATATTTTCAATGGCCCTATATGAAACGAATATTATGTTGGTTTGTTGCTAATTTGTAGGGGTGGAATCGGCACTATCGTGGTACACATATTCAATACCGTGTACCAACCAAGTTCAAACACTTGGTACGGTATAGTCAGCCAACTTAAGTCGGTACCGATTTAATTGGTACCAATTTAATTGATACGACTGGTACACATGTTGGTTGGTTTGGTATGGTACAAAATTGTCACACGGCCCCTACTAATTTGAATCCCTTTCAAATTGAGATTTGTGGACTGATTATTCATCATGTAATTAAGATAGATTGAGTATTTAAATAATAATTGTTATCCTTCAAAAAAAAATTAAATGATAATAATTGTTATCATTAAATGATTATTATTTTAATGCTTTGGTTTAGTATAAAATTTGAAAAGTAATGGTTCGAGTATATTGGATTCGCGACGTGAAAGTGAACGACAATATAATTAGTTAGGATATTAGGTTGAATCGTAGTGGATAATTTATGTACTTGATGTCTTCATGTGTGTGTAAGAACGAAAATAGAGCAAATGAGTAGGTATAAACATACGTCAATTCAGGTAAATTTCATATGATTTTTAAACGAGAAAAATAAATGTAATTTTTTTTATAAAGATTATGATGGTTATTTAGGCATATTATATATCATGTTATAGATGCCACCAATCATCATACATATTAGTATGTTAGACATTATACGAAATGATGAACGTATATATAAATCCCATGCATGCTAAATACAAAATCCAAATCTCTAAAAGAAATCCAAAATAATAGAGGTTGCGTTTTATTTAATTTTATATAGGATATATATATCCACAAATATACAAATTAAAAAACACAGTAGGCAAATTAATTAATGGATGTGATGTGGATCTACATGGGCAACAAGTATTGGAAGTCAAATTCATATGGTAGCTTCTCAACAATGGATGAAAGCTTTGCATTATTATGAAGACCTCTAAAGCAATCCACCATAGATTTCCTCAATGAACCTGAAGTTGGCAACTGCTGACACAACCATTCCACCATTGTTTCAAGATCTGCAGCAAAATCATGCATGTTTCTAACCAAAAGCTCTGGGAGTCCAATTTTCTTGCCACTGGTTACTGCTATTGATGCTTGCAGGTACTCTAGCTTTGCTCTTTCCAACTCATTCACAACCCCATCACCTGTATACACTCTTACCTTTATAATACAAAAAGGGTTATATATATTAGCATCTTTAATTGTACACAAGAGGCTGATATATATATATATAGAGACCTTCATTTGCAAATCTTCTAAAGATTACAAACAATACAAACTACGGCATTTATGTCTTTTTACAAATTTCGTAATTTTAGGAAAAAATTAAATTCTTTAATTATCTCTCCATCTCTCTCTCTCACACACACACTCACGATCCACCGTCACCATCCACTTTTGGTGACGTCCTCCCACTTCCGGTGACCTCCTCCCACTCCGACGACCTCCCCATTTCCGGCAAGTTTCATAATTTTTTCGACTTTCATATATAAACTGTTTTTTCGAAAGTTTCAAGTTTTTTTTGTTTCATAAAATGTTTTTTTGAAATTTTCACGTCTAATCATCTGATCATTCATATTGGATAAATGTATGAAACTTAAAAATCTTATTATTCATACAGGAGAAAAATATATGAAACTTAAAAAATATATGATTATTTCGAAAAAATCTGAATATTCATATGAGAGAAAAATATATGAAACTTTAAAATATGATTATTCATATGGAGAAAAATATATGAAACCGTTTATGAAAATATATAAACTATAAAATTTCAAAAAAACAGTTTATGAAACTCGAACAAACATTGTATGAACTTGAAATTTCATAAACTCGTCGGAGATTCGGGGGAGGAGGTCACGATACGTGGGGTGGCGAAGGAGGCTCCTGGCGGATGGCGGCGGCGCACGACAGTCGTCGGATGGAGTAGTGGAGAACCGCGATGGATCTCGGTCGCCGGCGTAGTGATGACGATGGAGATGATGGTGGTGGTGGCCGGATTATTTTTTAGATAGAATGAGAGATAAATATGGAGAAAATTAAGGATATCTTGTAACCATAATTAGATAATTCAAATTAATTAATAAAATTTAAATTTAAAATAACTAAAACTATTTTCTCCCTATTTTTTAAATTAATTTAAGTCCTAAAATTTCTCAACCGTTGATCAAAAATTTAGATGGCCTAGATGAGTTTGTATAGTTTGTAACATTTAGAAGGTTTCTAAATGATTATCCCTCTCTCTCTCTATATATATATCAAGAATTTGTTGTCCTCAAATCTTATACTATAACATCGTTGGACTGTTAAAAATGTTTAAATGTCTTAATAGACAGACTGTTTTAGAGAACTTTAAGTTTATAGGACCAAACAATTGTGTGTCCTATATAAAAGCGTTGCAATGAGTTTACATGGTGTTTTTAGGCGTCTAAATAAGTTTTTTAGGGGGAAATTAATTAAAGTAGCCATTTTAGAAAATCGGGTTTACCTCCTACCATTCTCTCCCTTATTTTATCAAAATAGTCATTAGGTTCATGAAAGGAGTTCGTATATACGAACACCTCCTTTGAAGTCAAAAACTTGATCCATGTTCGTAATATGTGTTCGTATATCACAAACATAACTTAAAAACTCATAAAAAACATAAGTTCGTAAAATGGTTCGTGGAAAATGCAAGGAGTTAAAAAAAGTTACATTTTAATTTTTTTCACGAACACAATCACGAAGTGGGGCCAAAACTGTAAAATTTTAATTTATTTTGCTATGATGAGGGGCCAAAATTGTAATTATTTCATTTTTCAAAGCAATATGTTCGTATATCACGAACTTGGGCAAAAAACATAAACATCTTTGATATATATTCCAAAGATGAGGGGCCATAATTGTAACATGCTTATTTTTTAACTCAATTTATTAAAAAAAAATAAGTAAGTTACAATTATGGTCCCTCATCTTTGGAACATATATCAAATATATTTATGTTTTTGGCCCAAGTTCATAGAAGTTGTTCGTGATATACGAACATATGCTTTGAAAAATAAAATAATTACAATTTTGGCCCTTCATCATAGCAAAATAAATTAAAATTTTACAGTTTTGGCCCCACTTCGTGATTGTATATAAAATAGCTAATAGTGTAATACAACACCATTTTTCAAAATATTCTAAAAAAATTGTTATACAAGATGCCCCAAAACAACATACTTTTAGAGATTGACCCTTAACTTTTTGATACTATAAGCTTAAGTCTATATGAAATATAGACATTTTTGGTTCCAACCAATTACTTGAAGACTTGTCATTATTTTATTTTTTCTACCAAATAAAAATGATAATATGGCTTTATGTTATTCGTGGACAATAGATTTTTGTTACGGATATATCGAACTTTAATGGGGGACGTACAGCGGGAGAAGAGCGGGTTCCACAACACAGTGCAAAAGTGACATTGGGGTCCATGGATTCGAGCCCATGAAGTTTGCGAAAGACTGCTTCTTTATCATCCCTTTCTGCTTTACCATAAATCTAATCGACAAATATGCAAACTTGATTATATAAAAGAGGTGGTGATATATATAAAGAACATTTGTAAGAGCAACTTCAATCGAACATTAAAAAAAACAATTTTTAATTTACTGGTCTTTAATTTCCAATCGACCAGCAAAGAGAACTTAATGTGAGGGGAGGGAAACTACAAATATGCTGAACTTTTGTTCAAACGGCATATATGTCGTGTGCTTGGAGATGAGACGATTTTTGGTGTCAATGGTCTCACCAATTTGCCGTAAGCAAGGATTAATTAAGACATGTAGGTAGGTTAATTATACCTTTTCTATGATGGAGGCTTCTTGCCTTCTCAATATGACATGTTCAATAGCTTGAGCATTTACTGTATTGCCTCCGATTTTAAGGGTTGCCTGATGCACATTCACATTTCTTAAACTTAGAACAACAAAACCTAGATCAATGCCAAAGTTAATCGATCATAGATTTTTCCACGTAATAATCGGCTTTCGTACCTTGTTCATGAGTGTGAGTAGTTTCTCGGGGCTAGAGGGAACTCCATATTGAAGAAAACCCTGAAATTGCAACAAGTTTAATTCAAAGAAAGCAACATCCTAAATATGAGCTTTGAGAATATGTATGAACTAATATAAATCTTATGTCCTAAATTATCATTGCGTCCCATTCATGTCCATCAATCATATGAATACACGTCATCGGAAAAAGAATATGAATTTGAATTAAATAAATTTAAAAACATATAAATGTTGAAGTGTCTTAATTTCATTGGCAGGACAAGAATCGGAATTTTGGGATGAAAGATTTTTATTTGATTATACTTTCCAAAAAAATCCCCCTAAAACGTGTAAAAGTAAGTTGTAATATGCACAACACTTTAGTAAAAAAATAAAAAATGTCAAACTTATTAGATTACTTTCCAAAAAATTATCGATTAGGGGAATAAAAATCTTCTTTCTTAAATTATCATGTCACATGCATGTCCACCAATCATATGAATACATGTCATCGGAGAGAGAATAAATGATCCAAGTATCATATGTGAGACTCCAACACCCCCTACAATGGAGCCTATATAGATGGGCACAAATATAGTGTCAAGTCCGTAGAGCAGTAGACCCTAGTTCTAATACCATGTAAGAATATGTTGAACCCCATCAAATTACACTTCAAAAGAACGGTTGAGGAGAGGAGAGAAGAGAGGTTCCAACATATATTGAAAAAATATAGTCTAAGTCTAGCCGACATTGACTGAAGATGTTATCTTGGTGTAGTTAAATATACTAAAATAGCTTACCAAAGAATGGTCCATGAACTTGGACAACTTACATGCATGATACAAGCATTGTACATGTTGATCCAGAATGCCAATTTCTGTTGTGAAGTCAAAAACATCAAATCCACCTTTTGCAGCCCATTCATATAAGCCCTGCAAGTACACCACCACATTGTACAACTCATCAATGCATAGGTGATCTAGCCACTAAATAAAAAATCTTGGAAAGTACCTCAATTTTTGTAGCAATGGAATGTAACTTGAACTTGAAATGCATTTAGGGTCCAAAGAACTTGATGTGAACTTAACCAAGTTCTTGTAGCAACCAATGTCTCTAGGAATAGAGTCTTCCAGATTAAAGATCCCATAAGGATCTTGCTGTCTAGACTCCTTCTGAAGCAGCAGGCTAGACTTTGAGTTCAAGCAGGGTTCGGCCCTGAAGCTCATCGAAAAGTTGGCTGATCTAGAAATGGGGCCGGATTTCTCTAGCTCCATTGTTCTCGATGTCCTCAGGAGCCTCGTGAAAATGAAGATCAAGCATTTCATAATGTTTTCGGAGAGCTTGTTTGGTGACCATTTTAGGATGTTCTCTTCTTCAGATTGGTTCGTGGCCGGTTGTGATCGTTGTGAGGGATCTGAAGATGCGTCTGGATTGCGCTCTCTCTAGAAATATACATATATATATAACAGGTTACATACTACCCAAAAAAATATATATCGAGGAGAAATGGTCAAAGTTTAGCTGATGTAAAAGAGGCTAGATGGAACAGATTGTCCCAGAGTGTCGAGAGAGAGCTAGACAACACACAGTGTCGAGTCTCTAGAGTGGTAGATTTTGACTATAATACACATGTGGAATCCCAATAAAATGCGCTGCAAAAGAGCACTTGAAAACAGAAAGAATATTCCAAAATATATGAAGTAAGAAATAGTCCAAATTTAGAGGATGTGGTACACAATAAAAAACATGACAAAATTGTTAAACTATATTAATTATGTATTTCTAGAAGTATAGCATACCTTAGGAGTTATTACATGCCTTGTATCTCTTGCAGGTGAGGGTGGTTTTAGAATCCCAGTTTTTCTTGGGGTTCGGGAACGAACCCCAAGTTCCTCGTCGTTCTCGTGATTTTCTTTCTGATCAGAGAACGATACATTTTTTGTTCTCGACTTCTCGTGTAAATTGAAATCTCTGAGACTATAATCGCCCTTTATAGCTTTACTAATAAAGTGCAATGCCTTGGTCTCAAATGACAACTTGTCACCATAACCTCTAGTTTTCGGTAGCATCAATGGCGTCGTCGCCGAGGCTAGAGAACCATTGGGAATTTGACGAAATTGCCCTTGTTTCGGATTATATTGCTCTCTAGTGGCTTCTTTCTCTTTGTCCAAGTCTGTTTGAAGATGGTTGATTTGGCTTTCTAGTCTTGTTATTTCATTCTCAACCATGGCTAGTTCCGTCAATAACTCCTTCATCTGTCGCGTAAAACAAACCAGGAATTACACGAATTCATGTTAGAATAAACCGTAAATTAACCCAAAAAATGGCACCTTTGGAGGAAGCGAATTCGGGATATGAAGAGCGGAATGGTCGTGTTGGTACGTGTGTTTCAGAAGTTCACCAACTTTTTCTTCGTGTTCTAGCATTTTCTGAAGCGTTGTCACCTGATTAATTAACACGCATGAACGAGTCGTAAAATGGTTAACCGGAATGCATTGGATCATGTTAGATTTCTTCAAGTTACATACAAATTAATATAGAGATAGATGAAAGCCATGAAAATGGGGATGGTGAACCATGACTGATGAATGTGCTAGCTACTAGTAGTACACCATGAAACTCATGATAACAACAATGGAAACATATAGCCTTTTTACAATGTCTTTTCTTCAATATAAAAAAAAAGAAAAAAAAAACATTCACACATGTTTAATTATAGAGTATACCTGACCCTAATACCATGTGAGAAATGTACTTATATAGTATCCCTTACTTTTCAAAATAGCTTTTTACAGAAAAACGATGTTCCAAGATATGTTGAAGAGAAATGGTCCAGATTTAACCGATGTTAATCAGACTGAATCACATAGTGAAATTGAATACAATAAATCGTCGGGTTTTGGCAAGAATTGAACCCTTCTATTAGTTAGGGTTTTTGATTTATTGTATCGTAACAAGTTTCTTGATTTTGACATATTGTTTGCATATAATAGAAAGAAACATACAACATGTAACTAAGAGTACGAGGGTACTTATATCATGCCCACAACCTAACCTATAGTACTCGAATTGATTAAAGCAAAACACATTAATATTTTGATGAAAAATACATAAATCAATAAATTAAATCGATCATTTTATAGAAATAACATGTTGCAAATTTCATTAAAAGATCCAGAAAAATGCACTTGATCAGAAAGCGACATTTGCGTCTTTGCGCCATCAAACGGTCCATCGAACCAACCCGACAATTATTTTCGATGAGGCGTCGGATTTCGAAGTCGGGACCTCGAGATTATTTTGGACAAAATGGAATAATGGAAGTACCTCTCTTTCTAGTTCTTGTTTCTTCTGATGTCCACTATTCTGCTTCTTACTCATCTGAAATAGAATTAACCTTTTTACTTCAATTTAAAACAAGGATTGATGATGTAAAAACAATCTTGAAACACACTTACGTTAACCGTGGCGGTGGCGGTGACGGCGGTGGGGACGTGGGTGGCCGGATTGGGATGAGGTGCCATCCACATGATTGTTGTAGAGGGTACAAAAAAAATAGAAATTGAGGCAGATAGGAGTTGGGAGTGATGAGGGCATGCATGTTATGAAGAAACTAATATGTGTTTAATTAAGTTGATGATGAAGCAAGCAATGTTATTGGTGGTGTTGCTTTGATCGGAAGAGTGTTTGGTGGGTGGTGGCAGCGACGGCGGTGATGGTGATGGTGGTGGTTGTGAATGTTGACGTTTTGGATTTGAGGATGAAAAATTGCTTTCATGATGAAGGAATCATGAGAAATTAAGATTGCTTCTTCTTGTCATTTTTATACTTGTAAATTTGTTGTGCTTACCTATCATGATTTCAATTATGTGGATCAATTACGATTGGGTCGATCGTTATTTACCTTTGGAATTTAATTACGTAACAACTATATATTTCTCTTTTTTTATTTATGAAATAAAACGTTGCATAAACTTGATTAAAAGAAATAAACAAAATAAAGTGGAAGTTGGGCAGCGTATCTTTATTTGGTGGTTCTTTTTTGCCTTTTGTTTTAATTGAATCGTAGGTTTCACTTGTAAGCATTGTCTTTTTAGCCTTTTTCCTTCACTAATAAGCTTCGTCACTACCAGGGTTTCACTTGTGATAGTATTTCCGAGTGATTTTTCATATATTTGTTCAACTTATTTTATCAAGTAGGAATTTTTTTGAGGTATAAAATGTACATAGGCTAAATTTTGAGGGGGTGTTTTGCGATAACCAAAAAATCAAAAAAGTTTCTCGAAATCAACCAAAAAACTGAAAAAAAAAATATAGGAATTAACTAAAAAAATTGGAAAAAAAATCCCTCAAAATTAGCCTAAAAAACTTAGGGGGCGTTTGGTTCATAAAATGTAATTTCATGGAATTGGAATTCATTGAAGAAGTTTGACTTTGAAAGAATTAGAATAGAATTTGATCAAACGTTTGTTGGTAGAAATTGGATGAAATTCAATTCTTTTACTTAAGTCAAGGAATGATAAATTCTTTAATTTGTGGAATTCAAATGATTCCATCATTTTCATTATGTGAACCAAACAAAAGATTTAGGAGGCATTTGGTTCGCAGAATGTTTTTGGAGGGAATGGAATTTGACTTTGAAGGAATTGGAATGAAATATCATCAAGTTTGACCGCCTGTTTGATTGACAGACATTGGAATGGAATTTGTTAAAGAAATTGGAATCTGTCTGTTTGGTTCACATAATGTAGGTTTGGAATTGGAAAGAATTATTAGTAAATGACCAAAATACCCTTTTGAAATTTTTGAAACCAAAATCCAAGTATTGTGGTTCAGGTCGATGGTTCACATCGGTGGTGGTAGAGAACAGTGGTTCAAATCGTTGGTCGTCGGCAGTGGTGGTCGGGTGGTTCAAAACGATGGTGATCGTCGGTGGTTCAGAACGATGGTGGTCGACGATTATTCAGATCGATTGTGGCTTGCGATTATTTCGATCGGTGGTGGCTGGCGGTGGTTCAGATCGATGGTGGTCAACAGTAGTTCAGAACGGTGGTCGACGGTGGTTCAGATCGATGGTGGTCGACAGTGGTTCAGAACGGTGGTCGGCAATGGCTCAGATCGGTGGTGGTCGACGGTGGTTTAAGACGGCGGTCGACGGTGGTTCGGATCGGTGGTGGTTCAGAACGGTGGTCAGTGGTGGTTCGGATCGGTGGTGGTCGGCGGGTGATTCAGAACGGTGGCCGATGGTGGTTCGGATCGGTGGTGGTTCAGATCAGTGGTGGTCGACGATGGTTCAGAATGGTGGTCGGTGGTGGTTCAGATCGGTGGTAGTCAACGGAGGTTCATATGGGTCTGGGTAAATCAAGTAGGGAAGATGGAGATAATTTTGTCTTTTTTAGAAAATGAGATGGAATGGAATTGAATTCCTTCTCAAATGTGATGGAATGACCAAATCCATGAATTGATGAATGTGTGGAATTCAATTCCATTCCATCGGAAACCAAACGCCTTAAAGGAATTTGGTCAACGGAATTGAACATTCCAATTTCTTCAGATTCCGTTGGAATCCTGCGAACCAAACGCCCCCTTAGAATTTGGTCAAATGATTCATTCATTCATTCCAATTTTTTCAAAATCCATGAACCAAACTCCCCTTAAAAAGATCCCTCAGTGGAATTCGGCTAAAACAAATCTGACAACTTTGAGGTCTTTTAATTCATCTTAAAGGTGCACTCACTTAGCAAAAATCCTGAATCCGCCACTAGTTACTATCCACCCCTTTTATCTCCATACTTCATTCACCTTTGATTTTTAGATAAAAATGCTGGTGAATAATTTGATAAAATATTGTATTATTAATTAATTATTTCAAATATTTTTTAAAGACACGGTAAAGCATAAGCCAATATTAATGTTATCTGGCCATGGAGGTTCACCTGCGATGATTCAGGCCATTCGTGGTCACCCGGAGATTAGTCGGTGCGCGTAAGTTGGCTCGGAAACCCACGGTTAACAAAAAAAAAACTTAAAGTAATCGTTTATGATTACTTAAAAACTACACTAGGATTGGAAATATTACATTAAAATATATTGTAGGATCCCACATATTTAGGGGGTGTTTGGTTCATGGATTTTAAAGGAATTGGAAGAAATTGTAATGGATAATTCCTTTGACCAAATTTCAATTCATTTGTTTGGTTCACATATTGATCATGATAAAATCCTTTGAATTCCATTAAATTCCACAAATCAAGGAATTCATCATTCCTTGGCTAAAGTGAATGAATTGAATTTCATCCAATTTTACCAACCAAACTCGTGGTCAAATTCCATTCCAATTCCTTCAAAGTCAAATTCCTTTGATGGATTCCAATTCCATCAAATTCCATTATGCGAACCAAACGCCCCCTTACTTTCATCTTCCAGGCCAACGATCTTATTGACCTTTCCCCGGCCTCGTTATCACTTTCGCCCTCATCCACAAAACCGTTACAGTTCTTGGACACCCATAATTTTCATGGTTGAAAATATGCAAATCTCTATCATTTTTCGTTCTTACAAATAAAGAGATCTCTCGTTAGTCGTTATATAGATCCTGGTATTTATGATGAATCATAGCATCCATATGATCAAGATGATTTCAAATGGATGTGCATCTTCAACTATTAATTGTGTAAGAAAAACCTTTTAGACATTGGTTTTAGTAGCAACTTGAACGAAGCCAATGATATGTTATCTTTATATGTTGCATTTTGTTTTTTTTATAAAGTTTGGCCGTTTACCAAACGTTTACTCGGATAAGCGCTTACCAATAAAATTTAACACTATCACTTACTTAGCGGGTAAGATTTTAGTCGACCAAAACGGTATCATATGCAATAATTTTCCTAATGAGCGTTTACCGGTAAATTTTAACATTATCACTTACTTACCGGGTAAGATTTTAGTCCAACAAAACGGTACCGTATGCAACAATTTTCCCGGTAAGCGCTAACCGTGGTAAGAGTCTTCGCCATCACTTACCAGGGTAAGACTCTTGGTCCTTGTCTTAGCTCTTACCAGGTAAGATTCTTGTCATTGTCATCTTCATCCATAAGATAATATGACTTGGTAAGCGCTTACCCGGGTAAGCGTTTGGTAAACGACCCCTAAGTTGATTACTATTTAGTTAAATTTAGCGGTCGTTTATCCAAACACTTACATGGTAAACATTTACTGGTAAGATTTAACACTATTATTTACCTTATCGAGTAAGATTTTAGTTCATCAAAAGTTCAAAACAACATCATATGCAACAATTTATCCGGTAAACGCTAATTGTGTAAGAGTCGTCACCCTCTCTTACCAGGTAAGACTTTCGATCATTGCCGTTGTTCTTGTTGGGTAAGATTCTCAATCATTATCATATTCATTCGTTAAGGTATTGTGACTTTACAGTAATATTTTTTTTGAAAGCCACATTTATTAAGAAGTCAAGGATCAAATACGAAGGACACCTCCAAAGCAATCATTATGCAAGATGCAAAACCCAAAAATACAGGACGCAAAAACCTAAAAAAAAGGAGGCAAAAACCCAAAAAAATCAAAAACACCAAAGGACAAAAGCTCACAAAAAACAACTACACTACAACAAAACATAACCAAGAGTTTTAATAAGCAGTGGTTGGTTCGGTGAAGATCAAAAGCTGAATGATTTGATGTAGAATGATTAAGTAGTCAAAATGTTTAAGAGACGCTTGTGATATAGTTCAAAGTGAAATATGGTTGTTTTTGTAATTCTTTATAATGAAATTATGACACTTAGTGGTTAAAGGAGGTTCATTATACAAAATCATTCAGAGGGTTTTAAAACCATTAAGAGACAAATTTTTTTATGTCAAACAAGATTCACCTCTTAACGATTCAGATATTATCTTTTAAAAGGTAAACAAACAACCCCCAAGTAAACCTAAAATATCAAAGCGTAAATATAATACAATATATTAAAATGTAGTGTTTCAAAAATAAAAATGGTTGAAAATAAAAGAAATATTAAGTTCTATTTGTTTATGTTTAATTTCTCCATTCTTTTCTCGTTCTTAATGTCATTTGTTTAGCAATGAATTTAAATTCTACAAAAATTGAACACTTGTATTAGTCGAAAAAACTTGGAAGGGACATTTCCTATAGTTTTTTACTCCATATTTAGTTTGACTTACAAAATAACTTTAAGAAAATTCTTTTGATTAATAGTTTTATTTTAAAAATGTTAAAATCAAAACTATTAAATAATTATCGATTAATAGAGAATAAATTGAAATTAATAACTTTTATGAAAAATTGAATTTTTTAAATAATCTAAAACCTTTTTTTTAATAAACAAGGAGGCTTTGATCATGGTTCTAAATAACTCGTTATGTCCTTGTTATGATATTGAGACCTGGGTTCGCCGCCATGTTAACCCTTATGGCCCCAACGCTCTATGGTTTGATTTCTGTTGTAACACATTATAGTGTGTTATGGTGCATTATTATGAGTTATTTTGTAAAACATGAGTTTTTTATTAATATTTTAAGACATATAATTTGAGTGATAAATAATGGAGTACCTTTTGAAAAACGTATTCACTTCACCTTAACTTAAAAAAATTTAAAGATTGACCTCGTCGTCATACATACATGGTTTGGAACCTTGGTTCGGAACCTTCGTTTTGATTAATACATTTTCATTTTTAGGTTATTATTAAAGTACTATAAAAACATAAGTTTTGTGTTCCATTAAAATGATGCATGTGTGAGGGTTCAGGGGATTCTTATGACCGACCGGCGAGTTTAACCCGATTGGCAATCGAACAAGCCCTAAAATAACCCGCCCGTTTTCCCCCTTTCTGCTTTCTTCCTACCTGCAACAATGGCAGCCTACACTCTGCTTCGTCGATTCGCCAAACCTCAAACCATTTCGTCTCTGCTTCTTCATACTCCCACTCCTAGATGCTACTTCACCTCTTTCTCAACTTCCATCATTTCTAAAACAATGCCAACGCCAACGCCTCCTTTTCAAGGTATCTTTCCATTTTGTCATATGATTATTGACTGTGTGGATTTGAATTTTTGTAATGAATTTGTAGTTCAGAATTTGTTATAAAACAGTTGTTTGATAAACTACTGTTAGTGCCAACAAATTATGGGTTGATTTTTGCAATTGATTGGTTACATGATCCGTGGTTGCATTAGAAAGAACATTCATGAAAACATCGACTGAATCATTTATCAAACATTGGCTTTCAATCATTTATTAAATCTAGAGCGTGCGCAATGCAGCGAAATAACATTTTAATAATATAGTTAATGGTAAAATTGCTAAAATAGAGTAGTTGTTGGAGTTCGATCTAGATGCTCTAATATTTTTGTTCCATCAAACTTTTTTTTAATTGGCCAGTTATATTCTTAATTCAAACATAAACAAAATAATGTGATTGATACTCTCATCTTGGGTAGAGATGGCCAAAATCCAGGCCTTAGCCAGAATAGTATTTTGAAAGAGCAATATGCCTCTGTCTTCGTTTGGTAACATGGGATTTGGTCATTTGGAAAAGTATGTGCTTTGTCAAACATACAATAAAAGTAAAGATACAAGTAACAATACAGCATAAGCCATTTCATACACTCATGGGTATATATCTAATATCTTCTGCAGCAAGATCATTGGCAAGTCAAGTGGACTCTGTTTCCCTTTTCAATGAGATGATTGTAGGGAATGAGAGGAAGTATTACATGTTGGGTGGCAAAGGAGGTGTCGGAAAGACAAGTTGTGCTGCATCCCTTGCTGTAAAATTTGCAAATAATGGTCATCCCACCATTGTAGTTTCTACAGATCCTGCTCATTCTTTAAGTGATTCGTTTGATCAGGTATCCGCTATATTCTATTCTTGATGAGCAAAAGCTTCAATATTTTTATATGTTCATTGGATTACACGTAACCCTTTTGGGGAAAATGCATCTTATATACTGCAAGATACATGCATAACTAGGATTTGACTGGTGGGACGCTTGTTCCAATTCAAGGACTGAATTCGCCGTTATTTGGACTTGAGGTACTACCAAGACCTAGAGGAATGAATGCTTTCATATCTGCATTGTATACTAATTTATAGGATTATGAGTTCTTGATAGATTAATCCAGAAAAAACCAAGGAAGATTTCCGTAGCGCATCACAAGAGAATGGTGGTGCTGGCGTAAAAGATATTATGAATAGCATGGGACTTGGAATGGTAGCCGAGCAGGTGGGGAACATTCTTTCTTGTATCATTTATCATCCAAGCTGTTCAATTGTAACTGCAAATTGTGAAAGTTGGTTGCTTTTTGATAGGCATGTCGTGTTTATTTTTGTAGTTAGGAGAATTGAAATTGGGAGAGCTTTTGGATACACCTCCTCCTGGTCTAGATGAAGCTATTGCGATATCGAAGGTGGGTATTTCTTGGAGCTTCTTTTCCTCTTGTTTTTCCTGATTATTATCAGAAAACACCGATTCCCATTGCACTTTGATACACTTATATCACATGACTGCCTAACAACGATGATTCTTTGCAGGTAATGCAGTTTGTCGATTCACCAGAGTATAGTAAGTTTACGAGGATAGTGTTTGATACAGCACCTACGGTAAGTAACAGCATTGGATCTCCTAAAAGTTAGTTTCACAGATGGTAATCATCTTTGTCATTGAAATGCTCGTTTCTCAGGGTCATACACTTAGGCTTTTATCATTGCCAGACTTCATGGATGCATCGATAGGAAAAATAATGAAGGTATTCTATTCACCCCATTCCCCAATTTGAATTTCTACCTTCTGTTTGTGTTTTGACCTTTTACATTCATGTTGGGACTCGTTAGTTGAAGAAGAAGATTGCTTCAGCAACTTCTGCCATTAAATCTGTATTTGGAAAAGAGCAGACGCCTCCTGTGGAAGACGCTGTAAGCATTGAATATATTCAGTTACTTCTTTATCACCCTAAACCCTAAACTGTAAATTAAACCCTAATGCGAAAATAACATTAACCACCATCTGTTTGTTTCTGTAGACCAACAAGCTAGAACAGTTAAGGGAAAGGATGGGAAAAGTGAGAGATCTTTTTCGTGACTCAGAGACTATGGAATTTGTTATCGTGACCATCCCTACGGTAATTTGTTAATCTCTATGCTACTTCACATTGCGACTCCAAGAGCAAATGAAAAGTGGAATTTGGGTTTGGTTTGTTTTCTATGGAATGGAGGAAGTATGTACTAAAAACTACTCTGCTTAATGTGCCCACTTAAGTTATTAAGAAGTCAGCTTCGGTCGCTAATCCACTGAACTCAGTTTAAAATTTAAGCACTAAGCCACCATATGGTTTTTGGCTTAATATGGATCTTTACAACCTTTAATTTCAAGTCTGTCAAGACCAACATTTGTGTATCAGTTTTTTGATAGTTTCAAGAAATAGAAAGATAAGCCATCCAGCCTGCTAGAAGATACTCTTTCTCGAGCACTTGGGTTAAACATTCCTTGAAAAACTTGGTCTGCACATAGCAGCAATGCAATCGCTTAACGGGTGTGATGGCAGGTTATGGCAGTTAGGGAGTCGTCTCGGCTGCATGCATCATTAAAGAAAGAAAATGTCCCTGTACAAAGAGTTATTGTTAATCAAATCTTACCACCATCTGCAACAGACTGCAAATTTTGCTCAATCAAAAGAAAGGTAACACATGGCGCATTTCTTTGTATATTAGTTAATATATGGTTCTTAGTTTGTTATAAAACGATGGTATATTTACAGGATCAAATGCGCACTCTTGATATGATCCAAAAGGATCCAGAATTGGCTAGTTTAGTGGTAATTGAAGCACCATTGTTTGATGTGGAGATCAGGGGTATTCCAGCTCTACAGTTCATGGGGGATATGGTTTGGAAGTGAAGCGTAGCAAAACGATAACTTTCGGTTGCGATAAAGTAATGCCGGCCTCGGCAACCATCATGAGAAAAAAGACCAACATGTTCGCAAGTCTGGGGATCCAAATATTACCCGTGATTTTGTTTTTTACATTTTAGTAGAAATATGGTTTGCTATTAGTAGACTAATAACAAATATTTTTTTAAGATATTAAAAAATAGGTATGCATACAAGTTTGGTTTGATTTTGTCTTATGTTATGTTATGAGTCGTTATATTTCCAAAATTATTTTAAAAGATTATTAAAAATAGAAAAACAAGAATACAATTATGATGTGTGAATGTAATCATCATTGTTGAAAGAAAAGAGTATGAACATAACCATCCTACACGTTATGTTTTGTCTGTTTTTTGGCACAATTTTCAATTATAAGGTATTTTTTTATATAAATGATAACAATTTACGTAAATGCTATTAAATAATAGAGTGAATTGTGGATTTTGTCCGTGTGGTTTTGTGATTTCTTTGACTATGGTTCTCATTCTATGTTTATTGTGGAAAAATATATTGAGACAAAAATAGATGAGAACCGAAATTTCAAAACCATAGAAACGAAATCTGCAATTTTTAACAAATTGCAAAAACAAAAAACGTAATTTACTCTAAAAAATAAGATGACGTATTGTTTTATAATTATTTATGTGTTTTTTTTTTAATATTTTGACATTTCTATTTATTAAAAACATATCGAACATTTAGAACTTTATAACTTTTTTTTTTGATTTATTCATATCTTCAAATAAAATGAGATTTCATAGAAGGGAAAAGGCACACAAAAATTCTACTGACCTTCTAAATTTGGTTGATCAAAATTTCTTGAACAGCTAAATTATCTACAAAAATTAGTTAAATATATTATTTTGATTTATAGAACCGGTTGATGTAAACAATAAAACAATATTTCTCCATCGTTATAATAAAATAATAAAATTAAATCGTATTAATATAGTTAATCTTTTAAAAAAGTTAAACAATCAAATCATACAATAATATTTTATTTTATTTATTTTGATATCGTTATATGTGTGTGTATAAAAGTATTGTTTTTTTTCTTATCGTAAAAGGACAAAAAAATGAAAAATGGCTAAAATTGTCATTGATTTAACGAAATTAACGGAGATGTTAGTCAGAAGGACCATGGTCAAGACAAATTGAATATCACAAGGACCAAATCCACAATAAACATAGAATGAGGATCATGATTAAAGAAATCACAAAACCACAGGGATCAAATCCACAATTCACTGTAAATAATATTTACCTGTTTTGTGTACATAGTATTTAATTATTTTTCTCCTGGATTTTACATATAGCATATGTAACAATATTCAATTATTCATATTTTGAAAATATATTTTTCTAGGTTTTATTCACATATGCATAGGTAACAAATTGTTCAAATATTGTTTATTGTGAGTTTTATCCACATATGCATATGTAACAATATTCAAATATTATTTTCTTTTTTCGTGCACATGTGTATAAATAACATAATTCAATTACTTTTTTTTTCAAGGTCTTTATGCACATTCGCCTAGGTAACAATATTCAATTATTCTTTTTCAGAATTTTATTCACATGTGCATAAGTAATAATATTCGGTTACCTTTTTGTTCTAGATTTTATGCACGTTCACATGGGTAATAATATTCAATCATCCATCTTTTGAAAATTGTATTCCTAGGTTTTATGCACATATACATAAATAACATTTTTCAATAATTCATTGCATCTTCGTCATGGATGCAACTTTCATTTTGAGTAGGACAAGATTTGAAGGTTGAATGGAGCGAACACGGACCAGAAAAGTTGATGCTTTCTTGACGTTATATATCGAACAAAGATTAGAAAAGGCAAACCGAATGTGGAAATAACTTTATGAAGTTGGACGAATAAATAGTAGTTTTTGTGGGTATTTTCTATCAATCATGAAAGTGGAAAGATAAGTTTGAGAATATGGTCTAGATTACTTGATTGTTACAACTCCTCATGATTTCAAGGATTTAAATATAATTGTAGTATTACCTAATAGTGTAATTACGAAGACATTCTTTTGATTAAAAAAACAATTTTTTATTAATCGTTGGATTAAAACTAATCGACGAGTATGTAGAGGTTTTCCAGTTTTTCATTTTTTATAGTTTTCTCCTAAATCTAACTCTCAATCTTTTTTAGAGTTCTCTTGTTTTTCATAAAATGAAGATGTTCTCATTTGAACTCTTTCATATATATATATATATAGAGAGAGAGAGAGAGAGGAAAAAAAAGTTTAAGTGAAAACTCATTTTTCATTGTGCACGTGAGGACAAATCTCAGTCACTCGATCTCTTTTGATCCAACAACTCATATTAAATAGAGTTTTTAATTTTAAAATGCTTAGGGGTAAAAATGAAAGAAAAATTTAAACACACGTCTACCATATTTGACTTTTTATTTTCTTTTTTAATTAATTTTTTTTACCCAATTAAAGTTTAAAATAAATTATCTTAAAAATTACTAATATTTTAATCAAACAAATTACATCAAAAAACGATAATTTCGTACTCTTCGATATGACATCCATCTCGATATAGTTTTTTTTATCGTTTTAACCGTTTTTTATGTGAAATGCTATATATGTGTTATATTCATTATGAATATTTATGTACGTTCAAGTTTGTAGAACGCCTCGACACCGTAAGTATGTACCTCGACATCATCTTATTCAACACTTTCTTCAACGTTGTAAGGCATCACGTTTCTTCATCACCATAACCCAACACCCATCAAGACGAATCGAGAACCTATCGAGTAATTCTGTTGTGAATCGGGGAACAAAAGAGAGCGCGTCACGTCTCTACATCTTCACAGGTCATTCATGTGTTATTCACCATGAATAATGTATCATTCAGGATGAATAATACAACATTCAGGGTGAATAATTCACAATTCATGAATTCGTGTATTATTCGTCATGAATGTTGTGTAATTCATCCTGAATACTATATTATTCATCATGAATAATGAATGAACGTTCACATTTGTTATTCATACTGAATGTGGGACATCCGGGGATGCGCATACATATTCATAATGAATTAAACCAAAATTTGGTTGTGAATTAGGAAACAAAAGAGAGTGTGCCATGTGTTTACACCTTCATGGGTCATTCATATATTATTCATCATGAATAATGTATCATTCATGATGAATAATAAAACATTCAGGGTGAATAATACACGATTCATGATAAATAATACATGAATCATGGATTCGTGTATTATTCATCATGAATATTGTATTATTCATCATGAATAGTGAATGAACGTTCACCTTTGTTATTCATACTGAATGTAGACACCCGATGACGTGTATGCATATTCATAATGAATATAACACATGTAGAATTTCACGTAAAAAACGGTTAAAACGAAAAAAATCATGAATACGGTATTATTCATCATGAATAGTGAATGAACGTTCACATTTGTTATTCATACTGAATGTAGACACCCGATGACGTGTATGCATATTCATAATGAATATAACACATGTAGAATTTCACGTAAAAAACGGTTAAAACGAAAAAAATCATGAATACGGTATTATTCATCATGAATAGTGAATGAACGTTCACATTTGTTATTCATACTGAATGTAGACATCCGAAGACGTGCATGCATATTCATAATAAATATAACACGTATATAGAATTTCACGTAAAAAACAATTAAAACGAAAAAAAAACTATATCGAGATGAATGTCATATCGAAGAGAACGAAATTCTCGTTTTTTTGATGTAATTTGTTTGATTAAAATATTAGTAATTTTTAAGATAAATTATTTTAAAGTTTAAGGGGGTAATTTTTTTTTAATTAAAAATAAAAATAAAAAGTCAAAGTCAAATAAGCTAGGCGTTGATTCAAAATTACAGTTTTGTCCTTAATCACTTCCCAATTAACCTTATTATGTATTAACCATTGATTAGTTTTCTAAGTTTTGATCAATGATTAAGATTTGTCCTCATGTACCCAATGAAAGATGAGTTTTCATTTATACTCAACCCTATATATATTATTGGTATCAAATATCATTTTAAAACACAAAAATACGGGGAAAAACAATCCAATGGCATGCCAAATTCATCACTAGAAACATACCGTGCCCGTTGTTCCCCACACTACATGATTTACATCGAATATGTTACTTTTTCATTGATAACTTTTATACTTTATATTTATTAAAGTTTGCTAATTGATTTATTTTATGTTTTTAGAATATCAATTATCTGTTCCTTCATGTTGTAGCCCGGTGGTTTGGTAACATTCTGGGGGATCAGTGGATGGTATCCCTGACTACCCAGGTTCGAACCCTGTGATGAGCATCCTGTGACATCCATGATCATGGCTGGGTCTGCCACTTAGTGATACTCTTAATTGGGCTGGGCCGTGATCGACGGGGATTAGTCGGGAAGACACTCTTAAGTGGGAGCCCGGATACCCCGGGAACGTGTGAGTGTGTTAGCCTACCGTTAAAAAAAAATACTTGTTCCTAATTTATTTTCTTAATAAAGTATATAAAATATCATATTCAGTATCTGTAGAGTTTTATGTTAATTTTAATATATTTTATAATCATATTTGTAAGAAAATAAAATTAACACATTGAAAATTAAGTACAAATTAACTATATATTATGATTGTTGTGATTTATTAGAACAATATAATAATAAAAGAATATGTTAACTTATTTTTAATATTAAAATAATATTTCTATTTTATTTCATTTAAATAATAACAAAATAGTATTTTAATTTAAAATTTATGTATTTTTATTTTATTATTCAATGACCCTTTGAGTTTTATTTATTTTACTAAAACCTCAATTTTAATTAGCATGGTGCAAACAATTCATGAGCCACACAACACTTCTACTACTATCAACCACCAACACATTCGCTATCGCCATTGTCGCCGTAGTGGCTGCCAGTGCCACAACCTCCACCACGGTCAATTTATAAGAACCATCCAAATCAAATAAAACATTTTTTCTTTATACGAATCAAATTCTTTCAAACTACCATTAATTTAATTATTATTTAATTAAATTGGGTAGGATGTTTATAAATTAAGTTATTTAAATATTTATTTAATTTGTAACTTTTTTATATGATATAAAAACATAAAATATAACTTATGAACAATCTAATTATTTCATGTATCATTCAACTTACCAATTTCATTTGTCCTGGTAGTACCAAACTTCAAACAACATGTTAGATCTTGAGAAGTTCAATTTGGTTTAATCCTATTATGTGTCAAATGTTACTTTAAATTCTAAATAGAAACGTACTCATACAATGCAGCGAAATACATCACGATTTTAATGTTTTATTTTATTTTTTTGTCGATTTACAGTATGATTCTGGATGGTTTTGAAAAAATGATAATGTTTTTTTTTATAAATTTGTTTAATTTAGGCTTAATAATATAATATTTTTTATATAAAAAAAATTAAGTATTGTGTTAGAATTCAATGATTATCTTATATATTTTAATGATATCTAGAAAAAATAATCAATTACATATTTAATAATATAATTAAAACAAATTTATAGTAATATAATATATTAATTAATAATGATAATGGAAAAATCTGCATAAAAAGAATGCCCTGCACATACCAAATTGGTGGGTGTTAGAATCCTGCAGTAGTAATATGTATCTTGTGCTTTGATACTTGTAAATTAAGAGATTTTTAAAATCATGCATAAAATGACGGTACCTTGTGCCTAATAATTTGTATTTAAAAGTTTTTTATCCGTGTTTTATAATATAGTATAGATAATATAGATTTGTTTGTTTTGAAAATATTATATAAAAAAAGGTTCAGAAATTTAGTTATTTAAAATAAAAAAAATAATTTTCTTTTTATTTAAACAAATAATTTACGAATTTAATCAATCAAAATGAGAAATATTTATTGAGATTTTTTGAAAATTTTCATGAAAACCCCCACCAAACAGTAGAGAAAACGAGGGTTTTCCCCCAAAAGAAAAATAATGAGTCATTGCAAAAGCGATCGGGAGAGTATTATTCAACTCCCGAACAGCCAAACGCAGAAGAGACGATGATTCCGCTTTTGAAGGGCCACTTTTTCGATCTGCAATAGAATAATATTGCGACGCCAATTTCAGGTGAATTCCTACCAATCCTAAACCCAATCCTACTTACTTTTATGTAGAACACCTTCAATCTCTTCACTGTTTTTCCTTCGATTCTGATTGCTTTTTGTTCTTGGAAATTCACCATAGGTAATTGATGCAATGCCTCTAATCACATAAATCTTGTTAATTCTTTGATTCCTATGCTTTTCACTCGACTTACTGAGTTCATATGTTGTAAATTGCATTGTAGACCCTTAAAATCACGCAGATATATTGATCATTTAATCTTCATTGTTTTTCAATTAAATCAGTTCGTCTATATGTTCCAGGTTGTATTGATGACTTTGATGAACCGTGTTAGGGTTACATGCTTTAAGTTTTATGAAATAGCCCCTTCAATTACAATGTAGGCATGTAGCATCGAATCTAGGAGGAAAGGGGATTAGAGGAGGGAAGGACGTCTAATAAGTAGTTTTTGTAGTTCATGAGATTCCAACTCCGGCTTTGTCGCTGGCCGTTTGCTGCATAAATGAACTTGTTTGACTATTAAGAATCAGATTATGAACGCATATTCTTGTTGATTTTATTGATTTCTGGGTTCATTTGCCCTTTTATAATGTTGCAATCTTACTTCTGTGGCGACAAGCTAACAACTATATTTACTAGCTACCACCGTTGACACTTTCTTTCTGGTTCCAGCACTAATATGCTATGATGCCACTAGCATATTCTCATTATTTAAAAGACCCATATTCATTCATGATAACAATAATAGGGGTTTGATGATCTTGAAGGAAATATGTTATTGGATAACCACACTACTAACCATGGTTGTCGACATAATTACTCCATTGATTCCCGGAAAGAATTAAGGATGGTACAGTTTCTTCATGATAAATAAGAAATAAAAGGGAATTTCATGATTCTTTCCTCTCATATTCATAACAATACTGTTTCAATGATCATGAAGAAACTATATTCTTTGCTAACTGCACCCAGAGAGCAGACAGATTTAATTACTCTTCCATCCTCAAATAAGATTAAGTAGAAGATGCAATCACTCCTCTATAGTTTGTTCTTTAAGAAAGAATACAGTTCTATTTTTCGATTAAACAAATGCCTTTGAAAAGTATAGATGTAGATAACATATGCACTCTGCCTCTATATTAGTAATTTTGATACTTACGAGTGGCTTGATGTGGCTTAAGCTTCAAATCCTTATCTCTGGTGTAACCGTAGGTGCGTGCACTTATGTATCTTCTGTAGCTATTGCCAAATTCTCACTCTTTGTTCCATCACCATCCATGTAGTTTGATATTAGGGTTATAAGGTCTTGTAATAGTCTCTTGGCAAAGAAAGGATGTATTGTTTAAATAATTGCAGAACAGCTCATTTGTCAAAGTTAGCCACATAATTAGTCCATTATCATAATCTTTCTAGGGACCACTAGTATATTATATTATGTGGCTTTCAGTGAATATTGCTGTTCTCTCTCTTTTCAGCCTCATATTTTAATCATCAGTATCTTTGCAGCCTGCAGAATATGAATTAAACAATCACACATTAACAAAATGTTTACACAAGGTCAAGATCCTGATGTTGTTCGGTGGGGACTCCAGCTTTTTGATGGCGGCCAATTCCATGACAACAGCTACTGCGGATATGGTCCACAAAGTTATGCAGACTGTTATCATGATCAATATTCTAGAGAAACCAGTTATGACACGGAATGTATCAGCACAGAAAATGACAAACATCTTATGCTTGCCCTTCCAGAGGACACGCCTTCATTTTCGGTTGCAGAAGCATCTGCACCTTCTTGTGAAGAAGTTGATCATTCACAAACATCTTTTTATTTACCGGATTCACTTAATCAGTCTATGGCAAACTACAGTCTTGGTAACAGATAAACAAAACCCACTCTTATTTGATTTGTTTGATATTTTAAGTTCTTTTCAGGTCTGATGATGTTTATATACTTTATAGGAGATGATGAGAACACAAATGATTTGCCACCTACTAGTTCATGTGGTAGCCCTATAAGGCAGTTGAACTATGGGGAGGAATGGTCGTACTCATTGGATTTAAGTGATGAGTATGCTCTAGATGATGAAGTAGGCAAGAGATTGAATCAGTTGGCTTCTGTTCCTGTAAGCGTGGTATCTTGGAGTATTATCATTCACACATCATTTAGAAATACCCCATTAAATTTATTGACAGATGTAAGAATGTGTATACCACTGACTAGAGCTAGTAAGGGTATCTGTAATTTGTTTGCTTTGTCTATATCCTTATCATAATAATAGTTGCTAGTATGACCAACTCAGTTTTAAAAATATTTTGTCCTTAAATCTCAAGCTGCACAAACTGCTGCTGTATCTTCTTTACATATAATCTTAAGCATGGCCATGATTTATACACAAGAAGTTGTTCACAGAAAATAATCAGTCATCTTCGATATTTGTATTTTCTTGTATATAGTGATCTCATTTGATTTGGAGTGATTTATATTCTGTGCTTCATTGGAGCCATTAGCTTGTGCAAACAAGGCTACAACATTTTATGCTATGTAACATAAAGAGATTAAAGTCACATAGCTAGTCTTGTTGCATGGTTACTGATAATGTTTTTATCAATTAAATAAATAAGTTCCTGCTCGATTTGTGTAGCATGTTCCCAGAGTCAACGGGGAGATACCTTCTGTAGATGAGGCAACTTTAGATCATCAGAGGCTACTAGACAGGTATTAGGCAATATCGTTACAATTTTTACTGAATGGAGCATATATAAGCATACATCTTCTAATTTTGGTGCTGCTATTTTTTATTTATAGTTTATTGGTAAAACGATGCTTAAATACATCTTTCTTCTACAGGCTGCAGTTATACCAATTAGTAGAGTCTAAAGTTCAAGGGGATGGGAATTGCCAGGCAAGTACTCTTAATTACAGGCTGATGGACAGGATGTTTGATCTAATTTCTGACAACTAGTTTACTCTTAACTCAAAATTAAATGGTCTTCATGTGACTGATATATAATATTTTAGTAATTAGTACACATCCTAGAAACCTTTTATACAATATCTCATAAAGGGCCTTTGGTTATAATTCCTTAAAGTTGCTTTAGATGGTTATGAAGTTTATGGTACTTCATATTGATACATATATGTGTACTCAAGCTCACAAATATATACACAGTTTTTGCTGTATTGAATACATCATATGCCTCCTCATATATCTGTAAGTTGTGGACACGGAATCTGTTGCACTGAGCTTCAAAACCTTGCTTTTAGCGACACAAATTATCTGTCTCACACAGTTACCGCATCAGTAGATATCCTTGCTACACTTGATTCAATCTCCCTAAGTGAAATACTGAGGGGAAAACCAAATTGTATCAGAGTGGCCATGAAGATTAGCAACCTGAGAATAATGAAGATTATTTGATGGAATGAATTTGTGTCGGTACAGTTTTATAGTAGAAGGTCCAAATAATTGAAATTGCTTGCTAAGAGGTCAAGACTGCTAATCATTAGGGGCACACATTGGCTACTAGAGCTAGATCTCTTATGTTTATGTGACTTGAAGAATTATAAGATGTATATCTCAAGACTATCATATGCAATAATCAAACTGCAAACCAGAACATGTAGCTAATATAGCAGCTATTCGACATCTAACCTGTTATCTAAATATTTATGCTCAATATGATGTCTGAACGAAATTATATTACATTTCCCAGTTTCGAGCTTTGTCAGATCAAGTTTACCGTACAGCTGAGCACCATAAATTTGTGAGAGAACAGATTGTTAATCAGGTTGGTCTAGACATTTTAGTTTCCTTGCGATTATTTACGTCGGATGATGAACCATCCATATTCCCACTTTAATTCTGATTCTTCTTTTCCAAAGCTTGAATTACACGCAGAGATATACGAGGGATATGTTCCCATGGTTTATAGTGATTACTTGAAGAATATGGCTAAGTATTTTTCTGCTTCTATGTTAATTTAATAATACTTTATCCCAAGTTGCCATCTTACCTTGTGTTTCTGATCTATGTGGATGTGAATCAGGGTCGGTGAATGGGGTGATCATGTCACTTTGCAGGCTGCTGCTGATTTGGTATGGAAGTGCACATCTTGAATTGTATATCTTTTGAAACAATGTATGACCAAAGGAGCATGTTTAAGTACTGGGATAATCTAGTTCTAATGCATGTTGATTTAATGGTGCAGTATGGCATCAAAGTCTTTGTAATCACATCATTCAAGGACACCTGCTATATTGAGATTGTTCCAAGTGTTCAAAGGTCAAATCGAGGTATTATCATATACGATGATATCGAAATAATTTATCTGCAGTTTCAGAAAAAGTTTAATTTAAATTCAACTTTGTGGGATTCACTCGTTGATAATTCTTTCACATCCCATCATGTTTGGTTAATCTTGCTGTGGTAACTTTGTTGCAGTAATTTTCTTAAGCTTTTGGGCAGAGGTTCACTACAATTCAATATATCCGGTGGAAGGTAAAGTTGAACTTTTAAACTTTTGTTAAGGCTTCGTTATCATTTGAGGTCACGTTAGGTTTTATTTATTCGCTTAGTCCATTTAAAATTTCTTTTTTTTAAGTATCGTTTACTTGATATAAATTAAGTTGGTTTTATGATGCACCAAGATGAAATGTATAATTTGTAGTTTCTAATATTGTACATGGTGTATATCCAGATTTGCCATCTATGAGGGGGTGAAGAACATGAAGCATTGATGCAATGAAGATGAGGATTTGCAACTCTCTTTCAGCTTTATATCATTAAACATGTATGCAACATAGTTTCAGCTCAACTTTTATAGGGTATATGTTGCATAAAGTATGCCACACAACCTATTGTGTTTTTACTCAAGAAATTTACAACAATTTCTTCCCTATCATGTATCCTGTAATGTATCAATTAAGATGTTCCTTTTTGGAGGAAACTTTTAAGCTAAATTAAATATTTGCTCCCAATATTTCATTACAATTTAGCTATAATAAAAGTACTTTTTCAAGTTGGGAGTTTTCAAAGAAACAACTTTTATTTGATTTAGTTCAGTTTATGTCATTATATAAAATATTTTAATCATGTGGTTTGGTAAGTTGATATTTCTATCATTATAGCCTAGTTGTATCATGGCCTTAGGTCTCTCATGAGGTCAGGGGTTAAACTTCATCAAAGTTGTGTGAATTAATTTGTTGTACTTGTCGTATATAAATATTATATACTTAAAAAAGTATATGGTCAAATGATTATGAGGGTATTAACCAATGTTGCCTGGAACAAAGGATCGTGTGAGAACAAAATTTAAGGTGAGAAGCGGATCCCTTATCACTTTTAATCTCATCCCTATTCCATGAATCACGTTTGATAAGGGATTGATATGGTGCTTCTATCCTAATGTTCATTCACGGGTACAAATCTCTTCTTACTCTTCTCATCTTAACTTTCGTTCTCACTGAAATCCAACCCTGTTGCCTAGAGTCTATTTCGGTTGCCAAGGAAGATTTGAATATTTAAAATGGGCGGGTCAACCGTTTACTAGTTCCTCTTTTAACATGATGTTGTAAAGTGATACATCCTATTCTAGTTCCTCTAGTTTCATGGTTTTACTTTCTTAAACGATCGAAATACAAACTCCATCAAGTTAAGAAACTCAGCAAATGTTTGAGAATCTTGCTAAGAAGCCAAAAATTCCCTGTTGACGATTTCAAGTAAAAATCCAATTTTACAAAATGAAATTAATTTCACAAATGAATAAACCAAACCAAATAAATGAATCATATTCGGAGGTGGGTCTAGGAAGAAGGTATGATGCATGGATGTCTAATTTTACCTTAAAAGAAGTAGAACAAGTATTTCCGTGAACACCGTTTAATGACAATTAAGACAAATACAACAGGGTGTTGTTATCCCTACCCCCTCCTCACTCACAAAATCCCTCATACCCCTTCTATCTCACTCACATACCCCTATATAGATAGAATTCACCATACAATAACTTCTAAAAAGCTAATCATGCATAAGCAACAAAAGACAAACACAACAAGTACAAAAAAACGTAGGCAAGGTAAGGAATGTCCAACTTTTTAAGTTCTGACAACCTAATTACAAGCTCGCTAACGCTACCCCGCCGTCTACCTCTACAGTTCCCATCCTTCGGTCTATGCTAGCTACAGATTCCTGTAGACTCCACCTTTGGGGCCGTTTACCGGCGCTTACTGATAAGAAATATCACTCTTACTTACCTTAACATTCTCGGTGATCAAAATGGATTGTTGATAAAAGTCTTAAACTCGATAAGTGTTTACTGGGTAAGACTCTCGGTCCTTGTTATTTATGCTTCTTACCGGTTAAGATTTCTGGTCCTTGTCATGCTCAATCGTTAAGTGTGTTTAATAAATAAACAGCTCCTTAGTTTGTTACCTTATGCTTCTCCGTTCATCCCTGCCATCAACTACAAATCCCCCAAACGAATGACTTTCCTAAATATCTCTATTAAATAATCAAAACCAAATGCCATTTCTTACTCGCATGTTTTCTGAATACAACTGAAAATTCCCCACTTTTCCAGAACCAAAATTTGACAAAAGCAAAGCAATTTACAATTTTGATTTAATCATGTACAGGTTGTTATAGCTCTGAATCATAGCTCTGAATCGGAGGATCTTTCGGTCTGGAAAAGGAATTTACCAAAAGCAATTCAAAAACTCAAATCTCCTCGGCTCCTCCTCTTGGATTCGCATCAGTAGCGACGTAAACGACATGTTCGGGAAAAAGCGACATGGTGGAGAAGCCAGTCGATGGTCTGGCCGAGTTCCCGGGTAAGTTGGATCAGGGAGGCCGAGTTGTTAATGGAATGGAGGGAAGTCGTCGTGCGTCTTGCTCCATTCTCTAGGGCTTTTGGATGATTGGTTTCTTCGAGATGGTTGTTTTGGGAGGTTTAAATGAAATGAAGTTTTGGGCTAATTAGGCCCGGCAATGAATGGATAGTTAGCCGGACGTAGGGCCGTAAACAAACGGAACGTTCAGCGAGTAGTTGGTGAATCATTTGAACGGAAGTTCACTTTCATTATCATTAATGTTTGTTTATTTAATAAATGAACGAAAATAAACACATTTTTATGTTTGTTTAGTTAAATAAATAAACATAACAAACACATTTTCTTATGGTGCATTTGATACGCAGAACAGGGTGGAACATGATAGAACATAATAGACTTGTCCCATGTTTGACATGACCATATGTGAGACACACTAGAACTAAGTGGAACAATCATGTGACACACTTATCCCACTTCAACCCCCTGAAACTAAGTTTGATTAATATATCCTTTATTAAAAACCAAAACCTTAAACATGTCTTCTCATCATCCAAGCCTCCAAGCTAGGGGTGTGCAAAACCCGAATAGTCCGAAATCTGAATCCGAACTGATAAACGGTTTTTCATTATTCCTTATCTGCTACCCGAAAAAAGATAATAGGATAATGAGAGATGTTGTCGTTGATTGAGAAAAGGTGGGACGGGGTAAGGTGAGGTGAGCGTGACATGGGTGATTAGGGGGTGGGGTGTATTAACGAGGAAGACAAATTCTTATGAAACAAAATAGAAAAACATGTTAGTCTGAATTAGTTTGTTAGACTTCTGTTAGTCTATTTAGGTTACTTTGTCTAAAGTGTATATATAATTGTTTGGTTCACTTATGAAATACATATAGAAAATTCTCAAACTTTCTATGTTTCGTATTTTATTTTTTTGTTTTCATTACCTGATCACAAAATACAAGAAAAGTTGAAAAGACCAAAGTCCCTTGAGTTAATACTATTTTTTAATGGGAGTTAGTTATAAGGATCAAATTCGAAACAAAATGACAACTATGATGATCAAAACCATAGTTAGTTCAAAATAGAACGAGACTTAACAGTTTTGATAATCACAGGGACCAAAAGTGTAATTTCTTTTTTACAAAAGTTGTTGGTGGTCATTTTGTAATAAACTAAAAGTGTTGGGGGTCAAGTGCACTTTTATTCGCAGTTGTTGGCCAATCTACACACTTCTGGGATCATCGAATCTTCTGGAAGCGCCTTCTCACTCCATCTTAAAACCCTAGCAACAAAGCTCACTCCTTGCAAGAACACGATTTTAATACCTACTTCTTATCCACAACAACTCCAAGCAGCTACCATGGCGTCTGCTAATGCAATTTCTACAGCTTCTATCATCTACCCCTCTAAACAGGTAGGTTTCCTTGTCCTTTTTTCGAGTTAAAACCGATTGTTTGTTCCTTATGTGTATTGCTTATGTTGATGAACCTTGGATTTTGTTCTCATGAGTAGGGGAGTTTGAGAAATGGTAATGGAGGTATCACTCAGTTGCGGACTGGTCAGACGATGAAGCAATCGCATCGCCGGTTCGCCGTCCGAGCTGCTGCTAAAGATATTGCATTTGATCAGAGTTCAAGGGCGGCTATGCAGGCCGGTATTGATAAGCTTGCCGATGCTGTTGGTCTTACACTTGGCCCTAGAGGTATCACTAATCAGTATTGTTTTAATCTGTGGTTAAAGGTTATAAGGCTCCGTGATTTGGATTAGTGATTCGTATGGATAATGGATTTGATTAATTTTTGGAGAACAATAAATGAATTGTGATTCTAATAACAATCCTTTGTCAAATTGGAACTCAATTAGAATTTGGTACCGTTCTTATATTACAACACTTGTAGCAACTATCGTTTTCACGCTGGCCCTAGGCAAGAAACAAATTTGATTCTAATGAACCATCAAAATTGTACTGTTGACCTGAACAGGGAGGTGTTTTTTTCTTCTCCTTGGGAAATCTGTCAACAGTCATAACTTTTTTGTGTCAAGTGAATAGTTACTATTTCTTTTTTTCTGATGGAGGGGGTATAAACAACTGCTTACTTGTAGTGATTGTGAATTTGATTTGGAATTTTTATAGTCAAACAAGATTGTAAGTACTTGAATGACCTCAAACAGGTCTCACATTGCTGAAATGTGATCATGTGTGGGCATCAATGCATTATGTAGCTGAAAAATGAAAGATTTCAATTTTGAAATATGTTGTTGTAATTGGTGGGCTTTTGTGAAGATTTTATGCTTTACTCACTCTTCGGTAGCTGATAATGTTGGGTGAGTCTCACTTTGTTGCATTTGTCATTGTTATTATGTAGGGAGGAATGTTGTCTTGGACGAATATGGTGCCCCGAAGGTGGTTAATGATGGGGTTACAATTGCCAGAGCTATTGAGCTACCTGATGCTATGGAGAATGCTGGTGCTGCTCTTATCAGAGAGGTATGGGCCTAGAATTATTATCAGTGTATTGATCTATTAAAAATTACCGAAGATTGTCAATTCTCCATATGGTAATCTAATCATTTGATGACTTGAACCACACAGGTTGCAAGCAAAACCAATGACTCGGCTGGTGATGGTACAACAACTGCATCTGTCCTTGCACGTGAAATTATCAAACTCGGTCTTCTGAGTGTAACTTCTGGTGCTAACCCGGTTTCGATCAAGAAAGGTATTGACAAGACAGTACATGCTTTGATCGAGGAGTTGGAGAATAGAGCTAGACCTGTGAAAGGTCGTGATGATATCAAAGGTAGTAAAGATTCTCTTTTTGTTGTGACAACTTGAATGGTGCTTGTTATTCAAATTGAAGCAGGAATCTAAGTTTCAGCATCCATTATATCCTCTTCTGACTAAACCGTTTGTACCTCTTTGAAGCCATTGCGTCGATTTCTGCTGGAAATGATGATGTTATTGGATCCATGATTGCCGATGCTATCGACAAGGTTGGAGCAGATGGTGTGCTATCTATTGAATCATCCTCCTCCTTTGAGACGACTGTTGATGTTGAAGAAGGAATGGAGGTCTGTGTTAAATTGGAACTTAATCTTGTTCTACTTCGTCATGTTTGGATTTATTCATGAATCATGACTTGAATTCAATTACATCACTATGTTGCAATTTGATTCTGCTGGATCATATGATTAAGGTTTTCTTCCATGGGTTTTGCAGATTGACAGAGGATATATCTCCCCACAATTCGTTACCAACTCTGAAAAATTGATAGTTGAATTTGAGAATGCTCGAGTGTTGGTTACTGACCAAAAAATATCTTCCATAAAAGACATAATTCCCTTGTTGGAAAAAACCACCCAATTGAGAGCTCCTTTGCTGATTATTGCCGAGGATGTTAGTGGGGAGGCTTTGGCCACTCTTGTTGTGAACAAATTGCGAGGTATCCTTAATGTCGCTGCCATCAAGGCACCTGGTTTTGGCGAGAGGAGAAAAGCCCTGCTTCAAGATATTGCTATCATGACAGGTACACAATGTTACCAGTAGTTCTCTTCCTCTGTTTTATATCCTTCAAATGTTTGTTAATCGAGCTTTAGAGGATCAAGTTTTATTGTGTATTCACTGATCTTTGCTCTGTTCTGAATTTTTCTATAGGAGCGGAGTACCAAGCTACCGACTTGGGTTTGCTTGTTGAAAATACATCTGTGGAGCAGCTTGGCATAGCCAGGAAGATCACAATCAGCAAGGACTCCACTACCATCATTGCTGATGCTGCATCAAAGGATGAGATACAGTCTAGGATCTCCCAGATCAAGAAGGAGTTGGCCGAGACAGATTCTGTCTATGACTCTGAGAAACTTGCTGAGCGTATCGCAAAGTTGTCCGGTGGGGTTGCCGTTATAAAGGTGGGTGCTGCAACTGAAACCGAGTTGGAGGATCGCAAGCTTCGTATTGAGGATGCTAAAAATGCAACATTTGCCGCCATAGAGGAAGGAATAGTGCCTGGAGGTGGTGCAGCTTTCGTCCATCTGTCAACCTTAGTCCCTGCTATCAAGGATAAGCTCGATGACGCAGATGAACGTCTAGGTGCTGATATCATCCAAAAGGTAAAATCAGTATGCTGTAATTTTACACTGTTTCGTATTCAGGGGTGTTTGGGCATGAGCGAATATATGAATATAATCGCAGGCACTGGTGGCGCCTGCATCGTTGATAGCACAAAATGCTGGAATTGAAGGGGAGGTGGTTGTGGAGAAGGTAAAGGCAAGCGAATGGGAGATGGGGTACAATGCAATGACAGACAAGTACGAGAATTTGGTAGAGGCTGGAGTTATTGATCCGGCAAAGGTGACCAGATGTGCGCTGCAAAATTCAGCTTCGGTTGCTGGTATGGTCCTGACCACACAGGCCATTGTTGTGGAAAAGGCCAAGCCCAAGTCAGCTGTGGCTGGTGCACCCCAAGGTATGACTGTATAATCAAGATTGAGTGGTTTTTGTTAGTTACAAATTTAGGGAAAGGTAGAATAAAAATGGTGGCAGTAAGAGTTGATGGGGTCTGTTTTTGTACTGATTTGATTGATTATTCAGCTAAATGCTATCTGCTCTCTTTATGTGATTGCAATTTTTATCTGACCCATTAAGATCAACGTGGATGGTTCGAAAGCATAATTAGAGATGAGCCTTTTTTGCACTGCCTTCCAAATATTGTTATGTTGTTTTGATGTTGAATACTCGATGGCATTATTAATATTTTACCATGATCAAGAATTTTTACAATTATGAAAATCTAAATATATGGTTGAGATATTAAACCGTAATATCAGTTTGTCATCCTCTTATTATACATGGCTATTTGTCTATATTTTTCTAATTATCCTCTGATGGGCCATTTGTGACGGCCCGCCAAGAGAAGTTCATGACGTCTAACATAAACATTTGAAACTCTATTTTATTTCATACTTAATGATATCCTAATATCAACCTACTTTCAAAGATTTGAAACCTAACTAAATAATTTTCATTTGTCTTATGGGTTTCTGATTTTTCTACAATTTGGCCACAGCAAAATTCTATCTATAGTACTCCCTCCGTCCCAAAATAAAAATACACACAGTTTTAGGAGTGTGTAATTATTACACTTTTTAATTAATCAAAGTACAATTTTACTTTTAATTAAAGAGAGAGAAACTTTCTCCATCACATAATTAAGGGTAGAATGAATGGGAAAGTGAAAATTTAATTTTGAAAGTAGACACTTATTTTGGGACAAATAAAAATAGTAATGTAGACATTTATTTTGGGACAGAGGGAGTATTTGTTAAGTTTAACCCAAAAAACTTCTTTCTTTTCTTTTCACAAATCTAGTGAAAATGCTTATCGATTTTGAAGTGTAAAAAACGCCATTTGATATCCAATCAAAACAAGTACTTGACTTGTTAATTCAAACGGAAGAGTCCAAAATTTCAATACGGCCGACCTAATCTAACTCAACATGTATAGTTTTAAGTTGTGTTGGTTATATTTTTAGGAACATTTTGAATAGAACCCGACCCAATCCTACTCGTGTTCGACTACATTAAGAATCTTTTATGTCTATATAATTCAAAAACACTTATATATAAAGAAAATAGGAGTATTTCCAATATGAATTGTAAAGCAAAATATTCTTGGTTCAAACATAACAACCGGTCGTTGGTTTCTAGAAGGTCAACCTCTGACATATAGACTTCATCAATAACCGGTCCCTTGGGCCTTGACCCAAATCATATATATCAACATCACTCAAACCACAAAATCATATTAAAATTAATTCTTTCATAATTATAATGCTTTATTTGTACCGGTTTTCGTCTTTTCATAATCGTTGGTTTAATTTTCCGTGTCTGAGCATCAAATCTTCAACGCACCCATTCAACTTGACGATCCATTGTAAGTCACGGTCGTTGTGGTGGTTGGAATTATTTTAAAACGAAACTACTACTTTCTTTTGCTTTTTCAACATAGACACGATATATTATAACAACGTTTATTTTGAACATGTCGTTAGTTTTGTTTAAGAAAAATAACGTTGTCTTTGTTTGCATGGCATTTATATTTTTATCATTATTTAATAATAATAATAATAATAATAATAATAATAATAATAATAATAATAATAATGAATCCCATGCGTTACGGCAAACATTTTATAAGTACATAATAAGAAGAGTAAACTACGATTTTAGTCCTTGTGGTCTGATGTCTATAACAATTTTCGTCCCTAGTATTTTAAAACTGCTTTTTTAGTCCCTATGGTTTCTATTTGCTTCCATTTTCGTCCCTCCATCTAGTTTTATTAAAATTAAGTGTTAATTCATTTAAAAATTGAATTAGCAAATTACATATTTGGTTCTTGTGGTATATAAATTTTTACATTTTTATCCTAATTTACATTTTTTTATTTTTCTTTATTTATTGTATTTCATCAAGACATTTATTTTTCTATTAATTATATTGTATGTTTTCATAATTATTATAACTTTAATTATAATAATAATCAATAATTTCATTAAAAATACTAATAAATACATTATATTTTTTTCAAAACTTTAGGTTTAAATCTTTTAAAATTAAGGGGGCGTTTGGTTGGGGGTATTAGAAGACAAGGAATGGGAATGATATTCATTATAGGTGTTCAATAGAACTCGCCGACAAAGACTGCAACCTCTCGTTTTCTACAAAATTCGTCTGAGGGTTTGATAGATTTGGTTTAATCAAGAAAGAGACGGTTTGATAGATTTGGTTCTTCATTTTGATATGTTGTTTGATTGTTTATGTTTGATTAGCTCGTTTTTTTCTTCATTAGAAACCTCGATTTTTTTTGTTGGATTTTATTTCTTCTTTTGTTTTATGTTGATTGTTTTTTTCCTTGTTTCATATTGGTTTGAGTTTTTCTATGTTGATTCGATCTGTTTCACTCATTTTCTTTCTTTTTTTCCTTGCTTCATATTGGGTCTTTTTTCTGGTCACCGGAGTAAATGGTCACAAGAGTAAAGGGAAGAAAAGAGCCCTTTAACACCACCATGGGTTTTTTTTCATATCAAACATCAACAATGTAAAGGAATGTAAATCAATACAAAGGAATGTAAAGAAGATATTCATTCCCATTTTGTGTTATATTCATTTTCATTCCTTTAATTGAACCAAACACAATCTAATATTTTTTATCTGTTGATTTATTAAAAAAAATTATTTATTTTAAATTACCATTGAAAAAAATTTAATAAAATTCGAGAAAAAAATAGTATTATTTTGTAACAACCGGTTGTTTATTATTAAATTCACTTTACTCCCACCATTTCATATTTTCATTTAAACTTTATTTTTATTAATTAATTAAATTTGTTTAATATTTAAAATAAACACATACACACATTTATACACACACACACACACACACACACACATATATATATATATATATATAGGGGAGCGATCAATTGGAAACCAATATTACATTGGAAACCGAAATCAACCAATCAGTGAATTTCTTTTTTTTAATTTTATTTTTAATTGAAAAGGTTATTTTTGTCTTTTACATTATTTCATAATATATATGATAACTGTTATTATTATTATATTAATAATTATTTAATTTTAATTTAGTTTATATATGGTAATAATAATTATTGATTAATTTAAAAATAAGATATTTAATTTAGGTAAATTATTTAATTTTAATTTAGCTTATATATGGTAATAATGAAACAATAATGCTAACACGATGAACCTGATGAATCTATTTTCATTATGAAACAATAATGGTAACACGATGAACCTGATGAATCTATTTTCATATACGGATATGCAACTGAACAGGTAATGAAACAAAAATAGGAAGTTAACAAAAATGGCACAAATTCATCATGTTTCATTATGAAACAATAATGCTAACACGATGAACCTGATGAATCTATTTTCATTATGAAACAATAATGCTAACACGATGAACCTGATGAAATCTGTAATCCAATGAAATCTGTAATCCACAAATTCATTCTGTTTCATCACAATATTAGATTGCGTGGGAAATTTTATAATAAAATGAAATTAAAAAAATTATTTTCTTACATAAAATCTAACAATAATAATAATAACAACAATTTATAGAAAAAAGTATAAATTAAATTATAACAAAATAATACTAGCCGATAAGATTTATATAAAAATACATTACATAATTAAATAAACAACTTTTTTACAAAAAAAAATCAATATACATTAAATCTAAATAAAATAAATCTTTCTTGCCATATTTGAGACACAAAATCAAAAGACATATTTACCCTTTTCATCTATTACTTTTATTTATTATTAATAAATTAATTAATTTACTACCATATATATTCAAATGAATCTTAACCATTGATTATAAAGATCAATGGATGAAATTTGGTTTCCAAAGTTTCCAATGAAACTTGGTTTCCAATTGATACCACCCCTATATATATATATCAAGATTATAATTAATATGAGATTTAAGGTTTGTGTTTGACGTCACGTTAATTCTGCGTGTAAGATCCCAATTCAAGCAATTCCAATCAAGATCAATCAAATGTGACAATTGTGTTCAAGATCTAGAGAGAGAGTAGAGAGAGAAAATGACAGTCGTATATCTCACTTAAACCATATGAGTTACAATGACATGAACCATAGGAACTCTCATGATACTAAACACTCATATACCTATTACAACTATTACAAACACTCATGACACATAGTTGACTTATACAAGACTTGACTTTAGTTGACTTTACATATATTGACTTTTCTACTTTAAATCTTGGATACAATTATACAATAACACTGTGGCACGTCATGACCCATTACATAATTTTTGTAACATCATATTGAAATCCTCTTATCCTTTTATTGTCTTATTTTTTGTTTTTAATATATAACTTAATTTAAAATAGTGTGTATGTGTGTGTATGTTTTATTTAAATATTAAACAAATTTGATTAATTAATAAAAAATAAAGATTAAATGAATATTTAGAATTGTGGGAGTAAAATGCATTTAACAAAAAAAAAACGATTGTTATAAAATAATATTATTTTTTCTCGAATTTTATTAAACTTTTTCTAATGGTAATTTAAAATAAATAAATTTTTGTTATAAATTAATAGATAAAAAATATTAAGTTTAGGAGATTTAAAGCTAAAGCTTTGAAAAAAATATCATGTATTTATCAGTATTTTTAATTAAATTATTTGATTATTTTTATAATTAAAGTTATAATAATTATGAAAATATACAATATAATTAATAGAAAAATAAATGTATTGATGAAATACAATAAATATAGAAAAAGTAAAAAAAATGTAAACTATGATAAAAATGTAAAAATTTATATACCACAAGGACCAAATATGTAATTTCCTTATTCAAGTTTTAAATGAATTAACATTTAATTTTAATAAAGTTAGGTGGAGGGATGAAAATGGAAGCAAATAGAAACCATAGAGACTAAAAAAACAGTTTTAAAACACCAGGGACGAAAATCGATATAAATATCAAACCAGAGGGACGAAAATCTTAGTTTACTCTAATAAGAAATTCAGAACACGTCGATGATACTTCAGTAATTTTTTTCATTTCCTAGCTAAAATATTTTGACATGAACATGTTTTTCTATTGATCTTTCATCTTTCAATTGAATATAAATATTGGAAATTTCGAATTAAACATATATCCTGTATATGATAAATATGGTTAAATCATGTAAAAATAGAATTTAGAATAAATTACGTTTTTCATCTATGTGGTTTCAAAATTTCGGTTTTCGTCCCTATGGTTTGCAATTCATTTCTACTTTCATCCTTGAGGCCAAAAAACTACTTTTAAGTATGAAGGACTATAATAGAAATGAATTGTAAACCACATATATGAAAAAAAACAATAAAATTTAAATCATAAGAACGAAAGAGATAATGAATTATATACCATAGGGATGAAAATCATAATTTCAAAACCATAAGAACAAAATTAGAAATTTTCAGCAAAACACAGGGACTAAAAACACAATTTACTCTAGACTTTATTTTGTTTTAGTTTTATTTTTAATTTTGAGAAACATATTTTAAAAAGCTTTATTATGTTAAAAAAAAATCAAATAAGAGTTATACTAACAATTTTTAAAAGATGTTTTTTTGTTTACAAAGTTATATTCTATCTTTTTTTTCACTGAGTTATATGTTCTCATAATTACCTCGAAAATATAATATCTTCTCCAAAATGTAGTTTTTAAAAATAGGTTCTCTAAAGTATAAACTCGAAACAAAACATGTTGCATTTTAATACAAATTACCCATAAAAATATGATTATCCTTGCCTTAATAAAATATTTCTCTCGCTCATTTTTTAGAGAATTATATTAAATGTAACTATCAATCTTTTAGCTTTTCTACTCTCACAAGAATTTCTCTCACATTCCCAACTCATGACAACCACCCGAATAAAGTAAATCGAACATTATTTCTGCAAACATTTCTAAATAAATCTGACTTTAGAGGTAATTATTTAAGTTCTATATGATACATGGAAGGTGTAATGATGCTCAATGCCTTTTGAGTTTTGCATCAAGCGATATCGTGTTGGATCGAGGAGAACCATTTGATTGGTGCTAAGTAGGAACCCCATTAATTACGACTTTTGTTTTTTTCTATAGTCAAAATGTAGAAGTAAAAGCAGATAACAATAATCAACATAAATATATAGCTATAGCAAATTAGAAGTTTAAATATTACAACTTAAGTCGTTGTTCGTTTACTTGTTAGACCACAAAACACTCAAGTAGTCATGGAGATAAAGGTTCTAATAGTCAATATCTTGGATCTTGATATTAGATAAAAAAAAAATCCAAATAAGCAATGACAGAAAATAGAGTTACGGTTAACAAAGGTACCTAGAATTAGTCGAGTTGTGCGAAAACTGACCCAGATACCCACAGGTAGCAAGAAAAAAAAACAAGAGAGTCACTTTACTTTTTACATATATCTTATTTAGTGTAATTAATTGATACATTTATGTGCTCTTATAATTATCTATTAATTCTTTTCAAGATCCTATTATATACAGAACAAATTAAGCCTCTTGTATCCATTTAATAATTTTGCTCTATTACTATATAATATATACTAAATAAAAAGTTTGTCCTTATTTTTTAGATTATGGTCATGTGCCCGCTTTGCCGCTCTCAGGAACGACCCTATTCTTATGATAGTGGTAGGAAAGTAGATGGTTATTATCGAATTTTATTTTATAATGTTTATTTGCACATCAATTCTATGTTGCTCCAATATCAAACCTTTTACATCAAATACATTTAGTACTCAAAATACTTTATACTAATTAAAATGACCGTATTTCAGTATCGTATTACTGAAATACCCTAAATCTCTTTTGTTTTGTCGAAATACCCTTTTTGGCCGGGATATAGGGTCGGGATGAGACTCATCCCGGGGTTGTTAAATTTTTTGAGAAATAGAGGGGTTACCCCGGGATTTAGAGAGATATCCCGGGGTTGGCGGTGAAATTTTTAATTGAATTTATATCCCGATGTAAAAGATTCGATTATATATGATTTTAATATATATATTTACATTTTATACCCCTATAATTATTTAGTTAGTTACTTTATATCTTTTACTTTTCTATTTTTCATTTTATATTTTTATCATATTAACACATATAATCATATATTAACTAAAATGCGTTAAAAAGATACATTTTAATTTTAACAAGTTACACCATTATAACCGTCTCTTCGATAACTTCGAAATGAGCCAAATATTGAATATTTTTGGATTTAATTATTTATTATATATTATATCTGGTTTAGTTTTAATATCATTATTATTGTAAAAACTTTTAAGAATTATCGATTATACAGAGACGACAATTTCAATACATTTATTTTTAAAATGAGGATACTTGAATTTTATTTTTATTATATATTATATCTGTTTTAGTTTTAATATCATTATTATTGTAAAATCTTTTAATAATTATCGATTATACATATACGACAATTTCAATTCATTTATTTTTAAAATGAGGATATTTGAATTTTATTTTTATGTTTAATGGGTCAATGGTAAAAAAAATCAGGTAAAAACATAAGGTAAAATGATTGACCAAATTTAAGACATGTTTGTTAGCATCTTAATATGCTTAATGGGAGTCCCACCTTATTTGTTAGTTTTACATGATTTTTGATAGTGGTTTAATTAATGATATTCAAAAATATTACTTATGTAGTATATATGATATATAATTAAATAATTAAATCCAAAAATATTTAATATTGGGCTCATTTCGAAGGTATCGAAGAGACGATTATAATGGTGTAACTTGTTAAAATTAAAACGTATTTTTTTAACGTATTTTAGTTAATATACGATTATATGTGTTAATATGGTGAAAGTATAAAATAAAAAATAGAAAAGTAAAATGTATAAAATAAACTAACTAAATAATTTTAAGGGTACAAAGTGTAACTATATATTAAAATCTTATAAAATTCTATTAATTTGTTACCACTTGGCCCATCCCGGCCCCCTACACCGGCACATCGGTGTTGATCCCGGCCCTAACCCCGTGATTGCACTATTCGGCCCCACGAAGCTCCATAACCCCGGGATGGGTCTCATCCCGGCCTTACATCCCGGCCAAAAAGGGTATTTCGGCAAAACAAAAGAGATTTAGGGCATTTCGGTAATACGATATTGAAATACGGTCATTTTAATTAATTTCCCTAACAAGTTTGTGATACTTATACATCATCACATGTGATTATCAGTATACATGTAACACACACACACATATATATATATATATATATATATATATATATATATATATATATATATATATCATATTGTACACAACTACATGGAATTATTAGTAGTATATATGCAACAAATATATCATATTGAATACACACAAAATCCATATCAAGGTATGGCATATTATAGACTAGGAAACCGTACATTTTTTTGTGTTGCATGAGACGTTTCAAATGGCATATAAATGAAAGGTTCCGGTTAAACCTTTATAAAAGAAAGAATCTATTTAGATAAGTCGAGTCTTGTACATGTGCAACGTGAATGATCCCACAAGTCTAACACGTTAAATCCAAATCGGTCTTAAAGATGTGACAAACTAGTCTCATCTTTACCTAATTGTTAGGTTTCATACGAATTTTATTTCTTATGTTTATCTATCGTCAATCATAGATTATATATATATATATATATAGGGTCCCCTTCATTTGTTAACCGTGACATTGGTGCTAACCGTGTTAACCAAATTTCGACCAATCAGAAGCTTCCTAGAGTTTTTGTTATCCCATGAATGCTATTAAATATGAAAGAATAATATGGGAATTTGCTAAATATCGCCCATTTAATTTATTACCATATTTAAAGGAATTTTTTATTTTGATAGTTATCCTTATATTAAATATATTAATTAATTTAAAATTTTATTTTGATTTGCATCTTATTAATTTTGGAAGTTATCTTTTACCTTTTTTTAAGCATTTTATTTATTTCTAACTGCACAATCAGTTTACCCATCGATCTCGATAATTTTTTTTGACGTTTTGGAACCGTTGTTGAAGAAAGTTGTTCGTTTATACTGATTAGCACTATGCATATATGCATTTGGGAAATATGTCCATACCATATCCGATAGTTGTGCACATATGCATGTATGATTATAGTACATGTATGAATTTCCACAAAAGTACACATATACATTTTTAATTATAGTGCATATATGCATGTATATATGCCAGTATGGACATGTGCACTTCATTTTCATTATGTAATTTCCAAATATGAGAAATGTGCACATAATCATATGTGATTGAAAATTATGTATGGATATACCTAAATATGCATATGTGCAATGTGTATATGTTAATTCTATATGGACAAACACAATCATATACCATACAATCACATATGCAGTGAGGACAACCACAAGTTTTTGTTTTCCCTTTGTGTTTTAATGGTTACCTAATGATTATAGGGGAAGAAATCCCTAAATGTTAGGGATTTTACGATTTTAAAACGTGTTTTCGTAAATAAAGTTGGATTGTTATTTTACCAAATTAACCCTGTGCACTTGTGCATTGTTTTAAATCAATCCTTATGTATAATAATTAATTAAATGAAAATTCAATTAAATATGGGCCGTTGATCATCACAATGGATGGTTGAGATTGGTTAGCACCAATGTCACGGTTAGCAAATGAATGAGTCTCTCTCTCTCTCTCTCTCTCTCTCTCTCTCTATATATATATATATATATATATAGGTAGATTCCATTGAAAACTTAAAATTGATTAGTTATCCGGGAACCGCTCATAGCGCGACACGACGTACTCATCAAGAATATGGACATGTTATTTATCATGAATCAACATCTTCATGATGAATAACATTCATGATAAATAACATGTCCATATTTATCATTAATATGTTTCGTGCCGCGTTATAGGCGATTCCATGGTTCCTTATTAATCTTAGGTTCCAAACAGAACTTGCCTATATATATATAATCTATAAATGAACGAAGGATCGTATGAGAAAAAAAAAGTTAAAGTGAGAAGGTAAGAAATGATTTGGACCCTTGATCACTTTTAATCTCACCCCCACCCATGTATTGCACTTCTCACGGAAATTGATCTGGTGCATCTTATCTCCGTGCATCTCAAGGATGGAGCACATCCAAGAATGAATATCCCTTCTTACCCTTCTCATCATAACTTTCATTCTTACCGAAACTCAACCTTCTATGAATGATGGAAAAATAAACATAAGAAATAAAATTTGAAATTTTAATGATAAAAGTTTCTAATATTTAATTATTTTACGCATCTAATAATAATAAATTTATTATTTTATATAAGTATGTACTATGTCGTAAAAAATTAATAGAATAGAGTAAATTACAAAATTCGTCCATGTGATTATTGAAAATTTTGGATTGGATCCTTCAAACTGAAATAACTACATGTAAGGTCACCATGGTTTCACTTTTATTATGGATTGAGTCCCTTGCCCTAACTCCACTAATAAATGCTCCATTAAATCAAGGGTAATAATGTCTTTTACAATTTTCTTTTATTTCCATTTTTTAAATTATGCTTACTATATTTAATATTATATATATATACATACACACACATACATATATAAATAGAAACATATTCATCGTCCTTCCCTTACTCTGATGTTGTGATCCTTCCCCCAGAAGCTCTAGTTTTCTGGCAACATCCGCCACCGTCGGCTTCCACCTCTCTGGTAACACCTTCTCATCACACATCATCCTCCCCTCCTCTAATCTCCACGCCTCCCTCTCCATCTTCCCCCACCCTCGCTATTACCATCGACCACCAAGTTCTAAACATTCAGACATAAACTTTGTCTTCCATGAATGCCTCTTCGATCTGGATCTGGAACCAAAACCATAGTGGGACAACAACTTCGACCATTTCCTCTTCCATGTCAGTTTTTTCGACGATCTCTGTCTCCAAGAATTCCCACCATGTTTTTTATCCCACACCAAAAAAAAAAACACCACACCACCACCGGGTATTAGCAGACCAAGACCAAATCGATCCCTAGATTGTTTTGTTAACTATACTAGTTTTTTTATTATATGTTTATACACACTTTTTTATATAAAAGCATGTACATTTGAAGCAACATTCTAAGGAAATCCGTAGAACTAATGACTCAAAGTAATGAAATTCCAATTGGACGAAGCTATAACAATCAAGCGAAAGATCCCCATATAGTTGTTTCTTGGATCTACTTCTATATCAAAACATCACAAGCTAGTTGCAGAAGTTCTACTATAATCTTAAAAAAAGGTTTATAGAACATGCACATATAGATACATACACATATTTATACATGTATAAATTGGTGATGATGATGTTAGAAGGTTGGTATTTTTCTACTGTAACGCCCTAAAAAATAGGGGTTAATTTAAACCTGAAATAGTTGTGGAATAAACAAAGCTAACATAACCAAATCACTCAAAAAGGGGGAAGAAAAAGTATGGTGTTTACATTACAAGGAACAAGTGAAAAAGAACCCAACAACCTACTAATCTAGACCAACTACATCTAGATTAAGAACGGGTGTTGCCTTTTCACTTCCAAAAATATACTATCACTATACCAAATGTACGCCTCTATAACCTCTAAAAATGCTACTATCCTTCGATGATTCTCTACTCAAGCCCGAGGAGCCTACCGCTATAATGATCTGTTATATATGTCATTTTAAGAAAAAATGTTAGCTTAAAGCCTAGTGAGATCAAACATTTGTATTGAGAAATCAGTAAATTCAAAACGAGATAATTAAGAAAAGTCGGTGGAATAATATAGATAAATCTTCACTTTAATACAAATACCTCTTGGGTTGACGGGGGAGACCCGTTTACTAACATATGTGACAGAACACAAAAGTAAGCCACTTGACATGTTAGCAAAACCAAACACATAATAAAGTACACGTAATGGATACTAGGCTCGGTAGCTTTAAACGTACACTCACGAAAAGTCAACTTCAACCTGTAACACCCCGACTTTTGATCAAGGAAAAGAGCGGAGCAGAAAGTGTCCCGCGCGGGTGGCCGCACAGAGCTCTGTTCTCTCGCGACTCCAGAGGTCGGCGCGCCTCCCCGCGCGGGTTCAACCGCGCCACTACCCGTGCGCGGCCTCTGACGATTAAAAAGGGGAAATCAGCCTCTTTCTCATTTATTTCCTCCATCTACTTTCTCTCAAAGCTCTCTTCTCACTAAATACTCTTCAAGGTCAGATTTAAGAGCCTTCAAGCTACCTTCTTCACGTTCATTGCAGGATCAAGCTTCATCAACCAAAGATCTTAGCTAAGGATTTCAAGTCTCAAGATCATCTACCTTCTCCATCCTCATTTCTAGGGTTTTGCAAGTTTCTAGGGTTTTCTATAAAACCTAGATTGTGAGTTTTCTAACCATTTTAAAATGAGATACAGGTCTTTATATGCTTTCTATTATCATATCTTGTTCCTTCTCATCATGTTAATCACCTGATAAGTTTGACCTATAATTCTACATTTGGTAATTATTGGAGTTTTGGTCACCATTCATTATATAGGCTTTGTTAAGGTTATTGTTGGCAAGATTTGGGATATGTTTCTGTGATAACACGAGATTGATGGATATTGTTGGTAAACTCATATGATTTAGGGTTTTTGGACCTAAATTGGGATTGGAATTATATGGGGTCTTATACATGTATCTTTACTTGATGTGGGATATGTATTGTAACACCCCCAAATCCACCCTTGGGTAATGTCACATATTTCATTCCAAATATTACCTTATGTCGTCGAATACGACATTATGATACAATCAAATCACCATCACAACGGAAGTCTTAACTTAAAATAAATACAAGTCTCCAACATTAGTCCGTCCCATACCGAACCATGTTACATAAAACCCAAATTACATAATAAGTTTGACAACTAGCAAAGCATAAAAGAACATAACCATAATAAATCTATCTACGCCTTGCCCTTCCCTTTTGTCCAAACCTGAACAACCGGCTCCTAAGATGCATACTAATAGTTAGCTAAAAAGCTAAGTGAGTTCACGGTTTACGTGCACATAAATACACACTCCATCAAGCATAAAAACATTAAGCACCAATAAAATAGTATGCATATTGTTTTCAGAAAATATTTGACACCAATGTGATCTCCTAAACCTCCTCGTCCACTATGTCACTGGCATTCCCTGCGTCGCACGGCTCACACCCGTCCGACACCTATTACGGGTGCCAATCCTCCTTTGGGTAGGTCTGCTCTATCACTGGCATTCCCTAGGTTGCACAGCTCACACCCGTCTAGCACCCATTACGGGGTCGTGCAACTCATCAACGTGACATATCAAGCCCGAACCCATACCCCATATCGGCACCAAAATGTGCCACATGAGTCAACTCCCAAAAAATACATATAGCATGCTAAAACAAAATGTTTATAAACCAATTAAACAATAGCATGCAATCCCAACATAATGATTACATACATGGAAATGTTCACCCATAAACATGTACATAAAATATCTCCTCATGCATAACATACGTAACTCCAAATAAATAACATATCTATATACATGTAAACATGCTCCCGTAAACATGCATATAAAAATGTATCATTTTACACCATATACGTACTCCACATAATTATCATGCCAACATAATTTTTATTTACGTATGTATGCATCCTAGAAAAGTTTCATGAAGACTCACCTGAAAGTGTGTGTGTCCAAGCAATAAACTCCGTTTAGTGACCTACACGACATGCACCAAATATACTCAATCAACGGCCTAAATTGCCAAAAAGTCAACTATGGTCAACCTTCGGTCAACCCCGAGCACTCGACTCATCGACGTCTTAAAACGTCCATTTAATCACTCCATAATTTTATAAACTCCATCTCCTATTTTAAAACGTCCCAATTAATTATTTGGCTCCAAAACGACGCTTTAAAATCATATCATTAAACCATTAACATTTAAATGATTTAATATTTATCATCCCCTTAGGATCGATTAATTAATAAATATTAATTTCTAATTAACCAATATATTAAATTAAATTAAATCTAATTTAATATATTAATTAAATTATAAGCTAATTTAAACTAATTAATATCCTAATAATGAATTACGACAACCTTTCGTAATTAAATAATCCCCTAATAATTAATTATAAAAATCTTAATCATTTAAATTAACCCAATTAAAATTTAATTGAACAGACCCAATCTCCCGGTCCAAACCCTTTTGGAAGGATCTGGCTCACTGCCCGTCCGGGTTGGTCTGACCGAACCGCGACCAAACCGCCTAAACCGCATTGGACCGGTCGTGCCACCCGCGTCGTGCCACCGGACTGTCCGAACCGCGGCTCTACACCGTGCGCGTCGTGCCACCGAACCTTCTGACCGGTGACCGAACCACAGTCGGACCACCCGAACCGTCGTAGCACGGCTAAACGCCGACAACGACATTTTCGGCCCGTTTGGGCTCGTTTCTCCGTCTTTTTCCACGATTCTTTTTGCATTATTTCACCGTAATATAAATCCTCATCCAATAGCTCAAAAATCGTTGAAAACGATGCACCGTAGAGCCCAAAATTTGCGAGCAAACGTCTCGGTTTTTACCGAAACTCTCCGTATCGCTTTTCCGACCAAAAGGACGGACTCCGGGTCGATTTTACGACCCAAAACTCCCAGAAAACATAAAGCAAGTAAAACATACCAAACTTAAACTTTTACTTACGAAAACGAACGGAAAAACTCACCGTAATCCGTCGCGACAACACCGTAACATCACACGTTTGTCGGTCGTTTTCTCCCAAACCGTTCGACCGTTTCGTGTCGCACCAATAACGAACTTGCTCGAAATCCAAAGACGAAGAGAACGATATAAAATTTGCAGTGTATAAACTTAAAATGAACACCATCGTCGCTTACATAAACATTCGGCCGGTTTTGGGGAGTAACTCCCTCCCCACGTCGCCCAACATGCAACTTTCAAGAGTTGACACCTTTAATCCCTGAAATTTACACTATCACCCCTTAATCTTTCTTTCTCTTTTCACTTTTCACCTTTCACTTGCGTTTGAATTATTTTCTCCCCTCAACCTTTATTTCTTAATTATTTTGATTTTTCGAGTGTTACATGTATAGTGATGGATGTTGTATGTATTGGATGAACCATGAGTAGGCACTATGAGGATGTAGTCTTAGGGTGCTACCATGATGATATGCACCTAGACCTCCTCCATTTGGAGTAATGTCTGGGAGGTAGTCTTCAAATGTGTCAAGCATTCGGGATGTTGCTCATGCGAGTGAACATCAAGGTACATTGACTTGAGGTGAAACTCATTGGTGTGATGGGTCTCCCCCATTGATTCCTTTATGGCTCTTGTTACTTGTAATTGTTTAAATGATCATGCCATGTTATTATTCAACCCACTAGGTTCGTTTGGCCTAACACTTGATTGGTTTGATATGTATCTCAGGTTCTAGCGGCGCGACCGCCAAGAAGGTTTAGTAGACCCTAGATGTGAGCTCAGGAACATTTTTGGGACGCCAAATATAGAAGATACACATTTTGGAGATTTGGTTGACAACTTGATATAATCTATTTCCTAGATAGGATTTAGATTAAAGGGTTGTTACCCCTCATTGTTTACTTATTACAAACTTGTAATTAAAACGGGCGTGTATTGTTCCCTTCTTGGGAAAGCTCGTGCTTTGGCATTAATTGTTATACCACATTTCCTTTTCCGGAAATTTTTGTTAGTCCCAATTTTTGGGGTGTTACACAACCACATAGGTTCCTTACGTTGAGATCCTCACCCAATATCCTGTACTAGAACGTAGGACTTATACCCTATCCGATGCCTAAGCGTGCATCGACATGGAAAACTAGCATCGCATCATCGGACAAATGATACAAATAATTGTGGGTTTATGACGCCCAAATGCAACCAAATAGTCAATCCAATGCCAACAAAACCAATCAATAATTTCCAACAATTAAAAGTGCCATCAAATGTGCAAAAACCATGAATCCATATAATTACTCCCGAAATTCCAAGAGGTTCCAATATAATTATTTAAATAGTACTTCCACACACTAAATCAATTTACCCAAGTTCTCATCCAATAAATATACATCCATATTTCAAAACCCTAGTTTTGATTTTCAAGGTGTTTTAACATGAGATTAGAGAAAAACATGTTCCTCATGTGCAAGTCCACAAATAGTTCAAGATATAAGTTTTTTGACCTTAAAATCATATCCTTCCACATAAACCCCAAAATCTCCAAAGTTAGGTTTTTGGTGAAAATTCACACAGTCAAGTAAATCAAAATGGAGATGTTTAGAAGGTTAAAATCCACATTTTAACATGTATAAAGTTTATAAAAGAGAATGAACTCACAAGTTAGGTTTTTGGTGAAAACCTAGAAAACCAAGTATGGTGGGAAGAGGATGAGGATCATGACTATCCAAGCAAAACTCCTTGAATCTTGAGGCTCTAGACGAAATTAATGCTCTTCCAAACTTGAAGGTAACAATCTAAGGTTCCCTAAATTCGAATTTATGAAGAGAGAGGATGTTGGTGAGGAGTACATAAGGAAAAAAAGGTGAAATCCCGTCTATAAGATCTGCAGGGGGTTTTCCCGCGACTTTGGCCGCGACTTGAGGGTCGCGCCCTAACCTGCGCGCGTTCCAGAGAACCAAACATACAGCGAGTTACGCGGTTCTAGTCGCGGCTTGAAGTCGCACCTCAACCCGTGCAATTTGTTGTCTTAGCAATTCAAGCCCTTACTCCAAAGCCAAGACATCAACTACATCTGAAATACTCCTAGTGAATCTATAGAAGAGGGATTCCCGAAGTAAACAAATAGGTTCGTAAGCAAGACCTATAAAGTACCATAAATTTTACGGGTGTTACAATCCTCCCCACCTTGGAATGGATTTTGTCTCCGAAATCCCGACTACCCAAACAACTGGGGATATCGATGCTTCATGTCCTCCTCGGCTTCCCAAGTCATGTTGGCACCACGGTGGTGTTTCTATTAAACCTTGACCATTGTGACTTCTTTGTGACAGAGTCTTTTGATCTCCCTTTCTAGAATGGCTTCGGGTTCTTCAATGCAACGTTTGTCGTCCACTCGAATCTCAGACTATGGTATGACGCTTTCTTCCTCCGCCAAACACTTCAATAAATAACACACATGGAACGTAGGATGGATTCCGTCCATTTCCGGAGGTAAATCCAACTTGTAGGCTTGAAGTCCAATGCGCTCAATAACGATGAACGATCCAAGGAAACGGGGACTCAACTTCCCACGTTTTTCAAACCGTATTAAGCCCTTCCATGGGGACACCTTCAACATCACACGGTCTCCCACTTGAAACTCTACCGGCCCCCTCTTCTTATCGGCATAACTCTTTTGTCGATCATGCGACGTCTTCAAACGTTCCCGAATGACTTTGACTTTATCGGTCGTTTCTTGTGTAACACCCGTAAGTTTCGGTAAGAAAAGGTCACCCAGACGTTTTTGCAACTTGTAGATGGTGGGATTTATGTTGGGAAAATATTACTTTAATTCCCTAAGAGTTTCGGGAGTGTCAGCATGGAAAAAGTCGAGTTTCGAGGCTTGGTACGGGTCTGACAGGCCCTTTTGTGTACCTTAGGGTGAGACAGATAATACCAAAAAACAAGTATACAAATTGGTACTATGTCGCCTTGCAAGTAATAAAATGATAAGGATACCAGATATCGTCCCACAGAGATTGGACTAAAAAGTGTGTTAAAAGTATAATGAAAGATGAGATTTCAGATGACGAATTTGAAGCAATATTTTGGAAGATTGGTTAACACAGATCTAAATAACAAGAATAAAAGAAAAGCAAGGGTGTAAGACTTTTGATGGTATATGAATCCAAAATCCAGCAGGTCAATGCTACAGCACTGTCATAGCATGATGCTATTAGAATGCTGCAACATGCTTCTGACTATAACTAGTTTTATTATTGATTTCAAGACACGTTCCTCTCGGACTCTCACCATCCCATTATTCCATTAGCCATAAACAGTCTCATCTCTGAGCAAAGTTCAAGATAAGAGAATGATGGGAATGGAGTTCTCAAAATATACGGCAAAACAAATTCTCTTTGTTAAAAGTTACTCTTTCGACATAACCCCCGTACCTCCCAAGTTGATGTATTCCAAATAGCTTATCTCTAAGTCTATTCCATTTTAACCCTTTGAAAAAGTGACAACTTATCAAGAATGGATCATTTTAAATGACACAAGTAACAACTCTCGTTGCAAGTAACTCTTTCGATATTACCTCTCAAGTCACTAAATTGACGTGTTATTCAATGGCCTATCTCTAGGTCCATGACACTATTACACAATCAAAATGATCATTTTGTCAAAGAGTTTTGTTATCTTGATAAAACTCGAGTTGGAATAATAAAACTTGGTTAAAGTCACAAAAACCCACTTTCTTTTAGATCCACATAACCACCCTTTGCCTCACACCCAAGCTAAGAGGATTAGCTACTCATTACAATAAAGAAAAAAAATACTACTAAGAATCACAAAGATGAACATAATGTAAAGTGATCTTGAAAGATAAGTGACTTGAAAGTATATAAATAAATATATATATATATATATATATATGTTGCTTGAAATGTAAAGACAAAGGAAAGTAAATTACAAGGAAATGGAAATGACAAGAAAGTAAACTTGACGATAAATACAATGAATTTTAACTACTGAAATCTAAAACAAAAGAGTAAAGGAAAGGCTAGAGATGCAAGATGAAGAAAGAAAATACAACCAAATGAAACATGCAGGTGGATGTTGTTTCAATGCTGCAAGCATTCATATGCAAGAATGAAGACTATATAAAGATGATGAAGAACACGATGGATGCATGAATTCTGGAAATTAAAGGGACACATGACTGGAATAGGACCAGTTCGTGAATTAGACAGAAAATGAAAGGATTACACTAAGCATAACAAGATGGAAAGCTTTAAAGAAAATATGAAGAGCAAGATGGAGAACTTAAAGATTAATACTTAAAATTAAAGAACTAAAGTGGGATTTTCGATCAGCCCCAAGCTACTACAAATCAGATGCAAAAGACTTTAAGAAACATAAACTAAGATGATGATAAGAGAGATGTCCCCTTATGAGCAACTAAGCCTTCCTTTTATAGACAAGATGAGTGGCAAAGTTGTAATTAAGGGGAATCTAATTGTACTTAAGCTAGTCTAATGCCAACTAAGGCTACAAAAGCTAGTTCCATCTTAACTAAACTATTACAAACCAGATAAATTAGTGTTTAGAGGTTACAAAAGATCAGTTCCATGCCAAAAACTCAGATTAGCCTTTATCATCTTCGATTCTTTCATCCAAAACCATCAGCTCCATGCTGTACTGATGCTGCAACATGCCCTGTTTCCAAATAGATTTCCAAAAGATAACCAAATTAGCCTACAATCTTCATAGAACAAGCAAATCACACAAATTCAGCTCCAAGACACAATAAATGGAAAACAAGGTAGAAAATGACTCAAAGTGGGATTTAGAAGTGAAAAATCCTATCTAAAAGATTAAAAGAAATGTGCTTAAGTACTTAAAATTGAGTACTTATCAGGGTCCGACTACAATGACCGACGACTATGACATTGTCATAGTCGCACTGTCAAAGTAGCAACCAAGTGGCAGCCTTCTGGACCATTTGAGCGACTATGACATGCGACAATGACATGTCAAAGTCACATGTCATTGTAGCACACTGGTACCAGACTTGTTGAAACTCTCATTTCAACTCCGTTTTTGGCGATTCAAGTTTCTACGGTTTCGTTTTTGAGATCTTTTCAAGGTTAGATTGTTAGTTTTTGGAATATCCAAGAATATTTGGTGGTGTATTGGAAACAAAGGTCAAGAGCTCATCATTATCGCCACCATCTTCAAGAAATTTGGGGTTTTCTAGGTTTTCACCAAAACCTAAGTGATGAGTTGATCCTCCTAGTTTGTAAACTTTATTATGAGTCATAAATTATCTATTGATGACTTCCTAGTGTATATGTTTCTCAAATATCGGTTTGGAAGATTTTGAGAAAAGTTAGGTCAAATTAGGGTTTTTGGCCAAATTAGAGATTTTGATATAAGATGTTTGGGGAATGATTCTAAGTGCTGGAATATGTGTATTGATGGTTGGAAACTTATGGATCTAGGTTTATAGAGGATTTGTCTTGAGGATTCAAATTTCTTCAAAGGAGCTCAAGTTGGGGAAAATCTAGATTTAGCCTAAATAGGTGAGTTCAAGTTGATTTGTGAAAATGTTGTACATGCCAAAATGTTCATTTTAAAGTGTTTTGTGTTTTACATGAAATTGTTAACTGCTGATCACTTGATAAGTTTTGGTTATTTGGAAGTGTTTAACTTTATAAACTCATAAAACACCCACATTTGGGACTTTTGAGCATTTTGATAAATAAGTCATAAACGGAAGTGTGCTATTAACTTACTGCATGAAGAAAGATTATTTGTTAAAATGCATTTTTGTGTTGATCGGAAATATGCATAATTTGTGTCATTGGAGGTTTGAAAACAACATCGGATGAGTCCTTGGGTTTTGGTCATTTCCGATCTTGTGAACATTTTGGAAAACTTCAAAACTTTGTTTTGGGGAAAAAATGCATTTTAAGTATTTCAAAGAGTAAATTCCGAGCAATTGAGCACGTGTCTATGGTATAACCCTGTTTGGGAAATGATTTATCTTATTTTAAGTTGTGTTGGAGTTGGTCGTGTACTTTGGAGCACGTGTTTTCATAAATGTTGGTCGAGTGTGTTTTATTGCATTTTATTTCCTTTGTCAATAAGTCATTTGGTTATGTGAGCATGTGTCCTGGTATTTTATTTTGATTGGGTTTTAGGACATTTGTCCAGTTTTGATAGATCGATTTAGAGTTTTGGTTGCGATATTGGATGAGGAACTCAACGTAAGGACCTTTCGCGGTTGAAGTTGACATTTCGTGGGTGTAAGTTTAAATCCACCGAGGCTGACATCCCTTGTGTGTGCTTGTTTATATGACTAGTCTTAACAACATAAAATGGGGCTTACTTTGTTTACCGTCACATTTTATGGAATCGGGTCTCCCCCATCATTGAAAAGTGTTGTTTTGGGTATTATGTTTAGTATCCATGTTTTCGGTGACCTTTTACATTTGCGGATTATATATATGATTTATGGGTTGAGTATTACTCCCCACCCGTGTTTAGGTGTTTCGGGATGTAAAGTTTTATCCACTTTTCATAACTTGGGAGTTTGATTTCTATTCTCATTTGGAGTGAGTTTTGGGTTGAACTTAATTTGCGAAAGAACGTTTTAAATTTGGGATCTTCGCTCTTAAAATAGTTTGGATTGGAAAACGTTCATATTATTGGTAAGTAAAGGTCACCCGGACAGTTTTGAGATCTTATAAATCGTCGGGACTTTTGTTGGGAAATCAATATTGAAAGTCCCTTAGAATATCGAGGGTGTTGGCATTGAAAAAGTCGAATTTTTGGGGTTCGGGGGCACCCGGGAGACTATGACAGCGAGAGTGCCAGAGGGCACAATAGCTTGGCATTATTGCCAAGCCAATTAGCCTCGCGGTACATTCCTGGCGATAGTGCCACTGGCACAATCGCTTGGCACTATAGCCAAGGGTACCAGCAGGTTAAAAGTTGCTATTTCAGCCATTTCTCTCACTTTCTCATTTCTAATCTCTTCCTTTTCTCTCCCAAACCGATCCCTCACCCTTTCCCACGAACCCTAACTCATTTTTGAGTGTTTTTGTCACAAAACCAAGCATTCCTTCATCTTCTAGCAAGGTTTGGAAGCTAGAACTAAGATCCCTCCATCTTCACCTTCTTCACCCAAGTTTTCTAGGGTTTTATCTAACTTTCCACCATTTTGAAGATTTGGAGTTTGTGACTTGTGTTGGTGTCCTATAAGTGTTTGAATGTTGGATTCAAGTTGTGGTTGAGGTAATCATCTATTCTCTTCATTTATGGAAATTAGGGTTTTGACCTAAGTTGAGATCTTTATGTAAAATGTTTGGGGAATGATTCTATATGGTTGGATATGTTTATTTATGGTTGAAATCTATGGATCTAGGTTTTTGGAGGTTTTGGCTTGAAGATCCAAGTTTCTTCAAGGAAGCTCAAAGTGGGGTAAAATCTATATTTAGCCTAAATCTAACAAGGTGAGTTCAAGTTGATTTGTGAAAACGGTGTACATGCCAAAATGTTTATTTTAAAGTGTTTTGCATCATACATGAAATTGCTAACTGCTGATAAGTTTGGTTATTTTGATAGTGTGTAACTTTATAAACTTATATAACACGCATCTTTGGGATTTTTGGGCATTTCGATAAATGTGTTATAAATGAACGGGTTTTGATGAATTATTTCATAAATGGGTATTTGGTCAAAAATGCACTTTTAAGTGGTTGTCGGGTTTTATGCATCGTTCATGAAATGTGATGTTTTGAAAGGTGCAAATGTGTGAGTCCTTTGGGTTTGAGTCATTCCCAACCTTGGGGAAAACATTTTAGAAATGGAAAACCTTTTGGGTTTTGGGCCGAAGGCCAATGGTAATTTGAGAATCAAAGATTTTGGGAAATGTGTATTTTGGTCTTTGTAACCATATTGGCTCTCTTGTTTTAGTCAAACGTCTATTAAGCCTCTTGGGGCTTGATTTGTACTCGGTGGAGCCTTTGGAACATTTGTTCGGTTTTGGTAGCTCGTTGAGGAGCCTTGGACGTATGGTGTACTTAGTTGCATCTTATTTGAGAGTTACATGTTTTAAATGTGTTAGTTCATTCATTTGAGTCATGTAACGTTTTAGACTGTAATGCATTGGATCCATCGGCATATGAGTCAGTCAGTTGGTTTAGTGGGGACTTTATCCCCGTGTTGGGGCTGGATATTGTTTAGTGGGGACTTTATCCCCGTGGTTAGTGGTTGAACTCGATAATCGCATAACCTCTATTGAAGGGCTCGAGGTAGAGATCGTGGGTGGTTGAACTCGATGCCCGTTTGTAATCCAGTCTGGTTACTCATCGTGGAATTTAGTGTCCGCGTTTGAAGTCTAGTGAGTGGTCCCCAAGTCATGTTTTTATGTAAGTTTGCGGTGGTAGCTCGGTTTGGGAGCCGTATACGGAGCTAAGTCTTGCGGTGGTGCTCTTGGAGAGCCGGATACGGGGACTTGTGGCTTTTGTGGTGACACTCACTTAAAGGTCGAGTAGGCACTAGGGTCATTTGAGTATCTTGCGATGGTAGCTCGGTTGGGAGCCAGATACAGGGATCCATGGCCTATGTGAAGCTCGAGAACATTGATAAGTGGCTTAACTTTGTGTGCCCGTCACTTTCGATGGAATTCGGGTATCCCCCGTCACCGAAAGGTGTTGTTTTTGGGTATTGAGTTTTATTATCCAAGTTTTTGGTGGCGTTTTGTATAATTGGGTCATATCCTTGATTTATGGGTTGAGTATTATGTCTCACCCGTGTTTTGGGTGTTTCGGGATATAACGTTTTAACCGCATTTCCATAAATGGAGAGTTCAATTCCTATTCATGTTTTGAGTGAGTTTTGGGTCAAACATAATTTATGAATGGGCGGTTTATATTGGTATCTTCATCCTTGAAGTAGTTTGGAGTGGAAAACGTTTAAATCGGTGTTCTTTGCATAAATTGCATATTATTGGGAAATGAGTCGTTTTCATATGTAAGACATATCAAATTGAAAGATTATGAATTTAACCGCATTCTTTCTTTTAAACGATTAATTTTTATATGTTGAAAACTCTTGAGCTCACTAGGCGTTAAGCCTAACCTTTTTATTTGTCGGCATGTGCATCAGGTTCCAGTTGGGGGTTTGGTTCTAGCAGCTATGAAGATTTGAGCCTTAGCTTTATACAAGCGTAAGTATTTGGTGAAGTCTTATGCATTTTGGAGATAGTGACTATTATTGGGTTTTAGTAGCACCGTCCTTGTTTTAGACAGTAAGTAGAGATTAAATTGTGTGTATTGAGGTTAAGTCTTAAATTGTGATTGTAGATGAAATTATTTATTGGTGTGTTTAGAAAATTTTAAATTAGTTGTTATTTCCAGGTTTGAGGGTGTTACAAAGTGAGTATCCCAATTTCAACCGAAATTGATCACGCAAGACCTTAACATGTCTTCCAAAGTCTGAATCGTCCTTTCACTCTATCCATCCGTCTATGGGTGGTATGTCGTACTCAGATTCACCCGCGTACCCAACTCTTGATGCAAAGCTCCCCAAAATCTTGATGTAAACCGACTATCACGATCGAAAACGAGAGACAAGGGTATACCATGTCTAGAGACCATTTCATCAATATAGAGTTTTGCCAACTTATCCATCCACAATGTTTCCCGCATTGCAAGAAAGTGAGCACTATTAGTCAAACGATCCACAATCACCCAAATAGTGTTATTACCTTTTAACGTCTTCGGTAATATAGTCACGAAGTCCATGGTAATCTTTTCCCATTTCCATTCGGGTATTTCCAAGGATTGTAAGCTCCCGTAAGGTCATTGATGCTCGGTCTTCACTTGCGAACAAGTTACATGCCGCTCTACATAGTGCGCCACATCTAACTTCATAACCGGCCACCAATAATGTAACTTCAAGTCTCTATACATCTTAGTGCTTCCTGGGTGGATAGAGTACTTGGTCACTTGAGTTCGGACTTTAACTCAACGTAGACAAGTCGATCACTTGTAAGTGTTATGTAACACCCTAAAAATAGGGATAACAAAAATCCGTAAAACGGACATGAGGTATACTAAAAATTGCCAAAGCAAGAGCCTCCCTAAAATGGGGAAAATATACAAACATGTTTAAATACAATCGTAATTAAACGGACAATAATTAACAACCAACTAATCTAATTTCCATAACTAGAAAAGAGATTACAAATGGGGTGTCATTTATAAACCCAAAGATTCTCCTACCAAAAGTAAGTCCAATTGCAATATTCTCATATCTCTCACCCAGGCACTATGCCCGCTTAGAACCGGTGCCGCTAAAACTTGAGATACACATAGACACCAAACAAGTGTTAGGCCAAAAAGCCTAGTGAGTTAAACAATAATAAGCATGCATGAACAGTTACAATTCTTATCAGCAGTTAACCAGTTTTCAACATGTATGGAGTCAACGGGAGAGACCCATAGCACCAATCAATTCCACTCCAAAGATTCGATGCACCTTGATGCCCTTAACAAGGAACACCCCAAAGGCCCGACACACCCGAAGATCAGACCGTGAAGGAAACTTTCCGAGTGGCGGAGATCTACTGGGCACATACCATCACGGTGGCTCCTCGAGACTAAATCCTCCTAGTGAATTTGCCTTGGTTCGTCCAACATAATGCATTTAGGAGGTCCTTTAGGTATATTTCAACCAAATATAATCCGGTACCAACCGCGGGTACAATAACACCCTCCTAATAACATGTGTCCAACATAGGACTTAAATATCCACATAAACACGTTGTAGATACAATATCACCTTTTGAGTATTCCAAATGGAAATCCTCAACATATACCAAACATGTATTCATTAAACATGTCAAATACCCATAGTGAGTACACATATTGGAAACCCCAAATAATTCCACAAAATAGGATAAATCATAGGATGATGCTTCTATATCATATTTCTCACATAATCTCATGTAAATACGATCAGTTACTAAAACCCGTAAAGATGAACAATTTGAGCAATTATGTGATAATAACAACAATTAAGCAAATATGATGTGTATCCAGTTTTGACAAAAGTTTAGTAAACTCACCTTGCTAGATTTAGACTAAATATAGATTTTACCCACTTAGAGTTTTCCTTCAAGAAACTTGGTTCTTCAAACCAAATCTTCCAAAACCTAGTTCCACAAGGTTCCAACCATAAATAATCATAATCAACCACAAAATATCATTTCCCAAACCATATACATGAATACCTCAACTAATACCGAAACCCTAACTTCCAATACCGAAGAGAATAGAAGATTACCTTAACCCAAGCTTGAATTCACCAACCAAAACACTTCTAGTTCACCAAAATGATTACAAACCTTCAATCTATGAAAGGGAGAACAAAGGGTGGATGAAACCCTAGAAAACTTTGGGGAAGAAGATGAATAGGGAGAGATGAGAAGCTTACCACCACCAAATACTATAGTATACTTCAATAGACTTCCAATATATTTCCATATCCTTGAAAAGCTCTCAAAAATGAAACCGTATCAACTTGAATCACCCAAATCGGGGTTGTGATGAAGAAGATATGAAGAAATGAAGTTTGGGGCTGAAAATCGCGATTTTAACACCCTGAAACACCCAGGCGATTGTGCCAGGCTATAGTGACAATGTCACAATCGCCGGGCACAATCGCTGAGATTGTACAGAGAGTTTTCGGGCTCTGGAGATCATGACAGGCGATTGTGACACTGTCACAATCGCCGGGCACTATAGCCTAGCACGTACCGAAACTGTTTTGGTCATAACTTCTTCGTTATAGCTCCGTTTTCGCTCCGGAAAGAACCGTTGGTCTCGTAATTGAATTCTTTATCCATCAAGACTATAAAACCAAGGATTCAAGCCCAAAATCAAATATATTATTTTTCCTTAATATGTCGGTTTTTGTATAAACTTGAAAATATACCTTTCGAAAGTCGGGGTGTTACAATACTCCCAACCTTAAAAGAGATTTCGTCCTCGAAATCTAGCACCAACCAATCACCCAATATCGCCCTTGGAGAGGTCAAATGATTCCCTATGCAAAAGGAATACCTTCACTAAACCTTACCTCATATACGAATCCGATTACATTCCCGTTGAGGTTGTCGCCGCGTTCCTTGTAACGAACCATCGCCAACTCATCCTCAACTTTCCATATAACTCACCTAAAGCGGGATAAACGTTAAGTTTTGGCTTAATCACATTCTTAACATTAAATCTCAGTTGTCTCCCAACCTTAGATTGCTCGTATCACCTCAAGAGTAACTTACGACCTTATTCAATCATTTCTACCAAGAATACTCCAAAGCAAACATTTCCCTTAATTACTTCTAATTACGACGCATCAAGGTCTCTTCAATAATCGATTTGTACTTAAAGTCTACCTCGACATTCTCACCAAATGTCTCCAATAAACATTACCATGAAACTTCAACCATGCACTCAAGCATTGATTTCCAAATCAGCGAAAGTCTTGTCAATTATCAAAATACCAAAGATTGATTTCTTAATTATCAACATCTAATTTCCTTAAGTTTACCACTCGTCCTACAGACACACCAGATCTAACAGAAATACATTGAAGCACACCAACCATCATTGTCCTCAAAATCACACGCCAACACCTAACCTCGAGATGGCCATTCTGCAACGTGAGTATACTACCAAATATTTCATTCCCGACTAACAATGTCGATTCAAAGTTGACACCTACTCTTGGAAGTAGTCACCAAAATCCAGCATCCTTACCAGTCAACCATTACATCATCATTATCCACGAATAATCAACAATATAGTACACCACCGACACATAGCACACCGTCGTACCAAATTCCCACAATTCCAACACCAACCATACCCAAACAACCGAACACAATATTAATCCGTAGGTTTAACGAAGCATAAAGATTGTCACTTAACTAACTGTGAGAAAGCACATGTCTAATACCTCAATACTCCGAGGACTCTTTTATTCCTTAATATCGACTTCTAACACGAGGGGGCTTACACCTATAGCCCAATGAGTTCAAAGTTTTTCACACTACTATGCCAATTTGAAATTTATAAAACTCTCAAATACATAAGTTTTATAACAATTAAACGTGCGGTGAAAATACACTATTGTGCATTCGATAGGTTTCGAAATTGATCACCAATGCCACACATATAAAACCATTTTCAAACGGACTACCAGGGTCCTAGTATGCATCAATTTATGCTATGCATATGAAAAATAACTTTCCGTCCTATAACATGTGCAATAAAAATTTGTAAAACCCAAGACAACATGCTCATGGTATCGAACTCTTAAAGTTTTCTCTCTTTTAGTCACAATGCGGCATGAAATAAGATTTCAATATAAAACGTTCTTTCATAAACTTAGATTTAACCCAAAACTTGTTCAAAATGAGAATAGAGAGAGAACTCCCAATCTTTATAAAACGCGGGTAAAAGGTTATATCTCGAAATACACAACACGGTGGAACATGATACACAACTCATAAAACATAGATAAAACCTATATAAATAAAAATTTGCCGTGAACACGGACATTCGACTCAAACTCACACGACCGTAAAATGAACGAAATTAAACACCGACACGTGGAAATGACGCATTCTATTCAAACCTTAATATACGTGGGGAAAACCCAATATTAAAGCCATCATTTATCGTCGACCACATAAAAACCAAAGTTGGTAAAATACGACATTAACATTTACAATACCACGGGTCTACGACGGAGAGATCCGTATACAATGAGAATAGAGAAACACGCAAGTAGGCCGCCCATACAACTCCCTCACGTGTCATCTAAACGTTTCCATCTTGGGTGGCGAGAACACGTGAATGGAGTCACCCATGATGTTATTGGATTTCGCCACACATACCAGTCCTAGTTCCCATGCCATACCAGACATCACAATCCTCAGACCTATTATTGCCCCTTGCCATACTCCGTCGAGTTCCACTCCAGGGTCTTACGAACATGGGTGCCTATCCAATCTAAACGAGTTTCAACTCAGCGGCTCGAGCCACCTATTGCCTACTCGCTAGCATACCCAAGTGGTCACCACAGTAACCAAAAACTTAGGCTTTCCAAAACAGACAGACTTACGTGCCTATGGATCCATTACGACACTGTCTAACTTTACATGACTCCAAATGAATGACCAAAGCACTCAAAGCATGTACTCACCAATGACACGAATTAAGCGTCATCATACTCAAAACCCACGACGGTTATAAATCCGGACAAATGTCCACACGACTCATTTAGTCAAAACCGAGCCAAAGGCCCAACACTTTACATAAATACCCAAATAAAAACTGATATAAATATTGGAACCCGTTTGACCGTCTAATATGCAAACACGACCAAAAGTATAAATAATTAAAATCTCATCGTTGGTTGAGACAAACCATTTTCCCAAATGAACTCATACTCTTATGTTTTTCAAAATTCCTCATAACACAATAATATGTGTTTTCGGAGAAAGGTTTATAAGATCAAATACACAAAATGACACTTACGTCAATTGAACTCCAATTATATATGTAAAATCATCAAGTAATCATTTCAATATGATTTATTTACCGAAATACCCAAAGATTCCAAAATAACCAAAACTTCTCATTGGTTGCAACAAAATGTTTTCCAAATGAACTATTTCTCTTCATGTTTCCAAAACGATTCCTAGTTCAACGACATGCATTTCCAACGGTTTATAAAATCATATGCACCAAATGGACAATTAAATATCCAAAATATAGTGGCCGACAACGAGGGTACTCCTATCCGTTGAGAGCAGAAGAGCACGAAGTATGCCACTCCACGTTCATCGTATGACACCTAACGACATGAAATCCCAAGTGTCCCTACGAATCCTTGACAAGTTTCACCCAAATAATGAAATGCCTTTACACAACGTTTATGAAGACACATACCTCAAAGACGCGATTAACTCAAAACTCAACATTTATTGGGGCCAAAGAGTTTCAAAAGGGTTTATGAATGCAAATACGCCTAAAATGCATATAACGTAAAATAGACTTCATTTGTACAAAATCATCAAAAATGCATAAATCATAAAAATAAAGTTTACTTGTACAAAACCACCAAGAACACGTAAATCATATTATTTAGTTGTTGAACTATTCAAAACTCAATCTGGGCATTTTAGGAGGTTAAAACAACCCGAGTTTACCCAATATGAAGACTTAACAAAATACTCACACTTTGACAAATAACCAAGTAAAATATATTTTTACTTCAAAATATACCTTTTGGCATGTACATAGTTTTCACAAAGCATCTTGAACTCATGCTCCTCGATTTCTCTAGTTAAACTATCGTCATCCAGATGTTCAATGTCTTAAGGCAAAGACCACGGACTTCATAGGTTCACCTCACAATTTCTCCTTGAATACATCGATTCAAAAGTCTATGGTTCTAATCCAACCAATTAATCCGACTCGAAACCGTTCACTTAATGCAATCACCATACTTATCGTTACTCCAAGTAACGAATAATAAAATTGTCAACTTTTTTTTTCCAATAGTTACCCATTCAGAAACTTCCTTATTACTCCAACGGTCGACATACCAATGCAGTTCATACAAGCACGAGGATGAATAAGGAGGAGATTAACAGAATTGAACACGAAGGAAACGTACTACTACGTCTACCAAATATCATAACATTAGTAAACCAAGCACAAGAGAACGTACTACTACATTACCAATTGTCACAGTAACGGCACTTCAAGCACCATCGCGTATAAATATCCTCATAATAACATTAGCTAGGTGAGATTATGAACATATAATATATAAATGTTCTCGTTACCATTGCCACAACGCTTGATAACCATAGTTTCCGTCGACTCTAAGACTAACCCATCTTAGAAATTCTACCCATCTCACAAATCATTGCCTAACGTACTCAGTCTAAGTCTAGACATCTTACATTCATGCCTAGTTCACTTAAACTAGAGCTCTGATACCAACTTGTAACACCCTAAAAATAGGGATAACAAAAATCCGTAAAACGGACATAAGATATACTAAAAATTGCCAAAGCAAGAGCCTCCCTAAAATGGGGAAAATATACAAACATGTTTAAATACAATCGTAATTAAACGGACAATAATTAACAACCAACTAATCTAATTTCCATAACTAGAAAAGAGATTACAAATGGGGTGTCATTTATAAACCCAAAGATTCTCCTACCAAAAGTAAGTCCAATTTCAATATTCTCATATCTCTCACCCAGACACTATGCCCGCTTAGAACCGGTGCCGCTAAAACCTGAGATACACATCGACACCAAACAAGTGTTAGGCCAAAAAGCCTAGTGAGTTGAACAATAATAAGCATGCATGAACAGTTACAATTCTTATCAGCAGTTAACCAGTTTTCAACATGTATGGAGTCAACGGGGGAGACCCATAGCACCAATCAATTCCACTCCAAAGAGTCGATGCACCTTGATTCCCTTTTAACAAAGAACACCCCAAAGGCCCGACACACCCGAAGATCAGACCGTGAAGGAAACTTTCCGAGTGGCGGAGATCTACTGGGCACATACCATCATGGTGGCTCCCCGAGACTACATCCTCCTAGTGAATTTGCCTTGGTTCGTCCAACATAATTCATTTAGGAGGTCCTTAGGTATATTTCAACCAAATATAATCCGGTACCAACCGCGGGTACAATAACACCCTCCTAATAGCATGTGTCCAACATAGGACTTAAATATCCACATAAACACGTTGTAGATACAATATCACCTTTTGAGTATTCCAAATGGAAATCCTCAACATATACCAAACATGTATTCATTAAACATGTCAAATACCCATAGTGAGTACACATATTGGAAACCCCAAATAATTCCACAAAATAGGATAAATCATAGGATGATGCTTCTATATCATATTTCTCACATAATCTCATGTAAATACCATCAATTACTAAAACCCGTAAAGATGAACAATTTGAGAAATTATGTGATAATAACAACAATTAAGCAAATATGATGTGTATCCAATTTTGACAAAAGTTTAGTAAACTCACCTTGCTAGATTTAGACTAAATCTAGATTTTACCCACTTAGAGCTTTCCTTCAAGAAACTTGGTTCTTCAAACCAAATCTTCCAAAACCTAGTTCCACAAGGTTCCAACCATAAATAATCATAATCAACCACAAAATATCATTTCCCAAACCATATACATGAATACCTCAACTAATACCGAAACCTTAACTTCCAATACCGAAGAGAATAGAAGATTACCTTAACCCAAGCTTGAATTCAACAACCAAAACACTTCTAGTTCACCAAAATGATTACAAACCTTCAATCTATGAAAGGGAGAACAAAGGGTGGATAAAACCCTAGAAAACTTTGGGGAAGAAGATGAATAGGGAGAGATGAGAAGCTTACCACCACCAAATACTCTATTATACTTCAATAGACTTCCAATCTATTTCCATATCCTTGAAAAGCTCTCAAAAACGAAACCGTAGCAACTTCAATCACCCAAATCAGGGTTGTGATGAAGAAGATATGAAGAAATGAAGTTTGGGGCTGAAAATCACGATTTTAACACCCTGAAACACCCAGGCGATTGTGCCAGGCTATAGTCACAATGTCACAATCGCCGGGCACAATCGCTGAGATTGTATCGAGAGTTTTCGGGCTCTGGCGACCATGACAGGCGATTGTGACACTGTCACAATCGTCGGGCACTATAGCCTAGCACGTACCGAAACTGTTTTGGCCATAACTTCTTCGTTATAGCTCCGTTTTCACTCCGGAAAGAACCGTTGGTCTCGTAATTGAATCCTTTATCCATCAAGACTATAAAACCAAGGATTCAAGCCCAAAATCAAATATCTTATTTTTCCTTAATATGTCGGTTTCTGTATAAACTTGAAAAGATACCTTTCGAATGTCGGGGTGTTACATGTTAATATTAGATCTTTGACCCAGAGATGGGCGGATCCGGAAATACGGCTTGAGTGATGCAAAAAGATTTGAGAAAGTCTTTTATGACCACGCAGAGAAACGGGTTTTTGCATGATTTTAACTAAGGTTCAAATGTCGGTCGATATTGGTGTCACAAAGAGATTAGGGCATTTATTTCCATACCGGTAGAGTTACGATCCTTAGAGGTCGACTTAGTTAAATTGGCAAGTCTTGAGTTGGTAAAAATGGTGACTTTGTGGGGATAGGTGGCTACTTTTTGTGAGAGTTCACTTTCGAAAGAAAGGGACTCTTATAAATGTTTTTGTGACACTTGTTTCCGACCATGAGGTTACTACAAATGTCTTAGATAATGCTTATACCCATACCCATACCCTTTTCTTTAATTTATTGTTCTTTACTTAATAGTTAAAAAAACGTTTTCTTCTTCTTTAAATGAAATCGATGTATTCTTGACTTAGTAATCGAAACTATGAAGTTCGATCCCTGTTGATAGGATCTCAATATTACTACCGCTTTATTACTTATAACGATCATAGTGTTCGGTGTGCACTTGCACCGCCACTGTGGTAACACTGTGACCACTTTGTGGACCTATACGATTTTCCGCTATCAACATCTAAAACTAAGATTTAGAATATTAATGAATATATATTTTGTTTCACAAAGTATTTACTTTACTTGTACTTTGTTCACAATGTGCACATTTTTGACGTTTTTGTGAAACAAAAAATACATATAAAAAAGTTTCACATTGTGAAACAAATATATGTTAATCAATACATTAAGTACTACCCTTATATTATAAAAAATCATGTGAAACAAAATCTTAAAGTATAAGTCCTCATGGATCTCACAAATTTTGAAGTTATCAAATGATTAAACCCCTATATATATAATCATAACTATATAATATAATAATTATAAAACATTTAACTTTTAATTGAAAATAAATTTTTTTTATCAAATGACCAAAACACCCTAAATTTAATGGAGTTTAGGTTAACGAAATTAGACAAGAGACTTGATACAAAACAAAAGCAAAACCACAAAGACCATAGTTGTAATTATCTTGTTTGGAGGATCGAATCCAAATTTTCATATAATCGTAGGGACCAAATCTGTAATTTACTCTAGAAAGTATGAACTATGCCGTATAGTCCAAAATAAAACGCAGCACGTGTATAGGTCTAACTACATGTTACATGTCTTGCTTACACGTGTGCACTTTTTCTCTCTTACAATTTTTTTTAATATATAATATCTATATACAACAAAATGCAACAAATAAATTCACATACCATCCTCACCCAAATTTTCATATAATCACATGGACCAAATCTATAATTTACTCTAGAAAGTATAGTCCAAAATAAAACGCAGCACGTGTATAGGTTTAACTACATGTTACATGTCTTGCTTACATGTGTGCACTTTTTCTCTCCTACATTTTTTTTTTGAAGTATATAATATCTATATACGACAAATACAACAAATAAACTCATATATTATCCTCATATTCGATGAGATTTAAACCTCTGATCTTCTAAGAAGCCAAAGACTCTTTTACCGCTAGACCAAAAACCCTTTGGTATTTCTCTCCTACTTTGCTTCCTATAAAACGCTAAAATATGTTATAAAATACACACATACAGTTTTCTTATATTACTATATATTATTATCGTCAAAATAAATAATTGATTTATGGGTTCTCAGTATTTTTGTTATTCTTATTTGGATATTTCCAAAAACTATATTTTATATACGGTTAATACATAGTTAAATGATTCTTTTTACGGAAAAGTTTATAAAAACCCAATAAACTATCTTATTTTGAATTATTAAGTCGATGAACTATTTTTTTGAACGAAAAAACCATTAAACTTTCTCATTTTGAATGATTAAGTTCCTTAACTATTTTTTTGAATGAAAAAACAATTAAACTTTCTAATTTTGAATGATTAAATCCTTAACCATTTTTTTTAAATAAATAAACCACTGAACTTCTAAAAATTGGTTATCTTTTTTAAAGGTATCTGGAACTGATTATAAAGGTTTTAAAGTAAAAACAAATCTAAATCAGTTTTACCATTCTCAAACTATACGCCATTAAGACCCATCACAGACAATGGTATCACTCCGCCTCGCCACTCATCGTTGCCCGAACGTTGTTCGTTCTCCATATCGTCTAACACGTTGTTGCCCCGCCATCGATATCTCTCTTTTTGATCTATTTTTTACCTATCAAAAGAGGAAGAATCAAAATATAACTATAGGTATTTTTTTGAGTTAAAATGATGTAAGTAACCAATTTTTAGAAGTTCGATTATTTAACTTATTGAAAAAAAATGTTCAAGGCCTTAATCATTCAAAACGAGAAAATTTAATGGTTTTTTCATTCAAAATAAGAAAGTTTAATAGTTTTTCATTCAAAAAAACAGTTCAAGGACTTAATCATTCAAAATGAGAAAGTTTAATAGTTTTTTTATTAAAAAAATTAGTTTAGGAACTTAATCATTCAAAATGGAATATTTTGTTGGGTTTTTATGAACTTTTTCCTTCTTTTTAATATACACCAAATAAAATATTTATGTTTTCTAAATAAATAGTGTTTGATATTTAATTGGATAAAATATTTTATTATCGCGAATAATATAAAGAATTACCTCTTGACGAAAACAACAGAAAAAAAAAAACGTTTAATAATACTTCTTTTGATTCTTAGGTTAAGAAATTTAGAAACAAATAAACCTTAAGAAATCCACGGTTACCAAAAAAAATTATACTTTTCCTAAAAACCAATTAAAGTCGTATATTATATTTTGAGTTTATTACACCGAAGGTTCATGAGGTTTCCTCAAAATTTGGATATGGTACCTTAAATATACTCTTTATACCGGTGCTCTATAGTTTTTTTTATTTTCATCACATATGGTCCTTTGGATTAACACCATTAAATAAGGTCCGTTAAGTTAAGACATGTATCTGCAGTTTGTTTACCTCTTAATGGTTCCATTAAGAGACAACCTCTAAATTGCTAAGAGGTGTTTGGCAAAAAAAAATTGTCTGCCTCTTAATGGTAGTAAAATCCTCTGAATGCTTTTGTATCATTGTTCTCTCTTAACCATTCAGAGCTCTAATTTCATTTTTGACAATTAGCAAACAACCGCATTTCATTTTGCACTATATCATAAGAGCATCTTAATCATTCTGACCACTTAATCATTCCTCACCAAACCATTCAACAACTACCACACAATCCCTAATTTAGTCATTTTACGTCTTTTTTCTTTTAAAAAATTAACTTAATATTATATATAAAAAATAGATTAATATATATTCTCAAAAAAAAGGTTCCCTACTCTTCTGTGATTGACGCCGACGATGAAAACCCTCCCCCCTCCCTTTCGTTCTCGACGGTAAAAACCCACCGAATAAAGAAGAAACTCCCTCTCGGTTTGCTTGCCCACCTCCGTCTTAGACGGTGCACACTGCACACACACCTTCACCGGTGATACACACCTACCATCTACACACATATGGGTTTGGTATCAATGACGCCGGGACAACCACCATCAAATTGTTTTGGATTTAGAATTTTTTTTATTGATTTAGGGTTGTATGTTTAGATTTAGGGATTTTGACTTAATGTTTGTTTTATATTTTATTGATAAAAAAAGACGAAGATTCATAATAAATTACCTTAATAAACTTAAAAATATTTAAAGGATATGAAAATTAAAGATGAAAAAGATAAATATTTATCAAATTAAATCTTGACGAAATTATCCGTTACATAATAGCCACATGAGATGGCTATTAGACCTATAGTTAACACTAGTATTATAAAAATAAAAAGTTAGTAACCTTTAGGCTGTGTTTGGTATATGAGACAGGACGAGACAAAACTCATTGTTCCACGTTTGGCATGACATGGGATAGGACAAAAATTCACTGTCTCACGTTTGGCGCGACATGGGACAAGGACAAAGACTAGACATGGTGGGAAAAGATGGGACAAAAAATGGTATTTTCTTGTTCCACCAAAATAGGTGGAACAACATGAGATAAAGTGAAACAAAAACTAAAAATCACTGATCTACCGCCATTTGATATATAATCCTAATATAGTATTAGTCTTAAGGGTCACCACTACCCATTGCCACCACTACCACCATCGGCGACCACTAGTAGCCACCACTAACCACTGTCGGCCACCTTTACTTATTCCTCCACCATAACAACCTCCTCCACCACCTCCACACCATCGGCGATCGCTACCACCACTACCATCGTCGACCACCTCCACTAAAATCGATCACCATCACCCATGGTTGCCACCACCATCGACGACCATTGGTAGCCACCACCAATAATCGTCGACCACTTCCACCTCTTCCTCCACTACAACTTCCTCCACCACATCCACAACCACCGCCCATCGCCACCTCCACCGATCACTACCACCCATTGCCGTTGTCGCCACCAACGCTTATCGCCAACCACCGTCGACTATCTCCGCCTCTTCCTTCACTACAACAACCTCTTTTACCACTGTCCACCGCCACCACCACTGCTATCGTCGACCACCTATACCTCCACCACATCAACCACAACTACCTTCTGCACCACCATTATCCACTATCATTCACGTTCTTCACAGCTACATTCCTTCACCAGCCAACCATCGCCTTTATCTTTACATGTCGCTGCAACTATGCCTCCGTCAATTTATAAAGATCTTCCAAATTGAATCAAATATTATATTTTCTTTGTATGAATCGGAATTTTTCGAACTATCATCACTTATTTCAGATTCTTCATTCAAATTTCCTACAATTGTTTTTGTATCTATTTATATGTATGAAAATTGTGTGAAAAAAATAAAAATGTTTTTTAATTAAATTATTTAAAAATATACTGTATTTGTGTCATTTATAACTATTATATGACATATAAAAGTATCAAACAACTTTTAGGGAAATTTGTCTAATCCTGTCATATTCGGTCCTAGTCGTACAAAACATAAGACAAACATTTGTCTTGTCCAGTTCTATTATGTCCAATCATATTTGCATACAAAACATACCTTAATGTAGATAAGACGGTATAAAATGACTGTCTAAGAGCATCTCCAACAACATTGCTAAATTTTTTCTAAAATAGAGAATGGAAAGTCAAAATCTCTAAAAGCATTTTCTTCTAACTCCAACAACTTTTCTATTTTAGAGAATCAATCATTATTTATATTATTACAATATTTCATAATTTATGATCTCAATACACTTTTTAAAAAAAAACTTAAAAAAATGTTAAAAATTGAATCTTATTGGTTGGATTGAATATAATAATATTCTCTCTCCAATTTAGAGATTATAGATAATTCTCTATATTTAGAGATTTTTTGATCTTTCTCTATTTTAGCAAACCATATAGCAAAGCTGTTGGAGAAGAATAGCAAAGAAAAAGTCAAAATTTTCTATTTTAACAATGCTGTTGAAGATGCTCTAAATTTTGAACAAACATGGACTTTTCGGTGTAATTCACTATATTTTTAAGGTTGAATTTTGATGGGTATTTGAAATATGGCGGCAGCAAAAAGAGCCCTGCATACACGTGGCCATGGGTTTTGGTCGGTTACTTTTGTCTCCTAATATCCTTAATCGTTATAATAATCGTTTTTAAAACGATAAATAATTGAAAAACTAAATTTTTTTTATTAATTATTAGATTAATTAATTTAATAGAAATGATTAAAGAAACCGTTATAATTTTATTTTAAATTAAATTGTTTTTCAGTCTTAGTTTTTAAATTGAAAAAATACGAAATATAATCAAAATTCAAACAAAGATATTTCACCAGAAAACAATCATAGTTTTCTACTTAATTTGACATTCATATTCATATAACTTTTTCATCCGTTTTTCATCCGTTTTTCGATTTTTTATTTATTTAGAGTTTCCCCTAACCTAAGTCATTGACTTAAAATAATAAATAGTACTTATTAAATAAATATTAATACTTTCTTTTTGAAATTTAAGTTTCATACATATCTCCCTTTCTGTCTTCATAACATACACACATATAACTAAATTTGCACCCAAGGTAAACACATTATGAACACAATGTAAATAATCTTATATTATTGGGTGTTCATAAGATTCACATAGTGTTCACAATTGTTATGTTTAGATTTAGTTTTGTTGCTTTAGTTGGTGTTCACAATATGTTAACAAGTTATACCATATCTCGTAGTTTCAGAGTGTATTTACAAAATATAATTGTATTTCATATAAATTGTTCACAATATGTGCACATTCAATTGTGTGTGTGTGTGCGCATGCATGTTAGAACAAAAAAGGAGAGATAAATGAAGAGAGTGTTTTTTTAAATTATATTAAATTTTATTTTTTAACCATTTTATTTTTGTCTAAATTAGATCTCACGATCTCATGAATTATAAAGTTCTCAAAAAGACTCATATATATATATATATATATATATATATATATTGAGAGAGAGAGAGAGATTCAAATGAGAAATGTTAAGTGTGTGAGAAATAGAAAATGATCCTAGCCCTTCATCCGGTCAACATTTGCAGTTTTGGCTATGAGGTACCGGATAATCCTTGCGTGGTCTGCAGAAGATAGATGAGTAGTTTCGCAAAATATGTGGGACGTCATATGTGAATTTGTGTGATTCACATATGAATTATACGTTCATATGTGAATCATAAAGGTTCATATGTGAATCTGTTAATTTGTTTAACTGATTCACATATGAACTATCAGTTAATTAGTTCATATGTGAATCAATTAACTAGTTCATATATAAACCACAAAGGTTCATATGTGAATCAGTTAAAAAGAGTTCACATGTGAATTACATAGGTTCACATATGTAAATTACACAAGTTCAATATGAACTCGCCCCGCGTATTTGTAAAAGTTACGAAACTGTCTTTCTATTTTTGGAATAGTCGCAACTTTTAACCAGTCAAAACCGCAATCTTTGACCAGTCAAATCCAATCTTGGTCGTATGAATAACTAGGATTACTTATCTATTTTCTCACACACTTAGCATTTCTCATCTGAACCTATGGCTATATATATTTATATGTGTGTGTGTGAGAGAGAGAGAGAGAGAGACATAGGGAGAGATGTCAATTCATGATTGTTATTATTGTATAAAACCCGGGGCTGTTGGGTTGTATAATGGATATGGCTTATTCGCACAGCCATATCCAACTGTTCGGTATTGGCTTATTCGGTTAACCCATGGCTGAATGGCTCAGCTAAAAAACGTTGATCCTTTGTGCTCAGCCATTACAATCCCTTAAATTTCTCCTCTCACTCGATCCAAACAGAGCCCATTCTCTCCATCGACATCTCATTGTTTCTCTCGATCGATTACTTCTCCATGGATTGCTAACTGTTTCTCTCCATCAATTGCTTCTGTGTATATTTCTCTCCATCGATTACTTTACTGGTTCAAAATTGTAACACCCTCAAAATTGAAAAGAGCAACTAATTTAAAATTTTCAATAAAACCTCAAATAAAGATAAAATCTCTTACAACAAGTCCAAACTTGAATTATTAATCTAGGTTTAACCATCAACAAATAAATAAAGTCTTACACGAAGACTAAATAGAGTCGGGTGTTACTAAAACCCAAATACAAGTAGCTACTCCCAAGATAAAGGCGGAAGACTTCACCAAGCTACTCACCCTTATGGATATAACTAATACTCAACTTTTCGCAACAACGCTAGAACCACTCCCCAACCTGAACCTGATACACATGCCGACAAATAAAAAAAGTTAGGCTAACGCCTAGTGAGTTTAAGAGTTTTCCATATAATTAAATACATAATATTAAAGGAAAGGAAGCCATTCAAATCATGAATTTCCAAAATGATTTGCTTTAAATATGAGAAGACTCATGTTCCAATAATGCATGTTTTAAAGACATGTAACCCAACATAGACATTCCTTCGTAAAACAACTCCAATCCTGAACTCACCCAAAATGTGAATAATAGATAAACTCCCGATTTATAAAAATATGAAACAAACTTTACTTCCCGAAACATCCCAAACAAGGATGGGATATAATACTCAACCCATAAATCTTGAGTAAACAAATCCATATATGCAAAACATCACCGAAAACGTGGATAATAAAATAATACAATTTAATACACAAGTAACACCTTTCGGTGACGGGGGAGACCCGATTCCGTGGTATGTGGCAGAACACAAAGTTAAAGCCACCTAGCCACGTTGTCGAACTACACCTCAGATCGTAACTGTATTGCCTGCTCTGTCGAGCTACACTTCCAGTCGGACTTTATTTCAAGTCCCAAAACACCGTATCCCCCATTGCCTGTTCCGCCGAGCGACACCTCAAGGATACACGATCTTATTGCCTTTTCGGTCTCTAGTGGAGTTTCATCCTCAGGGTACTCATTCGACCCCTAATGCCTACTCCCTAGCATTCAAGATAGGAGCCTCAACTCCTCACTTGATAACTCATGATGTCTAACCCTCGTGCACAAGAATTAGACATCCAGTCATAAGACCCATGGTCCCGAAGTACAACCCATAAAGGTTCCTCTTCGCCAAACAACCAGGGCAACAACGATGACAACACGACATAATTCCCAAGGTGAGAATATCAAGACTACTCATCCTTAAATATAACTGACTCACATGTCTATGGATCCAAATGTATTACAGTCTAAAATACATGACTCCCATTGAATGACACACACACTCAAAACATATATTCTCCAAAATAAAGTGCAATAGATGCAACTCACACCTAAAGCTCCACTTTAAGTTAGTAAAATCGGACAAAAGTCCCCAAGACCCGACAAAGCCGAAAACCGAGCCTTAAGCTCAACCAGTCAAATGACCATATGCTAAAATCCACAATATGCATTAAAATGCAACCGACCACGTTTATGCAAACACATGCTCCAAAAATGCATGAATACACTCAAACACCCTTTAGATTTTAACAAAGTCATTCTCTAAACAAGTTTATAACCCCATTGGATCTCTCAAACGTCCTAAAGCACAAGGTCGACATTTTACAAACACACATTAAAAGTACAATCACTCTAGAGGATTAACATGCGTACGATAGATCGTTAAGACATCATTATTAAAGATTTACTCAACAAATTACTTGAAATACATCTTTCCCAAAAACAACAGAGATTATGCATGTGTTGGGAATGAGTTTATTTCCAAACTCATACATTGGTATTTTCAAAACATTTCACAACACAGAATACACTTATTTCCAATAACCACAAAAATGCATTTTTACCAAATACTCTCCATTTATAAAAATGATTATCAAAACGTCTCCATTATGATACATTCATCAAAATCCCAAAAATCCCAAAGGTGGATAGTTTATAAGTTTATAAAGTTAAACACTTTCAAATAAGCAAAACTTATCAGATGATCAGCAGTTAACAATTTCATATAAAACGCAAAGCACTTTAAAATGAACGTTTTTGGCATGTACATCGTTTCACAAATCGAATTGAACTCACCTTGCTAGATTTAGGCTAAATCTAGATTTTACCCCAAACTTGAGCTTCCTTGAAGAAATCTGAACTTCAATCCAAATCTTCCAAAACCTAAATCGACAAGGGTCCAACCATAAACATCCACATTTAGCCATTTAGAATAGTTCCCCAAACATTTGTATAAAGATCTCAACTTATATCAAAACCCTAATTTCCATAAATGAAAAAGAGAGGAGATTACCTTCCCACCACTTGTATTCACCAACAATAAACCTTTAGGGTTACTACTATGACATCAACTCAAGTTCTTCAAAAGATGGGAGATAAAATGATGAAACCCTAGAAATTTAGGGGGAAAGAGGAAGGAGTCTCAATTCTTGAATTTACACAAGGAAACCTTTCAATAATTAACCCAAACATAACACTTGAGACTTAGAAGATGAATCCCTTACCTTGGATGAAGATTTGACCAAGGAGAAGGTTTGGAAGAGAGAAAATCGTCCCTAAGCCTCCAAAAATTGTCTCTAAAACGAGTGGTAGAAGAAATAGGGTTAGGATGGGCTGAGTTCACGTTTTATACACACAGACGTCGGGGGCGACTATGCCCGACGACTATGCCCAGTGGCAATGTCGTCGGGGCATTGTCGCCGAGCCTTCCCCCTTCGCGGTACAGACAAAGCGATTGTGCCACTGTCACAATCGCGAGTCACTCTCGCGCCAAACCTGATTCGCCCCGAAAACTCTTCGTTTCGACACATACGAGCCCAAGCTTAAGGGTCTAGGATTATCGAGAGATTCTAGACGGAAAATTAAGCTCGAGACACCTCTAACCCCGAATATGAGACGCGACATGCCAATAATTCTTATTTGAATTTTCCGGGTGTTACAAAAATATACTCAGATCGAATTATGTGTATATGGATTTGCTCACTGTTATGGATTTTCTAATATGAGTCGCGAGTTTGTGTATATGGATTTTCTCCATCGATTTTCTGTGTATATGGATTTTCTGATATGATTTGTGTGTGGATTTGCTCACTGGTTATGGATTTTCTCAAGTTGTTTTTATTTAAAACGTTTAAGTTGATTTTTTTATATAATCATAAGTCATTTATTTATCAAACGGTTGTTTTATTCATACAAAAATAAAGACTGGGGGTAAAATGGTCATTTATGTCAATTAGACTATTTATTCAATATAACAACCGAATAACAACTTATCTGTTAACACACAGACAACTATATACATACAGGTCTTAACAGAAAATGAACCAAACAACACCTAAGACCATCCATTACAACGTTCTTAACCCATTTCTCAAGTGACAAGCAAGAAAAAATGAGGATGCGTCACACTTTTGTATTAAAAATTATGGTTGTTGTGAGCATATTTTTAGTAAGAAGTTGGGTTTTGGTAATCCTTAATGTCACGATGTAACACCCTCAAATTTGGAAAGAACAACTAATTAAAAAACTTTCAAAAATACCTTAAAGGGTAATAAAGTCTCTTGCTAAAAGTCCATAATTGAAATACAATTCTAGGTTGAACCATCAACAAACAATTAAAGTCTTACATAAAGACTAACTAAAGTCGAGTGTTACTATAACCCAATAACAACTGCTATCTCCAAATATAAATGCGGAAGACTTCATCATGCTAATCATCTCTTCGAGCACACAACTAGCACTCATCGTTTCACAGTGTCACTAGAACTATTCCCAACCGGTACCTGTTGCACATGCCGACAAATAAAAAGGTTAGGCTAACGCCTAGTGAGTTCAAGAGTTTTATGTCATGATTATACAGGAAAACGTAAAACGGAAGCATTGTAACTTATAATCATGATCCTTTAAAATGATTTATTTTAAAATAAGAGAACAACTCATTCTCCAGTAATATTCATTTTATAGATGGACGTCTCAACGCCAAAACATTCTTTCATGAAATAATGCAACTCAACGATTACTCAAAACGAGGATAATGGTAATGCTCAAATAATGACATTTGAATAACTTTATAAAACAAATGACCGAAAATATGAGTAAACTCAAGTCTCCAAGATTGTATCATAAGGGAGATAACCCAAACTCAAAGCGTCACTGAAAACAAGGATATAACTAAATACCCCAAAACAACACCTCTCGGTGACGGGGGATTCCCGAATTCCAAGGCTAGTGGCGGAACACAAAAGTAGGCCACATTCCAAGTTATTGAGCTCACCATACTAGGATCAAGGCCGTGAACACGCCGGCTCAATTAAAGATGTGGGGGGATGGCACCCAATGATCCTAGTCATACTCATTCACTAGGATTTACATTTACGACCCACGACTAGTAATCGGTCCCACATAACCGTACCAAGTTGCCCTCTAGGGTCCAATGTCTCAACTAGCTACATACGGGAGTTACCCCCAAATAATAAGTCAACTAAATACCTATGGATCCAATAGTAATAGTCTAGACTCGTCACAATACACTTGTGACCAACTATAATCAAACATATAGTTCATATTGACATATAGTTCCTAACTCACATTTTGATGGTTAACTGCTGATAAGAATTAAAATCATAAAATGAGACTATATACATTCTTTCGTGTACCTCACATAAATGTGCAAGTAATAACATCCCCTTTCATGAATGATGCATAAACCTGACAAACACTTAAAAGTGTATTTTCGACCAAAGACCCATTTATGCAATAAATCATCAAAATTCATTTATTTATGACACATTTATCGAAATGCCCAAAAATCCCAAACGTGGGTGTTTTACAAAGTTTATAAAGTTAAATACTTCAAATAATCAACGATTACCAACTAACCCAACATTTGATAATTTCATGTAAAACACATAAACACTTTAAAATAGACATTTTGGCATGTACAACGTTTTTACAAATCAACTTGAACTCACCTTGTTAGGTTAAGTTAAACCTAGGTTTCAATCCCCAACCATTGGCCTCCAAAAGCATAGATCCCACCCAAAGCTTTCCGAAGACATCCATTCCAACTCTTCAACTCAAGCTTCCAAAACCTAGATCCACACATTTTCGACCATAAATAATCATATTCAACCCTTAGAATTGTTCCCCAAGTATTTACACGAACATTTCATCTTATACCCAAAAACCCTAGTTTTCTATACTTGAAGAAGGAGAATATTACCTCAACTAATAGCTTGAATCCACCAACCCAAAAAACATGTAGGTCACCAAAACGAACCATAAGCTTTCAAATATTCAAATGATGAAAAGTTAGATGAACCCCCCCCCCCCCCCAAGAGCTTGGTGAGGAAGATGAAGATGAAGGTTTTGGGGTTCAAGATCCCAACTAACTAGATGATGAAGAATCATGTGGTTTAAGGAGAAAACCCTCAAAATGGGTTAGGGTTTGTGGGGAAGAGATGAAATAGTTTGGGAGAGAATGGGAAGGAATTAGAAGTGAGAAATGAGAAGATTGGGTGAAAATTCGGACATTTTAGGAGACAGGGGCCGCGGGCGACCTTGCCACGCGATAGTGACATTGTCACTATCGCGAGGGCACTCTCGCGGGGATTGTACCGCGAGTGGTACTCCCCCGGCGATTGTGCCACGCGATAGTGACAATGTCACTATCGCGAGTCACAATCGCGCCACTCGTACCGAACCCAGAAAAGGGTCAAAACTCGAGATTCTCGCATGGGTCGACTTAAGGTTCGAAAGCACAACATTTCATTCAAAAAGATAGACGGAAGACGGAGAGATTCCCAACGAAGGGCGGAGACTTACTTTGCGAAAAATCGGGTGTTACACATGATATCACGTCTATATTTTTTGTTGTTGCGATAGTGAATACTATAAAAAATGTTTTTTAATTGCTAATGTCATATCATGCCTTTTGATGTTTTATGAAATATGTTTTAAAAAAAATATATGAATAATTAATTAAGTGAGATTTTGGTTATAAAAAATACAAATAGTTAGATCATTGATTATTATTTCTTAAAATTTTTTATTTATTAAATTATAAATTTAGCAGTAATATATTAACGAGTGTCAAAAGTTGCAAAATATAATTAAAATACAAATATTACATAACTATACCTCAATTCACTGTTCACTATTATGTGTGGGTCATTATTCACATATTTGGTGCAATGAGATAATTGGAGAAATAATTAGAGCATGTATAATGCACAACTTGATCGTCAAAGATGAAAGTCTTGTTTATATTTGTCAATTTGATGATATAATAGATTGTTTACAATCAGCTTTGGATGGCGAAATTTTGGCAAATATTCGGAGAAGAAAATATGACGATTAATGTAATGTTTTAAAATTTTATTTTAATTTAATGTTTTAACGTTTAGTTAACATTGTGTGTTTATTTTTCTTCCTTTATCGGGTAAGATTCTCGGTCATTGCTATGCCTACTGGGTAAGAATATTGGTCCGTCTCATACTCAAATGATAAAGTAAGTGATATTGGTAAACGCTTGCCCGGTAACCATTTAACAAACGACCCCTAAATCTCGTTTATTACATTCTCATATTCTTAATTTGATCATAAGAAGGGTTGTTTATATAATACCATTCCTAAATAGGATTGTTATAATTCGTAAAATGGTAAGTATATTTTTTTAATAAATAGACTAAATCAAATATAATGACAATAGATATTTGAGTTTTACAAATGTATTCATTTTCGCTGTTAACACTTTGATCGACCCATAGACGTCGTGTTGGTCATTTACCATGTTATGTTTTCTCTATTTTAAGATAAATATAATAGAGACTCATTTATCCATAAACTTAAATTTTTATTTCAGGCCAAACCGAAGAAATAAAAGTTAATTTCTATTTTCATCTTTATTTCTATCCTGAACCAAAATAACCACTAAATTGTTTTTACATAGTAAAAACTCATTGTTAACAACACCCTACAAAACTTTATACTTTTTCCTCACACACGAATACCAATATATCATACCAGTCAACTCTAATCATTTTTAAAATTTAAATTATACTTTATATCCTTATAATTAATTAATGATTTAATTTATTTTATATTTCTTAATTTTTCATTTTTTATTTTACACATTTATCATATTAAAATACATAATTGTATATTAACAAAAATACGTTAAAAATATTTTCTTATTTAACAAATTATAACATATTATAATTGTCTTGTCAACACATTCAAAATGAGCTAAATATTGAATATTTTTGTATTTAATCATATTATTACTAGGTTCGACCCCGTGTAATTTAAAAAAATTAAATCATGCCAGAAAACTTATCTTACAGATATGAATGATTATCGAAAGTACGATGCTACTTTTCTAAGCTTTTTTCTTTAGAATTGTTTTTTTTGCAGTTGGTTACAAAATGTCCTTGTTTTAGGCAGTTTTTACAAACGATGTTTTACAAAAAATTAATAAAAAATATGAATAAATATTAATAATTTATAAAACAAAATTTATAATAGAACGTAAATGAAATTATGGAAAAATACATAGTTAAAATTGATATGAAATTGCAAAAAGAAAATCACGACAATTTAGTGATTATTTGTATCAAATCTCATACTAATTTTAACAAATCTCATACTAATCACGATACATTAATTCGTATATATTTATGATATTTAATAATATAATTAAATCCAAAAGTATTCAATATTGGATTCATTTCGAAGGTATTGACGAAACGATTACAATGATATAATTTGTAAAAAATAAAAATGTTTTTTAATGCATTTTAGTTCATATATATTATTTATGTTAATATGATAAAAGTCTAAAATGAAAAATAAAAAAGTAAGGGATTAAAAGTAAACTACATACCTAATTATAAGGGTAGTAAATATAATGTATAAATTAAAAAAATTGAATTAAGGAAAAATTTAAGAAGGAATGAATGTGGATATGCTAAATGAACTTATAATGTAAAATGTGTCCAGATACATGTTTAGGCGGGAAAATGAAAAAATGGACTCACCAGAAGGCGACACGTGTCCTTCTAGTTACTTATTTATTATATGTATAGATGTATAAAAATACTACAAAATTATTTCTAATACTTTAATTTTATACTCTTCTAGTTATTTATTTCATTTGTTTCACATCTTTCACTTTTCATTTTCATTTTACACCTTTATCTTATTAACATATATAATTATCTATATGAAATTTCAAACGAGAACGTTAACTATTTAAAAAAACAGCAGATCATGTACAAAATAATATGTGATTTTACACAAACCCGTAAAAATTGAACGTGGGTGATGTCCAGCACAACCTAAAGGTCGCACGCATAGTCGTGTGAATCATATATGATTTTGTATGTACTCGGTTGTTCTTATATTTTCTTAAATAAATGTTGTTCTCATATGAACCCACCTCTAATCATCTATTAACAAAAATATATTAAAAACAAATACATTTTTTTTTCAAATTACAAATGTCTCGTCAATTATTTTAAAATAAGTCTAATTTTAAATATTTTTAGATCTAGTATATTATTAAATAACATAAATACGTAAATGTTTTACTAAATTATTTTTATTACTTACACTTCATATCTTCACAATTATTTATTTAATTTATTTTATATCTTTATTTCTTATTTCTTAATTTTACGTTCTTTCCCATATTAACATATATTAGAAGCGTACTCGCGCAATGCAGCGAGATACATCACGATTTTAACGTTTCATTTTATTTTATTTTTTTGTCGATTTACAGTACGATTTTTGATGATTTTGAGAAAGTGATAATGTTTTTTTTATAAATTTGTTTAATTTAGACTTAATAATATAATGTTTTTTTATATAAAAAAAATTAAGTATTTTGTTAGAATTCAATGATTATCTTATATATTTTAATGACATTCAGAAAAAATAATCAATTATATATTTAATAATATAATTAAAACAAAATTATAGTAATATAATATATTAATTAATAGTGATACGTGTAAAGGTCTTCATAAAAGGAAGACCATGCGCATACCAAATTAGTGGGTGTTAAAAGTCTGCCGTAGTAATATGTATATCTTATGCTTTGATACTTGTAAATTAAGAGATTTTTAAAATCTTGCATAAAATGATAGTACCCTGTGCTTAATAATTTGTATTTATGAGTTTTTTATATGTGTGCTTTATAATACAGTATAGATAGTATAAATATAGATAATAAAAAATGTGTGAATGGAATTTTCCTAATAATATATATAGAAGGATGGTAGGAAAGGAAAAGTATATTTATTGTAAATGATAGAGAGATGTGTATATATACACCATATTTATATAGTAGCAGTTTAATTTGGAGGTGGAGAAGGAAGAGGGACCCTACAAAATATAAAAAGATGTTTTAGGTTCATAGACAGACATAGGGTTTGTGTTTGAAAGTTTCAGCCCAAATTCGTCAATCAATTTCCGACAAAAAAATTTAAGAAATCTAAGAGAGAGAGAGAGAGACAAGAAGAGAAAGTAGAGGGGGAGACGACTCGTGGAGTGTTGAAGACGCTGATGCGTGGAAAGCAGGTGCCACAACAATGACCATATCGCTCCACAACAATATCAATGCTGCTACTGATCATCATCATCATCATTCAAATTATCATCATCCCCTTCTCTAACCCTTTCTCAACAATCATCTGATTTTTCATTACCACGATCTTCTCTTCTCACGTAACCAACCTAATGCACATTTCTCTCTTTCGCATTGAGATTTGAATTGCTTTGACTTTATTTATTTAATTTAACAAGAGGATGGAGGTGGCCAAATTGTTATACATAGTGGTGGAGGATGATTTTGGTGGCAATGAGGAATTCACATTTAGGTACACACGTCATGTTCTTCAGAGCACGTTGCAGTTGATGGGCTGTAAAGCACGACATGCCTTCAAGGTTCACCTATTTCAATTTCTTTCTTTTAATTTGTTTTTATGAAAACTGCTGTTTTCATGTTATTTGTTGGATCTTCATGGAATCCTAGTATTGTGATCCTTAGATCTTATGCATTTTCGATAGAATAAAAGGGTTTTCTTTTCAAGAAATTGATATGTCCCAGTTTTGGCCTCAGGAGTATTTTGTTACTTTGTTAACCCTTGAATGAATGAATGAATATTTTTGTAATGAATTTACTTGTATTATTTGGCATGTTTAATTATTTTGACCCAAAAATTGCTCACTCAAGGAATAGGCATCAGAAGTTTTTAGCAATTTATCTTCACTTACATATTGGACTGTGACATTACTTTTGAGGATGTTTCAGTACTAAAACTCTCTTCAAGAAACAGCAGAAACATTCCAGATCACATCACCCTCTTGGTACATGCTCAGAATTCAATGGTTTAGTATCTCTTTTGTTGACCCTAAGTTGAATACTTCTCTTAGAAGATAAGATTTGATGATCTCAGGAGATGGTTTTTGGATTTTCCACTATTCTTTACACCATTTTGTACCAAGATACCATCGAAAAGAAACTGCTTTTGATATGTTTCTGTTTCTTTTTTAAATGTATCTCCATTGAATAACTTTATATGCAATAATCTAGGCCTGCACTGAATACAATCTGCTTCTTTTACCAGATTAGCCAAAGGGTTTTTGAAATCATGAGAACCGAATGCTTGGGTGACACTTTGGCTGCTATGGGTGTAATTAAAACCGGAAAGGATTTCTTAAAAGTTCATCCTGGGAAAGAGAATAGTTGCGTCACTGGTAGCCTGTCAGATAAGGAAGGAAGAAGCAGAAACGATGTAGTAGAGAATGGTGATAAAATAAGGAGCATACCTTTTGAATCTTACAAAAAGCGCACTACGGTTATTGTCAAAAGGAGGAGGTTCATAGATGTTGTGTGCGACGCTCTGGCCGAATACAAGTATGTTGGTCCCAATCAGAGGGCTGATTTGGTTTTAGCTTGCAGGTACGTTTATGATCCTATATCGTCTTTATTTAGTCAAGTATGCTATCCAATCATGAACATAATAAGCATCCACTAGTGATATCAACTTTCTCTTTTCATGGTAGTGGCTCCTTTCCCTCTATTTATGGCTGTATAAGGATCTTATGTTGTGCTTGGAGTATTTGATGATAATTGCTGTCCCTACATCTATGTGTTAAGGTTCCCCTTTTCTCGGCTTACAAGCAAAGGAATTCCTGTAAAAGATTTCAATATCCCAAGTTCCCAACATAACATTAATGCTTTTATCCTTGAGATATCCTGCACCATAATTTCTCTTCTAATTATCTTGTGCTATCATGAATATGACTTGAGTTGCTCTAGTTTTGTTGTTCAGCATGCCAAACTACTTGGAAGTAAAGTCATGATATGACTTCATGTTTTCTGGAAGCTTCTAGCAGTGTTGTCAATGAGATAACTTCAAATTGCCTTCTCTTGTTTCCCATGAATTTATTTTCTTAGACATTTTGTGTAGACATTTTTGGGTGCGTATCACTTCCACCTTACATCCCTTGTTCACTCCGACCTTCTAGTTTTTGTCGAAGATGCTGATTACTTTGTACATAGACAGTTTTTAGTTTGATAAAAAAATGAAGCCTTCAACTTGCATCCTTCAGCTTTTCTTTCAAAATTTAAGCTCAAGTTACTGCATCCAATCCACTTAAGTCTCCTCTGTTGACCTTTAAATGTTAAACCTAATACTTCTAATATTCAAAGTTTACGAGCTTTTAATATTTTTGACAACAAAGTTTTCCTATTGCATTACTTTTTTATCGACTAACATAACACCAATCAATCCTCAATCAGAAATTAAGTAATTCATATCAATCGCGAGGTTAAACGCAGATTGTTTGACACACAGAAGTCAAAAAGGGATACTTAAAGTGGAACATTTTTCTAATGGTTGTTTGAGAGGGGAAACATAATGAAACTAGAATGTTGGAGGAGACAAGAGTTTCGATGTGCTAAGAATAGAATTAATATGCATGCTCGTTTACTGGTTATTTTATACTTGTTATAGCAGTGTTCCAAAATTGGATAGGAAGAACATAAGAAAGATGTCATCAATTCTTGCATGTATAGTCTTTTTGCATTTCTTTGTATTATTGTATATGCATAACCCGCTAGTTTGGGTATGATTGTTTCCTTCTTGTCGATTCTTTCTTGAATACATCTTGAAATAGGCGCTATTTTTTCTGCTTCAGAGGAGCAACATTTCTGTTGGTTGGTTTTTATCAGATTAGCAGAAGGTTTTAGTGTGTGTTTTGGAGTGAAGTTGGTATCAGAATTGTCATATAGTTGATTCACATCAACCATGCCTTTCTCCTTCTTGATCAGACATTGACAATTTGTCAAATCTTTAATATCTTTCTTGTTCTAATTTGTTTGTGTTCGAGCATGCACATGTGTGTGTGTGTGTGTTTAAATATTGTTACATGTGGGAACGGGTGGTTAACGCCCCTTGTCTATTTAAGATTTGATTACCCCTTGTTTTCTATTTTTCCAGAATCAGAGAAAGAAAGGAATCTGTGACGGTGCTACTATGTGGAACCAGTGGATGTGGCAAATCTACATTGTCTGCTTTGCTGGTAAATCCGTCTAAGGCTTTCTTTGTTTTGTGTCAATGAGTTCTTAGACTTGGATTTGCATTCCCCTTTGCTAAACTAATCTTTCCAGAAATACACTCCTGGTTTATTGCAAGATTCTTCATTTGAAATATGTTGATGGTACACAAATAGTGTAGGAGATGATGATTGACGACTTTAGGACTCCTTTTATGTGCAAAACAACATCATAAATCTTTCATACTAACTTGTGACCGTTGGATCTAATACACTGCTGCATAGTTCCACCTGAATTTGAACAAGGGGATGTAACAAGAAAACCGAAATTGAGAAACCAATTGTTATTTTAATGCTGATATTTAGATTATTGAATTGAATTCGCAGGCTAGCAGGCTAGGGATCACAACTGTTATATCTACAGACTCCATACGACACATGATGAGGAGCTTTGTTGATGAAAAGCAAAATCCCCTCCTCTGGTCTTCTACTTACCATGCAGGAGAACATCTAGATCCAGTGGCGGTTTCAGAAGCCAAGGCCAAAAGAAAAGCAAAGAAACAAGGAAGTGTTTCACCTCGATCACAATTCAAGACTGATGCAGCAGCAGTACCCCCACCAGCACCTAAGGAGGGATCTGCATCATCTGCTACAGTTGACCTCATTAGCCCTAAGCAAATGGCAATCGAAGGCTTTAAGGCACAAAGTGAGATGGTCATTGATAGTCTTGATCGACTCATCACAGCATGGGAAGAGCGCAAAGAATCAGTCGTTGTGGAGGGTGTTCACTTGAGCCTTAACTTTGTGGTATATATGATAACAGAACTGTCTTTTTAACATTTTAACACTTTTATGGTAATGTGAAGCCTCTGATGCCAATTTTAATTCAAAATGCAGATGGGGTTAATGAAGAAACATCCATCAATTATACCATTCATGATATACATTACAAATGAGGACAAACACATGGAAAGATTTGCAGTTCGAGCAAAGTACATGACTTTAGATCCTGCCAAGAATAAGTATGTAAAGTACATAAGAAACATCAGAACAATCCAAGAGTACCTTTGTAATCGCGCAGACAAGCATCTGGTGCCCAAAGTAAATAATACCAACGTTGATAAGAGTGTTGCTGCAATCCATGCCACTGTTTTCAGCTGCTTAAGAAGACGTGAGGCCGGGGAGCAGCTTTACGATCCAACCACTAACACAGTTTTTCTAGTTGATGAGGAGTATAGGAACCAGTGTGTGGCTAACTCACTTAGCTCCAAGGGGATGTTTCAACTGATTCAACGGCAAGGTTCTTCGCGGAATTTGATGGCTCTTCTAAACGATGATGGGTCTGTTGCAAAGGCGTGGCCTGTTCATTCTGTAGATGCCGATGGCAAGCCGATTGTAGGACATTTTGCTGAGGATGGTATAGGGATACCAATGTATGGGCCATTGCAGATCGGAAAGGCTGAACCTGTTAATCTGCAATTTGGTAACTTTGGAATCAGTGCTTGGCAAACCGACCTTGGTTGCACTAGCCGTGCTAGTAGCGTTGACGAGTCAAGAGGCGAGCTTACTGACAATGGTAGCAGATATCATTCATCATGCTGCAGCTCACCTAAGGTCTCTGATGGACCTGCTAAAGAGGTACATTTCATTTCATCAAAGCAAACCAAATTCCTTCTCTTTTCTAGTGTGTTTTCTAACTACTTTCTTTCAGTTGAAGGAGGAGCAATCGGTTTATGGCAGTGATGAAGAGGTTGATGATCACCTTGAGGTAGATAGCGATGAAGATCTTAGTGATGATGCGAAAGAACATATGCATGAAGAGGTACCCAGACAAACTTTTACATGATTGTCTTTTGTATGTTGATTTTGGTTCTTATTGATCCAATAATCTGCAGATGGAAGGTTCGGTGGATGAGGAATCGACCAAATCCGACGAGGAGTATGACGATCTTGCAATGCAGGATATTCAAGAAAATGGTTACTTCACTGATGATGAATTTGACCCTAACCATAATAATCTTCTATCCTCCCCCAACCAACATGACACGGTTACGAACCACCATGAGGACAAGTACAATCGAAATCTAGACCGGTTCTTAAGAGCCAAAAGCGAGGCAGGCCCAGACTCGGAGCAACCCAACCCAGGTACGATCAAGGAGAGAAGGCTCCTGTCCTCTGGAAGCTTCAAAGTCAGAAGACGGTCTCACAGCATTTCGTGCTTTGGTAAGGATGGACCACTGAGCCCGACCCTCTCGAGGGTTGCTACTACATTAACTCCTGATCTTCCATAACTTTGGTTTTATGATCTTTGTTAACTTGGAACCCAAGTGGTTTTGTGTGAGAAGGAAGGATATTTAAACTATCTCTTCCATTTTGTAAATAAATGAAGCTTCTTGACTAGAGGGTTGTTGTTGTACTAGCATCAGTTCTTCACTTTTTGGATCTTTTATCAGATTGATTGAAAAACCAATACAACCGAGTCTCGAGAATGAGAAATCTGCAATCTATAAACATACAATACTCTTATCCATACGCCAAATACCGTATAAAGCTCTTTTCAGGAGTCGCACCACATTTCACCACGATGCTCAAAAGTATGGTTGCTTCTTCAACACGATCCAACTCAAATAAACCATCTATGACCATGTTATACAATCGCACATCACCAAATAATCCCTTCTTCTCCATCGTCGAAAGCAGTCCAATAGCATCACCAAACTTCCCCTTTTTACAGCATCCATGGATCAAATCCTCAAAAACACCATGGCCCAAAGCTATCTCCTTTCTTTGCATCATATCTGCCAACTCCTTTGCTGCTTCTATCTCCCCAATCCCACAAATCCCACTAACCATGATACGAAATGTCTCTGCATTTGGAGCACCACCTCTCTCAAGCATTTTATCAAACACTTGGAATGCACTCTCCATCTTCCCTAATTTACAGTACTTAAGAATGATCGAATTCCACAAATAGGTCTCCACTTTCAAATCTTTATCATACATCTCCTTAATCATCCTTTCAGCATCCCCAGTCTTCCCGCTGCTCAAAAACCCATCTAGTAAGAACTTGTAGGTTTTCAAATTAAGCTCCACCCCTTCTTTCTCCATCAACAGCAATACCAAATCCAACTCTTCAAATTTCCATCTTTTGCAACATGCATCGATTAAAGTATTAAAAGTAATCACATTAGGTTTAATACTCTTGCATACAGCCTCTTCAACTAATTCTCTAGCCCTTGTGATCTCCCCGTTTTTACACAATCCATCCACCATAACTGTCAAAGAATAAACCGAAACATCGATTCCGGATTCCACCATTTTGTAAAAGAACACTAACCCTAACCCTAAATGTTCGCATCTAACGAGCGCAATCAAGTAAACACAACACGTCCTCTCATCGATTTCAATCCCATTATCTCTCATATAACTGAAAGTCTCAAAAGCCGCAACGAATTTCCCACTATCGGAATAAACTTTCAGCATCAAATTGAACATTTTTGACAGAACTCTAGAATGAAAATGTTGACTCTCAGCAAAAGAAACTACATCTGAAAAAAGGTACCTGAGATTTCCATCATTAGCTAATGAATTTACAAGACTCTCGGCATCTTCAAACTTCCTTGACTTGATCGCCCTGCAAATTAGTGTTACATGGTGTTGAATTTCGATCTTGAAGGGGATTAAAGATTGGTTTTGCGAGATGACGTTGAAGAACGATAGGCATTTGGAAGTCTTTATGCGTGGGTCTGAGAGAATTAATTCGACTATGTCGGGAGTAAGGGTAGAGAACACGCCGGCGGGGGTTTTAGCGGTTGCGGTTGTTTGGGTGGCGGAGGAGATGATGACATCAGCAATTTTCCGGTAGGGGGTTTGGATGTTGATTGGGAGGTTGCTAAATTTCTTTACAGTTTTGAGGTTTTGGAGGATTGTTGGGATTGACATATCTTGTTTGATAGGTTTGCATTTGCATAGGATAAGATGTGTAGTGTTGTTAAAGTTTCAGATGTCTGAGTTGGGCCATATATCGTTTGGGCCGGATCTTGAACCCAATTAAAAACCGAAATTTAATATTTAATTATTTTTTATTAAAAGATTTATTTTCAACAAATTTCCAACATTACATTTAGGGGTGCTAAAAGATTAGGTTCATCGGGTTGAAGATATTTAAACAACCTAACCAGAATTTAAGGTTTGAAAAATGTCAACCCAACCCAATCCAAACTATACTAATTGGTCGGGTTAGTCGGGTTGATACTTTGATACATCAAAAATATCATTATGATATGCTACACATTGGTTTGCAAGTTAGATAATGCCTTTGTACTTAATAGGGCCAATTATGTACTAGTACAACTAAACTGTGACCGACACATGGCGAGTTCACATATGATTCAATAACCCACATTAGATTGTATGTTTGTATGGACGTTAAAATCATATGGTAGTAAGTTGTTTTGCAAGTATGTAATTGTTATTTATAAACGATATACATAGTTGTTTTCCAATATTGTGCATGTGATGTATTATCGTTGATGTGTGGTATGTGAAAGCGAGTTGGTATCTTAGATACTTGGTTATGTATGTTTAACTATAAGTGTGATCATGTTTTACGAGAAAAAAAAACTAGACATCTAATTGCCATGTTTTGATAGAATATGATTTAAAATAGTATTCCACATGAAATCATGAACTCGTTGATGTTGTTAACTACCTAGTAGCCAATAACATATGTCTCGTGAAACTGCAATATTGATAACAGTAAAGTCGAGACTTAGGTAATGATCAATTAATATATTTTCTTATCAATTATGTTTTTGTTTAATATTATCGAGGAACAAGGATGTATCCAAGACATTTTTCATGTTTAATTTGCTATAATGTTTTGGCAAAATTATTATGGCGTTATTAAACATTATGGGTATGGTATATAAGTCATCATATTTTTTGAGAAATGAGGTGTTACAAAAAGTATGTCAATACATGTTATATATTTAGTAAGATACACACAATAACATTATAAAGTAAAAACAAGATGCCTATTGAAAAGTTGATTTTTTTTTTTTAAATAATTTTTAGACATTTGAAATATATATAGCAACCTCAAATAATATTTAAGATGCAGATTTTAGGTGTTTAGCAAAAACCAAGGGTAAAATAATTGTATATGAAATTGATTCTCCTTTTATTTTAGAATAACGCCACCTCAAATTACTAGCCTAGTGGTAAGGCCCTGGGGGATAGTGCATGGTATGCTTATTTACCAGGGTTCGAATTTTGGAGGATGCACTTCGGCGATACCCAGACCTTGGGTTGGCCTTCGGGTCGGTTTGAGTCCAGGTTTACGGGCATACCAGTCTATGGGTATGCGGGTTCGGTCTTGACCGGACTTAGTCGTACCTGGGCGGGTCCAGTCAATTTGGGCTGGGTCGGGTCGCCGCGGATTAGTCGGTGCTGCCCAATTAGATGCCCGGATACCACGGGTGCATGTGTGTTTGGGCTTAACCCAAGTTGCCGGGAAAAAAAAATATTTATATAGGTTTTTGCGAAATGAAATTGTTTCCACATTTACTCGTTGACTAGTTCCTACCTCCTCTATACCTGCCATTATGCGAAGAATCGTTAACGTTGTGTTCTCGAAACTCATTTAACGAAGGAAAGAAAAGGAAAGGAAATGGGGGGGGGGGGGAAAGGGAGGAAAGTAAAAAAATCTCGTGTTCTCGAAACTTTTTTAGGAGAGAAAGGAAAGGAAACGGAAGAAAATAATTGATAACTTTCCTTCCAAACCTTTCCTCCCAAATGTGGGAGGAAAGGGAGGGAAATGAATTAAAACAATTACTGAAATTATTAAAATTACAAAACTATCCAATATTTCATTATAAAGAATATATTTTTATAAAGGTATATTTGTAAAATTGACATATTTCCTTTCCTTTCTCTCCTGTTTAAGAACATGAAAAACTATTTTCTTTTCATTCCTTTCCTTCCGTCTCGAGAACACAAATGAAAACATTATTTTCCTTCCCTTCTTTATTTTCCACCCATTTCTTTTCTTTTTACTCCGCCAGATTAGAGAACACAACGTAAGTCTACATCGAACCCTAGATGAGTACGAATCCACATCTGCCATTCTCGAGGGTTTAAGGTTCGTGCTTCCACTGATTTTGATTTGATTCCTTACTGATTTAGATCCTAATCCAACTATATTCGATGTATGATTCGTTTGAGATTTTATTTGAGGCCTAAACGCATTATGACAGTGAGTTCCATCCTCTGTTAATTCATCTTCGTCGCACACCCAGATTAGAGACCATAGCCATAATTTGGTCACCAAAAATGAATCCACCCTCCTCTCCCCCTCTAAAAAAAATTCAAATTATCATTGCTTTTGCTCAACATGACAACATACATGTACTAATTTCTCCCTTCTTCTAACTTCACTCAGTATCTCGGCTCTCCACTCTATTCGTGCAAAATCGGAACCCATCGCCTTCTCTCTCGCCGCACTACTGCCCACCGACGGTGACTGTGTCCCACCGGAGAAGCTTCCTCTGGCTATTGCATCTCGTCGACTTATTTGTTCTTACCCATTGTATACGCTTTAATTTGTAAGTCTCCTTTTTATATCCATTGTTCTTGATCTAAATTAATTACTCGATTATGTTACCCGATTTTCCTAATTTAAATTAATTTAGTTATAGAACGTTCTATTATCTTGATGTATTATGTTTTTCTTTACTAGATTGTTGCTATGGGTTGTTTCTAATTGAACATGATGAGCTTAGATAATTAGGGTTTTGTTTGAAACTGTTTAATTTTGGGGCACGGTTGAAATTTGACATGCGATTCCTTTATAATAGTTTGTTTTGTGGATCTATTTGAATGATTTTAGCTAAACATCTGTTGAAAGTCAGTGGAATTCTGTTTAAATTTTAAAAACTTCAAGGCGGTATAATTTGTTTCCAACCTTTATTGTTTTAAGTAGAAAATCGTGTTATGTTCATAATCTATGCTATTTCACAACAGTTAATCTTCAAAGTGCGGGCATATTTCTTTGTACTTTCATACTTGACCTAAAATGTTTAAAGTATCACAGTAAGGAGAGTAGAAAGAGTGTTGGTCGAGGGGCAATTGAGGTTGGACATGGCGGCCTTGGATATTTTCGAGGACATGCCTTCATTCGTCCATGGTGACTTGTTACAAATAAATTAGTGGTTTTGGTTTGGATACACAGAATTCTTTACATGTTGATATTTTAGACCCTGTTGGGTGCGTTCGAGGTGAGGTACATCTTATTTATCTATGTCCAGTTCCTTTAGCTGTGAACATAAAGTAAACATGTATCAGAGAAAACAATCCTTTTCGTTCATTAAACTGTCCCAAAGATTGACTTGTCCCTCATTTCGATGAACGGTGCATCATCAAAGCTGATGGGCCTCAGACAATGTGAGGCGCCAAAGATACCTTTCAGAAATACGGATTTTTGTTTTCTCGGTACAAATAGTCGTGACAATCCATAATTTCAACTCCGAATTGTATCATTTACAACTAATAATTACTATAGGGAAGCAGTGTCTATGCTTTCGACTTTTGTGTAGCTTCAATTGTTAATTGTCAAGTTTTTTGTACGTAGGAGGATACAAAGCCTGAAAGAAGGTGTGATGACGGTGTTGAAGAGGTATGTGCTGAGGTTGTTCATGTCATTAAAATACGTTACAGCAAACGTAGTGGACAGGAACAATGGGCGAATAGTTGCAACAGCTTCAACGGTCGAACATTCTATAAAGACGTCACTTGAGTGTGGTCGAACATGTAATGCCAAGGCTGCAACAATCGTGGGTGAGGTGCTGGCCATGCGCCTCAGGGTAGAGGGTCTTGAATCTGGCCAAGGAAGAGGCATTCATGTAGATGTGAACAAAGAGCTGGAGAAAAAGGACTTCAAAAACCGAACAAAGGTTTGGGCTGTTATCAATTCTCTCAAGAACAATGGAGTCGAACTCATAGTCGATGAGAATAACGACACATCTCGGCCAGGTTAAAGCTATTACTTATTGTTAATCTATTCGTTTAGCTTAGTGATATCTGGTTCACAAGTGAGTCAACCCACCCATTGACTGGTGCTGAATCCACCGAGGTGATTTTGGAAACTGCTTTGAAATCGACAACTGGGGAAGGGCCTCCATCAAGATCTGCCTGCACAATCAAGTAAGATGATCAAGATCTTTCAATTTTGTTGAAAAATCTTTTGGTTTTCTATACGTTTGTTGAAACATGTTTTGACTTTTGAGTTCATATATGATCCTGGCTGGACCAATTTAAATAAGAACTTGCTGATCTACTTTTGTATTTGAGTCATAGCATCAACTGAAAAAGGGTTGTGGATCATATGGGTTCATTTTAAGGGGCGGTTTACCAATCAGTACAATTCAACACTGTATCACTTATTTACCTGGTAAGATTTTAGTCCATCAAAACAATATTTTATGCAACAATTTTCCTGGTAAGCGCTAACCGTGGTAAGAGTCTTCGTCCTCACTCACCGGGTAAGGCTCTCGGTTCTTGCCTTAGCTTTTGCTGGGTAAGATTCTTGGTCCTTGCTATATTCATCCGGTAAGGTAATGTGACTTGGTAAGCGTTTACCCAGGTAAACATTTGGTAAACGGCCGCTCAGCAAAATATGTAAACAATCTTCAAGGGTTTTTATGGATGGTAACAATAAAAAATCATTCATCTCTACTAAGCTATCTTTTTTAGGAATTCAGAAAAGTTTACCATTTTTCTCGAACTCTCACCATTTTGGGGGAACTGTAGGAGAAAAAAATAGTCCAAAATCTCTATTTTTCTCCAATTTGGAGAAGTCGTTGAAGATGCTCTAACTTCTTAATTGTAATGAAATAGTAATAAATGACCAAACTATCCCTCATTTTTTGAACTTTCTTGCTTAAATTTATAATGAATAATATTGTAAATTGGTGTTGATTGGAGAATGTGGTTGTGGTGGCCGTGTCGACGATCACAACGGTTTCTGCTTTCTAGCCAAATACACCATATGATTTCTCCGGTCAAATTGGTAGCCGTCGAGTCACCATGACGACCCGCCCTTAACATTGAACAACTATTAACCTCTCTTCTCCCCTTCCTTTTTCCTGGTTTTCGAAAATAATCAAGAACCATCAAATGGGATGTGGCTTTTATACCAAGATCACTAATTTTCTCAATATTTTGGAACTTGTAGTCTCACATCCTTATATATACCATAAAATTCTCCTTTCTGACTTTCTACAATAATCCCTTTCATGAATTAATCCCAATGTTTGTCCTTTCGACGCCATGTTAAGACCATGGCACACTATGTAAGGTATTTATTTGATGATTTATTGTACTTTTTTATTTTTTAGTGTAGCATCTAATTTAAAGTGTTCAATATTATTAAGTAATGATAATTAACATATGTGTATACATATAATCATATATATGATATACAGGTTTGTCGTCACAAGTCACGTTTTGAAAAATGTCATGGTCTTGTCATGGCTCGTAAAGCTTGAGGTGATCTCATCGTCATGTCATGTGTCATGACAATTACGTTGTGTTCTTGAAACTTATATAATGAAGGAAAGGAAAGAGTGGGAAAGGGGAAGAAAGTAAAAAAGAACATGTTCTCGAAATTCTTTTAGGAGGGAAACGAAAGGAAAGAGAAGGAAAATAATGATAAATTTTCTCCTAAAACTTTTCTCCCAAATGTGATAGGAAAGGGAAGGAAGAAGTTAAAATCTTTTTAAAGATTATTAAAATAACAAAATTTATCCAACCTTTCATTTTAAGGGATATATTTTTAAAAGGTATATTTGTAAAAATGACAACTTTCCTTTCTAACCTATTTAAGAACATAAAAATTATTTTCTTTTTTCTTTTTTCTTTTTTCCTTTTTATTTCTTTTTCCTTCTATTCTAGACCATAAATATAAAAAATATTTTCCTTTTCTTTCATTTCTCTCCCTTTCTTTTCCTTCAATTTATTTTCTCCCCTAATTCAAGTATACAACGTGAACATTTATAAATCCTAAATCTTTTCGTTCATTGATAATTTAACCCTTGCAACGCTTGGCTTTTGATAATCTACGGTTCTAATCCTTCTAATAATATTTATTACAAAATCCTCCAAATTTTGGGTGTTACAATAAACATGTGGGGATCACACAAAGAGTTCGTGGATCTTACCTGCTCTCAAAGTTCACTCGTTTGATATGGAATGATTAAGTGGTCAGAATGATTAAGGGGCTGTTTGTTTTTCGAAAAATACCTCTTATTAGCTCTTGAGTCTGAATCATTCAGACCTTTTGATATCCAGACTGTTTGTTTTTTTTTTCCAATTTTCAGAACCTTTTAATGACTTAAAATACATTTGAAATAAGAAGTGGTGACCTAACTTCTTAAAATCTCTTATTGCCGCCTCATTTCATATGTTCTCCTTTCTCTCAAGACGCCTCCAGACGTTACAAAAACAAACAATCTTATTGATTCAGATTTCAGACTTCAGACTTCAACACCACCTCTTATTAATCAGAAATGAAATAAGAGTTTAGCCTTCAGACCTCTTAAAAAACAAACGTCACCTAAGAGTCTCTTATGATATAGTACAAAATGAAATATGGTTGTTTTGTAATTGTTCATAATGAAATTTGGGCGCTGAATAGTTAAGGGAGACCCAAGATACAAAATTTTTCAGAGGGTTTAGAACCATTAAGAGACAGATTTTTTTTTTCCAAACAAGATTCATCTCTTAGTGATTTAGAAGTTGTTTCTTAATGAAACTAATAAGAGGTTAAAAAAGAGCACCTTAACTTCTTAAAATAGCACATACATATCAGACCTACAGGTCAAAGTATCTCCTGATTTCACGTTCAAGGGCCATAGGTCTACATTACCTCGCTTGCTCACTAATATCATGCCCAATTTCAGTTAAATTCAAAAACCGTGTTTTAATTCTCACTTTTCTTACTGATTACACTACTTTCATAGACTCCATTTTCGAACCGCATCCGGTTCTCTAAAAACCGGTTCCTCACCAGAGTCTTATTACACACAACCGAATACCTCTCACTACACAACACACACACATACACAACCTCACTTTGGTTTTTAGACAATTTGGTCCTTGGACTTATCTTCCTGCTAGTGACACTTCCAGTCCTTGAGTTTTCTTTCATTAACTTAATGCATCAAAGGTTGGAGTGTTACATAAACTAATTCGACGGTGTTTTAAAATTGCTAAGTTTGTTATGAACTAAATTACCAGTGGTGTAGATTTTTATTTTTAGATTTGATTTTCAGTAACAGACTTATATTTATCTAAATTATATAAGTTATTGTGTTTTTATTTATTTATAAACTAGTTGTTTTCCCGTGCAATGCGGCGGGATGTAAAACTTTCTTATAAACATGAATTCTACTTACTGAAAAGAAATCCCAAAATATTATCGGAAACTATTAGTACTTTAACCATGCACATCTGGGTAACGTTTTGCACATGTGCGCAAATATTTTTGTTTTGATGAGCTACAACGTTTTGCACATCAACATGATCTCTTTAACAAATGTAAATCATACAAGTTATTTAAGATTCATCATGATGTAAGACATCATAATTTCCACATAAAGGAGCAAAGGGCAGAAAAATTTGAAGTATGATGAAAATGTAATGTCAAGTACATTTTAAAGCTTATGTAATATTTGGATGTTGAAGTCGTAATTGACTACTTTTTTAGATGGTATTTTATTTACCTTAATCTTCAAACTTATCTAATTTTTTATCCTAATCAACTGCTCATACTATCCGCTTCTTCCCAGTTTTATCACCAGTATAAGACTACAGGGCTATTTACCCAACACTTAGCTGAAAAGAGCTTATCAGTAAGAAAAAACACTTTCATTTAACTTATCAGGTAATATTTCAGTCCATTCAAACATCATATGCAATATTTTTATTCGGTAATCACTAATTCAATATGAGTCGCCACTCTCACTTAGCGGGTAAGAGTCTCGGTTCTTGTATCTGTTACCGGGGAAGACTTTCAACTATTGTCATGTTAATCCAATAAGGTAAAGGTAAACATTTAGTAAATGACCCCTTAATATCACTCTCAACTTGATCAAAACAATATTCCAATTTCCTTACGTATGAATGATATTGAATTGAAACCAAAATAGCATTGCAAAGTGTACCTACGGTCATTCTGAATACAACATTGAAGATCACCACCATGCTTAAAAATATGACATAGTTTTCCAAAATTGCCACCATCTATCTACAACCTATCAAAAAGAAAAGAAAAAAAAAGATCCATATGCCAAAATCATCACCCTCGTCCTAGGCCTTCTTGCTTCTTTATATATATAGCTACTGCACCATCTTTCCTGAACCTGCACTTGCATAATTCAATCCTAAGTGTGAAAGCAAACAATGTTTGTTTGTACTTTGTATAGAGGTAGCACAATTTAGAGCAACCGTAGCGCTGGTTCATCCCTCCACGTGGAAGGTCCATGGACACGTTTGTAAAAGTTTATGCTATTGGGAATAGTACAGGTTCATGCCACATCAACGAACCGGTTCCTCTATGAGGACTGCTTCATGCGGTTAAAAATAGTGGGTCCCACATTATTATAATATTTAAATATCAAAACCATCATCCCTTTGAATTCTACCGTTTGATTTTCTTTTATTATTTAATAATCAATTAATAAATAATTTAATGAAATAAATAAATTAATTAATTTTCAACTTTTTAATTATATCTTTCAATTACACAAATTAATTACACTTCAAATGAATGCTTATCTATACAAATTAATTACACAATCAATTAATAAATAATTTAACATAATTAATTAATTTCAACTTTTTACCTATACAAATTAATTACAACTTCGAGCAGATTTGGTAGAACATATATGGAAACGGTTTAAGGAATATTGATTTAGATTTATTAAAACTAGTGTGTGACACCACAAAAATATTTGGTTATAAAATATGTAAGTAGGTTAAGATTATACGTAATTTGTTAACTTATAACTAATGAAATACGTAATTTATTAATTGGTAACTAATGAAATGCATTAATGTATTTAAAATATTTTAGATGTAAATATATGGAATCCATTAGGGGTTTAGTTACAATGGCACAAAGCTAAAGGCTTAAATAAAAGTAATGTCTCATACCTGAGCCACTAAAGATAGAAGAGTCATTCCCTCATCAACATTAAGGAATATAATCTTGTTCCCAAGCTCACATAACCCTTTTCCGCAGACCTACTTTAGCTGTCATCTGCAACAATACAAAAGTCGAACCTCCACTTGTGAACTCAAATGAGTTCAAGTTAGACAATTTATGCCGCTCAAAATTGTTACTTTAACACCTCTTTTTGTCATAATGGTTTTGATTCTTAAAGTCAACTTGGTTTGGAGTCACCCACAAGGGTGGTGGTGTGTTGGCAAAAAGCCTAGGCGATACGGTGGAATACCCATTTTCCCCGGGTTCGAGTCTAGGCGTTAGCATCCTATTGTTAGGCTTAGGGTCCGTTTACTCGGATTTGTGTTTACCGGTAAAATCTAAAACTATAATTTACTTACTGGGTAAGATTTTAGTTTACGATAAACAATATCGTATACAACAATTTATCCGGTAAGCGCTAACTGTGGTAAGAGACGACGACCCTCACTTATCGGGTAAGACTTTTGGTCATTGCTTTCGCTCTTACCGAGTAAGATTCTTGCTCGTTGCCATATGCATCCGTTAAGGTAATGTGACTTGGTAAAAGATTACCCGGATAAGTGTTTGGTAAATGGCCTCTTAGTCTCAGAAAGCCGCAACTTCCCAAGGATTAAGGCATTAAACCTAGGTAAATTAAGCCCTAGGTGAACCTTTCCCAAACTTGGTTTGAAGTGTATTTTTCTGCAGCTTTCTTTAAGCTAAATGAGATACTTCAACTTCTAAATGTTTAAAATTCATTAAATCATGCCTAATTTTATAGACATATTTTGTGCTCCTGAAGTTGCAATATGATGTTTTATTTCATGAATTCTCACGCTATTGATCTTTATAAATAGAAATTGATGTTGCTTGCTTGTTGCTTGTATTTTTCTTTGTTAGTGTGGATCTGATTCTAATATATTGTCATAAGCTTTTAATTGACAGTAGGAAAACAACCCGTTGTTTCTATCTTCCCTTCCTGGTTTGCAGGCATCCTTCATGTAGGAACAAACTAAACATATTCTAGTCACCTTTTTGGAAGCTTTTTGCTATTCATGCATCTTCACTTAAGGTCTTATTTTCCAAAGAAGACAGTTGGCTGGCTCATTGTGTTTTGATATTTTATGTGTTCTTCATCATGTTTAAATACTTTTAACACCTATATATATGAATACTTCTAGAGGCGTTATAGGAAGTATTTATATATGATATGGCCATTGAAGACAGTTGACTGGATCACTGTATCCGAAATCAGGCCTTGAAAAAACACAATTTCAAATGTCAAAAGAACTAAATACCATCTAAAAATTAGCATCTATTGTAATTTTAAAAAAATCAACTTAGTTGATAACATTCAAACTTTCACCTTGTGATTACATCTTAGGCAATGCTTGGTACATTTTTGCACCAAATTAAGGTGAATCTCCATCTGTAATCATCCAACAATTAGAACCAAAAACATACATCTTAGGTAAGTATATGAGAGTAGCGCTGGTGCAACGTCATCATAATTCGACCCAACCCATTCATCGATCAAATATTTCCATTTCCTATAACAATTAACGCAAATATATTGTTTAAGATCAATCTAGAATTGAACAAAAAACTTCCCGACAACCATTCGGCTTCAAAATTGTCCCAATCATAGAAGTACGTTGGACGTGGAGATAAACATCCCAGAATTTGTTCGAACCTCACTAAGCTTATTCTTCCCATATGCATTATCCACATTGCAGATCTCTTCAGCTTGGATCTGGCTGTTACATAACACCACCAATGCTATTCAATATGTTCTTGTAATGCATTAACAAATCAAAAACATATTCCTATAAGAAATTAATTGCGACAAACTCTTACTATTTCTTCTAATCTATTAGTCTCAATTTTGGTTATGTTAATGATGGTCACATCAAAGTTCTTATAAAATCTAACAAATAATCAAAAAATGGGTTTTTGACACAAGTGCCTTGGTTAAATGAGGTATCACAATCTTACAATGATCATGTGACATACAAAATCCCTAAATCTTATCATAAGCAAAGAAATTAGTATCTTTATGCTCTATGCAAGCACACAAGCACTTGAAAACAAATAAAGGCAGACCCTTTAACCAGAGCAACCCGTAATTAAATCAGAAGCCTTAATGCTACAGGTTCTTTAACCACAACTCCTCAAGCAGCGTTGCTCATATATTTGGGTTGGGAATCTCTAAAAAGAGGTTAGCCATGAACAGGAAATATGACCATAATCATTAAAAATAACTGGATGAAAGGATTTCAGAGTCACAATACATATATTCACTAATCATTAAAAATAGCTGGAGATCATATTTCAGAGGCACACTGCATATATTCCTCTTGTCAATATCGATTTGGAAATTATACATACCTGATTACCTGTGTAAATCTTCTTGAAGCTGCTATTTCATTTTATGAATTTTAGTCTGCTCCCTTTTTAACGGCTATCCCGAAACCCTAAATCCCAATGCCTACCCAGGAAGTAAATAAGAAGGAGGGATGAGGAATTGAAAATGGAGACAAAAGAGATTGAGAGCAAGGAAATAAGACCGAGGGGTTGGAGAAGATGGATAGAATACCGTTAGTAAGTACAATTACCAAAAGAGTCTGGCTTTAAATGAAACTTCCATTCTTTGTATAAGGGCATATTGGTCTTCTAATATATAAAAGGTTTAAGAAAATCAAAAAAATTATAAAATTCTTAAGGATTCCCTGCTCAATGAAGCAGCCACCTCAATGAAGTAGACCTGGTGCGTGGAGATGAAGGTGAGTAGAAGTCGAAAAAGGGGTTGTTATTTGCACCCACCATAGGTGGGGGGTGCAAATGCCAAATTCACTTTTTTTTTATAAAAACAATATTGGAAGAGGGTTTAAGTTTTTTGGGAAAACAAAAGTTTTGATTTTTTTTCTTTTTGAAAATATAATTTAATGGATGTTGATTTGTGCACCCTAGTTTACATGGCTAGGGTGCAATAATGTTAGAATTATAGCATTGATTTCCTAAATACTTCACATCAACCATTAATTTTTAATTTTTTTAATAATAGTTACAATTTTGGTTCCTGAATTCATTTTATTGATTTACTTTATATCTTTTAGTTTTATATTTTATATTTTTATTATATTAACACATATAAGCGTATATCGTTAAAAAATTAATTTTTAATTTTAACAAGTTACACCGTTATAATCGTCTTCTCAATACCTTCGAAATGAGTCAAATATTGAATATTTTTTGACTTAATTGTTATAAAGAGAAAAATACAAATTGTACAAAGTCCAAAATTAATTTTTAAAAACTAATCCGCTATATTGACAAAAGTTTTTTGAGTTGGTTTGAGTTGCTTATAGAATTCTAGACGTGACATATATATGTGTGTGTTTTGATTTTATAAATTTATAAAATTTGTAACTTTTGATTTTATATTATTTTATAAATTTGTAACTTTTGATTTCTTATAACTTTGTAAAATGTATTTTCCTTTTTGTAACAATTACATTTTATTATAACTTTGTAAAATGTATTTTTCTTTTAGAAATCAATTCTGTAACAAACGCCAAACGTTAGGGACCAGATCTGTAATTTACTCTCCAAACAAATTCACAACCGGTTCATTTTTATTTATTTTTAATTATAGTTACAATTTTGGTTCCTAGACTATTTTTATTGATTTACTTTATACCTTTTGGTTTTATATTTTACATTTTATATTTTTATTATATTAACACATATAAGCATATATTAACTAATATACGTTAAAAAGGTAATTTTTTATTTTAACAAGTTACACCATTATAATCGTCTTCTCAATACCTTCGAAATGAGTCCAATATTAAATATTTTTTTATTTAATTTTAACAAGTTACACCATTATATATGTGTGTGTTTTGATTTTATAAATTTATAAAATTTGTAACTTCTGATTTTATTTTATTTTATAAATTTGTAACTTAGTATTTTCTTATAACTTTGTAAAAATGTATTTTTCTTTTTGTAAGAATTATATTTTATTATAACTTTGTAAAATGTATTTTTCTTTTAGGGACCAAATCCGTAACAAACTCAATGTGACGATTTCCATTTTTATCGGAATTCCAATGATGAGGCTTTTTTACTTACTACTTTGTAATATATTTTTCATCTACTACTTTATAATATAGTTTATTTTTTTTATATTTGTATGTTTAGGATTATAATATTTACACAATTCCAACAACTCAAGGGGATGATATGCAAGCATCAAAATTTTGCACTGACGAGGTGTTCAAGTCTCGTTAAGATTTAATCGATTGGGTGCAAATATATTTTGATAATCTTTTATATTAAAACATTTTATATTTGTAGTTTTAAATTATTTACAACAAAATACCATATTCCTTTAACATAAAATAAAAATTACTTTTATTTTATGGTTATTAAATAATTAAATAATAATCCTAATATAATAATTATTAAATAATAATCTTAATATAATAATTATTTTTAAATAAGTTCTAAAAACATAATAATTAAATAATAATCATAACATAATAATTATATTTGACTTTTTAAACAATGATAACAAAAAGTAAATAATAGGTAGTGTAGGGTGTATTTGACATATAGGGAAGGGTGCAAATATCCCTACCCGTCGAAAAACCCTAGGCTAATAACACCTTACCCTGAGATTGAGAGAGAGAGAGAGAGATGAAGGATTATATGACAGCCAAAGGAAATAGATACATGAAATTTCTTACCGACAGAGAGCAGATGAAAGATGAGCAACACAAGTTATAATGAGGGAGATGAATAGGCTGATCTTAAATGGTCACTTTAATGCAATTTATTAGAAGAAATAAAAAAAATGCTTAAATTGAGAAAAAAGAAAAGAACAATCCTTGGAAGTAGAAGCTCCAACTCATACTTGGTGGCTTCTGTTTTAATATATTATATATATATATATATATATATAGATAAATTGTTTTTTAGTTATTGTAACTTTTAATTATTATGACTTATTATTGTAAGTTTTAATTATTATATTTTAATTATGTGTATTTTAATTATTGTTTTTTAATTATAATATATTTTTATTATATAAACTATAGATCGGTTCATGATTGAGAGTAAAAGGTTTATAAAATGTGTAAGAAAGAGAAAACTGATGTGGCAGAGAGAGAAAGCTGATGTGGCAAATTTATGGACTTTTGATAAGGTCCATGATTATAGATGCTTTTAAGGTCATACTTTAAGTGTCTATAAATGGATGCATAAGTCATGCATACCACCTAGATGTTGAGACCATTTTCCATAACAGAAAGTAAAGGTAATCAAACAATATATAACGTTAAGCATCCTTCCAATCATGACCATAAAATCTACATATTTAAGTATTTTAACACTCCCACCCCTTAAAGATCCAGTGATGTATTTTTTTTTGAATGACAAGTTAACACACGCACACGTTTTCGGGGTATCCGGACTCCCACTTAAGGGTGCCACCCGACTAATCCCCGTCGATCACGACCCAACCCAATTAAGGGTACCACTATGTGGCAGACCCATGATCATGAATGTCACATGATGCTTACCACGGGGTTCGAACCTGGATAGTCAGGGATACCATCCACTGACCCCCCCAGGATGTTACCTTACCACTGGGCTACAACATGAAGGACTCCAGTGATGTATTTTGCAGTCCACCACATGACTTCTAGGATTCATAGTAATATGCATTTGACTAAGCTACCAAAAAGCATGAAGCCTCTGATTATGTCGATACTAAAACTTAGTCCCTAAACTACATATCAATACTAAAATTGTTGAATCACAACTTCTTCTATAGATATTGTTATAAACTCATCTACACGTGGATAAATATACACCATACTTCAACTTACCCATGTATATGATTAATTGAAACTTCAAAAGTGACTATTTATTGAACACCTAGACAGCAATCAGAAAATATTGATCAGGATCTGAACAATCACAAAGTTGCAAACTAAAAGGCAATCAATCACAGGTTTAGTTTTGCATACTATCGTTGCTAATTTTTCATCTAAATTGTTGATCAAAATAGGTCACAAGTCGGTCGAATAGTGACTAATTGTTGGATCCTAGATTGCAAAAAAAAAAAATTAATGTCAACTTAATAACGGATATTACTCCAATCAAATAGAGTTCTAACAAACAGATACTACCTTCGGCATCGTAAAAATGCCAATATCACCAATGACCCTGTTTTTGGACTCGACAACATCAAAAATCACGTTAGAAGTCCTAGACAAGTCAGGCGACCCTTAATCAAGCAAAAACAATTCAGTCTATACTTCAAAAGTCAGTTGATAAGTGATATCTTTTTCTTTTTTCGAACTAATTAAATCTCTTATGATAATTCTAAGGGTGTTTCGTTGACAGAATGGAATTTGATAGAATTGTAATTCGTCGAAAGAATTCAACTTTGAAGTAAAAATTGATATGAAATTGCAAAAAGAAAATCACGACAATTTAGTGATTATTTGTATCAATTCCCTACTAATTTCAACAAATCTCATACTAATCACGACACATTAATTCGTATATATATTTATGATATTTAATAATATAATAAAATTCCAAAATATTTAATATTGGGTTCATTTCGGAGGTATTGACGAAGCGATTACAATGGTATAATTTGTAAAAAATAGAAATATTTTTAATGCATTTTAGTTCATATACATTATTTATGTTTATATGATAAGAGTCTAAAATGAAAAATAAAAAAGTAAGAGATTAAAAGTAAACTACATACATAATTATAAATGTAGTAAATGTAACGTATAAATTAAAAAAAATTAATTAAGGAGAGATTTAAGGAGGAGTGAATGTGAGTGTGCTAATTGAACTTATAATGTAAACTGCATCCAGATACATGTTTAGGCGGAAAAATGCTGAAGGCGACTCACCAGAAGATGACACGTGTCATGCTAGTTACTTATTTATTATATGTATAGATTTTAGCACAATCTTTTTTTATTCATAAAAACTAATATATTTTAGAAATAAATATATTTCTAATTTAAAATATAATTAGAATATATTAAATCGACTGACAATATATATGAAAAACCGACGCAATTTTGGAAGTATTGAAGGTTGCTTGTGGGGGAGGAATCCTCTGTCACTGCCCCCGCGTTTATTTTATTCCTTGTACCATACAATAGTAACACATCCTTTTTCTTATATGTTGCGTTCTCGTATATATAATTTAATAAAATTAATTAAATAGTTTATATAAAACATTGTACATCATAATCAAGATTATTAATGGGAAGTAATTAGTAATGATCATTTAGAGGTAAAACGTTAAACTTAAATAATATTGTATCTTTTTCGATAGTTAAAATAAAAATGTTGTATTTTATAAGCATATCTGCATATGATATATTTATCATGCGTTGGGTTCCGGTGAGAAGTTGAGTTAATGTGAGAAGTGGTTATCAACCGTTGGATGCACATTAGGATGAGATGTATCGAGATAAGATGCACCATCAATTCCCTTATGAAACACGATTCATGAGTGGGTTTGAGAATTATAAGGATCAAAGGTTCAGATCCACTTCGTACGCTTCTCTTGTTAACTCAACTTTTCACACGGTCTTTTGCCTATTTATCATTGTCTTTCTTTTATTTTTTTAAGCATAAAAATCAAGATAACTTTCTTCAATTCCTAGCGAGATCTTCAAATATCAACATTTACGATATAATAAATAATAAATACAACCAAACTCAAATGCAATAGGTAAACCGTTATCACAATCCAACCAAAAAAATGCTAAATATTATTAAAGAAAACAAGTATTTAAGTAATAATATAATTATTTTTATGGTGATCAATCTTTTACCAATTAAGCTCTTGTTTGTGTTTTTTCACTAAAACCTGAATGAACCCAATCTTTGGATGAGTCATTCCCCTTGATCCGACATACCTGATGGACAAAGTGGCAAAGGATCAAGATTGAAGATTTCAAGTTAAAGTAATCTTCAAATGTATATAAGCTATAGTTACTCATGTGTTGATGTTTAGAAAATGATTTGCAAGTCGATTAGTGTGATTTTGGTGTTCTATGGTAGCATAATGGTATCCTAGCTTGTCCCACAACCTCTCTATATACGACGTTGAATGGTGATAAGTGGTGGCATTCGGTGGAAATCCATTGTTACCACATATAGAAATTGACCTTAATCAATCCCATAAATAGATAAGGTATATCAATGATGATATATACTTGTTTGAAATATAACCAAAGATAAATCCGACCAAAAATTCAAACCAAACTCGTAAAAACCAAAGCACAAATTGAGCGCATATGACAATGACTTCAAATCAATGTATCCAAGTAGAGAAGGTGATATAATATCCGTTTATATGCATGGATATGAGATATGGCTTGAGGGGGATGGATCGGTGCTAATAAATGGGGCGAAGCAGGGGCAGGTTCGACCCTTGTGACCCGCATGTTCGTTTAATTTTTTTATTTTAATAATAACTTTAAATATTAATTAAATCAAATAAGTTTCTGGAATTTGCTGAAAGTAACTTTTGATTTTAGAAAATGTTCAATCAAACCATTGGACTTATTAAATATCGAAATCAATGTTCTAAAAAACTCGCCGCACAGCCGCCATGGTGCGCCATGGCACCAAGGCTTGTGCGTCACGCCACGTTAAGCCAATGGCACGCCATGGCCTAATGCACAGTTATTGTAATGAGATATTTGATTTTTCTTTACGTTTGTAATGTCTTATTTGCAAATTTTTAATATATAACCTAATTTAACTTGCTTATTATTTTTGACTCATTGAGTAACACTACAAAACATACGTTTTTATATATAATATTATATATGAATTAGAAATTTTACGTCATTAGTCACGTCTTGAAAACGCCATGACTCCTAAGGCTTGAGGTTTGGCCTCGCTGCTACGCCACACCTCACGCCATTTAGAACCTTGATCGAAATACCTCCAAAAGTGTTAAACTTGATATTTTGACCACAAACATAGTTGTTGTTAATGCCAAAAATTGTCCAAAGGAAGATCTAAGGTAGATGTGGAGCTTTAACAACTAAAGTAAGCGATCGATCGATAAATCATACGACAAGGAATAAAAATAAACAAGAGACAGAAAATATGGTGACGCGAAAAACCCCGTCGAAGATAAAAACCGCGGATGATAGCGGAGATCGTCAAGTGCACTATGGACGTCAAACAGGGACGTCGTCCTTTAGAAGGAGTGGACGAAAGTACAAATGACAATATTACAGACATAAATAAGTAAATTGTAAGTTTGCAGCTATTCGTCGTGCGATTGGAGCACTTTGTCGAGAGTTCTTGCTTAAGAGAAAATAAGTTGAATGTTCTTTAGTGTTGCCGAGGAGTTCAGGTTGATTAGTGTGTCCCGAATGATTCTTCAAGCCTTGTATATATAGCTTTTGGTCGTCATAAATGATCATTAAATGTCCAACGATCTTGATAATGATGGATCTTGATGATGTTCGTTCGTTATATCCGTTGGCCATTATGCGCTTTAATACCTGTAATAAAGAACTATAAAAGAAAACGATCGTATGTAATAAATGATAAACAATTATTAGTTACGTTTTAAAGATCGTGAGATATAAGTCTATCGAGAGGTTCTCTCTGGTCGTGGACGTGAGAAACTTTCGACTATCGTCAAAAGCACGATCGTGACTCTCGATGTGTGTGATCGTCAAGACCTTATCTTAATACAAGAATGATCCTTAGATTGGAGACGTTTGATTTCCTTGCGTCGGTCGTGACTTGTGAACTTTTACCCAAACAGTTGTTTAACTGACATTTCGCCATTTTGACTATGTTTTTAATTTATCTTTATGGAAATTACGAAAATGTTTCTTAACTTTATGTTTTGACTTATGGGCCTTTACTTCTATATTTTACAATTGTTTTAGTAACTACCTAATATAAAAATATGTTTGAATTAATATTTTGGCATAAAAACAATACTCTATTAATTGAGCATTGGCTAGAAGCCTAGAAGATACATGATTTACATTTTGACCCAATTTAAGAAAATTATTTATTTCAACTACGGATTACATCCATGGATGAGGATTTTGGAAATTAAAGTCAAGGTGATATTATGTTAAGTCCCAAAAAACCTATCCGAATATCATAAATAACAAAAGTAATTAACCTTAGCTAAACTCTCTAGGCTTTGAAATTAGTTCGAATAGGATTAATTACGCATGTTTAAGAGTACCAATTGTGGGGATCCCGACCAATTGACTTTGCAGGCACTGTAGAATTTTACTCCTTTATTGTTATAATAATTATGTTTCACTGGTTATTGACTTGTATGAAGAGTGCCGCTTGACTTTGTGAGAAACATACACCTTAGGACCGCATAATTCTGATAAGTTTTATGTGTTATTTTACCGGGTTGCTTAATTATAATGTTTTTTTTATTGCAGTTATTAATTGATCATAATCCCGTGACAAATATTATTCTGGAAGATTTTAAGCATATCTGTATATATGTGTTATATATGAACATGATTTTAATGTACATTGTCATATGTGTGGGGTGTGTTAATTTACACAGTAGGAGTAATGTCATGGGACTACAATAGTCTGCATGGATATTGTCGTAAGAGCAAGATACAATGTTGTGCAAGCATATATAATGACATTATCTATAAGAGCATGACAAAGGATCATGCCAGTAAAAGAAGAGATTTTAAACCTTGGGGGTAGATTAACTTGTCAGACATTGATCAGGGGGCATTTACCCCAAACTCTTACCGGTAATAATGATAAGAACCGAGAATCTTATCCGGTAAGAGGCATAGCAAAGAGCAAGAATCTTACGTTGTGAGGGAGAAGACTTTTACCCATTAAATGTTTACTACAATCCATTTTGATGGTTGGAAATGTTACCCGAACAAAGTAAGTGAAGGTGATGACTCTTGCAAATAAGCACTTACCTTGTAAGTGTTTAGTAAACGACCCCTAAATTTGTTCTGTATTGATTACCGGTTCAAATCTCTTGAGGGCCATATAAGGTTTATACCTGATTATTAACTTCTTGACCCATGATATTAGTAGAGGTTCGTACACATTGGCCCATATCCCCACAATTATCACAAAGAATAGATTTTCACAACCTTTAATATAAATAGTCAAAATGATTTGTGAAAAATAATCCATACATGATATTTGAATTGTTATTTATAATTTAAAAAGGGTAGGCGCCACCCCCTGAGGCGCCCCCACCGCACCAGTTCCATAGTCATCATGAGGGAGGTAAATCAGCGCATGCATCCTATTGGCAGAGGAGCGGTGCCCAAGCTTGAACTTAGGACCTCACACATATGAATTACATCCACACCTCTACCGCTAAGACGGATCAACGGAGACGTTAATTATAATTCATCGACATCAATTTTGCATGGAAAGCATGAACTCACTAGACCTTAAACTTACCCACATCCATTAAAATTTTTGCAACTCATATCAGTATTTGATTGGAAAGAGAAGTATGAGAAAAAGAAAATTCAAAGATCAAAATGAATAAACATATTGAATGTGCCTATAATGTATCTCTTGATCGTTACATTTTAACCAGTTCTGTAAAGATATTAGAAGAATCTTATTCTTACTGTAATATTAAGATTTAACTTGAATTATATTGTATTGTTGGAACTTTGGATGTTATACTAACATTGGAAAATCTTGATCGTTAACTTCAATCTTTTTTTATATATTTTTTTTATGATTTGATGAGTTGTTGGTCAATTATGGTTGGACAATTATTAACCAGTATGTGACATCACTAACTCAATATTTTTAAAAAGATTAAAATGAAAACATAAATATTTAATTAGAGACACAAAACACGTAGCATTTAGTAGAAGATGGACTTGATATGGTACCAAGTTTTGTTCTTTTATATCGTGCATCAATCAATTATAATTAGTAAGTAAAACTTTATACCGTATACCAACCAATTAACTGTACTTTGTACCACTTTTTAGGTTGGTACATGTTGACAGTGGTTTTGTACTAACTTTAAGTCATATATATGAAAACTTGCCATTTAATTCAAAATTTTAAATTTGCAAGCAATATATATCGTGTTTAAGGGTTTTTAATGACAAGTAATAAAACTTCTAAACATTCAAATACCCAAACAAGAAAGTCAATAACACAAACTTAAAAATCAATAACAATGTACCATGACAGTGTACCAATTAAATTAATCAAATTTACATACTTGGTACGATACAACTATATTGATATCAACTAAAGTGGTACCAACTAAATTGCTTGGTACACTTATTGACTAGTTTGATTTGATATAAAATTGTTATCCCGTAGAAAACTTTCTACTGGCCAAAATTAAATGACAAAACAAATTATACAAGTTTCGAATTTCAATGCAATAAAAAACAAAGAAATATTATCATAGTTTCATCTTTCATGTGTACGTATAATTATACAACTTGCACAAAACATAAATAAATTTGCAAAAAATGAGTTCAATTATGGATACAATCAAAAATTACAAATATGGTTGAAAATTATTCAAAGTGACTATAGTAGTATACAGTTAAAAAAAAAATACATGCCATCAGATGAATATTATTAGAAAAGTATTATAAATTTCAAGATTCAAACAAGTATTTTAATATGCTAATTTAAAAACTAAAGTAATTGTCAAAAACTAAAGTAATTGTCAAAATCAAATATGAAACGATACCAAAAATAAGTCAAAACCCTAAAAGTGCCTCTCCTTTCAAGTTGTACACACAACACCTTTTTTTTTTAAACCACAAGGGTTGTGGTGTGGTGGTAAAGGCTTGGGAAGTTCATAGTGCTCAACCCGGGTTCGAGTCCTACTAGCAGCACTTGTGGCCACTGAGGATAAACTCAGGGCTGCACACTTTAGCAGCTGGGCCAAAGGCCCTATTTGCCAGGGATTAGTCTGGGCCATAGACCCAGGATACCCTTTCCAAAAAAAAAACTCCTTTTTTTAATTTGAAAAATATTAAAAAAATATTTTGTTTTCAATAATGTAATTTCATGTGTGACATAAATTATTTCAAAATTGAATAACTAATTGAAGTGGAATCTATTGGATTAGGGTTAAGACAAACCAGAGTCAACTTAGTTTGATGACCCTACTCATATTAACGATTAAAAAAGAAAAGAAAATAAAAGAACAATGGTCAAAGAGAAAACACAAAAACCTTGGGTGTCAAATTGAAAAGTGCAAGTGGAACCCATTTGGTTTTAGCGTGTTAGACGTTTTTTAATTTAGTATTTGCATGAGATGCACAAGTGTTTACTATTTATAAACATTTGACACCAAACAATTTGGGATGAATACACGTAAGGGTAGCCTCTTTGTTTTTTAGAGTGAATTGCAAATTTGGTCCCTGTGGTTTATGTATTTAAATACTTTGGTCCTTATTTTAAAATATTCTATGGATTACATCCATGTGGTTTGCATTTTTTAACATATTGGGTCCCTAAATCTAACTCCGTTCAAATTATCCTGCTAATTCAGTTAGTTTAGAGGTATATTTTAGTCATTTAACTTAATTTTTTTTAATTAAAACCACATGGACCAAGAATGTACTTCACTATGTATATCAAATTATAATGAGTAAATTACATTTCTGGTCCCTATGGTTTGGCCATATTTTGGATATGGTCCCTAATTCGCATTAATTACACTGGGCGTCTCTGTGGTATGAATTAGCGCACGTAGAAGGCCTCTCCCTCTATTGGGCCTGGGCTTTTGAAGAAAGCATGGAGGGCTTTTTTTTTGGAAGGAATAATCAGATTTCTTTTTTATTGGGAACATGACAAAAGCACTTTATTTTGATTGGTTCTCTCCTTCACTTTGTAAACCTTGGTTCCCAAGTTTGCTATTACTCAATGGTTATTATCCAATCATTTTTGTATAAATAGATTGGTTTGTTGCAAGTCTTCTAAGTTTTTAGTAGTAAGTTTTTAGAAGCAAGAAGTAGGTAGCAAGTCTTTTAATTTCCAAAGTAGTTCAAGTTGGTGAATCCTTTGTGCATCAAGATCCGATCGGTTCCACAATCGATTGTTTCATTTTCATTAGTCATTTTTAATACAAGTCTCGCATTTACTTTATTTCTCGCTTTCTCGCATTTATTTATTTACGCTTATCGCATTTACATTCCGTTAATTTATTATCGTTATTTACTTTATGTCTTTAATTCCCGCTCTTTACATTTATCGCAATTTAATTTCCGTCATGAGTAGCTAATTTCATTAGCTTGGGTGTGAGGCAAATGGTGAGTTTTTAAATCAAAAGAAAGTGGACGTCGTTTCTCAATAACGGTGTTCCACCGCTTCATTCTAAGTTTTATGAATCCAAACGCACTTCCTGACGAATTGATCGCTTTGAAAGTGGTAAAGTGTAGTGGACTCAGAGATGAGCCACATTAATACACGTCAATTTGAATGACATAGGAAGTATACTTGGAAAAGTTGTTTACCAAGAAATTTGGCAACTATGTTTTTCTAATCGATGTATTCTCGATGAGTTGATCACGAGTCAAAGTGTTAAAGTGTAGTGGACTCAAAGATGAGCCACTTGGAACACGTCAACTTGGATGATATGGGAATCGACTCGAGAGAGTGATTTTTAACAAACTAGTTTTTTTTTTTGGAGAGGGTATCCTAGACCACATTGGGCCCAGACTAATCCCTGGCAATTTGGGCCGAAGCCCGACTGCTAAAGCATGCAGCCCGGGGTCGAAGCCCCCGTACCTCCAGGATGCGTCCCCCAGGGTTCGAACATGAGACCGCTACTAGCAAATCCACATGTCCCCAAGACCTCACAGAGTCAAAACCGAACTACAAGCTCAACCAATCAATTGACCACTGTTAAAAGTCATAAAATGCAATAAAACGTAAATAACCCACGTTTACGCAAACACGTGTTCCAAAAACACAAATAACTCCAACACGATATTAGATTGAGACAAATCATTTTCCAATGAGTTTATGCCATTTATTCTATCAAAACGTTCCATAACCCAAGATCAAGCATTCCTCCAAAACACACACTAAAAGTGCATTTATACCAAAAGATCTCTGTTCATAAGATAATCATTAAAATGCCTACACTTATGATTTATTTATCAAAATGCCCAAAAATCCCAAATATGGGTGTTTCACAAGATTTATAAAATCAAGTATCCCAAATAAGTAAACTCATAAAATATTCCAACATTTGATAATTATCAAATAAAACACATATAACACTTTAAAATGGACATTTTTGACATGTACATAGTTTTCACAAATCAACTTGAACCCACCTTGCTAGGTTAAGTTAAACCTAGGTTTCCAAACCAAAACCTTAGCCTCCAAAGTTAAGCTTTCATCATCATCATCAAGTCATCTCCAACAAGGGTCTTGGGTTTCCAAGCAACCCATTTCTCCAAATCTAAAAAAAATGGACCACCAACAAGTAAGAATCTTTAGATCTACAAAGATCCTCATATAAGAGTTCCAGATATACTAAACACTTACCTCAACCATGGTTTGAAGTCTTCCAACCAACAAATCCCATGAAATCCTCCATCCTTTCCATAACCAAGCCTCAAATCACCAAATCTTTGATCTCTTTAATGTAGATCCACACCAAGAAGCTTCAAAATTGGTACTTAAGTTCCCAAAATCATTCTAAGGAAGAGAGAAATGAAGAAGGGGGAGAAAATGAGAGGAAACCCTAAAAATCAGGCATCTAAAATGCCAAGACTGCTTCCCGCGGCCTTAACCGTGACCTCAAGTCGCGGGGCAAGTCGCGCGTGTTCCTGGACTACAAACCATAACCACTTACGCGACCCTAGCCACGACATGTGTAACACCTGTAATTTTCGGTAAGTAAATGCCACCCGAGCGCTTTGTAACTTGTAAATGGTGGGTTTTTTGTTGGAAAAGCTTTATCTAAAGTCTCTTGAAGTATCGGGAGTGTTGGCATTGAAAAAGTTGAGTTTCGGGGCTCTAGAAAGGTCCTGCTACAATGCCCGACGACTATGACAGTGTCATAGTCGCACTGTCACAGTCGCAAAGAAGAAACAGAAGAGGGGACGATGTTAGCGACTATGACCAGCGACATTGCCCTGGGCAATGTCGCATGTCAATGTCGCACAGGGGCTGCTGCAGGGTGCTGTTAAAATCGGGAGTTCAGCCTTCTTTCTCATTTCTCACATCCAAACTCCTCCCTTTCTCTCCCAAATCGTTTCTTCACCTCCCATTGCAAACCCTAATTCATTTTAAGGCCATTTATATGGATTCTAAGGTGTTCCATCATCATCAAGCTTGCAGCCCCAACCTCAAGTGCTAGATCAAGTATTTCTCCTCATTGCTTGAGATTTCTATGTTTTGGAGTTTTGCTCAAAACCTAAGAGGTAAATTTATCCCCTCCATTTATAAACCTTATTATGAGATATAAATGCTTCATTGGTGATATCCTAGTGTTTTGTTACTCCAATTTCGGTTTGGATGATTTTGGAGAAATTAGGTCAAAATTAGGGTTTCGACCAATTTAGGGATTTTGATGTAAAATATTTGGAGAATTATTCTAAATGGTAGAAGATGTATATTTATGGTTGGAAATTTATGGATCTAGGTTTTTTTAAGGATATTGTTAGTGGACTCGAAATTCTTCAAGGAAGCTCAAGTTTGGGTAAAATCTAGATTTAGCCTAAATCTAGCAAGGTGAGTTCAAATTGATTTGTGAAAACGGTGTACATGCCAAAATGTTTATTTTAAAGTGTTTATATGTTTTGCATGAAATTATTAACTGTTGAGTTTTTGGTGAATCTTGATTATTTGAAGGGTTTAATTTTATAAACATTGTGAAACACCCACTTTGGGATTTTTGAACATTTTGGTAAATAAATCATGTTGATGTGTTTCCTTGATGATTTTACATATCTAAATGGAGTTCATTTGATGTAAGTGTCATCATTTGTGTATTTGATCTTATAAACCATTTGGAAAATGCGTATTATTGTGATATGAGGCATTTTGGAAAAAGTAAGGGTATGCGTTCATTTGGAAAATGGTCTGCCTCAACCAATGATGAGTTTTGAGTTAATCATACTTTTGGTCGTTGTGTTTGCATAACCCGTTGTGGAGTTTTGAGTATGATGGCGTTTATTACGTGTCATTTGAGAGTTACATGTTTTGGGTGCTTTGGTCATTCATTTGGAGTCATGTAATGTTGGACTGTTGCAATGGATCCATAGGCAGGTAAGTTTGTTTGTTCTGGCAAGGCATGTGATGTTGGTTATAACTGTTGACCATTGGGTCGCTAGCGAGTAGGCAATAGAGGGCGCAAGCCTTTGAGGTGTAACTCGTCTAGATTGGATAGGCACCCTTGTCTGTAAGACCTTGATGTGTAACTCGACGGAGTAAGCACTAGAGGCATAAACAGTTTGAGGATTGTGATGTCTTTTATGGCATGGGAACTAGAACTGGGATAGGTGGTGAAATCCAATAACATCACAGGTGACCCCATTCACGTGTTCTCGTCACCCAGGATGGAAACAGGTCTCCCCCGTCGTCGATCATTATTGTTATAAATGTTAATGTTTTATCTTACTATCGTTGGTTTTATGTGGTCGACGGTAAATGATGGCCTTAATATTGGGTTTCCTCCGCGTATATTAAGGTTTGAATGAAATACGTCATTCTCATGTTTTGGTATTTGGTTTCCCTCCATTTTATGGTTGTGTGAGTATTGGGCCTAATGTCCGTGTTTTTTGGTGACGTTTGTTTATATGGGTTCTCATCCATGGTTTATGGGTTGAGTGTCATGTCCCACCCGTGTTTTGGGTGTTTAGGGTTATAAAGTTTTATACGCGTTTCATAAATTAGGAGTCCGTTTTCATTTCTCATTTTGAGTAAGTTTTGGGTTGAATCTAAATTTACGAAAGAACGTTTTATATTGGGATCTTAGCCCGTAAAACAGTTTGGTTTAAATAACGTTTATATTGGTATCTCCTTCGTTTAAAATGCATATTTTTGGAAAACGAGACGTTTTCATAAATGAAGCACATCATTTTGAAAAATTATGATTTCAATTGCATTCTTCCTTTTTAACAATATATTTATAAATGTTGAAAACTCTTGAGCTCATTAGGCGTTAAGTCTAACCATTTTATTTGTCGATATGTGCATCAGGTTCCAGTTGGGGGTTTGGTTCTAGTATTTTCTGTGAAGTGATGAGTGCTAGATGTCGGTGCATGAGTGAGTGGCTTGGTGAAGTCTTCCGCCTTTATCTTGGGATTAGCAACTTGTATTGGGTTTTAGTAACACCAGACGCTATTTAGTATTTATGTAAGTCCTTATTTTTTTTGTTGATGGTTAAACCTAGTTTAGTAATTCAAGTATGGACTTGTTGTAAGAGATTTTATCTTTAATTGAGGCTTTATTGAAAATTTTAAATTAGTTGCTCTTTCCAATTTTGAGGGTGTTACAGCATGAGACCGCGGGCCAAGTCGTGCGTGTTGCAGGTCGCGCCCTCCCGCGCCTCGTGCTGAGCTATTCCCTGATTGTTCTCTCTTGTTGTTGTGCCATGGCCTTATTCATGGCCAACATCATCTGGTCCATCATTCGAGTTTCCACCGTCACCTCTTTCATGATAGGTTCCGACTTCTCTAGATTGCGTTGGGAAATGCGCTCGGTTCTTCCCCCCAACACCTCATTTAGACGGGGAGGCTCTTCCGCCACAGTCACCCGTGGTTGGTCAGTCGTGGATGTTGTTGCTTCAGGGCCCTCCGGTCTATTTCGGGTATTAACCATTTTAGTCTGCCATACACATGCGAGAATAGGGGTGAAAAATAGGCTATAAGAATTTTAACATAAGGAAACGTACTACTATATTCATCAATTGTTATAACAACAGTAGATCAAACATACTCACGTAAAACATATTCATAATAATGTTAGCTAAGTGAAATTATGAACAAATGATACGTAAGAATTCTCGCCACCATTACCACAACTCTCAATTAGCGTAAGTTCCGTCGACTCTAAGACCATTCTATGTTAAGAGTTCTGCCCCATCTCACACGTCATAGTTTAATAATCTTAGCTTAAGTCTAAACATCTTACATTCATACCTAGTTCACTTAAACTAGAGCTTTGATACCAACTTGTAACATCCTAAAATTTAGAGTAAAATTAAAATTCGAAAGTTCGGCAATATGACGTCTATAACTGGAGGAAACCTGTAACACCCTAAAATAGGGGTCAATTAAAATCTGAATAATACGGTAATGACATTTTAAAACCAAAGTGTATCACCCTAAAACAGGGGAAATAAAGTATGGCATATACAAACCTACATGTAATGAAGAATATAAATCAACAACCTAATAATCTAAATTTATCAAAATAGATTATAGTCGGGTGTCACTATCCTTCCAAAATGTATATCCTTAAAATCATATGTGTTAATCATTAATTCATCAAAAAGACCACTCTCTACCCCAAGGTCGTCCATTTAATCCCGACAATCCCCACCGCTAAGATGACCTGTCATACATGACAACCAAAGAAGCAAGTGTTAGGCTAAATCATAGTGAGAACAAATAAATTAGAAATGGAAATCATAAACTCATTTGTAGTTGTACGGTGGATATAGTTGTGAGCTAGATCAAAGCAAACAAGTAAACCATTAGTGATCATAACATGGTACAAATAAACACCAATCACTTATTGAGCTCAACTCCTCTAAGTCTATTGCTCGAAAACAACAAGTCAACCCCTCTAGGTCTATTCTTGAGAATTCCAAAACGGGAACTCATGCACAATGAAATTACATCTTACTACCATGGGACGCTGTCCAACCATATAGGTCCACACCTTACTTATCATGGTGACCTGATGCCTATTCCATGCCAAAGTGGTGAACTTAATGTCCAAAAAGGGACATTAAGAACACCGTGCCTATGGATCCATTACACTAACACTAAATACCAAAGCAATCTAACACATTCATCATTGATCATGTATATAAAGGGTTAAAACCAAATAACATGTATAAGTTTACCAACATCGAGTCTTGACTCCCAACTTTATGGAGAATTCATCAATACAAACCCATCAACATAATATTATAAATCTCATTCCAATCACAAGGTTATCAACAACTAACCCAATACTTGAATCTCATCAAAACCCTAATTTTTACTTTGGATTTACCAAAATCCCGTAGAACAAGGGTTAGTTACCAAGTAGGTAGAGAATCATATAAAACCATTAATAGTTTAAACACATTTTTCAAACATTCTTATTTAGGTTTTCAAAACCCTAATATCTCCAAAACTCATGTTTAGGTCAAAATACAACAAACCCAAATACATGATGTAACACCCTGAATTCTGGAAATAGCAACTTATTTAAAATTTTCTAAATACATCAATAAACGAATCATCTACAACTACAAATTTAGATTCGACTACAATACATGTATACCATCTTATACATACGGACTATAAAGGACGGGTGCTACACATACCCATGCATAGTCACTATCTCCAAAATGCGGAAGACTTCACCGAGTACTTACTTTCGGATCTAGCTAAGGCTTTACTCTTCATAGGGTTGCTAAAACCAACTCCCAACCTTGAGACCTGATGCACATGCCGACAAATAAAAAGGTTAGGATTGACGCCTAGTGAGCTCAAGAGTTTTCAACATATATAAAGTAATAGTTTAAAAGAAAGAATGCGGTTAAAATTATAGTCCTTCAATATAATACGTTTTACATATGAAAAACGACTCTTTTCCAATAATATACATTTTAGACAAAGAACACCAATTTGGACATTTTCCAAACCAAACCACTACAAAGATGATGATACCCATGGTAAGCCGCCCATTCATAATTTAGCTTTAACCCAAAACTCACTCAAAGCGTAAATATAAATTGAACTCTCCATTTATGAAGGTACGGTTAAACCTTATATCCCAAAACACCCAAAACACGGGTGGGGCATAATACTCAACCCATAAATCAAGGGTAAAACCCAATTATACAAAACGTCACCGAAAACTTGAATAATAAAACTCAATACCCAAAAACAACACCTTTCGGTGACGGGGGATACCCGATTCCATAAAATGTGACGGTCCACAAAGTAAGCCATTTTATGTTGTTATGACTAGTCATATAAACAAAAGTACACGCAAGGGATGTCAGGCTCAGTGGCTTTAAACGTACACCCACGGAAACTCAAGTTCAACCCCGTCGGGTTCCTACGTCGAGCTCCTCATCCAATATCGTAATACTTGAGCACGAAGGACTTATAACCCAATCCGATGCCAAACGTGCCTCGACGTGGAAAACTAGTCGTCCCACGCCGGAACAATAAATACAAGCGCAAGGAATGTCAGGCTCAGTGGCTTTAAACGTACACCCACGGGATTTCGAGTTCAACCGCGAACGGTCCTTATGTCGAGTCCCTCATCCAATATCGCAACCAAGGCTCTAAGTCGAGCTACCAAAACTGGACAATTGTCCTAAAACCCAATCAAAATAAAAATACCAAGCTGTTGGCTTAGCAACCCATTGACTCATTGATAAATGAAATAAAAACACGATAAAATGCACTCACCCAACGGATATGCAAACACCACGACCAAAAGTAAGATTAGTTCAAAACTCAACATTAGTTGAGGCACCCATTTTCCCAAATGAACTTATACTCTTATATTTTCCAAAATACCTCATAACACAAATGACATGCATTTTCCCAAACTTACTGCTGATAGGAATGAAGATCATGAAATGAGACTATAACCACTTTCTCAAGTACCTCACATAAAAGTGCAAGTGATACTTTATAAAACACTCAATTTCATGATGATGCATAAAACCCGACAAACATTTAAAAGTTTATTTCTTTGACCAAAGATCCATTCATGTAATAAGACTTCAAAACACATTCATTTGTGACACATATATCAAACGCCCAAAAATCTCCAATGTGGGTGTTATACAAGGTTTGTAAAGTTAGATAATTCAAATAATCAAAGATTAACAAATAACCCAACATTTGATAATTTCATGTAAAACACATAAAACACTTTAAAATAGACATTTTGGCATGTACAACGTTTTTACAAATCAACTTGAACTCACCTTGCTAGATTTTAGGCTACATCTATATTTTACCCAACGAGCTCTTTTGAAGACCACTTGAATCCTCAAGCCGAGAACTTCCAAAACCTAGATCCATACAAATCCAACCATAAATACCCATACAATACCATATAGAAACATTCCCCAAACCTGATTTACTAAAATCCCCAATAAGGTCAAAACCCTAATTTCTCCAAAAACCATTAGATTCGAGATTTGAGAAACCAAATACTAGAGAAACATCAACGGAGAATTTATAACATTATTTCAAGAAAACTTACCATTCTAGGTGATGAGGCTTTTCGAGGACACCCAATCCAACTTTTCAACCCGAGCTCCCAAATGATGAACTTGAGGGGGAAGATGAAGATGGAGGTTTTGTGGTTCAAGATCCCCCTAGCTAGATGGTGAAGAATCATGTGGTTCAAGGGGGAAAACCTTCAAAATGGGTTAGGATTCGGTTTTGGGGTTTGGGAGAGAAAAGGGAAGAAGGTAGAAGTGAGAAATGAGGAGAATGGGTGAAATTTCGGACTTAACAGCCTCTCAGCCCCCGCAGGCGATAGCATGCGACTATGCCCTTGGCATAGTCGTCGGGCATAGTCGCGCGGACCACCTGACTCGCGGTACAAACGGGGCGATTGTGCCCCGCGATTGTGACACCCTGTCACTATCGCGGGCATAGTCGCGGGCACTGTTCTGAGATCCAAATTTAACCAGTTTTGTCAACTTTCAGCCCACGATGCCCTAAACAGATTAATTCATTAAGTAACGATAAGTCCCAAAACACGGTAGGTCTTACTATGCTAACAACCATTACTAAATCAAAAATTTCGGGGTGTTACACATGATTAGGAGACACATATGAAAGCTAGAACACATGAACCCTAGTAATCATGTGAGAACAAAGGGTGGAAAAACTCACCTTGTAAAGTTTGTATGAAACCCTAGATGATAACACTTGAGAGAGGGTGATGGAGTGGAACTTCGATCTTTAATCACTTGGGTTCTCTAAACCACAACCAACCAGAATCAACCATAAAATCTCATTCAATGCTTTCCCCTTAAGAGAATTTAATGAAGAGAGAAAGTTCTTACCTTAGCTTGGAGGAGAAAATGGCTCAACGCAAGAGAAACTAGAACGAATGAACTAAAAATCGGGTTTGAGGTATTTAATGCACTGGGGTCCACCAGCGATAGTGCCAAGGTCGCTCCAAGTACCACACCCACGATACACTTTCCGTGACAGTGCCTCGCGGGAATGACTGATGTCACAATCGCGTGGCATAGTCTCCACATCTCCCCCACTTGCGGTACAAACTCCGCGGATGTGCCCCGCAAGAGTGACCACTGTCACAATCGCGGGCACAGTCGCCCCAGGTGTACCGAAGCCCCATTACTCCCGATTTCGACCAGAGGTGCTTTCGATCCAACTCTAGATTCGTAAATAAGATTTAAAATCTGATTATGGATTACACTAATTAAAGAGGTACTCGATAGGGACGTACTAAAATCACGGGTGTTACATTATGTATTTTAGTTTGAGCTGCTGTGTAACACCCTCAAATTTGGAAAGAGCAACTAATTTAAAATTTTCAATTATACATCAAATAAGGATAAAATATATTCTACTAATTAATCATCACTTGAGTCACCTCAATTAGAATTCTATATTTAACTTCAACAAATAATAGGTCAAGTCTTGTATAAAGACTAATCAAAGGCGGGTGTTACTAAAACCCAAAAACAATTGTTATCTCCAAAAGTGCGGAAGGCTTCACCGAGATACTCACTATCGTGCAGGACTAGCACTCATCTCACCACGAAGTCGCTAGCAACAATCCTCAACCAAACTTGATGCGCATGCCGAAAAATATAAAGGTTAGGCTAACGTCTAGTGAGTTCAAGAGTTTTCAACATGAAACAAATATATTTGTTAAAGGGAAAGAATTTAGTTAAAATCATAATATTTCAAAATGATTTACTTTAAATATTAAACGACTCCTTTTCCAATAGCACACACCTTTAAAAACAAGCAATCCAACATAAACATTCTTTCGTAAAACAACTTCAACCCCAAACTCACCTAAAACGTGAATAGAAAATGAACTCCCAATTTATAAAAATGCGGATAAAGCTTTATTTCCCCGGAACACCCAAAACACAGATGGGCATGATACTCGACCTATAAATCATGAATAAAAATCCGCATATATAAAACGTCACCGAAAATATGGATAATAAATTAACAAAATTTAATACCCAAATAACATCTTCCGGTGACGGGGGAGACCCGATTCCATTGTATGTGGCGGAACACAAAGTTAAGCCACATAGACATGTTGTCGAACTACACCTCAGATCGTGACTGTATTGCCTGCTCTGTCAAGTTATACCTCCAGACGAACTTTATTTCAAGTCCCAAAAACACCGTATCCCCCATTGCTTGCTCTGCCGAGCTGCACCTTAAGGATACACGATCTTATTGCCTGTTCGGTCTCTAGTGGAGTTTCATCCTTAGGGTACCAATTCGACCCCTAGTGCCTACTCCCTAGCATTCAAGATAGGAGTCACAACTCCTTACTTGATAACTCATGATTTCTAACCCTCGTGCACAAGAATTAGAACATCGCAACACAAAACCCATGGTCCCGGAGTACAACCCATAAAGGTTCATCTCCGCAGAACAACCGGGACAACAACAATGCCAACATGGCATATTACCCAAAATGAGAATGCCAATAGTCCTCACCATTAAACACGACTGACTTACATGCCTATAGATCCAATGCATTACAGTCTAAAATACATGGCTCCAAATGAATGACACACGCACTCAAAACATGTATTCTCCAAAATAAAACACAATAATTGCAACTCACACCCAAAGCACCACTTTAAGTCATTACAACCGGACAAATGTCCCAAAGACTCGGTAGTAAAAAAATTGAGCCTTAAGATCAACCAAAACAAATGACCATATGTTAAAATCTACGAAATGCAATAAAATGCTACGACAAACATTTACGTAGACACATAATCCAAAATACATGAACAAATTCCAACATAGTTTAGATTGATACAAATCATTTTCCAGACAAGTTTATAATCCCATTGACCTCTTTCAAAACGTCCCATAACACAAATCAAACATTTCCCATAACACTCATTAAAATGCAATCACTCCAAGGGACTTACACTCGAGTGATAAATCATTAAAATATTAATATCAAAGATTTACTCAATAAAATACTTGAGTTACATCCTTTCCCCAAAACCAAAAGGGTTGACAACTTCTGAAACGTTCGCAAGGTTGGGAATGACCAAATGTTACTGACTCACACGTTGGTAATTTTTAAAACACTTCACGACACAAAATACACGTAATACCAACAACCATAAAAATGCATTTTTACCAAATAATCTCTATTTATGCAAATAAGTCATCAAAAGGTTTTCATTTTGATACGTTTATCAAAACACCTAAAAATCTCAAAAATGGGTGTTTTACAAATTTATAAAGTTAAACACTTTAGATAATCAAAACTTATCAAATAGCTCAACAGTTGATAATTTCATGTAAAACATATAAACATTTAAAATTTGACATTTTGGCATGTACACCATTTTCACAAATCAACTTGAACTCAATTTGCTAGATTTAGGTTGAATATAGACTTTCCCCAACTTGAGCTCCTTTGAAGGAATTCGAATCTTCGAAGCCAAAACTCCCAAAAACCTAGATTCACAATTTTCCAACCGTAAATATACACATTCTGCCATTTAAAATTAATCCCCAAACATTTCACATCAAAATCCCCAATTTGGCCAAACCACTAATTTTTGACCTAATTTCTCCAAAATCACCAAACCCAAAATTTGAGAAACCAAACACTAAGAAATCATCAATGAAACATTTATAACTTATAAAGAAGTTTGTAAATGGTGATGATGAGCTTACCCAATAGGTTTTGATGAAAAACCTAGAAAACCCTAAAATCAAATTTGAGGTTGAGGATGAAGATGGAGATGGTTCAAAGCTTCCAATATTTATCTTGATGATGGAACACCTTAAGAACTCAAGAAATTGCTCCAAAATGAGTTAGGGTTAGTGAGGGAAAGAGGAGAAACGATTTGGGAGAGAATGGGAGAAGTTTAGATGATGTAGGAAGGCTTAGTGGAAGGGCGGCACCCTCTTTAGAGGTGCCCGAGGAGCACGGTGTTCTGTCAATGTTGCCAATTCTCAGAAGACTAATGTTATTCCTAAAACGGAGACATTGGTACAACAGAAGGCTCGAGATACCTCTATCTGTCCCTTGTTTCTTCATTCCTGACTGGCAACAAGCTCTGTTCGGGCCATTCCCTCTTTCCTTCGAGAAGGGCTTAAAAGCACCGAAATGGCTGAAATCCCGATTTTAACAGCCTTCACTCCCCTGGTGCAACAATGGCACGCGACTATGACACGGTTATTGTCGTGTGTCATAGTTGCACACTTTGTGCTACATTGACACACGACTATGACACGGTCATTGTCGCATGTCATAGTCGCACCAAGTGTACCGCGAGCGTTCCAACTTATGCGACTATGATCGTGCGACTATGACATTGTCATAGTCGCCGGGCATTGTAGCTGAACCATTTCCAAGCCCTGAAACCCGACTTTTTCAACGACAACACTCTCAATACTCTTAGGGACTTTAAAAAATGTTTTCCCAATATAAATCCCACCATTTCCAAGTTGTACGTAAAAACGTCCGGGTGACTTTTACTTACCTAAAATTACGGGTGTTACATGTTGGTGTGCTAGAGAAAGAGAGAGATAGAGAAAACGAGGAAAGAGAAGGGTTCCGCAATGATGCCTTGTTTGACTTAGAAAGAAGGATGTAATGGCATGCACTCTTGTTTTTATAGAATGCAAACCATAAGGATGTAATCCACATAAATTTTAAAATAGGGACTAAAAATATTAAAACACATATACCACGAGGACGAGATTTGTAATTCACTCTTGTTTTTATATTTACTTTTATACAACAACGATATATAGAATCTATTACTTTTGGTGTAAATTTTTTTAACATATTTCGTTTTGTCTTTTTCAAAAATATTATATCTGTAACACCCTCAAATATGGAAATAACAACTTATTTAAAATTTTCTAAATACATCAATAAATAAATCATCTACAACCACAAATTAAGATTTAACCTCAATACAACCATTCATTCTATACAAAAGTCTATGATAAGGACGGGTGCTACTAAAACCCCATAATAGTTACTATCTCCAACGACGCGGAAGACTTCACCAACTACTTACATTTGTACAAAGCTAGGGCTCAACTCTTCATAGCTGCTAGAACCAAACCCCCAACAGAACCTGATGCACATGCCGACAAAATAAAAAGGTTAGGCTTAACGCCTAGTAAGCTCAAGAGTTTACAACATATAAAAGTTAACAGTTTAAGAGAAGAAATGCGGTTAAAATCATAATCTTTCAATATTATGTCTTATATACGGAAACGACTCATTTTTCCAATAATATGCAATTTAGGCCAAGAACATCAATTTAAACGTTTTCCAATCTAAACTACTTCAAGGACGAAGATACCAAAATAAATCTCCCATTCATAAATTTGGTTTAACACAAAACTCACTCAAGACGTGGATAGAAATTGAACTCTCCATTTATGAAAATACGGTTAAAACTTTATATCCCAAAACACCCAAAACACGGGTGGGGCATAATACTCAACCCATAAACCAAGGATAAAACCCAACTATACAAACGCCACCGAAAACTTGGATAATAAGACTCAATACCCCAAAACAACACCTTTCGGTAACGGGGGATACCCGAATTCCATCGAAAGTGACGGGCACACAAAGTTAAGCCACTTATCAATGTTATATGAGCATCACTTAGGGATAAAACACTCGTTAGCATCAACCTTTCCGGGTCTATAGCTAACAAACCAACAAGCTCAACAACTCCATGTCTTTACCTTGGGAATCTTCGTGCACTCATCAAGTTCAACCCCTCCAGGTCTTTACCTTGTAATCCCAAAATATCCCAGTTAAGCTCGTTCACAAGATAGTTGCAATTATTGTGTAACACCCTCAAATGTGGAAAAAGCGATTAATTAAAAACTTTCAAAAATACCTAAAATGGTAATAAAATCCCTTACTAATAATCCATAATTGAAATACATTTATAGATTGAACCATCCACGAATAATTAAAGTCTTACATAAAGACTAACTAAAGTCGAGTGTTACTATAACCCAATACCAAATCGCTATCTCCAATAATAAAAATGCGGAAGACTTCATCAAGCTAATCACTTCTTCGAGCACACAACTAGCACTCATCACTTCACGGTGTAGCTAGAACTAATTCCCGAGATGGAACCTGATGCACATGCCGACAAATAAAAAGGTTAGGCTAACGCCTAGTGAGTTCAAGAGTTTATATCATGATTATAAAGAAAACGTAAAATGGAAATATTATAACTTATAATCATGATCCTTTAAAATGATTTACTTTAAAATGTTGGAACGACTCATTTTCCCATCATATACACTTTTAAAGACAATGCTCCCAAACATGCATTTCTTATAAAACGATGCAACCCGTAACTCACCCGAAACGGGGTCATAGTTCGACACTCACATTTGTAAAAATGTAAATAATACGTCCTATCCCAAAACACCCAAACTCGGGTGGGACATAATACTCGACCCTTAAATAACGGAAAACAATCCATATAAATATGATACGCCATTAGAACATGGAACTGAAACTTAATACTCACGCGACCATAAAATGGAATGAAATCCAAATATTAAAGCATGGACCATTAAATATCCAAAATACAGAGGGCCGACAACGGGGGATACCCGTATCTGTTGAGAGCGGAGGAACACAAAAGTATGTCACTCAAACAACGTTAATCGCATGACACCTCACGACATCTCAGCCCAAGTGTCCCTACGACTTCTTTACCAAGTGTCACCCCAAGTCAGTTGACCTTGATGGATCATTCCGAAGAACTCCATCCCGAAGGCCCGGAACACTTAAAGACTACCTCCCAGGCATTACTTCAAGCGGCAGAGGTCCTAGCGCTCACTCCCCGATAGCACTACAGACTCAACCCTCCTAGCGATCACTTGTAAAGTTTCCGGTCATAAAACATGGGTACCGGAGTCCCACCCTGAAATACCCAATTGACCATCCCAAAACAGACTGACTGACGTGCCTATGGATCCATTACACACTGTCTAACGTTATCGGACTACACACGAATGACCAAAGCACCCGAGCCCGTAACCAAACTCAATACGCAACACAGCGCATTAGTACGTACGTCATGACTGGGCTCTACATTGAGCCATATAAAACCGGACAAGTGTCCTCAAGACTCTTTTAAGCCAATACCGAGCTAAAATGCTCGAAATCCATTTGATCAATAATTATCGGTCTCCCGATTAAAGAAATGTCTTTAAACAACGTTTATGAAGACCCATATCCCAAAGACGAGATTAACCCATAATTCAACACATAATGGAACCAAATATTTTCCAAAGGGTTTATGAATGCAATTACACCAAAATACATATAACATGAAATGGACTCTAATTGTACAAAATCCCCGTAATGCACAAACCATGCGATTACTTATCAAAACGTCCAAATCCCAAATATGAGCATTTTATGAAATTAAGATAAATCAAATTTATCAAATATAAGAACTCATTAAAATACTCACACTTTGTCAAAAAAACCAAGTAAAATACATTTTTACTTCAAAACACCCAAAACTTATCAGCAGTTAACCGTTTCATGTAAAACACTTTAAAATAACCATTTTGGCATGTACACCATTTTCACAAATCAACTTGAACTCACCTTGCTAGATTTAGGCTAAATCTAGATTTCACCCAACTTGAGCTTTTTTGAAGAAACTTGAATCCTCCAAGCCAAAAGTCTCCAAACACCTATATCCATACATTTCCAACCGTAAATAACCACATTCAACCATACAGAAACATTCCCCAAACATTACACATCAAAATCTCCATTTTGGTCCAAACCCAAATTTCGACCAAGATTTCTCCAAAACCATCAAACCCGAAATTGATAAACCATACACTAGGATAATCATCAATGAATCATTTATAACTTATTTCATGGTTTAGAAATGGTTAGAATGGCTTACAAGTAGGTTTCTTGGAAAACCCCAAAATATGGTCAACAATGGTGAGAAGGTGATGAAGAAGATGAAGATGGAGATGGAGCTTCCAAACCAAACACTTGGATGAAACACCCAACTTCTAGCAACAAATGTTGATGATTTGGTGGTTGAAAGAAGATTAGAAGAAGTAGGTGAAGAGGAAGGGTTTGGGAGAGAATTCTTGAAATGAAGAAGATGAGAAATGAGAAATAATTGGGAAAAATGCATAAAAATCGTCCAGCCATCCACGTGGGTTACTCCGTGAGTTCAGCTTCAGCAACCCACATAACAAGGTACCCTAATTTTCATTCTCGTGGGTTGCTCCGTGGGTTCAACTTCAGCAACCCACGTAACAAGGTACTTCAGTCACTGATCTTGGCCACCATTCTCGTGGGTTGCTCGTGGGTTCAGCTTCAGCAACCCACGTAACAAGGTACGTCAGCCACTGATTTTCTTCTTATTTGGTCAAATCCCGTTTCGGTCATAACTTCTTCGTTATAGCTCCGTTTTCGCTCCGGAAAGAACCGTTGGACTCGTAATTGAATCCTTCATCTATCAAGACTATAAAATCAAGGATTCAAGTCCAAAATCAAATACCTTACTTTTCCTTAATAACTCGGTTTCTGTATAAACTTGAAACGATACCTTTCGAAAGTCGGGGTGTTACATATTGATCATAAGACCTCATGCCAATTTCAAGTTACAATACGGGGATAAAGTCCCCAACTAAACCAACCGACTGACTCATATGCCTATGGATCCAATGCATTACAGTCTAAAACGTTACATGACTCAAACGAATGGACTAACGCATTCAAAACATGTAACTCTCAAATAAGATGCAACTAAGTACACCATACGTCCAAGGCTCCTCAACGAGCTACCCAAAACCGAACCAATGTTCCAAAGACTCCACCGAGTACAAATCAAGCCCAAGAGGCTAAAATAGACGTTTGGCTAAAACATGCGAGCCAAAATAGTTATATAAACCAAAATACACATTTTCCCAAAATCTTTAATCCTCAAATTACCATTGACCTTCAGCCCCAAACCCCAAAAAGGTTTTCCATTTCTAAAATGTTCCCCATAGCTGGGAATGACCCAAACCCAAAGGACTCATGTATTCGTACCTTTCAAAACGTCCCATTTCATGAACGATGCATAAAACCCAACATACACTTAAAAGTGCATTTTTGACCAAATACTTACTTATTCAATAATTCATCAAAATTTGTTCATTTATGACACATTTAACGAAATGCCCAAAATCACAAAGATGTGGGTTACATAAGTTTATAGAGTTAAATATACCAAATAACCCAAAACTTATCAGCAGTTGACAATTTTAATGTAAAGCATAAATACTTTAAAATAAGCATTTTGGCATGTACATCGTTTTCACAAATTAATTTGAACTCACCTTGCTAGATTTAGGCTAAATCTAGGTCTCACCCAACGAGCTCTTTTGAAGGCCGCTCGAATCCTCAAGCCGAAAACTTCCAAAACCTAGATCCATACAATCCAAACCATAAGTAACCATATCCGACCATGTAGAAACATTCCCCTAACAATATACCAAGAAACCCCAAATAATAACAAAACCCTAGTTTCTCCAAAACTACCAAATCCGAGATTTGAGAAACCAAGCACTAAGAAACCATCAATGGAGCATTTATAACCTTAATACAAGAAAACTTACCATTGAAGACGATGAGACTTCCGAGAACACCCAATCCAACACTTCAACCCGAGCTCCCAACCGTTGAACTTGATGAGGAAGATGAAGGTAGAGCTTCTAATCTTTGTTGAGTGGGGGAGAACACTTGGAATATGATAGGTTTGGTGCCATGGATACATAGAAACCGATTTTAGGGTTTGGGTTCGGTTTCTAGAGAGAAAAAGGGTGAAAGGGGTTGAGAATAATGAGGTGGGGCTGCTCAAAATCTAATTTAAAACAACTAGAGGCCGCAGGCGATTGTGCCCAATGCGCTTTCGCCAGGGCACCATCGCCCAAATTGTACCGCGGGCACCACTCTGTTGGTGATTGTGCCCGGCGATTGTGCCCAGGGCACTATCGCCCATAGTGTCCCGAGCCCCGATTTCTTCCATTTTCATCCGGAGCACCCACGATGCGATAAGGCTTAAAAGGTAAGGCGTAAGGGATGAAATTCTATGATCAGAATCAAGGATTTCTTAAGGGATTGGCTTTCACAGACAGGAATTTACGGGTGTTACAATATCATATTATTGAAATGTTGCAATTCTATAATTTTGAATGATATTTGGGTCTTTTAACTAATACAATTTCACTTCGTGTTTTGTTTTATCATTTTTGAAAGCTTTTACGTATACACTATATAATTTATGAAAAAGATTCATAAACGGTTATGTTTGTCGGAAAAAATAAACACTGCTATAAAAAAAAACGATTTAGATGAATATAATAAATTCCTATAATTGTACATTCCATATTAATTGGACATTACAACCGATGGATTTAATTAGGCATCGGTCGTTTGCTAAGTTAATTAACATGCATATGTAATTGATTTTTAAATAAGTCCAACGATAGACCGACCCACTTAATTAATTTTTAAATCATCATTTACTTTTTATTTTTTTTTGTAGAAAACAACTAATACCAACAGATTTTTATACAATACCAACAAAATATTTTGTCAAAAAAACCTGCTTTTCGTTTACAGTGTTTACTTGAATGTTATCTTCACAGGAGTTAGAGTTTTTTATTTATTTTTTATTTTCTTAATTTGCTAAAAATATGATTTGTCATTTACATATATAATTGTTAATTATAACAACTGGAATCTAAATTAATATAATGATTTGTGCATTTAGATTCTTAAATTATTGGTTTTTCATCTGGACATTTCAAATAGAAAATTGTATTAACAATACATAAAATATCCATGCAAATAAACAATTTAAATTGTAGTTATTATGAATATGGCCTTATGATAGTTCCCTGAGATTATAATATTAATATCCACAGTTGATTCTTGTTGTTTTCAAACCTCCTTTTGCCACCGCATCCCATTCAGTCACCATTACACACACATACATACATATATATATATATATAGCCACAGGTTCAAATGAGAAGCTAAATATTTTACGAGAATGCGAGAAGTGTTTAATCATATATGATACACAAGCTTAATCGTATATGATTAAACACATGTTATATTGGCAATACATAGACGTTTATTCATATGTGATTAAACACATCTACAAGCCGTGTAATCATATATTATACCACACTTCTCGCCTTCTTGCAAAATGTTTAACTTCTCGCATGATCCTTCATATATATATATATATATATATATATATATATATATATATATATATATATATATATATATATATATATATATATATATATATATATAGGGGAGCGATCAAATTAAAACCACTATAACTTTGAAAACCGTGGAAACCCTCGATTTCATTGGTTAAGTTAATGAAATTGTTTCATGAAATTATTTAATTTGATAAAATTGTTTCATATAATTCTTTTATTGATGAAATTGTTGCATATATTTGTGTTTTTTATGTAAAAATGAAAAAGTTTCATCAGACTGCAAAAATACATGAAACAATTTCATCAAAATGAGAAAAATAGATGAAACTACATAAAAAACACAAATATATGAAACAATTCCATTAACAAAAGAATTATATGAAATAACTTGATCATATTAAACAACTTTATGAACCAATTTCATTAATTTAACCAATGAAATTGACGGTTTCCAAACTTTCCAATCTAATATCAGTGGCGGAACACAAACATCAGAGCCTCGGGGGCCGAAAAATGATATTACAAAATTTTGGAGACTGAAAATATAGCAATATAAATTCATTGAGATTTTAATATGTTTTTTTGACTATGATCTACTAATAAATTTTATTAGAAATATAAAAAATTTCGTTAAGCGTAAGAACATTAACAAAAATTATATCAATGGTTTATATATTTTGTACTATAATATAGTAATAAATTTGATAAAATCTAGATATAGAAACAAAGATTATAACGAATGTAATACTAAAATCTAGATATTTCACGTTATTTATATAGAAGTCAAATAAATTTATAAATTTTTATACGATTAATAAACATGGGAAGAAAAGAATTAATGAAAGAAAAATAATAATATTTGGTAGTAAAAATAAAAGAACTAGCACCATGGAGTCATGGACTAGAACCCAAGATCACTCACATGTGGCCAAGAAATTGATAATCATCTCAACAGAACACTAAATACATATTTTTTTTACTAATATATGATATTGTTCCTAAATTTGTAGGGGCCATGGCCCCCTTTGACCCTCATTGTGTTCCGCCCTTGTCTAATATGATTTCCAATTGAAATCACCTCTCTTTCTCTCTCTCTATATATATAAGCCCTGTGTTTCTTTGTGAAAGAGTATCTACATATCTCATGCATGACTATTTCAAGACGACAAAATGCTTTTACATACATCAATTTAGAAAAAGAAAAAACATCAACAATTGACCAATGCAATGTGAAGATGACCTTTTAACAAAGAGTCAATTTAATCTAGATCGTAAATTAATATAAATGTTATGTTTAATTATAGGAGTCTTATGTTAAAAAAGTTTAAAATATCTTTTACTAATGACAAGTTTTTTAATAATCATAGGGGTTCAGACCGGCTTGCAGGCACACCAACTAATTCAATAAGATCCTAAAGTTATAATAATCAGACAAACCTACAGTGATCCTAGCTAAGAAGACTTTAACCGGTGAAGAAAAGATGTTATAAACACTTTAATTAATTTGGACTAATGTCTCACCAAATAAGCTAGGTCCATCAAATACAAGCTAGGGCTACTTAGACTTACCTAGCTAGATCAAAGATTGCTACCTTCATACAAAGAGGGAAGAGAGGGGGGGGGGGGGGTAACTCTTACAGCATAGGTAATTATTATCGTAAACATGATATCGATCAGATGTCATCTAACGTAACATATAGACTTTCAATGTACAGGTCGAACCGTTAATATTTAGTTCAATTTCAATGTCAATTTCTTCTTGGATAGAATATGCACACGACAAACATGCATCTTACATAGATTAGAAAAGATGAGGATATTACATGCGAGATGAAGGATTGGATTAAAGATACATTAATTATTGATTGATTAGAAATGATCAGATAATATATCTTGGTCCATCAATCTAAGCTTCTTGGTAATTAGAGAATTTAATGGATATTAATTAATATGTGGACCATCCTTTGAGTTGATTCATAATATTGAAAATGTAAAAAAAAAAAAAAAATTGATATTAATGTTTGCGAATGAAGATTAGTAAAAAAGAAGTTTATTTAGAATTACCAGTTTTAATACCATAGCAATTAAGTTTAAAGTCAGTTGTGACGTCCTGTGTGTGTTGAGTTTTATGAATCCAAAGTTGGAGTGGGGTTAGCTACTGACAGAATAGTACAAATTATCATAACCCCAACAAGAAAATGCACAAAAAGAAAAGCTAGTACATGTACTGTCACACAGAAAAAAAAGATATTGAAAACAAGAAATTAAGAACTTCCTTCTTTCTTTTTTTTTCCCTGATTTTTTACATTGATTTCCCCTACAATCAGCACAAACCCCAAGAAACTTTGTCTCAAAGTCTCTCGTCTGTCGTATCTTCTTTCTTAATTACAAATATTGTATCAAATTACCCATGATCAGTAATGATGATAGCGTATCTCCTTATTATCAAGATCCTGTGTTGTCTTGTATTCATCATCATCATGATTGAACCAGTAGCTGCTTCTGTTGCTGTTTGTGTCGTTACCAATCATCAGTTGCTTCACTTCCTCAACATCACTATGCAATCGGCTTAATTCATAATTATGATTCACTTTTGGTTTCTGATCAGTAATATGCAGGTTGTGGTTGATGAAGAAACTTTGGGTTTGATCTCCAAAACCCTGAAGGCCAAATCGGTTATTATCTTCTTGCTTGATCTGATAATGGTGTTGCTGCTTTTGAATATTATGATCTTTATTAGCATAACCATGATCACCATAGCTGATTTGACTCATACAACTCCCACCTTCAGAGGAAGAAGCAGTTGCACTCATGACTTCATGACCATGATCACCACCACCATTTCCAAACATGAGCATTGAGCTGTTGTACATGCTCTCATGATCCTCCTGAAACCCAAAATAGAAACAATTCTCATTGTTGTTGTCAATGTTGTCGGTGATCAAGTTAATCAAAGAGTTTGAGTCTGGTGGTGGTGGTGGTGGTGGTGAGAGATTAGTAATATTGATATAATCTTGAACAAGGGGTGTGGTGGTGGCAGCGGTTGTTAGGAGAGAGTTGATATTATGATGATTCATGAAGTTAGGGGCAGTATTATAACTGGAAAATAAAGGTGAAGAATTAGTAGTTAAGAAGTGGTTTGATAATCTGTTGGGTGGTGGTGGTGGTGATTGGAGGGATATAGATGGAAAAAAGGATGGCTTTTTTTGAAAAGAAGGAAGCATAGCCAAGAGCTTCTTCTTGAGCTTGGTGTTCCAGTAATTCTTGATATCATTATCTGTCCTTCCTGGTAGCTGACCTGCTATTATTGACCACCTGCATATATAGATATTGATCAAAAGATTCAAATCATTAAACCAAGAAACTGATCTACTTATATATATATGAAGGATTGATTCAGATTTTCATCATATCAAATTAACTGGCATGCATGCATCGATCCATAATTTTAGAATTTGCAGAATCTTTTTCTGTAATATTGATCATCATTTATTTGAACCCTCTCTCTCTCTCTCTCTCTCTCTAGATCTCTCTCACACATTTTCACTCTTTTAGGTTAATTTTCATGGTGGGTTAATTGCTTTAAAATGGGACAGATGTTATATAACCAAGGAAAAGAAAAGCTGGAGACAAGAAATCAATATGATAACCCATATATATCTAGCTATTCAGTGTTTTTTATTTGTTGTTGATTTAAAATTAAGCCAAAGTTGACAAAAACAAGATCCAAGATTGATGATATATATATGAAGGTAATTAGTGATATATACCTGCTACCAATGCTAGCATACAAGCTGCAGATGATCTTGTCTTCATCATCAGTGAATTCACCATGTTTAATATTGGGCCTCAGATAGTTTAGCCATCTCAATCTGCAACTCTTCCCACATCTTTTTAAACCTGCAGTCTCAAATCCATCACCCAGATATATAAACAACAACAACAACAACAGTAGTGCTGATCTTTAATTAACTAATTTATTTCTTGTTAAGAAATTAACACACAGAAATGAAATTAGCTAGAGAGAGAGAGAGAGAGTTGATAAATTACCAGCTTTGTGTGGGAGAGCAATCCAGTTACCACCAGTACCATATTTATCAATGAAGCCTTTGAGTTTTGCATCTTCTTCAGGAGACCATGGGCCTCTCTTTACATTTTCTTTATCACAACATGGAGCCCTTCCCATCTCTCTCTAGATCTCTCTCTCTCTCTATATGCTTCTGGTTGTATATATGTATCTCACTTACAAATTGGCTTTTTCCTCAACAAAATCTCTCTCTAGGTATGTGTGCTGTTAAATGGAAAATCTTTGTTTGGTGTGGGTTTGCAAGTTGGCATTTTATTGAGTGAGTAGAGAGAGATTTGTTCTGATGGAGGTCAGTACAGCAAGTATTTATTTAACAGAACCCCAACATAAGTCAATAGGATTAGGGTTATTTAATATTCATTTCATGAATTAATTAACTAATCATATCACTAATTTCCTTTTTATGTAACATAATACAATCCCCAATTATAGCCATCAATTTTTTAATTACTACTACTCTGGTACTAGTAATAAACTACAAATACAGAAACCATAAAGTCATAAACCTTCTCCAAGAACACCATAATCTAATCATTATAAATTCAATTAAAACCTCATAAGAAATTGTGGCTATAGATTTCAATCCTCAAAATAGATAAAAATATTCTTATGTGTTTATATTTTATTTAATAGTATATTTAAATATAAGTATACTTACATTTTTTTTATTTAATCATATATACACTTCTATTCTAATGATCAATTATATTAGTTCCATTTAATTTTCAAATAACCTAATATGAACTGTATCACTAACTGTTGATGTGTTACCATTTCATCCATGATCAAACTGTTCTTCCACTTATCGTTAACTTTGTTCCAAATTGAGCATTCAATTCACAATTTACATTAGTTAATTTGATAGTAAAAAGAAGGACAAAATGATATAATTATAAATATTCAGTGCATAAATTTTGTTTAACAAGTATGCAACCGATTAAAAACGTGAGATTAATGAAATTTAATAATTAAATAATCAGAAAACTTCATTAAATTACATTTATAATATCAAATACTGCAACCTTAATTTGTTATAAGAAATTAATACACTTTCTAGCTATCAATCAATTTGACTCGTCATGCCTACCGAATATTTGACGTATGGGATTGTAGTCAAGTTGTGCATAAGCTGACCTGGATATCCATGGTCAGGGTCGGCTCTAGCCACGTACAGCCCGTGCGACCGCACAAGGCATCAAAGTCCAAGGGGTATCAAGTTTTCATCTATTACTAGTTTTAGGTTTTAATAATTTGGGAATTGGATAAAATTAGGCTTTAACTATAAGACCAATGCCTGGTAGTGATAGACATTGAATGCGCATTGTGAACCGGTGAAAGTCCAACATTTCAAAAACTCAAGTTTATTTTTATTTAGCATCTTAGCGAACAAATATAGACAAACAAAATTTCTTAATGAACGAATATGATAACAAAAAATGTCATTCGATTATGTTCATTCATATAGCATCTTAACGAACGAACATTAACGAACACATTTTCTTTACGAATGAACAAGAACACAAAAAATTACGTTTGTTTACCGTTCATGTTAGTACATTTGTTTGTCGGTTAAGTTAAATGAACGAACAAGAACACAAAAACTTTTGTTTATTTATCATTTGTGTTTGTTTGTTCGGTTAAGTTAAACAAACAACCACTAACAAGCCTCCCTTCGTGTTCGTTCGGTTCGTTTTGCATATTAAAATTTGCAATGCATATGAGGGTATTACTGTATCAGCACCATTAGAGCACGTTGCACAACAATAACAACATATTGTGATATTGTTTTATTGGGCACTTATCCTTTGCAGTGCACATTAGCATAGATTATGAATTTTACAATTTATCATTTTTCTTTTGACTTTTGTTTACTTTAAGGTTTGGAATTACCATTTACCATATTATATTTAAACTTTAGTCTTTAGACCTGTAACTTTGGAAGTTTTGCTCTTTGCTTACTATGATATTAACTTCGATTTAATTTACTATTTTAGTTAAGCAAATTATAGTTTTTCTTATCTTTTAGTTTTAAGTTTTGTATATTGAAATAAATGGCCTATTTTGCTAAGTTCAATTTGGAAAAGGGAACACCGAAAAAGGAGGCACAAACTTAATTCAGGTTTAATCCTATCATTCTATATTTTGTAATTCGGGGTTTTGTTTTTATGTCCCCGACCCCTTTGTATTTTATTTTTTTATTATAATTAATAAAAATCAACGTGATGATGAATCACCTAGCTTGACTAGGTTCCAAACCCTTTAACAAATCGTATGTTTCATCATATCATTTGCTTAAGAAATAGGCATAGGGGCATTTTTTTAGCATTTTTGCACAGGGCATCAAAAACCCTAGGATCGGCCCTGTCCATGGTTATAAAAGGAAAAAAAATTGACAATACCTGTAAATATTAATTCATGGTTTTTCAAATATTAATTCTTTTATATATGTAAATATGTTTTATATTCTATTCTCTTTATACTTTGTGAAATAGTAAACAATTTAATCTCATAAATGAAAATAACCCTTAGCTTTAAAGTTGAAAATAAGTTTGGCATGCAAAAGTCAATTGTTTGGACCTTCGTTTTGTGGAGATGGTTAATTAAATGTACACATTAATTGTTTTGAATTTTTTCTTACGCTTGTTAAATACAAATTATGTTTTATAACATAAAGTTGGTATAAAAAATTATATCTAGGATTGTGGTTTTGAAATGGATAAATTATATAGAAATGACATATTCAATCTATAATTCATATTTTCATATTGGGTTGTCAAATTGGTGTCAAATTAAACCAATTTAACATACATACGAGCCGTAATAATATAATTGGTGCAAACTTAAATTGGTTGGTACTATATATCTTACAAAATATGTAAACTTGGCTAGTACGTGTTATGAGAAATTTGAGTAGTAAACGAACCAAACGAAAATGAGTAGATGCTTGTTTGTATTAATTCATTTAACTTAACCAAAAATACGAACAAACACGAACCGAAAATGAAGGAACTTTTTATATGTGTTCGTTAATTAGTTAAGAAAATGAGTTTGTTCATATTCATCCTTGTTTGTTCATTAAGATGATAAACGAACATAAACAAACATATACTAATATACTTGATAAGCGAATGGGTGCGGATGTCGTGTGGGCTAAGGTTTTTGTATGTGAATAAGTGTATGTGAATGTGACAAATCGTACCCTATACTTTACTTGAAGCTTGAAATTAAGACATTGAAATCTCAAGTAAAAGTTAACAAAAGTAAATTATTAACTATAAATATATTTTAAATTATTTATTAATTATATAATATACTTATATAAACAAACATAAATAAGTGAATGTTAACGAACAAACATAAACAAACATAATTAAACATACGAGACTTTTTTATTCGTGTTTGTTCGGTTAACTAAACGAACCAAAAAAACTTGTTCATGTTCATTCATTTACTAATTAAAAACGAACATCGATGATTTTTTCATCAAACGATTCACTGAACATTCGGTTCGTTTACAATCTATGACTTATGAAAAACTTATATGTTGGTACTACCATATCATGTGAATTTAATTTATTAGTTAGTTACTTAATTATTTAGTTTGTTGCTATTAATTAATAATTTAATACTTAGGGGCCGTTTACCAAACGCTTACCCGGGTAAGCGCTTACCAAATCATATTACCTTATGGATGAAGATGACAATGACCAAGAATCTTACCCGGTAAGAGCTAAGGCAAGGACCAAGAGTCTTACCCTGGTAAATGATGGCGAAGACTCATACCACGGTTAGCGCTTACCGGGAAAATTGTTGCATACGATACCGTTTTGGTGGACTAAAATCTTACCTGGTAAGTAAGTGATAGTGTTAAAATTTACCGGTAAGCGCTTATCGGGAAAATTTTTGCATACGATACAGTTTTGGTGGACTAAAATCTTACCCGCTAAGTAAGTGATAGTATTAAATTTCATTGGTAAGCGCTTATCTGGGTAAGGGTTTGGTAAACGGGCCCCTTAATCTAATCAATTATTGAATATCTTTTTGGTTTGTAAGGATCCCATGAGACACGTCTTTATTTGAATGTTTGCATTAGTTTTTGAAACATTGACTATTGGCCAGATATTGTAGCATCAGCTTTTTTGTTTGAACATTAGACATTGTAAGTTAACTTCTATATTTACAATGTTGGTACGTACAGAACCATTAACAAAATGTACCAACCAAAAAAAACTTCGTATAAATTAAGTTGACATCAAGTATAATCGGTTGATATACAGTATAGATTTTCTTATTACTTATAGTTGGTTGATACACGTACAAAGAAAAATAAAATAAGGTACCTTAATTATCAACTTATTTCATAATCAATATTTTCAGGCCCGATCCTGGCTATAGGCCAGGGGGCGACGGCCCAGGGCAGCAGATGGCCCAAGGGCATCACATGCTAAGGCCCGGTTACCTTTGGGTAGTCTCAGTTTGGGCTAAAAACAACTATTCCCAGAATCGCTGCCCTACGCAAACTTGTTCTCTCGGCCTCAGTCTCTCTACACGATGTACACCCAACGGAAATCTCCTATGCGCCTCGTTTCTCTACACGACTTCACTCATTCGAAATCTGCTCTGCACCTCTGCCCTATCCGAATCGAACTTAACTCTCGCCCTCTCGATTGTTCAACACTTCGATTGTTCTAAGAAATATTGTGGTGAGTTTTACTACTTTGATGGTTGATTTGAATCACAAAAAATTTCAAATGCAACATTCATGTGTATTTTATTGCAGAATTTAGGGCTATCTTTTTCTATGCAAGTACAAAGTTGATTTGGATGTAAAACTAGTCATCTTCGGCTCCAGGTAAGGCTATCTTTCTCTTTGCAAGTACGAAGTTGATTTGGATGTAAAATTAGTCATCTCGAGCTCCAGGTATGTATTTAGGGTTATGTATGTGTTTTATGTGTGGTTTCTTGGACACCTGTTTTAAGAATCTCTATATATTGCTTCTTTTAGTGGTTTGTAAGGTTTATCATGAACTTAAGCAAATAGGATGGTTTTATATGTGTTTTTTGCTTGTTTAGTTGGATTTGAATCTTTTGTTTATAATCTGATTGTCCAAAAGCTATTACATAGTTTTGAATATGGGACTGAGATTGTGTAGGCTTGTAGTTCATGCTTATTTGTTTGCAGAATAATATTAAGAATGATCATAACTCAAAGATGAGGTGAAGTTGGTAACTAATCTAATTAATTAGTAAACCCCCCTTACAACTCTTAACCACTTATCAACACATCTCTAAGCTCTCAATAGCTTGAAAATGATTGAATGCAAGGTTGGTGTGAATTCACTTCTAAACCACTTACAGTTTCTTATCTCTAAGCTCTCAATAGCTTGAAAATTATTGAATGCAGAACCAAAGTCCTTTGCACCTTTTATTCTCCTGACTTCCTGTAGATTTTCTACATTCCTACAACTTCTCAAGCAGCTACTAACTTCCTCAGTTTTATCAACACATCCCAAGTCAATGTTGAATAACACTTCAATGGAACCACAACTCTCAACCTCAAGTTCATCCTAGAATCCAATAATTCACAATTGTTAGTGACCAACATCAACGTATTCATATGGGTTCCTGTTTTGGTTGGTGATCAATATCAATAACCACCTAACTTGGATAGGTTCCAAACCCCCTCAATTAGTTTGTTTTGTTTTGTATGTTATATAAAAATATATTAGAGGGCATTTTTTTGGCTTTTCGCCATGAGTATCCGAAATCTCAGGACTGGTCCTGAATATTTTAGAGCCCATACTTGCATTTTTGTTATATTTTAGGGTTCATTATTTTATTTATTATCTTTATCACGTAAACGATAAGGTACATTTGAAACATAAATAATTGTTTTTGAAAATATAAACTCTAAGAAATAGTGATTTTCATCTTAAACGAAAATTTTGCTAAAAAATTATACCATTTTATGCAATTTGTCCATTTTATACAAATGGTTTTAAGGAAAATTTGAACATCAATTAAATTTAAAGCCTCTTTTCTTATAGTTTACGATTTACATCAGTTATTTATTATGTATCCATTTAAATATCTTATTTTATATTTACTAGTTTATATTTTAGATAATTAAAAATAGTTATTATTTTTGGTGAGTTTCCCGTGCATATAAGGTGGGAACGCCGGTTATATATGGCCCTAAATAATTCGTAATGGGTTTGTTATGGTGCGTTGTAGGCTTGTAGCGTCGTCGACAAGCTAACTCTTGTGGCTCTATTGTAAGGTTGACTCCGTTGTAACGTGTTATGACGTGTTACAATGTGTTATTTAGTAAGGCATGGTTTTTTTTTATATATAAATATAATTTCAATGGTAAAATGATAATTATGTATGACATCTAACACTTAAATAAACATTAAAGAAAATATAAAAATCAAAAACTCTAAATAAGTAAATTTTTACTCTCATTCCCATACATGTAGAGTTGAACATGAATTCTTTGAAGATTACATAAAATAGTGAGTAGGGATTCAAAAGATTTAATCCCGGTTTGACACTCTTGATAACATGTTCTTATAAGTTCGATATGTTTTATATAAATGGTTCTTCTTTCCGTTTTAATTTTATTATTTTATATGGATTTAAATTGTTCCACGAGATTATTCAAAACGCTAACACATAGAACTACATATATATATATATATATAGGGGCAGGTTCAAACGAGAAGGTAGTCAATTTGCGAGAAGGCGAAAAGAAATAAGAGTCACATAATTTATTAATTAAAAAATAACATAAATAAATTATTTTTTTAAAAAATAGGATAATTACAATTTGAATTGGATAAATCCTTAAAAATCTTATAATATTTTTTAAATTTATTTATTTTTTAATCATAATTTTCATCAAATATCACATGTGATATCCATAACTAATTCATTATTTATTTAACCATTTTTTCTCTATTTTTTAGATTTACGTTTTGAATCATGTGTGATTAACTTCGTTTAACATGTGATATATTATTATGTATCACATATGATCCCACTAGGTGGATTTTTGTAATATCACATATGATAATATATGTCTGAATATAAATGACGCATAATTACATTGATAATATTTACATCACAAAAAAATCTATAAATATAAATATACATAATCACATATGATTAACTAAAATATATACAATTATCACATGTGATAATATTTAAATCACAAAAAGATCTATAAATAGAAGTATACATAATCACATATGATTAACTAAAATATACACAATTATCATATGTGATAATATCTACATCACAAAAAGATCTATAAATAGAAGTACACATAATCACATATTGTAACACCCCAAATTTCGTTTGGTCTTTTGCGAAGAAGAAATGAAGGTTAAGGGGGATGTCTGCGTCTGTCTACAGGACGCACGGGTCGTGCGCCCTCCTTCAGACAAAACGCACGGGTCGTGCGCCTTAGGCAGTGGCGGTTTTGATTTCTGCATAAATATCTTTTTGTGAGATATTTTCTAAAATATCTCATATATCTCAAATCTCTCTCTATCTCTGGTTTTCTCTCTCTTTCTTTTTCCTTTTCTTCTTTCGATCTTCGAGTCTCGTTTGGTTGCTAGTTTGTGGTGTTTCTAGCAAGGGGTCGGTGTTTTAAGCTTCACCTCTTCGTCGTGATCGATATCTGGTTTTCCGGGTTTTATTCTAAAACCTACTGGTGAGTTCCTACTACCATTTTACAAACTTTATACATGTCAAAACTCTTATTTGCGAAATCCGAAGTATTTCTATGGTATGATTTCATGTTCTCTACATTTTGATATAAATGAAGTTTTTGGTGATTTTCGGGGTTCCCGATCAGTTTTGACTAAAATGACTGTTTCCGCCTTATTGAAGTAAAATGATGTTTTACTTGCACATTATGTGGATATGTGAAAAGAATGTTTAAGAACTCATTTTTAATGATTTTCATTCTTACCAGAAGTTGAACTGGAAATGACATTTTGTTTATAAAATATATTTATACCATATGTTTATTTATGGTTGGTCACATATGTTGTTGTGACGAGTCTGTACCATTACTAGCGGATCCCTAGGTTTTGAGTTTACTGTATTGTTGGGATGTCATATTCCCCATTTTGTAGCTATGGATGCATATGATCCTCAGGGGCAACTTGGTACGGTTATGTGAGGTCGGATACTAGCCATGGTTCATAGTGATCCTAGTGAAGGAGTATACATTGGTTTTGCTTGGGGGCTAGATCTCACGTTGTAGCACGGACCTTTGTGTTCGTATCCTTGGATTCCAATTGTTTAGTTCATAACTCGGATTGGTGGTCTACTTTGTGTTACACCACAATCCTTGGTAAAATGGTTCTTTTGTCATCGTATGATGAGTTTTGGACCGAAGAGGCCCGGTTGTGGCGAAATGTTATCTTTTATAAATTAAACCTTTATGAAAAATTTCCTTATGATACTGATGTTTATATTTCGGGAAGTTTATAAAAGAACTACTTGTGCATTAAATTGTGAGGTTCTGGAAATAAGGTTTATGGTCTCATTTTAATGGATTTCATTCTTATCAACAGTTAATTTGGAAATGCTTATTTGAAAGGATTCCCTTTGATACAAAAGTTTATATCTCTTGAAATTTATAAACTGTATGTTCTCACTAGGCTTTAAGCCTAACATTTTTTCTCAAATGATATGTATCAGGTTTCCCTTAGCGGTGGGTTGCCAGGGTTTTGAGAGACGGGTTTGGTCTCGAGGCTTCTTGAGATGACTAGTATTGTAACTTGGCATTTGTTAAGCCTCATTCTTTTGGTGAATTATGAATTGTCATATGATGTAATCTAAATAGATGTGCCTAGATTAGTTGTTGATGAATTCTATATCTGTACAAGTTTTGTAAAGTCTTAAGGACTGATCCCCTTTATGGGAGGTTTATATCCATACAAGTGTCATGTTGCCATAATTCCAGGTTTTAATTTACTCTGATTTTTAGAGTGTTACACATATGATTAACTAAAATATATATATAATTATCACATTTAATAATATGATATGTGATATGCATAAATATTCATATAATGATATCACGTGTGATATTTGGTTAAAATTGTTAATTTTTTTATTCACTACTAGAAAATGGCTTATCACCGACCAACAATTTCCAACGGATGTTATCCGTCGGTAATTACCGACGAAACACCGACGGATAAATAATTTTTGCGATGGATAGGCCATTCGTCGGTGATCCGTCGGAAATATATATATTTACCGACGGATCACCGACGGATATAAATTTTTTTTTAATATTTAAATCCGTCGGTAATTTTAATAATTTAATAAAAAATATTTTTTTATCGATGTCCGTCGGTGATCCGTCGGTAATTACCGACGGATTACCAACGGATTTTATTTTTATTTTTTATTAAATAAATTACTTTTAAATTAATAAATTATATTTAATTTATCAAATTTATTAAATAAATTATTAATTAATTTATCAAATTATATTTAAATTGATTAAAATACCCCTGAAGTAACTGGACTTAATGGAAACAATTAACGGTCGTTATCTTTTCCCGTTAATTCCAATTAGATCAGGGACCAAATGTGATCAGTTAGGCTTTAACGTACTAAGTTGGGCTTTAAACGAATCCGGTTGGGCTTTAATGGATTTAGTTGGGCTTTAACGTTACCAGTTGGGCTTTAACAGATCCAGTTGGGCTTTAATGGATTCAGTGGGGCTTTAACGTTCCTAGTTGGGCTTTAACGTATCCAATTGGGCTTTAACGTACACAGTTGGGCCTTAATGGACCCGGTTGGGCTTTAATATATCCAGTTGCTTTTAATGGATCCAGTTGGGCTTTAACGTACCCAGTTGGGATTTAAACGAATCTGGTTGGGCTTTAATGGATTTAGTTGGGCTTTAACGTTACCAGTTGGGCTTTAACAGATCCAGTTGGGCTTTAATGGATTCAATGGGGCTTTAACGTTCCCAGTTGGGCTTTAACATATCCAATTGGGCTTTAACATACACAGTTGGGCTTTAATGAATCCAGTTGGGCTTTAATGGAGCCGGTTGGGCTTTAATATATCCAGTTGCTTTTAATAAATACAGTTGGACTTTAACGTACCCAGTTGGGCTTTAATGGATCTGGTTGGGCTTTAATAGATTTAGTTGGGCTTTAACGTTCCTAGTTGGGCTTTAATGGTACATACATGATCACATACGTACATATACATACATACATATTACATACATGATCACATACGTATTATACAATATGTACATACATACATGATCACATACATACTATACATGGTGTACATACATTCATGATCACATACGTACATGTGTATACATACATGATCACATATGTACATGTACATACATACATGATCACAACGTTCCTAGTTGGGCTTTAATGGTACATACATGATCACATACGTACATGTACATACATACATATTACATACATGATCACATACGTACTATACATGATGTACATACATACATGATCGCATATGTACATGTACATACATATATGATCACATACATACTATACATGGTGTAGATACATTCATGATCACATACGTACATGTGTATACATATATATATATATATACATAAATGATCACAGAAAAACTTAATATTTATTAAATTATTAAATTTACCGACGGCATTTAGAATTCCGTCGGTAATCCGTCTGTAATTACCGACGGATCACCGATGGACGTCAGAAAAAAATTAATATTTATTAAATTATATAAATTACCGACGGATTTCCGACGGATTTAAAAATAAAAAATAATAATAAAATAATTTAATATCCGTCGGTAATTTATATAATTTACCGACGGATAGTCTATCCGTCACAAAAATTAAATTTCCGTCGGTGTTCCGTGGAAATGTTGGTTGGTGATAACGATTTTTCCAGTAGTGATTTCGTGAAAAGATTTGGAATTGGAAATATTTTGCTTTGGAATCTTTGGTGCGTTTTGGTTTGTAAGATTTCGAATTGAATTGAATTCCATTATTTATAAATAACTTAGAAAAACAAACTATAAATAGTTATAAAGATAATTAAATTACCTTTTTTTGAAAAATATTATTACATTTTTATTAATTGGTTATTACAAAACAAATGTTTTTAATATATTTTAAAACATTATTACATACAAATCTTGTGAAATACCAACCCGTCTGTGGGATTTCAAAATCATATGTTCATGGGATTTCAAACCAGGAAATCCTTCAAACCAAACATGAGATTGCAAATGAAATTCAATTCCAAATCCCTTCAAATCCAATTCAATCCTACAAACCAAATGAAACCTAAATATTTTGAGAACTGTGAAAATAAATATATGCATTGATGCATGTACACTAGCAGAATATGTATTTCGATCAAATTCTTGGCTTTATCCCATAATGCATCTATACGATATCATTTTTTTCAAATATACCTACCGCTACCAATGCACATATAATACATAGGTATTGATGAGTATATATTAATTGGGAAAGATATATTTTGATAGTATATATGCAATATAATATACCCAATCTCAAAATATTTATGGTTATTTTTTAAATTGTCCCCATAGCAAGTAACACCCAACAAATAATAATACCTTGTAAAACCAAAGTCAATATTATTCTTATTAACACTTCATTTCATGTAAACCTATTAGTTTACACTTTAGTTATTGTTTATAGAATGAAGGCGAGACGCCAGTGGAGTGGTGATGAAGCAACTTAACGACATGCTCTTAGATAGCTTTAAGTCGTTGGCCATGCGTTCAGTTTAGATAAGTCAAGTCCTTCAACTAGTTAGCTAGCTTATCCTACCTACCTATCTTAGCTAGGTCTATGATGATCAACTTCGAACCTGTAATCTTATCATTGGTCATGACGTGTTTTAACATTGTTTTCCCAAATTCTGGTAGGGGCCGACCCCCTTCCTTATTTCATTTCGAACGTAAAAAAAAGAATTAAAATTGACTGGATTTAGGATATTTCTCATAGGATAGGCTTTATGACATTGGCCTCCTTTTTCAAACCGTAACAACTTTCATAGGTAATTAGCAACAAGAATGCAATGATATTATTTACTTTCACATTATTTTAATTGTTTTTTAGATAATTAATTAAAATTTCAATTTTAAATAAATTAATTGATCATGGTTTACTTTGTGAACATGGTTGTTCCAATCTTTTTAGCCCTATTACAACTTCATCCAAACTATAGCTAGATCATCTGGACGAGTAACAAATATTAAAATAAAATATAAAAACATTGAGAACTATATATGTTGGTAGATTGTAACAAGAAAAATAAAAACCTAAACGTTATAATTTGGTTAAATGTTAAAATGTATATCTATACTATATTATAAAGTATCTATAAAAAACTCTTAAAAACAACTACTTAATATACCACTATTTAATGTTAATTACTTAAAATCTCTTAGGCTATGTTTGGCAAACTAGCTGATAAGCTAGCTGGTGACTGATAAGTTAGCCGATGAAAAAGTCACGTTTGGCAAAAACGAACTTATATAAACATCTTCAACAGCTTCTCCAAAATGGAGAAAATGAAGATTTTAGGCATTTTTGTGTTCCAACAGATTTTCTAAATCTTTCTCTAAAATGGAGAAAGTAGGAGAAAGAGTGTAATTTTCTCCAAATATGGAGAACTCTCCAAAATCTCTAAAAATGATTACCTTGAGAGAGAAATTGTTTTTTTATTATATTTTACCAATAAGATTTCTTCAAATGAGATGAGTATGAAAGATAAATAATATTTTATTAGATTTATACAATATTTTATTATTATAAGTAATGATTTCATCTCCAAAATGGAAAATCTGTTGGAGATGAATGTAAATTTTTATATAGATTTTGACTTTTAATTCTCCATTTTGAAGAAATTTTGGAGATGTTGTTGGAGATGCTCTAAGCATGTAAAATTACCAAAAAAGACATATAGAAAAAATAATCAATTATAATATTTAATAATATAATAAAAAAATTTATAGTAATATAATATATTGAAATTTATTATTATATATATTATAAATTTTGAATTTTAACCAAATTTTAGAAAAAATCTAATTTAACTTATGATTTTAAATAACCGTTACATATAATATGAAAAAAATAATCAAATAATAATTACAAAAATAATAATCATTGATAACTAAAATATATTTATCAATATTAATTTTTTTTATATAATTATCAATAATTCTAAATAATTAAAAATTAATATCGATGTATAATTAAAATTTATGTTATAATTATCAGATAATATTATTTAATAATAATAAATTTTAATAATTAATATTTATTTATAATTAATAGTTAATATATAATAATGAATATTAATGAGGGTATAATTGGAATAATCACAAAAAATTTCTAATAAGCTACTCCAAGTAGCTTATCAAACAGCTAGCTTATGGTCATTCAAACATGTACTCATAAAATAAGTTAGCTTATAAGCTAGTTTTTTTTTTTTGCCAAACAATGCGTTAAAAATAACAATTAAAGTTTTATTTACTACATTTAATGTTATTTATTAATTTTCAATCTTTATCGTTAACCACTTTAACTCCCCTAAAATCACTACCCACTTCAATTCCCTAAAATCACTCCCCGCATAATTAAATAGATGATAAAAAATAATTTTTAAATATAAAAAATCTGAAATATAATTAAGAAAATCTAAAAGAATATTTAATGTTTATTTTATAAAAAAAACATTATATTATTAAACCTAAAATAAATTACATTATTATTAAACTATCGAAAAAACTCTTAAAAACAAGTTTTTATGCATTAAGTATTGTTTATTGATACACATTACTTAAAATTGAAGATTACAAGTCATGATTAATGAATACAAATTTATAAAGTTATATGTTTGAATTCAGAACTAACTGATAAACATAATCAAAACAGGATAAACATCTCATTTTAAATATAAAGAATTTAAACTATATAAGATAATCATTGAATTCTAAGAAAATACTTAATTTTTTATATAAAAAACATTATATATAAATTAAACAAACTTATAAAAAAACATTATCATTTCCTCAAAACCATCCAAAATCGTATTGTAAATCGATAAAAAACAAAAAATAAAAGAAAACATTAAAATCGTGATGTATCTCACTGTATTGCACGAGTACGCTTCTACTATTTAAATAAAGATTAAAACATATATAATTATACCCAAAAATTTTAAATTTTTTATTCCAGATCTCATATTGGAACAGCCAATCGACCCCACAACCTGCTTCTGAACATGGAATCTTATATTTACTACATAACTCAGCGATTACCAGTTTTTATTATCTCTTCTTTAGTCAAAAACTCTACAATTTCTTTTAATTAGACGAATAAATAAGTGTTATATATAATTGTTTGTCGATGTAGGCCAAGGATAATTTGCAACCCATGCAACCCACATCTTAACCGTTGGATCAATGATAAACGGTTATTTTATTTTTATTTTTTTTGTTTTTTTAATTAAAAATTATTAGGCCCACATCTATTGTAACCGTCGATCATGAATCTAACGGTTAAGATGTGGGTTGCATAGGTTGTAAGATTTACATGGGTTGTAAATTAAACTACCCCTGTCGATGTATTCTTGATATACAATAAAACGTATTTAAAAGCATATATTTGTAGGGGTGACTTCTAGTAATAATAGAAGTTTATGTGAGAAGGGTAAGAAATAATTTCTATATTTAGATCAATCTTAATTAAAGATCAACACTAATGCGGTACACCGAGATACATCGGATCAATTTCTTTAATAAGCCCAATTCATTGGTGGGTGTGAAATTAACGTTGTGTTCTCTAATCTGGAGAGAAAAGAAATGGATGGAAAAGAAAGGGAGAGAAAAGAAAGGAAAGGAAAATAAAATTTTCATTTGTGTTCTCGAAATAGAAGGAAAAAGAAGGAAAGGAAAGGAAAGAAAATAGTTTTTCATGTTCTTGAACATGAGAGAAAGGAAAAGAAAGATGTCATATTTACAAATATACCCTTATAAAAATATATTCTTTATAATAAAAATTGGGTAGTTTGGTAATTTTAATAATTTCAGTAATTTTTTTAAATTGTTTTAATTTTCTTTTGCTTTCCTTTCCTTCCCTTTTCTCCCACATTTGGGAGGAAAGGTTTGGGAGGAAAGTTATCAATTATTTCCTTTCGTTTCGTTTCCTTTCTCTCCTAAAAAAGTTTCGAGAACACGAGTTTTTTTACTTTCCTCCATTTTTCCTCCCTTTTCTTTCCTTTCCTTTCCTTCCTTAAATGGGTTTCGAGAACACAATGTAAAAGTGATCAAGGGTCCTTACTTCTTATGCTTCTCACCTTAACTCCTATTCTCACGAGATGTTTCTTCATATTTTTATTTGTAACTTTAAACCAATTTAACAAAAAAAATTATATTATGTAACTCATAATCAAAAATATGTTTTTAAAAATTCAGAAAACATCATACGTTATGTTATATGAGGTAATATAAAAAATGTAATTTCATGCAAATGTTTAGGAATAATGTCAAATTATACATCAACCCCTGGTCCCCTGCTGTTAAATTGAAAGGAATTTATATCGAGTTATCGTATTACTGTCATGTGAACTTTAAAACGTTATATAGATACCTAACCCAATCAAGAACTTGGAAATAAATTTGTCAATTTAATTCATCTCCACAAATCAAAAATATTGCCGACAGAGAAACAATTTATAGCTATTTCACATTAAAAAAAATATACTAAAACTGATTATTAATAATTTAGTTTTCCAAAAATAACAAAATATCTTTGGTAACAAAGACTTAGGGGACGTTTTGTTCGCATAATGAAATTTGGTGAAATTAGAATTTATCAAAAGAAATTTGACTTTAAATGAATTGGAATGGAATTTGACGTCGTTTGGTTGGTAGGAATTGAAATAGAATCTCTTAAAAGAATTAAAATCTCCATGTTTGTTCGGTATAATGTAACTTTTGAATTTGAATGGAATAACAATAAATAACTACAATACTCATTTATCACATTTTCATACATTTTTGTTTTAATTATAAATTTTATAATGATAATATTAATTGGTGAAGGTGAGGGGGGTGGCTCTGACGAAAACGGTAGTATCGATGGTGGATGGGTGTGTTGGCTAGGGGTGTTCACTGTTCGGTTCGGCTCGATTAGTAAGAAAAATGTGAACCGAGCCGTATGAGGCGGATACCTGGTTACCCGAACCGAACCAAACCGAAGTTAGTCGGTTACCCGCGGTTCGGTTCACGGTTACCCGAATTCATTAGGAAAATATTATTTGCAATATAAAAATTATACCAAAATAGAAAATTTAAACCAATTACAAAACAAATATATAAAAAAAATTCAAGAAAAAAATTGAAATAAGTTTTATTGTTTAAAAAATATCCAGTATTTAGTTGATGACTATTTAAAAAGTAAATAGTTAATATTAAATATAATATTATTAATTGCTTTATATATATCGGTTTGGATCGGTTACCCGCGCGCATACCTATAATTTCAAACCGAAACCGACCCGTGAATACCCGTTTTTTTCGGTTTTTGGTTTTTCCCTTTTCGGTTTTTTCGGTTTCGGATCAACCGGTTCGGCTCGGTTTTCCGGTTTTTTTGAACACCTATAATGTTGGTTGTAAGCCTGTAACGATGACAGTAGTGACATGGTGGTATCGACGATGGGGTGAGGTCGTGAGGTGGTTGTGGGTAGATGGAGGTGGCAGCTGTGACAACAACAATGGTGGCATGATGGTATTGGTGGTAGGTGGGGGCGAGTTGGTTGGCAGTTGTCACAGTGATAGTAGTGGCGTGGTGGTGGGTGAGTGATAGGGTTGGGATGGCGAGTGTGACAGTGACAATAGTAGCTAGCGTAGTCGTGGTAGGGTGGGGGTGGGTGGTAGTTGTGATGGCTAACAACAGTGGCGTGGTGGCCATTGGGTGGGGGTGGGTAGTGTTGGTTAATTTGGTTGCAAAGTTATTTTTTTCTTTTTAAACTAAAATTATAAATCTATTTTTGCCGAGTAATTCAATTATTTCATATATGACGAGGGATGATGAAATCGTTAATTTGTGTTCAAAAAATTTAAAAGAATTCATCTGTTTTAAGAAATAAATCAAACAAGAGAATTGAAATTTAGTTGAAAAATTGACAATTCCAATTTCCTTAAAATCTCATGGATCCTATAAACCAAACACAACATATTGTAGTGTAACACCCCAAAAATTGGGATAAACAAAATTTTCCGGAAAAAGGGGAAATGTGGTAATCATATAAATGTCAAAGCATGAGCTCACCCAAAAAGGGAACAATTAAAGTCTGTTTAATTACAAGTTTGTAATAACAACCAATGACAGACAACAACCTCTTAATCTAAATTATAGATAAGAAACAAGATTACAAACGATTGTCATCTACTTCCAAAAACCGCTTCTATAATGGCATTCCAAAAGCTCCCAAACTCACTTCTAAAAGCTTGCTAAATCTTCCTAGCGGTCGTGCCGTTAGAACCTGAGATACACATCAAATCAAGCAAGTGTTAGGCCAAACGAGCCTATCAGTTGTACAAAAGCATGGCATAACATTTAAAGAACATGATATGAACAATTATAGAATGATTTAGTCAACATGGGCCATACGGGAATCAATGGGGGAGACCCATCATATCAATGAGTTTTACCTCAAGTCAATGTACCTTGACGTTCGCTCGCATGAACAACATCCCAAAGGCCCGGCGCACTTGAAGACTACCTCTCAGGCATTACTCCAAATGGCGGAGGTCTAGGTGCATACCGTCAAGGTGGCACCTAAGACTACATCCTTCTAGCACATACTCACGGTTCCTCCAATATATATATATATATATATATATATATAATAACCATCTCCATACATTTTCCATATCAACATGATACATGTATAAGACTACACATGATTCCAATCCCATATTAACCCCAAAACATTGACACATGTAGGTTTAACAATAATCTTCATAGAACCCATAATATTACACAATCTTGACAAAATAATGCTAACAATAACCCATCAAAGTCCACATGATGAATATTAGTCAAAACCCCCAAAAATCACAAATGTAGCAGTTAGGTCAAACTTATCAGGTGATCAGATATATTCATGTATATGAAGTAATGATAAATAACATACAAGACATGTATCTCAGTTGAAAAAGGGTTAAAAGAACTCACAATCTAGGTTTTATAGAAAACCCTAGAAACTAGCAAGAAACCCTAGAAATGGATGGAGGAAGAAGATGATCTTGAGCCTTGAGATCCTTGGATGAAATCTTTGCTTGGGATAGCTTGATTCTTGCAATAAATGTAGTGGATGATGATTGGTAGGATTTAGGGTTCGATCTTGGGGAGTAATAAGTGAAGAGAGAGTTTTTGAGAGGAAGTAGATGGGGGTTTTAAATGAAAATGGGCGCTGAAATCCCCATTTAATTCGTCAGGGTATCCGCGCGAGTTGTGGCACGGGTTGACCCTGAATTAAAATTTTCAATAATGCCTCAAATCTGGAAAGAGCAACTAAATTAAAATTCTCAATAATGCCTAAAAAATAGATAAGATCACATACAACAAGATCATACTTGAAATATTAGACTAGGTCTAACCATCAACGAAGGTAAATAAATTCTTCTACAAAGACTAGTTAGAGGTCGGGTGTTACTAAAACCCGAATGCAAGTTACTATTCCCAAGACAAGGCGAAAAGCTTCACCAGACTACTCACCTTCGAGCACACGTCTAGCACCTCTCTCTCCAAGGTGTCACTAGAACCAATCCCCAAACGAACCTGTTGCACATGCCGACAAATAAAAAGGTTAGGCTATCGCCTAGTAAGTTCAATAGTTTTATATAAATAAGCAAATCTTTTAAAAGGAATAACCTCCATTTAAAATTACGTTATTTCCGATAGTTTACTTTAAACCCAAAGAAAACTATTTCCCAATATCATGCATTTTCGAAAACAAACATCTTGTTACAAACATTCTTTATAAATGATACAACCCACACTTACTCGATACTAGAATAGGGATTAACTCCCGATTTAAGAAACGTAAGTAAAACGTTGTATCCCAAAACTCCCTACACAAGAGTGAAACATGACACTTAACCCATAAGTCCTTGTTAGAAATCTATGTATGCCATACGTCAGAAAATCATGGACACTAGGCCCAATACTCACACGACCATAAGCGGAAGGAATCTAACTACCAAAACAAGGGGTTGACATAATTCATTCAAACCTTAATATACGATGAGGGAGGTCCAATATTAAGGCCTCCATTCACTGTCGACCATAAAGAACCAATGACAATAAAATGAGACATCCTTATATTTGAATTATGGATAGCCGACAACGGGGGAGTCCCGTATCCGTTGAGAGTGGAGGAAACACAAAAGTATGCTACCCAAGCAACGTTAATCGCATGACACCTCCCAACATCACAGTCAGGTGTCCCTGCGACTTCTTTAACAAGTGTCACCCCAAGTAAGTTGACCTTGATGAACATTCCGAAGAACTCCACCCCAAAGACCCGACACACTTAAAGACTACCTCCCAGGCATTACTTCAAGCGGCAGAGGTCCTAACACCTACTTCCCCGGTAGCACTAACAGACTCAACCCTCCTAGCGATCACTTGTAAAGTTTTCGGTCATAAAACATGGGTACCGGGGTTTAACCCCGCAACACCCAATTAACCATCCCAAAACAGACTGACTTACGTGTCTATGGATCCAATGCAACACAGTCTAACCTTACCGGACTACACATGAATGACCAAAGCACTCGATCCCGTAACCAACCTCAATACGCAACACAACGCATCAGTATGTACGTTATAACTGGACTCTACATTGAGCCATATAAAACCGGACAAGTGTCCTCAATACTCCTTTAAAACGACATCGAGCCAAAAATACTCAAAACCTCTTTTTGACCAATGATTAATGTAACGCCCCGAATTCTGAGAACCGTGTATTATTCTTTCTTATTTTGGAACCTTATCATTGTTGGGAATTATTAGTAAATGTCGATTTTATCTGTTTTGAGCATCGTGGGCTGAAAATACAAGTTTTTGGAAGGTTGGAGAGTTTTCGCGACATTGCCCGCGACAGTGACAGGGTGTCACTATCGCGAGGGCATAATCGCCGTGAGCTTGGGACTCGCGGTACAGGTATCGCGATTGTGCCTTGCGATTGTGACATGGTCACTATCGCGGAGGGTACTCTTGCCCCAGTTGTACCGAGAGGTGGTGGAACCGCGCGACATTTGCCCCGCGACTATGCCATTGGCATAGTCGCCGTGTCACTATCGCCGACGGGTGTTTTGGGTATAAAAAGCCATGTCGCGATTTTTAGCCATTTTATCTGATTCTAGGGTTTGGGAAGTGATTTCTCATCTGAGTTTGGTAAGTTTTCCCCTCCTAAACTTCTTTCTTCATTTATGGTAGTTCATAAACATTAATGGTGGTTCTTAACACTTTTAGGAAGTGTTGTTGGTGAGTTCTCAAGTGGTTAAGCTTCTCATCTCTAATCTCCTCCATTCTAGGGTTGAGTTTTCTTTTGAGAAAACTACTAAGGTGAGTTCATTCAACTTTTACAAAACTTTATACATGTCCAATATTGATTTTGAATACCTAAACATCTTTCCTTTCGTATATTTGATGGATGGATTTTGTGCTAAACCTAACTTTTTGCTGGATATTAGGGTTTATGATGATTTTTGGGAAATGGTGATTTATGAACTCCAATAATGTTCTTTTAGCTTATTTTACTTGGGTTATATATTTAAATGGATGGCATTTACTATACAAAATTTATGGACTTGGGATTTTGGAAATTGTGGTTAACTGCTGATAAGTTTGCACTTTAGTTTACTTCATATTATGGAGATTTGAAATATAGAAAGGTCACTCATATTTTGACTAGCGATCCTTTGCAAACAATGGAAAATGGTTTGGTGGAAATCACCCTTCATGTCATTTATTCATAATTATCATTATTGGGATTATTTGTTGAGCCTTGTGAGCATTATTTGGCTTAATTGATGCATTTGGGAGTCATGACCCCGTGTTTGGTTTATTATTGTTCCGGCGTGGGACGACTAGTTTTCCACGTCGAGGCACGTTAGGCATCAGATGTGGTATAAGTCCTTCGTGCTCAAGTACCACGATATTGAATGAGGAGCTCGACGTAGGAACCCCTTGGGGTTGAACTTGAGTTTCCGTGGGTGTACGTTTAAAGCCACTGAGCCTGACATCCCTTGTGTGTACTTTATTTGCGTATTGGCTTTACTGACTCATCGAATGGCTTACTTTTGTGTTCCGTCATTTGTGTTAGTAAGTGGGTCTCCCCCGTTAACCCACGAGGTACTTGCTGTATTTCAAAGAGCATTATTGTATCATTCTATTATTATCATTGTACAAAAGAAATGCTTTTACTCACCTTTACATTAATTATTTAAACTGCAAATGTTTGATCTCACTAGGCTCTAGCCTAATACTTTTTCTTAAAATGACATGTATAACAGGTCAGGTTTCCGGTGGGGTTCGTCGGGAATGAGTGGATGGCTTTGAGGCCAAGAGCGGTCTTTTTGGGAGACGTGTAGACCGGTATTTTGGATAGCTGGCATACTTTTGGAAGAATAGCAACACCCGACATTAATCTTTCTTATTTAAGTTAGATTATTAGGTTGTTAGTATATTCTTCATTTGATTAATTGTAATGGTTATAGTTTGTTTTCCCCGTTCTTTCGGGATGATACTTTGGGGTTGTTTACTACAGGTTTATATATTTACCCAGGTTTGCCAATTTATAGCCGTCATATTGTAGAATTTTCGAATTTTTATTTCCGCTAAAATTTAGGGTGTTACAATTAACGCTTTTCAATAATAAACGTACTCGACCCATACCATGAAATCACACGCTCCAAAATGCTTGAATGGACTCCAACACAGTTTAAGTTGGGACAAAAGGTTTTCCAAATAGATTTATACTCTTTATCCTTTCAAAACGTCCCATAACACAAAATTAAACTTTTTACCCAAACAAACGCTAAAAATGCCTTTTAACCAGATAAACTCATTAATGCAATAAATTACCAACCACACCTATTTATGACTCATTTATCAAAATGCCCAAAATTCCCCAATATGGGTGTTTTACAAGGTTTATAAAACTAAACTTCTCAAATAACCAAAACCCATCAAGTAACTCCACAAATGATAATTTCATGTTAAACGCATAAATATTTTAAAAATAAACATTTTGGCATGTACAACGTTTTCACAAATCAACTTGAACTCACCTCGTTAGATTTAGGCTAAATCTAGATTTTACCCCAACTTAGAGCTTCCTTGACGAAATTTGAATTAATTCTCCAAGCCAAAACATCCAAAACCTAGATCTAAACATTTCCAACCATAAATAACCATATTCAACCATATAGAAACATTCCCCAGACATTTTACATGAATATTTCATCTTATCTCAAAACCCTAATTCTCATAGATGAATAAAAGAGAATGTTACCTTACCCACAACTTGAATCCATCAACAATGCACTTTAGGTCACCAAAATGAATCAATAATTAACGAACTTCGAAATGATGAAAAAGGGTTAGGTGGAAATCCTAGAAATTGATGAAGATGATGAAGGAGATGAATGGTTCCAAGCTTTCTTAACAACTCTTTAGCTTAGTGATGAAGATTCTTCACAAACTTCAAGGATTGTGGCCTCCAATGGTTGAAAACCCTAAATAACTCAAAAGGATTTATTTTGGGAGAGAAAGGAGAAGAGAGGGTGAAGAATAAGTGAAATGGGAGTAAAAAATCGAATTTTAATCAAAGCCTGGGGTCGGTCGCAACATTGCCACGCGACCTTGCCCCGTGGCACAATCGTTGGCAATGTCGCCAGGATTGTACCGCGGGTGCCCCCTTGGGCGCGACTTTGCCCCGCGAGAGTGCCCTGTGGCACAATCGCGGGCATTGTCTCCAAAGGCCTGTCGGCGCCCGAAATTTTTCGGTTTTCGACCGAAACTCTCTCATCGCTTTGAAGGTCCAAAGTAGGTCATTTCCTTTCCAAAGCTTACGCTTGTAAACCACAAGATGGGCTTGGAGCAACCTTTACTCGTTGGGAATTTATGGGTGTTACAATTAGAGTTCACATAGTTTCGTCTGAGTGGTTTAAAGGGACAATCATACCTGGATTTGCAGAAATCATCATACTCAATCGCTGGACAAAAGATTTGAATTGAAACAACTAGCTACTAGACTTATTGTGATGTTCGATTTTAGCAATTGATTATAGAAAATATTTTGAAATCAAAGAATTAGCTAGGATTGTGGAATTTAGATTTTTGTAACTCCCACATAATTATAATAAATAATGTATATATTAAGATTTACCTTTATACTATTTGTCATTAATGGTTAAAGGAATAAAACCACATATCAAGGTGCAATTCTATTGGTTGGATTAAGTTCACAAAGTTAACAACAAATTGTTGGTTAACAAATGAAAAAAAAAACCCTCTCTCTCTCTCTCTCTCTATATATATATATATTGCAACTTTGATGCTTCAGCCCTCCAAGTTTTAATATATCCATTTTGCCCCCTGTATTAAAAATATTAAAATTCTGGAAAATAGAAAAAGATATTTATGCCTTCAATTTTAACGGACCTGATTGGCGGTCGTTTGGTCTAGGGACTAGAAACAACAGAAAGTGCATAGCATTGACACCAAATCCATAATAAATGAAATCTAGAGACAAAATCCAAAGCGACAAACCACGGGGACCAAATCCGTAATTTACTCTTTTCTTTATTACGTGTGTCACCTCTAATTAAATTTTTAATTACTAAAGAGAACCGAGCTAATCCTTATAAATTAATTATTTAAAATTGTCTAAATCACTAATTCTAATATATTTTAGTGTTCTTTTTTATGTATTTTAATTAATGATAGTAAATGGTTTACTCCATTTTCTTGGTAAATGATGGCATGCAATCTATTTAATGAAAATTAAATACAACATTTAATTTCTTACTTAAAAGAACGATCATGTTAATTCTTTTCGTGCTAAATTTATATTATAAATATTTAAACAATGTCTTAGAATATGAATTTTGATTATTTTTTATACTTGATATTTTAAAATATTAATTATATGGTCAACACCCAAATTTCATAGGGCCTTTTTGTAATCCATCCCACATAGATATAAAAATGGATCGACGAGCCCCTTGTAAATTTAAAGTTGTGAGCTACTAAGAACTCTCACCGTAGTTTCAATTTGAATACAAAGTTAATTAGAGAATCAACCTGTTATTTTGGGATTTTGAACGTTATAAATGTTACCAGAGTCGTTCTTTGTATCATCAGAATGCTGGGGCAAACCTCATCGAACATGATGAGTCCTCCAAGGGATGTTTGTTATATCTTAGGCGAACCACATATCACGGATTACAAGCATGATTTTGGAAAAAAAAACCTAACGAATACGTCAATAATTTGAGTGGAAAACTTTGTAACAACCCATCTCATATGGATAGAAAAGTAGATTGCTAACATTAGGGGTGCTCAAATTTCCGACCAACCCGGCCAACCCAACCCGAAAAAATGTAAAAAAACTTAAACCGAGCCAACCCGATGTGTAATCGATACAATTTTTGATCAAATCGCATTTGTTGGGTTGGAAACGGTTTAGGCCCAATCCAAACCGGCCCAACCCGACAACCCGACCAAAAATTGAGCGAGCGCTTTTTTTTTACTCTTCAGATTACCGTTTCTCTTTTCTTCAGTCTTCAATAGATGTTCATTGTTCCAATATGCTCCTGCTTCAATCGATTCTAGGTTTCAGACGAGAGACGGAGAGAGTCGACACTCGACAATAGTGAGACACCCACAGTCCACACAATCGATTGTTTCAAATCGTTCGACGTTCATGCTTCAGGCATTCAAATCGGCGACCAAATCAGTATTCAGGCATCGATCCACTTTCCAAATCGACCAAATCATATTCAATCGGTTTCTCGTTCTCAGATTCAAAGGTACTTTCTTGGACATCTATTGACTCATACTTGATTTAGCTATTGTTGGGTCTCTTCTTCGATTTGGAAATCTATTGAAATATGTTGACTCACACTTCAATTGATTTTCAGTAACCCACCAAAATCTGTTGGTTCTCTTCTTTGATTTAACTATTGTTGTTTTAGAATATGTAATATTTAGCTTGCTAGTTGCTATTGTTATTGTTTTAGTTTTTTGATTTAGCACTGTTGGTTCACACCTCAAACTGTAATATTTAGCACTGTTGATTTAGGAGTGTTGTTTTAAAATTTGTTGTTCACACTTCACACTGTAATTTTGTCTAGCTACTGTGTTGTTTTACATTTAGCTAGCTAATGCATACTGTTATTGTTTTAGTTTTTCACATGCTAGTACTTAGACAGTTAGAGTCTAATTTAGACAGTTAGAATCACTAATTGATTTTCCTAGATAAGTTAGACTCACTAATATAGTTGTTGTTGTTTTTTTCTTTTTTTACTAATTTAATTGTTGTTACTTGATTATTGTTGTTTTACTAGATATGTTGTATATTGGAAGAGCTAGTACTTCAAGAATAACACAAGTACACTTCAACCAAGTTTTATTCTACATGGTTGATCTTGTTTTTTCTTGAACATTCTTGCTTAGCTTTCGAGTTACATCCACAATCAACACTTCCAACATCTTAAAGCACCGTCTATATTATCATGTTTTAAAGTCTAGTTTTGCATTCACATACTATTTTGCTATTGAAGTTGTGGGTCTTCATAGAAACAATCGATCTACTAGTTCGGTAGAATGCAGATTTACCCAGAGGAATTGAGAGACTGTTTTCATGAAGACACCCGACACTATTGACAATGTTTGGTGTCATCTTGTTAACATTTCTCTAGATGTAAGCTTCCATTGATGTACCCATGATTGACATATTCTTATTAATATTAGTTGTTTTATCTTTGAGATTGTTTTACTTATGGTTGTTGACATTGTCATTTACAGGGTGCTAGGAAGGCCCAACTTTGGACGTGGAGGTGGCGGCTTCGGAGGCCGTGCTCCACCAAACTCAAGTTTCTCTTAGAATATTATGGTGGTAGTAGTTTTTGTTGGTTGAAGGCAACAACAGGCAACAGGTATGGTTATTGCCAACCTTATTCTTATAATTTCATTTTGGTTTGTTTAGACACAATAACTTAGTTGAATTGTGAAATAATTAATAAATGTTTCAAACCGATCAACCCGTCAACCCAACCCAACCCGCACGGTTTGGATTGGGTTAGGTTGCACTTTTGATTAGGTTGGGTTGGGTTGAGAATTTTCAAACCGCAACGATTGGGTTGGGTTGTTAAAGTGCCTTCAACCCGGCCAACCCAACCCGTGAGCACCCCTAGCTAACATTACCAATAACTTTTACCATGATTTTAAATTAAACTCGAAATTATTAAACCAACTTTTTAGCCTTTGATTATTTATTTAACTCTTTAATTAATTTGTATTAAAAATTAAATTAATTAATATATAATAGATAGATACAATCGATCGTCATGGTATACGCATGCAACTAAGATTCTCCACCATCATAGTTTTTTTAATTAATTATTGTAGGTTTTCTTGATTTCTGAATCCATGCTTTTTGTCAGAAATAAATTTATTAAATAAGTAAATAACTATTTAAATGATATTTAAAATTTAAAGAAAAAATTGATTACCGTTCTGTCTTGTATTTGAGCAAAGTCACTTAATCCCTATATCATCTGAGTTACATGCCAAAGACGTAAAACATATAGTTTATTTAAACATCACTTTATAATTAAAACTAGTTACTAACATACTATTAAAAGTTGTTTAACCGACTTTATCTATCTTCTTACTATGTTGATCTAATATATATTTTTACCAAAGACCTATTTTGGATTAAAAGTAGTTGAGGACTAGGGGCTTATTATAGTAAGTCATGTTTTTTCCGTACACGTTATAAGGTCTTTTCACTTTTTGATTCATCATATGGTTTGAATGCATTTGTGGTTGGACTTCTTTGTGTGACCTATTGAGTTCATTAATGACTTCAGTTATTATTACAATTGGAAAATTGTACAAGAAGTACACAGTTTCAATCAAATAAAACATACAATGATCAAGAGAACAAAACCCAACCAAAACACAATTAATGACTTGTGGTTTATAATTTGCTTACGATGGATATAAGTTGTATTTATCTAGTCTATACATTTTTACGTGTCCGAGGGGAGTAAAATAATTACTTTATAGGCGTTAGTTTGGATTGTTATATCTTGATATGTAATCAGAGGCGGACGTAGGTTGCAATTACTGGGGGATGGCCCCCCATTAAATGGGAAAAAAGATGAATTTCTAAGGTAAAAATATGTTTTTTTTAACTTTATATCTTTAGTCCCCCAGTAATTTTTGTCTGGGACTCCATCAACCCAAAAAAATGCATCGAAACCAACCAAAAAACAAAAAACATTCTCGAAATCAACTAAAAAAATCGAAAAACTTCCTCAAAATCGACAAAAAGGCTTAAAATCCGCTTGAAATCAACCAAAAAACTTTAAAAATCTCTCGGAACGGTGGATTTAAGCTAATATGCACAGGAAAACTTTACGGACATTTAATCTACTTTAAAAGGTGCCCCCACCAGAAAAAAATCTTGGATCCGCCATGCCATTGTATGTAACGAGGTGGGATTAATGCCCGCGCGTTGCTGCGGATGGAAAGAAATATTAAGACCATAAATTTGAGCATCACCAATTATGAGAACAAAACATTTTGTGTCTGTTAGCAGCATCACTATAATTTACAAAATGCCCTATGAGGATGATGTGTGTGTATGATAGGAAGCGAAAATAAATTGGCAAATGGTACATTACATCATTAAACTTAAAAAAAGTTACATTGTTATTAAACCTAAATTAAATTATAATAAAAATATGAATTAAACAAATTTTACATAGGTTTTGGGTTGGAGAAGACACAGTCATTGAGATGCGATGCATGTTAAGGGATCTTTATTTTATGCTTATATAATAAAAATAATTTTTATAATATAACTTTTATTTATTTAAATTAGAAAATGAAAAAGTTATAAATGATCGAAATGTCATTTACTTAACGGTCAGGAGCTAACAACTTTTAGTTTCGAGGACCAAAACGTTACGCAAATGCAAAATCGAAAGTCTATTTTGGAATCAACAAATTATGGGGACTAAATCCAAGAGGAAAATAAAACTATAGGGACCAAATCTGTAACTCTACAAACATAGAAAAAAAAATTAAAGCTCAAGAACCAAATCTGTAATTGACTAAAAACCTGAAGGACCAAATACGTAAATTACTGTTCATGAACAGTGAAATTTCTTCCTGATAAATGTTATTTCTTATAATAGATTTTTAAAACCGGAAAGTTTGTTATGATATTAGAGCATCCACAATGGAGGATTTTGCTGAGGTTTCTATTGGTTTTTTTTTTATAAAAAGCTTCATTGTCGGACAAATATTCTTGTCCAGTCACAAATTCTTATAAGAATTCACGTGCTTGAAAAAGTACATGAGTTCTTATCTAAATTCCTTTTATTATTATTATTTTTATTTCTTAACCATTTTATTTTGTTTTAATAAATTTATAAAACATATAAGTTAAAATTTATACAAAAAATATACATTAATTGTTATAATATATATTTATTAATTTTGTTTTGTTTTTTGTTTTTTGTTTCTTGATAATTTTTATACAAGTTTTTGTATTTTGTTTTAATAAGTAACTTTTAATTATCTCGTTATATTATTATGTTTAGATTATTTTTCAAATACTTATATATATATATATATATATATATATATATAAAATTAAAGGACTATCATGATTGTCGTATAAGGAAGAGCTAAGAGATATTGTGCATGTATGATGTATGTATAATTTTGTATAAATGATTGTTGAAGATGAAAGTGACATGTTGATCAATTGGATGGATGAAGAGGTATATAATTCAATACAAATATTTCAAGGTTCCATTCATTAATTCCAAGAAGATCTTCAAAGAATGTAAGAGATACGTTCAAATGAACTTCATCATCAACTCCACTCTAATTTGATTGAACATATTTGGTCGAATCGAGATTACGAGCGATCTATATTATTATTTATTATTTAGTGTTACTTTCTATTAAGATTAATAGTTGTGTAATGTTGTAATTTTTTAATTGTGGTATAAAATTATATTTATGTTTTAATTGTTTTCGAATATGTTAACAAATTAATTATTTAAATTAACAAAATAAAATTAATATAATAAGTGAAAATTAATAAATTATATATGATTTTTTAATAATTTTATAAATTATATAATGTGTGCATATATATATATAGTGTATATAGACTAAATTTATATAAATAATCTACAAATAGAGGTACATTTTATAAATGAAAAAAAAATGGAATGTGTTCCTTAAAAAAATAGAGGGAAAGTGAGGTTTTATATGAACCTTAATTGAAGTTTTATTAAGATTATTATTTTGTTGATATTTTAATGATGTAACAGGAAAACAAATGAAAAATAAGATTTTTGAAAGTTCCACCAATATGGCAATATGGATGCTTTAGAACATCATGGTTTAGTTTTGGGACACAAAATCAAACCATATGATCTATTTCTGGAAACTGAATTTGATAAACTCGTTAGAATTTGATTTAGTTGCACAAATTGATAATCCTTTGCGATATGCAATTTAAAAAAAATATTTTTTCTACTTATATCATTTATTTATATAGTGATCTCAAATTAAACCAAACAGAACTTTGTTTGGTTCACATAATATGGTTGTGTTGCATACTTGATTAATGCCTCTTATCATGAATTAAGTATGAAATGTGTAATTTAGACATAAAAAAGACATTTTATATTGGTGGGATACGATGACATAAGGTTAAAGAAGAAAATCGATTATGAACATTCAAGGATACCAACCGTTATTTGTGCACCCACTTTAGGGGTGTTTAGTTCATGACATTAATCTAAAGTTGACATTATATAGTACAAAATTAGAGATCAAAGTCTATCTATTAGTCCTTTTTAGCCTATGTACATTGAGGTTCGATAGATTGATTTCCATGACTACCTTCTCGAACGACCTTGATTCATTTCATTTGTTTAAGAGGGTATATGTTGAAATGACTACGTGAAATTGTGGTTAGGGACCGAATCACATCGACTTTCCAGACCATTATACATTTTTAGCCTTCAATCAATCGTCTTGGTTGAGGGTGAGATCGAACGAGGAGGAGAAGCGTCCCTGCTTTGGCCATTAGGGTCGAGAAGGGAAGAACGTTTTAGACATGATTGATTTGGGATTTTAATTTCAAGAAGGGTCTTGAGGCAGTTTGGGTCTGACTCAAACCCCCTAAAGAGATCAATGTATTTTTATTTTTTTGTATATAATTGTTCTTGTTTCCTTAGACATATTATTAAGTTTTTAATGTTATGCAGTTAAGACCCTAGAAATTTAAGAAATTCCAATATTGCTTGAATTCGAATTTTCAGGAATTGCACATAATATCTAAAATGTACAAGATTGTTAAAAGGTCATGCGATAGGGGCTGTTTCGCTCAGGCTAGAAAATGAAAATGAAATTTCATTCCTCCCAATTTAACCTGAAATGAAAATTTGGGATTCTGGAATAATGATCCCATTGATTACTCCTTAACACCTAATCAAACACCCCCTTAGTATTGATATTAGTGCCAAATTAATTATTTAATGATAAGAAATTTTCAAAAATATATTTGAAACGATATATTATGAATTCAATCATAACTGTTAGAATTTGGTTTTAAATAAAGAGTGTATCAAAATATGTTAGACATAATAATTTGATATTTAGGTCAACGTTTAAAGACACATTATGTCAAAAATTGAGTTCAAAGATTCATAAGTTGTTATTTGGACATATAAGAATCCAATCGATCGAATTGGATCACATTTTTCTTATTGTTAGTATGAACAGTAACATAAATAATAAGAGGATAAAGAAAACGTTTCTGCAAAAAATAGACAGCTAAGTGCTAACCACCAACACTCCTACACAAACCAAAACAAGAGCCCATAACACAAATTGGGCAAGAGCCAAAACAAGAAACTAAAAAATCACAACAAACACGATGAGTACCCAAAAGAAAAACCAACCAACCTCACCCAACAAATTCAACACAGCAAAACCCGAAGTAGCGCACGCCTAACCATCTATCTAATGTCCACCACACAATTCCATCCACGATATCTTGAGCTCTTTTGCCCGCTTAGAGAGTCATTGAAAGTCTAAAACTATAAAAGTTGGACCTCATAAAGACGGTCAATTTGGAGATTTAACCCACTAGGAAAAAAACCCGTTTAATGCGATGACTCCAAATAGAGTAAATAGTAATCCAAACAACCGCCTTCACTTTTATATTTATAATTAGCAGGTTATTCAAGACTCGGAAAAAAGATTGTTTTGGCTTTACAAACTAAAATTTAAAATTGTAGACCATATGTGAGTTTTACATGTTGATTTTACAGATCACATGCAATAAAAGGTACGTGTTGCTATTATGAATTGCTTATGACTTGTTAGACGTTTATACAAAAGATTTTAAACATGTGAATGTATGTTTATTTGAAAAATGCATACACATGATTTATTGGTATTTGTTGTTGCATTTATCTACACAAGTGGAATAGGTGATCTTCGATTAGTGGGTTCACCGAGTATATCACAAATGTGTGTAGTCTATGAGATTAGATATGTTTGTGAATTTATGCATATTGTTGTGAATAATTCTGTGTCTTGAAATTTTGAATTGTTTTTAAATTTAATGATATCAATGTTGTATGAAAATATTGTAAACTCATTAGGTAGCTTATCAAAGTATTTTAATATTACCTTATCAAGTACATTGTCAAGTTGGAGGAAGTGACTGATTGTCGCTTGTGTTTATGGAGTTCTTTGAGTTTTGCTTTAATGGTGTGTGAATGCAAGATGAAAGGAAGTTATCAGTTCGTTTTCATTTTAATTTTTTGACAGATTTAAAAACTAGGAGTGTTAATGGTCCCGTTTGGACGGTTTAACCTCCCAAACCAAGCCATAATGACGGTTTGTGAAAATTTTCAAACCGAGCGATTTGGCAGCAGTAAGTGACTAAACTGGTCAAACCAGGCCACAAAAAGATGGTCTGATATGACCGGTTTAGACGGTTTAGGCCTATTTTAGACTTTAAACCAAAAAAAAAACACAACATTTATCTCAAAAATGAATTTCCTACAAATATCACATTATTTAAAAAAACTATATTGAATTATTTAAAAAAAATCTATCTCCAAGATTAATAAAAAAAATATTGAGTAAGTTGGAAAAAATTGAACAAGTTCACCGACAGACAAAATATTGAACAAGTCGAAGATATACTTGAAATTTTAATTTTGATTTTTGACGAATTACCGAGTTCGCTGATTTTAAGGAACTTAGATAGTTGAGAGGTGTAACAACCCAGAGTTTAAACCAAAACGCAACATAGCATAAATCCGATACGAAAGGTTTACAATAGTAAAAGCAGGAATTTAACAACGGAAGTCTTGTCTACAACCAATAGTTTCTAATTTAAACGGTAAATAAAACTAAGCTAAGCCTTCACTTGAGTCCGCTAACAGCTCTACACCTTCTCTTTTCCTTTTCCGGAAGCACCGCAAGCGTTTCTTCCTGAAAAGGGGTTTTTATGATTGAAAAACGAGGGTTAGACCGTAAGGTCTAGTGAATTTCTGACAAAACATACAAAATTAAACAATTCTAATAACATTTCATTACAAGGTTCAATGTTATATCACCAATGCCGATATCACGGAAACCGTTAGTAACACCTTTACCTCAACCACAACCACGATCGGGGCCCAAGCCGACTCCCCTCGGGGCCCAAGTAGATTCCCCGTTTCCACATGTGCAAAAAACGAATTTCACACACATGTGGTTTTATCAGATTCCAAGGAATTCATAATTTTCACCATTCTCAAACCAACAGTACAATCATTTCCAATTATATACAGCTCCCAATAAATTACGTTTCAGCATGAAAATAACAGTTGACATCGCAAATAAAATCATGAAATAACGAACAAAAAGTAACGTGCTTTCATTCAACCCATTTTTAGTAACCAAAATAAGTTAAAGTTTTAAAGAAGATTAAGGGTGTCAGAAACTCACCTACTCGAAGATTTGCACACTTAGCTAAAAAGAATGTTCCCCTACAATTAATTGGAAAAAGGAGAACGAATGATTAACTACTTGAATCGACAAGGAAAGGAGATCACAGACAACTGACTCAGAACCCCCGACTCCCTAAAATCATCTGTCAATTCCCCCCCCCCCTCGGGCCCCGGCTCGACCGGACCTTCCCTTTCACACCGGGGGTCCCCCGGTCCCCGGCGCCGCCCGGGTCCCCCCGGTCTCCGGTATCGCCCAGGTCTCCCCCGGGTTCGCCCGGCTCCCGGTACCAACCGGTCAATCGCGAACCAGATCCCAATCGACGAAGTAACTAATCGCAAACCAAATCTCAATTTAATTACATTCATCTTAAGACTAACTAATGAGGAAATTAAGGCTAAACAACAATATTCACAACCTAAAACTACTTGCACTAGTCTGATTCAATCCCAACATCAAAACAAATGAAACCGTAAGGATTTAAACCTCAAACATCCACAAACAACCCAAAACCAAATAGGAAATGAAGAAAACAATTGACAAGAACTCTTAGAGAAGGAGACTAACCTTTTTGATTGATTTCTTCAAGAACTCCCTTGTTCCCCTCACCAAGAACTCTAGCCGCCTCTTCAAACGTCGCTTCCAAATCCAAAAATGAAAAGAAATTAGGGATTTGCCCTTTTAGGTAACTGACTCCAAAAATTGCCCTCTAGCCCCTCAAGTTACTCTTTTTCACAATAAAACCCCAAAGTTGACATCAATTAGGACATTACACACTTGGTCCTTACAAGAGGTGTAACACCCTGAATTCTGGAAAGAGCGACTAAACAAAAACTTTCAACATTACCAAAAGGGGATAATAAAATCTCTTACTACAATCCATAACTGGAATACATTTCTAGGTTAACCCATCAACAAGTAAATAAAGTCTTACATAAAGACTAACTAAAGTCGAGTGTTACTAAAACCCAATAACAATCGCTATCTCCAAATATAAATGCGGAAGACTTCATCGAGCTAAACACCTATTCGAGCACACAACTAGCACTCAGCGCTTCTCAGTGTCGTTAGAACTAATCCCGGAATCGAACCTGATGCACATGCCGACAAATAAAAATGTTAGACTAACGCCTAGTGAGTTCAAGAGTTTATATCATGATTATAAAGGAAAACGTAAAATGGAAATATTGAAACTTATAATCATGACCCTTTCAAATAGTTTACTTTAAAATAATGGAAAGCCTCATTCACCAATAATTTGCATTTTTAGATGGTCGCCTCAGCGCCAAAACATCATTTCATGAAATAATGCAATCCAACACTTAATTAAAACGAGAATAATGGTAATGCTCGAATAATGAAATTTGAGTAAGCTTTATAAAACAAACGACCAAAATATGAGTAAACTCAAGTTTCTAAGATTATAGCATAAGAGAGGGATATCTCGACTCAAAACGTGGATGTAAATTGGCTCCTAATTTATGATAATGTAAATGATACTTCATATCCCAAAACATCCCAAAACACGGATAGGTATTAATACTCGACCCACAAAACATGGAATAAATTCCGGTATGAACAATGTCATCGAAAACAAATAATAAACGACTTAACCCAAAATAACACCTTTCGGTGACGGGGGAAACTCGATTCCGCATAATGTGACGTGCACAGAGTAAGCCACACATTACGTTAAAGTGGTATAAGTATCGGGCTCAACATCTTTCAGAATACCTCCATAGATACTAGCACGGAGGACTTACACCATACCAAAGAAGCCAACCGCGCCTCAATGGGGAAAACCAAACGTTCCCCCATCGGACAAAGCAATAAATGTATCGAGCTCAACATCTTTCAACATACACCCATTGATAAGAGCACGAAGGACTTATAACCCAACTTGATGCCGAACGTGTCTCGATGTGGAAAACTAGTCGTCCCAACACCGGATAAAATACAAAAGCGCTCATGGATCCATAGCAGACAGGGCTGAAACATTACATGACTCAAAACGAATGAACTAACGCATTCAAAACATTTAATTCCGAAATAAGATGCAATAAATGCAAATCATAACCAAACGCTCTATAATGAGCTATCAAAACCGGACAAGTGTACCCAAGACCCAACAAAATCCAAGCCGAGACATAGGCTCAACAAATCCAAAGACCCAACGTTGAAAATCATAAAATGAAATCAAACGTAAACGACCCGAAATAATGCAACCCATGTTTCAAAACATACAAATAACTCCAACATAATTTAGATCGGGACAAAACATTTTCCAAAATGGGTTTATACCTTTTATTCTTTCAAACCATCCCATGACACTCAATAGAACGCATTTATACTCAAAATTATACTCCATGAAATGAATCATTTAAATATCCAAAATATATGATTTATTTATCAAAATGCCCAAATCCTAAATGTGGGTGTTTTATAAGTTCATAAAACTGAATACTTCCAACTAACCAAAACTTATCAGATGATTATCAGTTAACAATTTTCATACAAAACATGCAAACACTTTAAAATAGACATTTTGGCATGTACACCGTTTTTACAAATCAACTTGAACTCACCTTGCTAGATTTAGGCTAAATCTAGATTTTCCCCCAATTAGAGCTCCTTTGAAGAACACTTGGATTCTCAAGTCAAAACTTCCAAATACCTAAATCCATACATATTCAACCATAAATAAACATAATCAACCACAAAGAATCGTTTCCCAAACCATATACATGAATACCTCAACTAATACCGAAACCCTAACTTCCATAACCGAAGAGAATAGAAGATTACCTTAACCCAAGCTTGAATCCACCAACCAAAAAACTTCTAGTTCACCAAAATGGTTACAAACCTCCAATCTATGAAAAGAAGCACAAAGGGTGGATGAAACCCTAGAAAACTTGGTGAAGAAGATAAAGAGGGAAGGATGAGGAGCTTACCACCACAAAATACTCTTGTATACTCCAATAAACTTCCAATCTCTTGCTAGATCCTTGAAGAGCTCTCAAAAACAAAACCGTAGCAATTTGAATCACCCAAATCGGAGTTGGGATGAAGGAGATATGAAGGAATGAAGTTTGGTGGTTGAAAATCGGTTCTAAGCTCGTCCAGGGGGTTTCGCGACTTACACCATAAGTCGCGAAAATCGGTTTTAAGGTCGCGGCATAAGTCGCTCGCTTCCCCTGGTTTTCTTCTCGATACTGTTTTGGCCATAATTTATTCGTTATAGCTCCGATTTTGCTCCGGAAAGAACCGTTGGACTCGTAATTGAATCATTCATCCATCTAGACTATAAAATCCAGGATTCAAGTCCAAAATATTTTATCTTATTTTTCCCTAATATATCAGTTTCGGTATTAACTCGAAATGATATCTTTCGAAAATCGGGGTGTTACAAGAGGTGACAACTAAAAACTTAGGGGGAGTTTCATTCACAGAATGAAATTTGATGAAATTGGAATCCATCGAAGGGATTTGACTTTGAAGGAATTAGAATGAAATTTGATCACATGTTTGATTGATAGGAATTCAATTCATTCACTTTAAGCAAAGAATGATGAATCTTTAGATTGTGGAGTTCGATGGAATTTGAAGGATTCCATCGCTTTCATTCCGTGAATCAAACATGAGTTTGACATTTGGTCATTCCAATTACTTCAAATTTCATAAACCAACGTCGAACTTTTTTAAGTGACATAAAAGTTGAATTTATAACATGAAAATTAAATATAATTAATATTATGTTAGACATCGTTTGTGAGAGGAACCAAAAGTGAAAAGCTATACAATAACAATACAAAAATCATAGTAACCAAAAGTGAAACGATATACAATACAAAAACCATTGAAAACAAATGCGGTGAACGTGGATCGAACACGTGACCTTCAGATCTTCAGTCTGACGCTCTCCCAACTGAGCTATCCCCGCTTTATGGTTTCCTTATCAACCGAGTCTTCTTATTCTAATCTTCCGGGATCTGGTATATGATCTTGTCAATTTCGATCTCCCTGCCACCAACAGAAAACACAGTTCCTTTCCTCACTTTACGTTGTTCTTCCCCGGCCGTCGGCAACCGCCATGGAAGCTGAAAAACCGACCACGACTATTTGCACAGTCGTCGCCATCGATCACACGTCCTTATATTACACAGTGTGTTCCTTCTGCGAAAGAACTCTTCCGGAAACGAATACCACGGCGCCGCTAACTCAATGCAATCACTGCACATTCACTAGAAATACTAGCGCTGTTCCTCACTCTGGTTCTGTTTCTAAACGCCTGTTTCGTGTCCTCATGTCGATTGCGACGGAGACGAAGGTGTTTGTGGTGGTGCTGTTTGATCGGGCATCTAGGGTTCTCTTTGGTTGTTCTGCTCAAGATTTCATTGATTTCGCCAAGCATCAACCCTTTTCTGGTTAGTATTATTTTAAAAGAGAAACCTAAATTACACATTTGAAAATTTGTCACACCTGTTATTTGTTTCTTTCATCATTTTCATTTGTTCTTTGAATCTTCATATAAATCTGTTGGTGAGTGCTTCAAGAAGTCAAATAATATCTTTACCGTAAGTTGTTTTTGATCTATGTTCTTGGCATATATTTGATGAATATACTACTGAAATTCATGAGATTTAGTAAGTAATAACATATCTAGTAATGATCATGGATGTACATGCAAATAGCTAACATATTGGAAATATATATTTCTTTTTGGCAGCTGAGACTGCAAGTAAGATCCTGGAGGGAGAGATGTTGAGGGTTACACTTTCGAAACCGAAGAATGGCAATGCACAACATCAGAGAGTTGTATCGGTTGTTCCCTTGAAATCTGGCTTTCGACCTGTAATGGATACATTGAAGGAACTATATGGAGTAAGAGCTGATTGTTAACCGCCCTGTGCTCTTCATACTTGTACCTTTCTAGTTTGATTGTTTACTGTTATTCCCTAACGCTGCCATGGACTATGGTTAATTCCTTGTATAGTTTGAAGGAAATTTGTAATTTTCTTACGTTTGTCAGTCTGTTCTGTTTTGTTGGTAATCTACTATTCTTTCACAAATTTACCTCCTAAAAGATCTATCTGGATCGTACTTGGTCCTGAATTCTTTCTGATATTAAAATGTTGTATATGGAGGAATAATAACATGGGAGGCGATAGGTTTATTGGATATGGGATCACACCAAAGGGTCATTGGCCTAACAGTATCCAGGTTACTAGTAGGTCAAGGGTTCAAACCTCATAAGGTGATGAAGGTGTGTGAGTATTTGCCGTATATATTATATATACTTCAAATAGATATGGGATCACACTTTTGGATGGAATTGTTGCAGCCTTGAGCCTCTGTCATTGACTTGTGGAAGATTATAAAAAAAATCACCATTTCAATCAAGAACTTTCTTGCATCTTTGTCATGTACTTATGGAAAAGCTGAAAAAGGATGTTAAGGGCTTATTTTTAGGGGAAGTGTGAGGGGAACCGTAAATGGTGTAGGTGTGTAAGTATTTGCCGAACAAGAAAAGAGAAGAAAACCAGAATTGTAATGCATGAACATGTAAGTCCTTCGTTTGAGCACATTGCGTAATTATCTTCCTTCTCTTTTCCAAATTCATTGTTGTGTAATTGTAAATAGAATCAACTACATTTGATTAGTGTGAGATTGATGTTGTTTGGTGACAGATGACAGAATGGATGAATGTTCTACGCAGGTCTCTTTTGAATGTTTATCAATCAAATTGGAGCTTTGAAACCTTCTTTTTCTGGTATGGTCAGTTCCCTTCTACCCACATCTTTAACATCTGCAGTGAAGCCTTTGGTTGATCCATGGGAACCATATGGCCAGCGTCATGCACCTGAATGAGACAAAAAGAGTCGATTTTATGAAACCAATAAAGCTCCTTAGATACATGCATACGTTAACACACACACACAGAGAAACCTTAAGGAAAGTGAGAGGGCAATGATTCTTTAGCAGTCCAGCTTCTTTCCCGTCTACTATAAATTGACCAAATGTAGATGCTTTGAAATCTGGTTGACCAGACCATTTCATGGCATTAACCCATCTAAAGTTCCCTGTATATTCAAAACTCGTATTCATTTCAAATAATGAAGAAAGAAATATCGATGAAATGTTCATTTAAAAGATGGTGAAAAAGTTGAGCATGAAAGATCTTACCAAGCCAGTTGCAAATAAAATCATATTCTCCAGCATATACAAGCATCTTAATACCCTCCTCCAGAAGTGCTGGAAGGCCAACTTCAAGGTTTCTCATGATGTCTTCCTCCATTGCTTGGTGCACCATAGGTCTGCATGACACAAACTCTATATCCCGCGGTACCACTAATGCTTTCTTCACTGATGGCATGCTCAAGAATTCTACCATTCCTGAGAAATCGTAGCAACTTTGCCTCCTCAAATCATAAACCTGCCATAAACCACAAGGTCGTCTGTCAATTGTTTCTTTGGTTGGTTAACTTTATATGTATTCCATTGCCAATTATGATTGTAGGATATCTCCGTGCTTACACATATATGGCTAATGGACACAATCTCTTGTTGAATTTGCTGACATATGTCCAGTGCATCAAGGCAGCTTGCTTTACCATTTGTCCCTTGAAGCAGAATGTATTCAAGTATGTAGCTTTGTCGAAAATATATCAAGGTTAAAGAAATAGATTAGAGAGAGCTTACCACATGCCTTCACCGCCTTTTCACACTCCGGCACTATCTGATTTATTCTGTTGTAATCTTGTCTGTTAATTAAATGATTTTGCAAAGCAAAATCAGTGTTCGCCTTGAACTGGATTCCTGGTTCAGTTAGTCCGTTGCCAATTGCAAATCCCTGTTCAATTAATCACAATTCCATGAGTAAAAACATCTAGCTCAACTGGCAATTAATGGTCAAGCCTTGGGGCTCCTCCCCATAGGTCGCTAGTTCGAGTCTTCCCAAGGCCAAATCAGTTCAGGGCCCACGGGTTTAGTCGAAGTGCACACAAACTGGCCCAAATACCCACGGTTATAAAAAAAATTCCATGAGTCAAACTGGAATGGTTAGAAGGTTGTATCATCAGTCATCACCTTCAAGTTTAAATGAACGCCATCTTTGTTCTTGTTCCCCTGGCTTATACGGGCAGCAAAAGCTGGAATGTAGTGCCCTCCATATGATTCTCCAGTTATGTAGAGGTCGTTTTTCACATAATCAGGGTGCACCTTAAAAAACTCCTGTCACTCGTTACAGGTTTCTACATTAGTTTTTTATGTTTGGGAGATCAGTTAAATCATTCCAATTCCCTTGGAATAAAAAGCACCTCACCTGCAAGAAGTCATAAAGGTCATCACTCACGCCCTTTTCATCATGTCGAATGTCTTTTTCACTACAACTATAACTGAAACCAGTTCCAGTAGGTTGGTCGATGTACATGATGTTGGAAACCTGCCATACCAGTCGGAATTTAATAGTTACTTGTTCATCCATTGGTTGTATGATACAATACGTAGGATTTAGTATAACAGACCTTATCCCAGCCATAGTCATTCCAGACAAGAGTTAAGTTATTGGTTAGGTGGAACGGACCATTTTCATAAAAAAGAGCCACCGCACTGCTACAACCTGGTCCTCCGGTCAACCATATAACCACAGGATCATCCTTCCTGTTTCTCGATTCAAAGAAGTAGTAGAACATCCTGCAAACCTAGTTAAAATATAGTTACTTTTTGATATTTTTAATATTCTAATCAAACTATGCTTTCTGCAGTTTCTTATTTCTACATAGTATGGTGATGAACAAAAAGATACCTTGCACCTACGGTGTGTTTGATTCGAACATATCCTGCAAGATGAGAAAGGTCATGGACTGAAGCACCTGAATGGCCAAGAACTGGGAGCCTTAACTGCTTTTCAACAATCCTGGAATCTGCAGTGCTGACAGAATCAGATATGTTTGCCTTAAAGATGTTAACATCAAGTTTTGGGTGCAAATTCAATTCCGTAATGAGATCATATCCGGTTCTTGTATGCAGTGAAGTTGAGGAAGGATCATGCAACTGGGATCTAACAGATGAGATGGGCTGGTGACTAACGAGGACAAGGAGAAAAAGGTAAATGAAAACTCTAGCCATTGTGGTTAAGTGTTATTTTGTTTTTCACTTCTGTCTGTTCTGTGAAGCGTGTATGAGTTTTAGGGACTTATGTAGGGTGTTTAAGATAGATTTCCACACGAAAACCCTCTTCCACATGATGATTTTGTCATCTACGTAAATCAGAGTAATGGCATTTTTGTTCACCTTCTACATGATAATTCATTGTTAACATTTATGGTATTACTACTTCTGTCAAGTTGTGATATTTTTAGGCTATATTTTGTCCCAAAATAAGATCTTGCTGTTTTACAAGCCAAACCTTCAATGGCAATACATAATCCAACAAAGCCAAAATGTAAGAAGTGGTCCACATTTTTGTTGTGTATCTCTCTGGATGAACAATTATTCATTGTTTAGACAAGAAAAATTGGCATAAAAATATGTTACCATTGAGTAGATCTATTGTGGAAATCTGTGATTTGTTCATCTCAAACAGCTTAAGTTTTTGCTTTGAATTCATGTTTTTTCTTTTATTAGGATGACTTGTACACATCTTTATATGTATATATCCCATACTAAACCTTGACAATTTTCAAATCAAACTGAAAGACATTTGAAATACTAAAACGATGAAATATATGCTCAATTAACAAGCAGCATTATTTATGTGAATGATTTCTTACTTCTTTCGTATAACACTGAATAAGAATTGCTGTCTGATTACATGTAAAGTTTTGACCTTTTTCTTTGTTTATGGTGAATATGCACACAAACTGCAAATGCATTCAACACATGGATCTTTGTAACAATGGGAGCTTTTTGTGGTTTTCTTTTTCTTCAGATCTTGCAAAACAATCAGAGAGGTGCAATCGCGCCCTTTTTAGGTGGAGTAAGTTTCCCTGTCGTCCATAGCTCCAACATCTGTAGTGAAGCCCTCGGTTGGTCCATAGGAACCATGTGTCCAGCATCATGAATCTTGATGAAAGTAAGAGGCCCATGATTCTTTAGAATCCCAGCTTCTTTCCCATCAACCAAAAATGAAACATTTGAAGCTGCAACGAAATCTCTCTGCCCAGACCATGGCATGGCATGAACCCATCTCGAATTACCTGCAAACCATTCATTTTTTTTCTTGATAAAGTGGCATAACTGCATAAAGTTTGAACTTTTAGCAGGCTGGAAGAAGTGGACTTACCAAGCCAGTTGCAAATAAGATCATATTCTCCAGCATATACAAGCAATTGAATATTCTGTTCCAGAAGTGCTGGAATCCCGACTTCAAGATTTCTCATCCAATCGTTGATCATTGCCTGGTACACTCTATCACTACATGAAACGAAATCTATATTATCTGGTACCCCTAATGCTGTTTTAACTGATGATTGATCTAGAAAATTTTCCAAGTTTGAGAAGTCATAGCACAAGGTCCCCACACATTTCTTCCTTATATCGTAGTACTGCAAATAGAAAAACAAATCATGACGGAATGATCAACTTTCTACATTTGTTGAGTTTTTCTGTAACAAGTTCTTACATTTATGTTGTCTGTAATAGAAAGTATATCCTCAAAAATTTGTTGGCAACTGTTGAGGGCCATTTGACACGTGAATGTACCCGTTGTGCCTGGAAAAAAGCACAATTGCATGCTTAGATTGTTCCAATGACAACCAAAATGAACAAAATTTAAGAGGAAAAAACTAGAAAGATTAAGGATTACCACATTGTTTGATTGCCTGTTCACAAGCTGGAACCTTTTGGTTTATTTGGTTATAATCTGATTTAGAAATTAAATTATTGGCCAGTGCGAAATCTGTGTAGGCTTGATACTGGATTGCAGGATCAGTTAGCCCATTTCCAATTCCGAATCCCTTCAAGTTTATATGAATCCCTTCTTTGTTCGTGTTTCCTTGGTTAATCCTAGCCGCAAAGGCTGGAATGTAGTGTCCTGCATATGATTCTCCCGTGATGTAGAAGTCGTTATTGACATAATCCGGATGTGCTTGGAAGAATGCCTGTCATTACAAGGTTAGATTCCCCTGAATGGATGAAGGAACGTAGTTGCCGATTCCAACATCATTATGGCTATGTTTGGCAAACTAGCCGAAATACTAGTTGTTAGCTGAAAAGCTAGTTGTTAGGTGATAACATAGCTGATAAACTAGTCACGTTTGGTAAAAACTAGCGGATAAGCTAGATCACAATGTAAAATGACTTAAAAGTTACTCATTCTAATGTACAAGGGGATTAATTGGAAAAAATGCAAAAAAAGCTCATGGAACTTGTTGAAAAACTATCTGAAGTAGCTTTTCAAAAAGTTGGCTTATAAGCTAGTTTACGGTTTACCAAACGGGGTTTTCTCAAGCTCAAAAAATAAGCTAGCTTATGATTGCCAAACATGTTCTATATGAGTAAACAAACCTGTAAGAAGTTGTAGAGGTCATTGCTAACACCAGTTTCATCGCTGCGAATGTCTTGATCACTAGAACTATAACTAAAACCAGTTCCAGTAGGTTGGTCAACAAATATGATGTTAGAAACCTGTGGTCAAACAAATTCCACTGCATGAATTGATGGGTGGTACAGTACAATACTTGAAAGCATTAGGAGCTTAGTCCATAAACAGAAAGCTACCTTATCCCAGCCATAATCATTCCAGACAAGAGACAAGTTGTTGGTGATCTTAAAAGGACCATTCTCATAAAAAAGAGCCAATTCACTACTGCACCCTGGTCCTCCTGTTAGCCATATGACCACAGGGTCTGCTTTAGCTTTTCTTGATTCAAAGAAAAAGTAGAACATCCTGCACACATTATCTTTAGCTGTATCAGGTAAAAACCCAATTCAATTTAGCAACATAGTCTTTCTTTATATGGTTTACAAATAGGTTATTCATTTACTGTTTTTGATTTTATGTGAGAAATTTTGATCTCCAAAAACATAGGGGAAAGATGCATAAAACTGTGGTATAAGTACATTGAGACAGTAGTGCCCTTGTTTGGGAATCATTAGAATGTGTCTTTTGGACCCTACTCACATGTCCTCTATAAAGATTCCACAATGTAAAGCCTACCATAGAATAACAAGACTGGTCAATTCTCCACCAAACATACCTCAAAGTATCCACTTTTACCTAATCATAAAGATCTTTTCCAAGGGTTGGTTACTTTCCCAATTAAATAACCAAAAACCCATGAAGAAAGAATTCTTTTCATGAATAATTGATGGGTTATTAAGTTAAAATGTCATCTTTTTTTACATTAAACTGAATGCAAAAAAGAAAAAAAAGTCAACATACCTTGCATCTATGGTATGTTGGAGATGAAAATATCCAGCCCGTTGAGCCAGGTCTTGCACGGTTGCACCAGATTCGCCAAGAACCTGGAACGACAACCGTTTCTCAACAACCCCGGATTCAAAAACTTTGAATTCATCATCAGAAGAATTGGTGAATGGCTTAAAGATGTTGACTTCAAGATTTGGGTGCAAATTGAGGTCTTTGATTAGCTGGTGGCCGGTTTTTCTTAGAGATGAAGAAAACTGTAATGTGGAGTGGGAAGAAGGATCGGTTGTTGCATATGATGCAAAAATGAAGAAGAGGAAAGAGAGGAAGAGAGAGAGGATTGAAGCCATTGTTTGTGTGTGAAGATGAAGGAAAGATGGGTTGGTTTTGGTTTTGTTAAGTGTGTGAGTAGTTTTATGGGGGGTATATATAGTGTTTGATTTGTGTTTGAAATGGGATTTTTATTTTTATTATTCATCTCTCTTTCGTGCGTGAATCTTGTCATTTGCTCCCTTCTTCTCTCACGATCTTACAAAATTGTATTTTGTACTCATTCCACTCTTTTCTTTAATTTCTTGCAAGAAATATAAATTAGGATTTTTGACTTTTATGTTAAGATTTTAATAAAATGGTCTGTAAACATCTAATCTGGTAGTATTTAAATTTATCATATATTTGATAATATGTTAAGAGGTTATTGATTTCAAATCTCTCTCTCTCTCTCTCTTTTTAAAGAAGGTATTGATAACGTTTATTTTTGTTCATCGTTCATATTTTTTATTTTATGAGGTTTATTTGTAGTAGATGATTCGATAGTCTTTTTACTGGAATCAATTTATTTGACGATCATATTGATGATGTTATCTTGGTCTAATTAAATGTTATCCCACAAATTGTCAAATACTTGATATATATTTATTAAAAAATTGGAAAATTTTGTAAATCACAATCAATCTGACAAATATATTATAATGATCATTACTAATGACTTATTGCTAAATTTGGATTGTAGTCATGCTAAAATAAAAAATTTCACATTTCTTTCACTACAATAATATTAGTAGGTTTATAGAAGAATATCTAAAATATCCAAGCGTTATAATAGAATATTTTATAGAACTTAAGGGGGCGTTTGGTTCGCTGGATTCCGACGGAATATGATGGAATTGGAATGGTCAATTCTATTGACCAAATTCCATCATGTTGTTTGGTTACCAATTGAATGAAATTGAATTCCATGAAATCCTTTAATCATGGATTTGGTCATTCCTTCTTAAAATGGATGAAATTGAATTTCATTTCATCATATTTTCTCAAAATGACACAAATACCCTCCTAACCTCTCTCTCTCTCCTCTCTCTCTCTCTCCTCTCTCTCTCTCTCTCGTCTCTCTCCTCTCTCCCCTCTCTCTCCTCTCTCTCCCCCCTCTCTCCTCTCTCTCTCGGCATTTAAAAAAATAAAAATAAAAAATAAAAATAAAGGAAAGGGTATTTTTGTCATTTTTTAGAATTCCATTTCAATTCCTTTGCAAACCAAACAGACAGATTCCAATTTATTTGACTGATTACATTCCATTTCTGTCAACCAAACACTTGGTCAAATCTGATAACATTTCATTCCAATTTCTTCAAGATTCCAATTCCTTAAACAGATTTCATTCCTTCATAAATCATTTTGCGAACCAAACGCCCCCTAAGTTTATAGGGTCAAACAGAAAAGTGTCTTATCTAAAAGTGTTACAATAGGTTTATAGGACGCTTTTGAGCGTTTTAACAAATTTTTTAAAACAATTTTAAAAAAAATGTCGTATTAGTTATTTTATACAACACTATTTGAAAAAAATGTCTTATAAACATAAGTGTCCTATAAAAATATAGAACATTTCTTAAAAATGTCCTATAAAATAGCTAATAGTATACGAAATTTTGTTTTTAAACCGTCCTATAAAACTTGTTGAAACGTCCAAAAACGTTATATAAATATAGTGTAACACTTTTAGATCAGATGCTTTAGAGTTTGATCATATAAACGTAAGTCCTATAAATTATCCTATTAAGACGCATAGACATTTTAAGTGTCATATAAACTCGGTTTTATTATAATGCTTCAATTTTATAATAAGTTGTCATTGTTATAAAACGTTTACAATAAAATTTTACACATAAAAAATATATATATACGAGTAAAACTTAAAACGCTTATGTGATTTTGCCTGATATTCATGGATTGAAAATAATTTTACATTTTTGGAAATTATGTGTTTGCCTATTTGTTATGGTTTTTGCTAAATAAAAGACATTTCTTTAACAATATATATTGATTTTCAATCACTTACTTAATCTCATTATATGTATTAACGATTATTCATAGCATTCAAACAATGATAGAAAGGTTATGAAATAACTAGAAGCGTACTCGCGCAATGCAGCGAGATACATCACGATTTTAATGTTTCATTTTATTTTTTGTTTTTTTGTTGATTTACAGTACGCTTTTGGATAGTTTTAAGAAAATGATAATGTTTTTTTTATAATTTTTTTATAATTTAAGTTTAATAATATAACCTTTTTTTATATAAAAAAATTAGGTATTTTGTTAGAATTCAATAATTATCTTATATATTTTAATGACATCTAGAAAAAAATAACAATTACATATTTAATAATATAATTAAAACAAATTTATAGTAATATAATATATTAATTAATAGTGATATATGGAAAGATCTGCATAAAAGGAATGTCCTGCACATGCCAAATTGATGGGTGTTAGAAGTCTGCAGTAGTAATATGTATCTTGTGCTTTGATACTTGTAAATTAAGAGATTTTTAAAATTTTGCATAAAATTATGGTACCTTGTGCCTAATAATTTGTATTGAAGAGTTTTTTATCCGTGCTTTATAATATAGTATAGATGCATCTAGCATCGGGTTCTTATGTTAAAATAATACAAAATTGGTAACTTAGGGGTCGTTTACCCAAACACATTCGACACTATAACTTACTTTACCGGGTAAGTTTATAGTCCATCAAGATGGTATTGTATGCAACAATTCACCTGGAAGCACTTCCCGGGTAAAACTCTTCATCCTTATCATTGTTCTTACCAGGTATAATTTTTGGCCCTTGTCATGTTCATCCGTAAGGTAAATGGCACGGTAAGTGCTTACCAAGTTAGCGTTAGTAAACGGCCCCTTAGATTATAGTATTATCTTAATTGCTTCTTTTTTTTGACTTGATATCAATACAATTGCATTATACTCAACACCCTTCATAGTTGACTTAATATGAAACATGAACGGGTTGTTTGACAGTTGCTGAATGGTTTGGTGCAGAATGATTAAGTAGTCAGAATGATTAAGAGACCCTTATGATATAGTTCAAAGTGAAATAGGATTCTTTTGTAATTGTTTAGAATGAAATCAGGGCTCTTAATAGTTAAGGAGGTCCATAATACAAAATCATTCATTCAGAGGGTTTTGAAACTGCAGACTTTTTTTTGCCAAACAAGATTTTTCTCTTAGCGATTCAAAAGTTGTCTCTTAATAAAACCATTAAGAGGTAAACAAACAGCCCCTTAGTGGTTGTTTCTTTAATGTATTATTAAGTCTCTTTTTGACATTGTAAATATTAGGGTAGAGATATTTACATAGTGTAGATTTTCAAATATTTAATGATAAAGATAAACATAATAATGGAACAAGATATGCCCATTAACTATTGGCATGAGACTGACTGATAACAAATGATTAACTGTTGATTTGAAAATTAAAAACTCTATAATGACGTATTATCAAATTAAAGAAAGATAGATGGTGGTTGAAAACTCTCGTAGCTTGACACGAGTGACATGTATACTTTTTTGGTACAAAACTACACATGCTTTTAATGTAATATAACTTTGAAAAATGGGTATGTGACATGTATACCTCTTAATGATTCCATTAAGTGGCAACCTCTGAATCATTAAGAGTTAAATCTTGTTTGGCAAATAAAATATCTGCCTCTTAATGGTTCCAAAACCCTCTGAATTGATTTTGTATTCTGACCCTCCCTTAACCATTAAGAGTCCTGATTTCATTTTGAACAATTAAAAAACAACCGCATTTCATTTTGCACTATATCATAAGGGTTGTTTGACAGTTGCTGAATGGTTTGGTGCGAAATGATTAAGTGGAGAGAATGATTAAGAGCCTCTTATGATATAGTGCAAAATGAAATATGGTTGTTTGGTAATTGTTCATAATGAAATCAGGGCTCTGAATGGTTAAGGGAGACCCAAGATACAAAATCATTCAGAGAGTTTTGGAACCATTAAGAGACAGACTTTTCTTTTGCCAAGCAAAATTCACCTTTTAACGATTCAGAGGTTGCCTTCTAATGGAACCGTTAAGAGTTAAACAAACAACCCCTTATCCACGACGTTAACAGGCCGAAACAAGTCGAACCGTTGATCCTTTCTTGGACTAGATTTCTTTAGCCGGACCGCACAAAGATCAATCTAGTTTTTTAATCTTTTTTTTTCCAAATCTATTATTTTTCTTCTTCTTTTTTAAAACAAGGCCAAAAGCCCAAGACCAAACTGATCCGAGATTAAGTTCGCCACTATATTTATCCATTATATATAACTAGAACCGTATTCGTGCAATACAGCGAGATACATCACGATTTTAATGTTTATTTTTATTTTTTATTGATTTACAGTACGATTTTGGATGGTTTTTATTGAGTGATAATGTTTTTTTTATATATAAATTTGTTTAATTTAGGCTTAACAATATAATGTTTTTTATATAAAAAAAATTAAGTAGTTTGTTAAAATTCATTAATTATCTTATATATTTTAAATTTTTTATATTTAAATTGAGATGTTTATCCTGTTTTGATTATGTTTATCAGAATTCAAATTTCATAATTTTTAGGATTTGGGATTAGAGATAAGGATTTTGGGAGATAAGGATGAAATTTATTAATCAGGGTTAAAAACATTTAAAAGTAGTACATATTGCTTCATTAATTCTTTTTTAAAAGATTTTAAGTAGGTTAGCATTAAATAATAGTACATAATGCTTAATACATCACGATTTTAATGTTTATTTTTATTTTTTGTTTTTTTATTGATTTACAGTACGATTTTGGATGTTTTTATTGAGTGATAATGTTTTTTTATATATAAATTTGTTTAATTTAGGCTTAACAATATAATGTTTTTTATATAAAAAAAATTAAGTAGTTTGTTAAAATTCATTAATTATCTTATATATTTTAAATTTTTTATATTTAAATTGAGATATTTATCCTGTTTTGATTATGTTTATCAGAATTCAAATTTCATAATTTTTAGGATTTGGGATTAGAGATAAGGATTTTGGGAGATAAGGATGAAATTTATTAATCAGGGTTAAAAATATTTAAAAGTAGTACATATTGCTTCATTAATTCTTTTTTAAAAGATTTTAAGTAGATTAACATTAAATAATAGTACATAATGCTTAATACATCACGATTTTAATGTTTATTTTTATTTTTTGTTTTTTTATTGATTTACAGTACGATTTTGGATGGTTTTTATTGAGTGATAATGATTTTTTATATATAAATTTGTTTAATTTAGGCTTAACAATATAATGTTTTTTATATAAAAAAAATTAAGTAGTTTGTTAAAATTCATTAATTATCTTATATATTTTAAATTTTTTATATTTAAATTGAGATGTTTATCCTGTTTTGATTATGTTTATCAGAATTCAAATTTCATAATTTTAGGGTTTGGGGATTAGAGATAAGGATTTTGGGGAATACGGATGAAATATATTAATTAGGGTTAAAAGATTTACATGTAGTACATTAGACTTTAGTAGTTATTTTTAAGAGATTTTAAGTAGACATCTTTAAATGATAATACATAATACTTAGTGAGTTGTATAGATTATAGAATATTATTCTTTTATCAAGTAATACCGGTTTTAGTCCATAAATTATCTTTTAAGATATAATCGTATGATTTTGAAACAGATAGCATTGGAATCCATGTCGAAGACAAACACATGAGAATATAAATATAAAACATGTCATGTTCATATTCATTTTGTCGACATCCTAATCTGTTACATCAAAAATAAATAATTATTTGTTATTAAAATTTTTTGTTAACCATAAGTGTTTAGGTCAGCTTATGCCACCTCAGTTAATCCCAGAAGTCCTAAAAAACAATAAATAAAATCCTAATGAGCTTAATATATTTTATCAGATAGTTAGACTTGCCATGCATGCATGTGTGCATTATATTATGGTTCATTTCATTGGTTGTGTAATTAATGAGCATAATCTCAAGTCAATTTTCTTATTATTGGCATGTTTACTTTTAAAAAAGAAATATGGTAAGTAACATTTTCTTGTTCATCCAAAGTTTGTTATTTAAAGATGGCATCACCATCTTCAATATATTATGCTTGAATGAAATAATTTCCACATGTTTGTTAGTCGACCATAGGTAATACTTAAGTGTAAAATTTAAATTTAAAATCTTTCAAGTTATTTGGAACAACCTTTAACTATTTTAATCGTTGTTATTATTATTATTTTTTAAATTGAGAAAAAATTATTTAGTTAATTAAAATTGTAAAAATGATATAGTTATTACTCAACTTGGGGAGTTACACAAATTAATTCTTAATTCTTGAGTAATACTGAAATTCAAAACAAAATCTTAAAAGTATTGAACGTGGCAGCATTAGTTTTATACATGCATAATTATTACACATTTTTTTTAATCAAATGACATCTTTACCCTTGTTTAATTTCTCTCTCTCTTTATAACTCATATATTTGTGTATTAATTAAGGGTAAATGTGAAAATTTAGTTATCTACTTTTCGAAAATGGACACTTATTTTGGAACAAACATAAATAAAAATATGAACACTTATTTTGGGATGAAGGGAATATATTATTTCCTTTACTATTATTACCAGTCAGATGTATACTTGGGTTGTAAAATATAAAAAGCGTTTCGGTAAGCCTAATTAGTCCCAACAAATTCTTAGTTTTTGAGCAAATAATATTAACATTCACCTCGATAAGTTAACCACAATTTATCATCAATTTCAAACAATTTCTTGTAGCATTCATATAATTATTCTAAAATACATTGAATTTGTTGACACACATAGTGGTTTAGTAGTTCTTACAAAGTTAGCAAGAGCCACTTGTAGTGTTCTTACAACAATACCATTACAGATTTAGATCATCACAATCCATGATAATCCCACTTTCTCTATGTAAGTCGACAGTACACCACACATCACAATGTGCAATTAAAACCGTGTTCATGCTTTTCTTACACATACTTGGATATATCAAATCATTATTAATTATAACGTTTTTAATATTGTATAAACATAAATACAATTTGCATGCAATATATATAAATTTAGTACATGAAACTCATTTGAAGATCTCAATCGTAAAAGCTTTTTGTTTTGCCTGATTAAGAACCACCCCCTACATGTTCAAAATAAACTGTTAAAGGTATTACGTCTCAATAATGCTAAACATTAACCATAGCACGCTACTAAGCAATAATGGTTAGCTATCATATGTGTTTAATTGAAGCGAAAACGGACAAAACAGTAGGCTATACTCATTGTTATATCCAATTTAATTTGTTACCTACAATGGTTGTTGCCAAATCGACGAACTTACAACCATTATTAGAGGACATGAACTAGTCGTCAAAGTATAATTAATTTAAAGTTTAATTAAGCAATAATGTATTTCAATTTGTTTTTGTTATGTCCTTCAATATTTTATTTCTCGACTTCTATGAATTGGCAAAACAATCTTTTTTTTCTATTATGTCACACTTGGCCAGAAACTAAAAAAATATTTAGTTATTTATTAATTATTATGATTATAACTTTGTTAATGGATTATTAGAGGTTGTGTTTGTTGGGTGTGGACCATGAAATATGGGTTTATGTTTGTGTGTTAAGGCATTGGAGACGTATACGCAACATAGGATGAAAGATGAACATGAACCCAACTATCAATGGCTATTACTATTTGGGAAAAGTTGATGATACATACATTATACATATAGATGAGGTGGGACATTTAAGTTGATTTTAAGATAATTACATGTTATGATTTTATCACATCAATTTGAATATGATATTAAATCAATCTTAAATTGACCGTTGATGTTTAATTATATGTTATGATACCAAGAATTTTATTTTTCTTAGAGAGAGAGAGAGTGTGAACGAGGTTCACGAGAAAACCCCTCAAAAAACGAAAAACCGAAGAACAACTTAATAATCGTTTATTTGTACGGTATGCACATGTGTATACAAGTAATTGTAAATGTTTCCTGATTTCTACGCACGTGTGTATGTTATGTACTTGTGGCTTGTGCATACTGGAAAATTTTCTTACAAATTACTTGTATGCGTATGTGCATACCGTCAAATGAACGGTTACTAGGGTAGGGTTGGGTTTTGTCGAGAATGAAAGTTATCGTGAGAAGGGTAATAAGAGATATCCACCATTGAATACATATTAGGATGAGATGTACAGAGATGAGATGCATCGAGATGCATGAGATCAATTCTCGTATCAAACACAATTCATAGGGTGGTTTGAGATTAAAAGTGATCAAGAGTTCAGATTCCTTATTACCTTCTCACCTTAATTTTTCTTCTCACACGATCCTTCGTCTATTAGGGTATTTCCCAGTTTTTCGTTTTTTTATGATTTTCCCTGAACCTAATTACTCTCTCTCTGTCTCTCTCTCTGTGTGTATATATATATATATATATATATATATTTCTAAGTCTGTGTGCATGTTATGTAACATGTGGGAATTAAACTTATGGTGAGAAGGGCAAGAAGGGATCTCAATCCTTGTATGAATATTAGGATGAGATACACCGAAATGCATCGGATTAATTCTCGTCTCAAACGCGATTCATGGGATGAGTTTGAGATTAAAAGTGATCAAGGATTCAAATCCATTTTTAGCTTAATTCTCATCTTAACTCTTTTTCTCACACGATCATTTTTCTCATCATCTTATGAGTTAAGGTGTTTAAAAGAAAATTGTAAATTGATCTTGAATTGGTTTAGTAAAAAGTATAATTCCTTTTTTATTTTTGATATTAAATAAACGTTTTTTTACCTATGAAATTTGTATTTTAGATATTATACTCAAAGTAAATTTATTTTTGTAAAATATCAATTTGTATCTTGGTTTTCTATAATAAAAATATGCAGATTTATGATTTTTAGTTCAAAGTCTCTATATTTTAAAAATTAACAAAATAAAATTAAAAAATATGCTGATATAAAGATTGAGAGATATTTTAGTTAAAGTTTAAAATAGTGTGAGACATGATATGACAGTGAGGTTAAGTCTCAAGCCTTATAAGTCATGACAAGTTTACGACATTTTTTAAGGCGCGATTTATAGCAACAAATATGTATATCATATATATATATATATATATATATATATATATATATATATATATATATAATGTAAGGTCCCACATTGGTTGGGGATAGGGGTGTAAACGAGTCGAGCTTTTAACGAGCTACTCGAGCTCGAGCTCGTTTATCTCGAGCTCGAGCTTAATTGCTATCGAGCTTGAGCCGATATCGAACACAAAATAGAACTCGTTTAACTTGAAGAGCCGAGTTTTATAACACTAATGTTCGACTCGGCTCGTTCCAAAACTCGATTAAATTTTTCGAGCCGAGCCGAGCCAATCGAGCATACACTTTTTCGAGTCAAACATGCTCATATATATTGATCAATCATACAATAAAAATATAAAAATTATCGAGCTCAAGCCGATAAACGAATTAATCGATCGTGAGTTCGGTCCCATAAACGAGCATCGAGCTCGAGCTCGATAACTCAAAAAATAATCGAGCTCGAGTCGAACTCGAGCCCAATATTAATTTTTGAGCCCGACTCGATTAATCTACTGCTCGACTCGACTCGGCTCGTTTACACCCCTAGTTGGGGAGGTGAACAAATGTTGACTTATTAGAGACTTGATACTTTCTTTATCAGATGCGTTTTAAAACCGTGAGTCCAGGTGTGTGGACAAAGCGAACAGTATCTTGTACGGTTGGTCTGAGATGTTACATATAATTATAGAGAACAAATCTAATACAAATCATGGAAAGGTTTGTCATACAAACCAATCAATTAAGATATTTAGGGAAATGATAAAGATTTATTTATTATGATTTGAATACTTATATAAGATGATTAATTAAAGTTGATTAAGTATAATCAACACTTTATATTAGGAAACAATCGATATATTTATGAAACTATATATTCTTTAGCCCAAATGGATGGTACAATGGAGATTGGTTTATATGGTTTGTAATATTTCCATGGTTTGTATTTTATTGGAACTCTATAATTATCTATATTTATACTATTACATAAAAATTCTAAAACGGTTATTGTACAATCTTTTGTACAATAACATTTACCACTTTTACACTTACTTATTTAATTTACTTTATATCCCTTGTTTTTTCATTTTTCATTTTACATCATTATCATATTAACACAAATAATCGTATATAAAAAAAATGCAATGAAAAAATACGTTTCTTTTTTTACAAATTATATCATATAATCGTCTCGTCAATACTTTCAAAACGAGCCCAATATTTAATATTTTTTAATTTAACCGTACTATTAAATATCATGAATATATACGAATTAATTTGTTTTCTATCCATACGTTTTATTTTTTTCCACCGTTAGCACATTAAAAATACATAATCATAAAATATGTTTCATTCTTATTATAAATTATATCATTATAAGTTTTTCCGTCAATAATTGTAATATAAACTAATTATTGAATATCTTTATAGGTTTAGGGTTTTATAAATTGTGATTCTTAGGTCATGGTTGATTGTTGATGATATGTCTATAAAGAAGTAGCATTATTTGTTCGTTCTTTACTTACATTCTGTTGCATTGCATGGATATATGTCTAGTATATATATAAACACACATATGTTTCCTACAATCACTCAATTAATTAATAATATTCAACTATTTAAATTATGTGATAAGGGGGATAAAGAGGCGCTTGTTGGGATGGAATGGTTTGAAGGTATTTAGATTTCGTGGAATGATATGAAATTGGAGGGATTTGACATGTTTGGAGTGTTAGGTTTTTAGGATTTGTAATGGAATTGAATTTTATTCTATATAAAAAAACAATTAACAAATAATTATAATAAGAGTAAATTACATATCTGGTCTTTGTGGTTTATTGGTTTTAACACTCTGAGTCTCTAAAATGAAATATCTATGGATTGCATCCTCGTGGTTTGCATTTTATAACGTCTTGGATCCCTAAATCTAACACCGTTAAAAAAACTCTGCTAAAGCGGAGATAAAATGACAAAAATACCCATCATGTGTCATGCACATGGAGACTTTAACTGAGATAAATCAAACGGAGTTAGTTTTAGGGACCCAAGGAGTTATAAAATGCAAACCACGAGGAGAAATATGTAATTTGTTGTTACAAAATAATTAAATTATCTTATTATTAATTGATTATTGAAAAACAAACGTTTTTAACATATTTTAAAACACTAGAAGCGTACTCGCGCAATGCGGCGAAATACATCACGATTTTAATGTTTCATTTTATTTTTTTGTCGATTTACAATACGATTTTGGATGGTTTTGAGGAAGTGATAATGTTTTTTTTATATAAATTTGTTTAATTTAGGCTTAATAAGATAATATTTTTTATATAAAAAAATTAAGTATTTTGTTAGAATTCAATGATTATTTTATATATTTTAATAACATCTAGAAAAAAATAACCAATTACATATTTAATAATATAATTAAAACAAAATTATATTAATATAATATTATTAATTAATAGTGATACATGGAAAGATCTGCATAAAAGGAAGATCTTGCACATACCAAATTGGTGGGTGTTAGAAGCCTGCAGTAGTAATATGTATCTTATGCTTTGATACTTGTAAATTAAGAGATTTTTAAAATCTTGCATTAAATGATGGTACCTTGTGACTAATAATTTGTATTTAAGAGTTTTTTATCCGTACTTTATAATATAGTATAGATTATTATTTGCAAATTATTCGAAATCCTTTGAAATATATATCCACACGTGATTTTTTTTGGTAACCGTGGGTTTCCGGGCCAGCTTACACGCACCGACTAATCCCCGGACGACCACGAATGGCCTGGAGTCATCGCAGGTGAACCTCCATGACTACAAGAGCTTTGACAGCGCCTGGATTTGAACCCTGGGTAGATGAGATATTTCACTACATCCCCCAAAAGGTTTACCACACGTGATTTTAAAATTCTATGTTTGAGGGATTTCAAAAAATACTATGATTTCAAATCCGAGTAATCATGCAAACCAAACACGTGATTGGAATGGATTTGAATTCTAAATCCCCCCAAATTATTTCCATTTCTACAAACCAACCGGGACCTATGAAAAATCAAATACCACCTTACAAAAAATTGTGCATGCCACAGGTTTAACGTGGCATCGAAGACGAGTCTTGAGCAACGATGCGCCATAACGACTACTCACTACTATGACAAATCTTTTAGAACAATGGTTTTAGCCCACCTCTAATAATAATTTCAAATAGAAAAGAAAAACAAATTGAGGTATTTTTAGAAATGTGATTAGCCTAATCTCGATAACCTTTCTCATCTGTTATTAACTTATTGTATATATGAAACAAAAACTGCGGGTGTAATTTCGCTTAAGGTTATCAAATTTTGTTACAGACTATGTCAACTTTTTAAAGGAAAGTTTCATATCTGGAAATTGAATTTTGTAATTATGAAAATCTAAAAATCTAAAATAAAGTATGATATGTTTTGGCACGGATTTAGAATTTTTTTCAAGTGGTGGTACCATTTGACTATAAGAAATAAGAGATATTTTTTACAAAATTATCATTGGTGTGTTGGTTAGCTTGTCGTTTTTCATATGTGAGGTCATGTATTTAAGTATTTTAATCACAATTTTTTCTTCAGAAATATAATAAATCTGAAATTAAAAGAAAAAACTAAGAAAATGACACTAACAAGATTCGAGCTCGGGTCTAGGGTGGAAGAAAAGTCTGCAAACCAAATCTACTAAAAGAAATTTGTGTCCACATAATAGTTTCAAAATATATATGGTGACACACAACAAATTGATACGGTGACACTTTTTACGACCCTATAATTTTTCACACTATAACGGAGGAACGAAGTGGTGGCCCGTGCCACCATATGCACTACACTGTGTCCGTCTTTGTGTGGTCCATCCATCAAGATCCATACAATTAGTGATGGCCATCTCGGCCCGGCCCGACCAGTTAACCGAGCCCGAACCCCCTCAAAACCCGGCCCGGCCCGATGCCAAACCGGTTTGAAGCCCGGAATCATGGACCGGTTCATGTTTTTAGAGTTTTTGGCGGTCCGGATCGGCCCGAACCCGGTTCACGACCCGGTTTTTGGCCTAGCCCGGCCCGATTTGTACTTAAAAAAAAAAGAGACACTATGATACCGTTTATATACGTTTTTTTGTATTTTTTTACCCCCCAAACCCCTATATATACTTGTATTATAAGTTTGTAACTTAAAATTATATATAAAACGTATTTTTAAAGTGTATTTTAGTGATTTATTATAAATAAAATGTATTCTTAAAGTGTATTTTAGTGATCCATTATATAAAGACATTATTTAAAAAAAACGAGAAAATCATCGCCCCAATCACAGCCCGGTTTGGGCCCGGCCCGACCCAGGTTTTAAAATCACTGTTTGGGCCCGAAGCCCGTTTTGGCCCGGACCGGCCCGAGCCCGATTTTTGGCCATCACTACATACAATACTCAAAATAAAATGTAGAGATGGCCAAATGGGCCTTGTCTTACCTGGGTTCGGTGTAAGACCCGGACTAGGACTGTTAGGGACCGGTGGTCTTGGCCCGAAAACAACATTGAGCAAAACATAGGGACCGCCCTAGCCCGGCCTGGGACCGGTTTCACCTTCTAAAATTTTGAATTTTCTAGCCTTTTTTTTACTATTGGGAACGGTCATATGACTGTTTCTTTTAGTATTTTGTGTTTTTTTTGTCTCTTTTAACCCCTGTACACTATATATAAGTCATATGTTGTATTGGGGAGGATAGAAAACTAACAAACGCAAAAAACACTCATAATTTTAGCTATAATTTGTGATTTCGGCTCGTATTTGATTTTGGGTATTTCCCCTACTTGAGTTCTCTTTATCTCGTTTTTCTGTTAATACTTACTTAGAAAATGGCTTCTCGCCTCATGCTACCAGTACCGTTGATGATTCATCCAACGATCCCATTGCCCAAGTTATCGCCAAACACGAACGAAAGTCCGAAATTTGGAATTCATACAACATGGTGGTTCTTGCAAGAAGAAAAGGAAAACATAATACAAAATGTGTCAAGCTCTCCTTATCGCCGAAGGAAATTCAATCTTGAGACGTCATTTTTGGGCCCGATCCAGGACCGGGACCGGGCCTTGAACATGGACAACAGGCTGGTCATTTTTGGTTGGGACCGGGACCGACGGGACCGGTTACCGGTGGAAAACTACGGACCAGACTCTGCTCAGAAACGGTTTTTGGCCATATATACGAAGTGGGTCAAAATATAAAGTCTTCTTATTGCGCTATTTCATCATTTTTATATTTTATTTAAAAATATTCAGATTTTTTAGTGCACTAATTAAGAGAATAAAGAAACCGAGGATTAGAAGCAAACGAGGATTGACACATCAATGACTCGTGTTCAATCTATATATCTATGAGAAATAGGCACAACATATACTTTGATAGTGATCGTAAGCTTAGGGGTTGTTTGTTTTTTAAAAAAATCTCTTAATGGCTCCTAAGTCTGAATCATTCAGACATTTTTACACACAACCTCTTATTAATCATAACTAAAATAAGACTTCAGACTTTAGACCTCTTAAAAAATAAACGGCACCTTAGTGATTAATTGAATCCACAAATTAGTCATTTAGATACCAATAATGTGTTGTTAGATTAGTCTCTTTAGGAATGATTATAAACCAAATTTATAATTATGGTCATGATGACAAAAAACTAATGAATGACACATAAAGAACATAAACAAATAAATAATCTAAATAATTAAAGAGTTTAATTATTTAATATTTAGTTATGGCTTAGGCTATGTTTGGCAAACTAACTGATAAGTTAATTGATGAAAAATTTACTTTTGACAAAAACTAGCTTATAAGTTATAAGCATGTAAAATTACCAAAAAATACATCTAGAAAAAATAATCAATTACAATATTTAATAATACTAGAAGCGTACTCGCACAATGCAGCGAGATACATCACGATTTTAATATTTCATTTTATTTTTTTGTTTTTTTGTCGATTTACAGTACGATTTTGGATGGTTTTGAGAAAGTGATAATGTTTTTTTTATATAAATTTGTTTAATTTAGACTTAATAATATAATGTTTTTTTATATTAAAAAAATAAGTATTTTGTTAAAATTCAATAATTATCTTATATATTTTAATGACATCTAGAAAAAAAAACCAATTACATATTTAATAATATAATTAAAACAAATTTATAGTAATATAATATATTAATTAATAGTGATACATGGAAATGTCTGTATAAAAGGAAGGCTCTGCACATACCAAATTGATGGGTGTTAGAAGTTTGCAGTAGTAATATGTATTTTGTGCTTTGATACTTGTAAATTAAGAAAATTTTAAAATCTTGCATAAAATGATGGTACCTTATGCCTAATAATTTGTATTTAAGAGTTTTTTTATCCATGCGTTATAATATAATATAGATAATTAAAACAAATTTATGATAATATTGTTAGGTCTGATTTTATAGTAATCATTGTATTTATAGGACTTGGTCAATACTGTGTTTAGAGGCTTATATGTCTTGTATCTGACCAAGGGTATTTAAGTCCCTTTGGTCTTGTAGGTTGTAAGAATCACACGCACATTCAATACAATTCTTACTTTGCGCTCCAAAGTTCTCTCTCTCTACTTTCTCTCTCTAGAAGTTCTAGTGATCTTGGATTAACAATTGGTATCAGAGCTTGCTAGATCTTGAGAGAATTGAGAGATTGCATTCTTCGAATCTGAATTAGTGATCGAAATCGAAAATTTGATCGATTTTCTTGAATTTTTCAAGAAAATCTCGTTTTCTTGATTTCTCACAAAATTTGGATCTGTTTGTGCTTGATTTTGTGCGAATTTGATCCTCTTATATTCGTTTTCATTAATTGATCATATTTGCTTCTGTGTGTTTCTTATAAAATTCTTGTTTGGATCATCAATTTTGTAAAATTGTGATTTTCTGGAAAAACGGGTTTCGTTACTGTTCTATTCAAGAATTTGAGTATTAGTGTGTTTTAATCGAAATTGTTTGTTAAAAGTTGTTTTAAAGATGTTTTCGAAACTCAGAGTGTGATTTTATTGGTTAAATTTCTTGGTTTGATCTGATTTTGCGAAAATTTTCGAGCTTTTGAACTTTGCGTTTCATTCATATAGTTTGCGGGTCATTCATATTGCTTTGCGTCTCATTCATCATCTTGTTTTTCAGGTTTTCGCTTGAAGCCTCAAACGCAAAGTCTCACTTTGCGTTTCCCACTACACCCGCAAACCCCATTGTGCGTTTCCCATTGCAAACGCAAACCTCTGTTTGCGTTTCCCACAGCACCCGCAAAGTCCATCTTGCGTTCCTCACTATACCCGCAAATCATACTTTGCGTTTCCCACTACACCCGCAAATCTAAGTTTGCGTTTCTGTCTTCACCCGCAAAGTTCCACTTTGCGGGTCTCCCTGTCTTAGATTAAAAAAAAAAAAAAAAGAGTCTGGAAAATATTTTTTTTGTGTGTTATCTTTATTTTTTTTAAACTTTGTGTCATAACAAGTGTTTTTCAAATTTACAATTTTTAATATTTTTTTTTCAATTCATACTGATTTTTGTTTTTCAGATTCATCAGCAATGGATTCTGCCAAGTTTGCTTTACAAGCTAGATTCTACTCAAATGATCTGATGATGCAATTGGGAACAAGATACTCGTCCACCAGTCTTAATCAACGAAGAAGAGTTTACAAAGTGGCAAGATAGGTTCATAAATTTCATTGAGCGTCAGACAAATGGAGAAAATATGATGAAGTCGTTTACTGAAGGACCATTCATCAAGCCAAAAGATGACATTCCTTTGACTGCTGATGAAATCAACCGTGAAAAAGCCGATAGAGAAGCAAAGTCCAATTTGATGCTAGCTCTGCCTAACACGATCTACAATCGAATTGACTGTTTCAAACATAATTCGAATATGATGTGGACTCAGTTAGAAAAGATCATGCTTGGGTCATCAGTTGCTACTCAGATTCGCCAGACACGCTTCATGAACAACTTTGAGGAATTTAAGGCGAAGGACAATGAATCTCTGAAGGCTATCTTTGACCGGTTTTGCTCTGTGATTAATGATCTTAGAAAGATTAAAGTGGAAAAGACTAATCTGGAGATGAATCTGAAGTTCCTTAATTCTCTACAACCAGAGTGGAACAAATCATGTCATAGACTGAGGAACGATGTCAGAATTTCCACGATGCAGATTCAAGAGCTGTATGAGATTATGCTAACTGATGAGAGCTTGGTGTTAGAGAAAAAGGCCAAGCTGGATAAAAAGAAGAAATCAGTAGATCTGGTTGTTCTTCTCACGAAGCAACTGAATGAACAAGCGTTGTCTGATAACGCTTACACCGGGTCAACTGATGACGATGGAGAGGCATTATAGAAAGCTATGATCCTTCTCTCTCAACATTACCAGAAGAAGTTCCAACCGAGATCGGGTTCCAACTCTTCACGCTTCCCTTCCGGTTTCAAAGCCAAAGTACCCGAGCCAAAGACTAATGCTTGCTACAACTGTGGAAAGCCGGGTCACATCTCAAAGGAGTGTAGAGCAAAGAAGGTTAAGGACTCAGCTTATTACAGAAGGAAATTGGAACTGGCTGAGAAAAGAGAAAGTGGATCAACTTTGCTAGCCGAGGAAGAATTTTGGCTGAATCACTCTGACGACGAAGCTTCGAACGAAGAGATCGCTCATTTATGCTTAGTCGAAGATGACCAGTCAGACGATTCTGACACTGATGAGGATGAGGTATATTCTGAATTTGACTACAATTTTATTACCTCTCAGTTTAAAATCATAATTAATGCTTTGTCTGATTTGCGCTCAAAGGTTTTATCTGAAAATAATCTAAATTCTGAAAAGTCAGATTTGATTGACAAACTGAAAATTTCTTTAAAAGATGAAAAATCCATTTTAGAAAATACAAAAGACATCTTTCAAAAGAAATTGGAGGATTTGGAAAATTCAAATAAGACTTATCTTGAATCTTTGACATCAATGACTACTTTAAAAGATGAATTTTCTGATAAAATAATTAAGTTAGAAGAAAAGCTTTATCGAATAGACCAATATGAACAAACAATCTATATGAACAAGCCGAGGAGTGAAGAGGCTTTAAAACAAAGGTGGGGACTTGGTTTTGAAAATCCTCATTGTTTAAACAATGCGATTGAAAAATCCCCAACTTTATATAAATACGATTATCTGACTCTTGCTCATTATGCTCCTCAATTTAAGATAGGTTGGATGAATGAGAAGCAAGTGTTAGAAATGGAAAATGAGAAAAGAATATATAAAAAGAAAAATGAAATTCCTTTTGTTTATACGTCCGAAAATGCAAAATATTTTCCGGAAAATCAAGAAGAGGAAGAACAGTTTTAAATGATATATCTTCTGTTAAATCTTCAGTGTCTAATGATTTTGTTCCTTCTTATGCTCCTGATTCTGATAAAGGAAATATTTCTCCAATCATTTATGATTCAAAGAAATATACTCCTCCGTTAATATTAGAAGGAAAAATCATAGATCTTGAAGATCAGATAGAAGATCAAAATATTTTGAAGAAAATTGAATCTGATATTTTTCTTTCTTTTATGACTTCAAGTCTTGAAGAAAATTTATTTTCTCAAAAATCAGATTCTATTTCTAGCCTATCTTCTGATTCTAAGGAAAATAAAAAGGAAGTTTCAAATTTTAAAATCCTTTCTCAAAATAATTCAGACTCCGAGGTGAATTCAAATTTATTAGTTGATCAGATTGGTTGCTTGGATAAATTTATTTCTTCTGATTTAAATATTTCGTCTAAAATTCTTGATGATTCTTTTACGCTCAATGATCAATATTATAAACCTAAGCGTAAAAGAAGAAGATCAAAGAAGTCGAAGAAACGAGATAAAGTTATATCTGGCTGTTCTAATTCTTTCGATACTATTATTTCAGATAGGACTGTGAGCCAGTCAAAGAAGCAGATCTGGAGAGCTAGGCGGACATCAACTGATTCTATGTTTGATGGAGATCGATGTGTAGACAAATTTTATAATAGTGATTCATTTGCTATTTGTAATAAAGTTTCAAAATACTCTATAAAGCAAATGTTTCAAATTTCCAAAAATGTCTCATATTCGTCTTCTGATTCTAGTTCAGATGATCATACTTTATCTTCTGATAGTTGTGATTATTTCTCTGATCATATTCCTCGTGCTTTAAATTTCAAATCTGCTCATTATTTCCCCATAAGAACTGCAACTAACAAACATGGGCCCAAATTCAAGTGGGTTCCCAAATCTTTATCTGATTCAAAGTTGCAGACATCACATGTTAAGGGGGAGTAAGAGAATATTGGCTTCTGAGTAATTCAGCTCAGGACCCGCACTTCATAGACTACGACTTCTAAACACAACAGTTTAGAACTCGTTCTTCAATGATTAAGCTTCTGACTTAATGAGATACTGTGAGTACATCAACTTTAATCCCGCTGCATTTATCTCTGATAATGATGTTATTCCAGTTTTTCTCAATGTTTCAAGAATCTGAGCTTGTTTATCTTTCCCATGAATTTGTATTACCCAAAATTTTCTTTTAATATGAGACACAAATTTATTTTCTTCTATGTAAAGGATGAAATAGTTGAATTTTATTTTGTTCCAACTAAATATTAATTAAAAGTTTAAATCTTTACAAATTTTATTCTATAAAGTAAAGTTTTACATTTTTTCTTTCCTTTGAATAAAATATGTGTCTAGGATAAATTTTCAAGTTCTTTTGTTTATATTAAAGTTTTTATATGGTCAAATTTCAAGTCTTACAAAAGTCGAAAAGTCAGCAACATGATTGAAACTTTTATTACTGCTTTAAAGATATGTGAGTCGGAATTTTTATAGTTTACTTTGCTTAGACTACCTAAATGATCAGAATTATAGATTGGAATGAAAATATGGGCTAAGCATTTAAACGTTGATCTGAGTGATTGAGATGAATATTAAATTCTTAAAATACAGAAATCTCTAAGTTTAAAAGTTTGTACCTGTGACCTTTCTGGTTTGGGAAAGTACGTTCCGTGGGATGCTTGTCATCTGGTCCCCTAAGGTCATTTGGTCTGGGAGTGATCGAACCCAAATCCTTCAATAGAACCAGATCGAAAGTCATGTTCTACTGGTATGAATGGGTTTAGGATATGTCGATGTATCCTTTCTGATCTGGGAAAGTAAGTTCCAAGGGGTGCTTGACACCTAGTCCTAGGGGTGTTCATCGGTTGACATCCAATGGATGTGAGGGGAACCGAACCGATCCAATCATCCATTGGATGTTGGATTTTCCCAACCGAACCGATCCAATCATCCATTGGATGTTGGATTTTTCCAATCCAATGAATGATTGGATCGGTTCGGTTCCATCCATTGGATGTTCTTATTGGATATCCATTGGATCAGATTGGATATCCATTGGATATTCTTATTGGATATCCATTGGATCGGATTGGATCCATCCGACATCCAATGGATGATCAAATCGGATCCATCCAACGTGTTGATTTAATGCATTGTTCTAATTAATTACTTTTAGTTTGTGTTCAAACCAACATAAGCGAGACTAAAAATTCAAAAACCAACACAAAACAAATTTAGATTTAAGCAAAGTGCAAAAAAAATAATTGGATGATAGTTGGATGGAAAACTGGATGGTAATCGGATGGTTAATTGGATGGGTAATTGGATGTTGGTCGGTTCGGTTCGGTCGGTTTTGGTCGGTTCTGGACTGCCATCCAAGAACCGACCGATCCAAATTGGATGTTGAGATTTTCAATCCGATCCGATCCAATTACAATTGGATATCCAATTATTGTCGGTCGGTTATAATTGGATCGGTCGGTTCCTATTGGATCGGTTGAATTTTTGCACACCCCTACCTAGTCCCCTAAGGCCAACTGGTTTGGGAGCGACTGACCCAAATCCTGCAATAGGATCAGATAGAAAGTTACGTTTACGGCATGTTCTTTACTTAATGAACTCTTTGATTCAAAAGATGCCAAAGTGCACGAGCTTAAAAGATGCCAAAGAGCACACTCATGTTAAGATGCCAATGAGTACACTGCTAAAAGATGTCATTGAGCACAATCTCATGATACTTGGTGATATATTTGAGTTACGACAAACCTGTAAATTTGTGAAAGTCTTAATTTTTGATGACTTAGTGTCAGTACATGCAAAGTTCTCTATAAGATTTTTAGAATTGCATTTTCTTGAACCTAATTGAAGATTCGCATGTGAGCACACTGAATAGATTGCTGGAAGTTTTTGAAACTGAACATGTCTTAACTTGATATGCAATGAAACTTGTTCTTCTATCCAACAACATATGTTTGATTTTAAATGATTGATAAATTTGTAATATTTTACTCTGTAGAATTTAATTTGTTTAGTATTTAAAATTTTATATGTTTAGTTGTTTCAAAATTTACATTCAGTATATTTTTCTTTCTACATTAATTTCTGATCATTGTGTTCTCATAAATATATTTTAATGGGTTTATGCATTATTCAAGGGGGAGTGAACAAAGAGTTGTATTTCAAAGATTATATCTATTTTTGAGGGGGAGTGTCTGATTTTCTTTACATAAATGCTATCTCGAATTGTCTTATCTAATGCATTTGTGTAGGGGGAGTCAAAGAGCTTAACAAGGTAAATTTTTTCTAAGTCTACTTTGCGCTTCAGGCATGACACGCAAAGCTTGTTTTGCGTTTCCTTCATGAACCGCAAACCTTGCTTTGCGCGTCACATGTGAACCGCAAACCTTGCTTTGCGCGTCACACATAGAACGCAAACCTTGCTTTGCGCTTCCTGCATGGAACGCAAACCTTCTCTGTTTTCTCTGTTTCTTTGATTTTGCAGATATTTCGCTGTCTCGTCTTCAACATTTGCATGACCAAGTTGATCAAGATCATCAAGGTCATGAGGGGGAGAAGTCAAGGAGAAGTTAAAGAGACAAATAGTTCAAAAGATTATCTGCTGATCAAGATTTTCTCAAAATTCCATTCACTCAGCTATTTCAAATCCTTTTGCTGTTCTTGCTCCGAACACCACAGGTCATTCAAGATCATTCAAAAGAGGTGTATTGTCTTGAGCTTAAGCAGCAAAGAAAATTTTCAATCTGCAAGATGCTGAGAATAATTTTTTTTCTTAAAAGTCAGAAAGCTTCTGAAAGTCGCTTTGTTGGTCCGTGCTGTTATAGAAGATGATTTTTGAAGACCAAAGCGCCAATGATTACTAAGGGGGAGATTGTTAGGTCTGATTTTATAGTAATCATTGTATTTATAGGACTTGGTCAATACTGTGTTTAGAGGCTTATATGTCTTATATCTGACCAAGGGTATTTAAGTCCCTTTGGTCTTGTAGGTTGTAAGAATCACACGCACATTCAATACAATTCTTACTTTGCGCTCCAAAGTTCTCTCTCTCTACTTTCTCTCTCTAGAAGTTCTAGTGATCTTGGATTAACAAATATAATATATTAATTAATACAAATAAGGTAGTAAATAATATAATATGTTAATTAAAAGAATTTGAAATTTATTATTATTATTATTATATATATATATATTAAAATTTTTGAATTTTAAACCAAATTTAAAAAAAATCTACATTAACTTATAATTTTAAATAACCATTACATATAATATTTAAAACATAATCAAATAATAATTATAAAAATAATAATAATTTGATAACTAAAATATATTGATCAATATTAAAAAAATTGATATAATTATCAAATTATGAATAATTAAAAATTAATATCAATTTATAATTAAAATTCATGTTATAATTTTCAGATAATATTAATTAATTAATAATAATAAATTTTAATAATTAAGATTTATTTATAGTTTGTTGGGTCATCTGAATATTTAAAGATGACCTCCTGATCTTCCATCTTGTAGCATCCTACTTAGAATATGTTTGAGGTTCTTTTAGCAGCTTGATTTCTATACAAATGTTCGGTGAAGTCGACGATCAGCCGAAGAAGACAAAGAAGGAGTACATCTCTCAAAGCGGATTGAAGATAGTCTCCTCAGCCTAAAGCCAAGCATGACCAAGTGATCAACACCATCGGCCAGGATGGTGTCAATCACATATTTATCAGGAGTATAAAGGTGTTCTCACATCTTCAGGAGCCGAAGATCTCTCAAGTCTTCGGCAGCCGATGATCTCATCTCTCCTTAGAGTATGAAGGTTTTCTCACATCTTCAGGAGCCGAAGATCTCTCAAGTCTTCGGCAGCCGATGATCTCATCTCTCCTTAGAGTATGAAGGTGTTCTCACATCTTCAGGAGCCGAAGATCTTTCAAGTCTTCGGCAGTCTATGCTTGAGGAATTCTTTCAAACACATTGTACTTTTCTGACAAAGTATATTGTGATATCTTGCATTGACGTGGACCTCATCTGAAGATCAGATAAAGTAAGTTTTGTCTACTACAACATTTTAAGGAAAGGTCTCTACCATCCTCTCTGCAGGTCAACACTTCAAGCCAAAACACCTCAAGACAAAAGGTACATCATGTACCTTGCTGAAGAACTGTGTCCATCCTTTGCTCAACAGGTGTCCCATGCATTTAATGCATGAGGCACTATATATATGGAGGATGCTTCAACATGCAAGACATCCAGCAGAACCATCTCTACTACCTTCAAGTTCTCTAAGTGCCTGGCAACTTTCTCTCTACGAAGATCTTATTGTTTTCTAAGTGTTTTACAATTGTTCTTCATTCTCTATGTGTAAGATTGTTTGAACATATCTCATCTGTTCTCTTCCGCAACAATCAAAAGTTTCTATATGTAATTCTTGATTTCAAATCAATAAGAATTAAATTAAGTGAAAATCTGTGTGTATTGTATTCAACCCCCCCTTCTACAATACTTTTCTTATTTACTTACTGCTATTTGGGACCAACATAATTAATAGTTAATATACAATAATTAATATTAATGAGAGTATAATTGGAAAAATCATAAAAAACTCCTCATAAGCTACGCCTACTTCAAGTAATTTATCAAAAAGCTAGCTTATAAGCTATTTTATGTCAATCTAAATATATACCCAGAAAATAAGCTAGTTTATCAGCTAGTTTATAAGCTAACTTATTTTTATCAAACGATGCCTTAATAGAAGTAGGATATTAATTGAATGAAGAGGTTTAAATGAGTATATGGGTTATGGGCTCAAAAGGTTCAATAGATTGGACTACAAGAGGAAGTTGTGCGAAGCTCCGATCTTATCCCTACCCGAAGGATCGGAAGATTTTGTTGTGTTTAGTGACGCTTCCAAGATGGGGCTTGGGTGTGTCCTAATGCAAAGGGGGAAAGTAATAGCCTACGCGTCGCGGCAATTAAAGGATCATGAGAATAACTATCCGACTCATGATTTGGAGTTGGCGGCGGTAGTGTTCGCGTTAAAGTTGTGGCGACACTACTTGTATGGGACCAAGTGTACTCTTTTCATGGATCACAAGAGTCTCAAGTACATCTTCGACCAAAAGGAACTCAACTTGCGACAAAGGAGATGGCTAGAGCTTTTGAAGGATTACGATTGTGACCTACTCTATCATCCCGGTAAGGCTAATGTGGTGGCGGATGCATTGAGCCGAAAGAATCATGGCGATGGTGTCAAAATGTCCCTTACAAGGACCGATGTGGTCACAAGTTTGTTGGAAAGCATTAAGGTAAGTCAAGTGGAAGCACTTAAGGAAGAGAACCTCAAGGCCGAAGTAATGGCGAAACAAAGGGAGCTGTTAACGGAAGACAATCGTGGTCTCAAACTCTTTCAAGGACGGATTTGGGTGCCGAGGTTGGGAGGAAACCGGAAGCTACTTCTTGAAGAAGCGCATAAGTCGAGATACTCTATACATCCCGGTAGCACCAAGATGTATAGAGATCTAAAGTTAATGTATTGGTGGCCGGTGATGAAGTTAGATGTGGCTAACTATGTGGAGAAATGTGTCACTTGTCTCCAAGTCAAGGCGGAACATCAAAGGCCGTATGGGAGTTTACAACCGTTGTCCATTCCCGAGTGGAAATGGGACTACATCACTATGGACTTCGTGACGAAGCTACCAAAGACCTTGCGAGGTCATGATACAATTTGGGTAATCGTTGATAGGCTAACCAAGAGTGCGCAATTTCTTGCAATGAGGGAGACTTTACCGATGGAGAAATTGGCCAAGCTCTATATCGACGAGGTAGTGTCGAGGCACGGGGTCCCGCAATCTATTGTGTCGGATCGGGACAGTCGTTTCACGTCAAACTTTTGGGCTAGTTTGCAAAAGGAGTTGGGCACTAGACTGAATCTGAGCACGACTTATCATCCTCAAACGGATGGACAAAGCGAGAGGACGATCCAGACGCTAAAAGATATGTTGAGGTCGTGTGTAATAGACTTCGGGGGAAGTTGGGATTCACACCTACCTCTAGTAGAATTCGCGTATAACAACAGTTACCATTCTAGTATCGGAATGGCACCGTTCGAGGCCTTGTATGGACGGAAGTGCAGAACCCCGGTTTGTTGGTTAGAAGCGGGCGAAAAGCAATTCGCCGGGCCGGAAATCGTTCAAGAGACGGCCGAAAAGGTGAAAGAGATCCGGGAAAGGCTAAAGGTCGCGCAAGACCGACAAAAGAGCTATGCGGACAAGAAGAGAAGACCGGTTGAGTTTCAAGTGGGTGACTGGGTAATGTTGAAGGTGTCTCCGTGGAAGGGGATCATATGCTTCGGGAAGCGTGGGAAGCTTAGCCCTCGTTTCCTTGGACCATTCGTCATTTTGGAGAAGATTAGTTTGCAAGCCTACCGGTTAGATTTACCGCCGGAAATGGATGGGATACACCCTACATTCCATGTGTGCTACCTTCGGAAGTGTCTAGCCGAGGAAGAGAGCGTGATTCCCTTGTCAGAGATTCGGGTAGACAATGGAAATCGTTACGTGAAAGAACCGGAGACGATTTTAGAGTCAAAGGTGAAGAAATTGCGACATAAAGATGTGGTAATGGTAAAGGTTCAATGGAAGCACCATCGGGGTGCTAACATTACTTGGGAATCCGAGGATGACATGAGGAAGCGTTATCCTCACTTGTTTAATCTAGTGTAAGATTTCGGGGACGAAATCCCAATTAGGTGGAGAGGATTGTAACACCCGGAAATTCTCAAGGTAAGTATTTGTTTTCCTTTAATTCATTAATTGTGCCTATGTGAATATATGAGCCTTTGGACGCTAAATTGTCGTAGAGCATATCTGTTTTATCGCCATTTCTAATTGAGGTTATGCTGGTACTAGTTGGGAGCTTAGACGTGTGAGGAACCTGTCAAAACAGCAGGCTCACTGTGTTCGGCGACAATGCCGGCGACAATGCCCTTGGGCAAAGTCGCGGTGGGGGAGGTTCCCGCGGTACGCTCTCGGCGACAATGACCCTCGCGATTGTGACATTGGCATTCTCGCCAGTCACAATCGCCGATGTGGTACCGAGAGGTGTAGGAACTCGGCGACTATGCCCGCGACAATGTCACATGGCAAAGTCGTCGGGCAATGTCGCCCGCGACGTCCAGTCTTCTGTTTTTAACCCAAATATGATGCCTCGCTTCTCATTTATTCATTTGAAATCGGGAACTCTCTCATTTGGGCGATTTTTGGGGGTTTCACACACTCACACATTTATTGCTAGGGTTTGGGGTTGTTGGGGGTGATCCTTGGCTCATTAAGTTTCATCAAAGTGTATTTATTGAAGGTCTTCATCAAGTTCTCATCTCAATCATCATCAAGTCTCATTTTCTCAAAACTAGAGTTTCATCTTTTTCTAGGTTTTGGTCAAAAACCTAGATTGTGAGTTTACTAAACCTTTGTTAAAACTAGATACACATCATAATCTCCTACTTGTTACTTTATCTCTATATGTTCACATGTTTGGGGGTTTCTTCATGAAAATAGTTGGAAGATGTATATTTATGGGTGATTTGCCATGATTATTGTTATATGTATCATTATTTGGGATTTGACTCATAGATACATAATGTGGGTACCTTGATATGTCAAATGCATGCATATATGGGTATTATGATGATTCTAGTTGGAACACCATTTTGGTGATATGTTTATATGCATGATGAGCATGATTTACATTGGGTCTTTTGTTAGACGTCACGAGGATAAGGTGGTAATATTATACCCGTAGTTGGTATTGAATTATGTGGATTGGAATATATCTAAAGGACCCCTTATAAATGTTATGTGGACGAATCAAGTCAGTACACTAGGAGGATATAGTCTCGGGCGCCACTGTGATGGTATGTGCCTAGACCTCCGCCACTCGGGGAATTTTCTGAGCGATAGTCTTTGGGTGGTCCGGGCCTTTGGGTTGTTCCTTGTTAAGGTCATGAAGGTATATCGACTCTTGGGTGGGACTTGATTGGTGCTATAGGTCTCCCCTATTTACTCCACATTGGTTGAACTCTGGTTAACTGCTGATAAGAATTGTAACTGATCGTGCATGCTTATTATTGTTCAACTCACTAGGCTTTTTGGCCAAACACTTGTTTGGTGTCGATGTGTATCTCAGGTTCTAGCGGCGGCGGTCCTAAGCAGGTTTAGTTGCCTTGGGGTGAGAGCTTGGGGAGTTGCACATGGAGGCGTTATACTTTTGAACATAGACTGTTTGGGTTTATGGATGACAACCCTTTTTGTAATCTCTTTTCTAGTTGTAGAAATTAGATTAGTCGGTTGTTATTTTATTGTCCGTTAAAATTACAAATTGTGATTAAACAGGTTATTTATATATTCCCCATTTTTGGGAGGCTCTTGCTATGACAATTTTAGTATACCTCATGTCCGTTTTTCGGATTTTTGTTATCCCTATTTTTAGGGTGTTACATGTCTGCTGAGTGTTCTACCTCATCTACCTAGGTACATCTCTCTCTCTCTCTTCTCATCTCTCTATTTTGGCCTCTCAAACCCACCAAAGAACAAACCTCCCTTATACCACCCTTCCCCTCACCCTCTACCTACCTACCGAAACCCCCTCTCTCATCACTCCTTTTCTTTCGGCTCTTCCCTTTCTTCGGCCCTCACCTCACCTTCGGTCCTCACCCTCTCTCACTATCTTCGGCCCCTCTCTCTCACTCTTCAAAAGTCTATCGGGTCTACTATCTTCGGAGAAAATGCATGAATGAATCTACTCATGTGAAGTTTGATGATCTTAAGTCATCATCTCTTCATGGGATGATGATTGGTGGATTTCATCATGTGTTGGTGAAGATTCTCAAAATCCTTCATCTAGTTCAAAACCATATGTTCCTTTCACCTCAAACACAACCCATCAAAATGGTGACCTACCCATCTTCTCATCTCCAATCTCTAATCTTCAGATAGTCGTCTCTGAAGATCAAGATACCTCCTATCCTATTCTTTCTCATTTCTCATCATATCACCTTTCCTTCCTCCATCATTCCTACTGATCTCTCATCTTTCTCTCAACCTCAAGATTCACCACAAATCATCCCACTTTCTCAACCCTACATTCCTTCTTCACCTATTCCTGGCCGATCTTCCATCTCTCTCATGTTCATAGCTGCCGAAGAGTTTAAAAAAAAAATCGGCTACCGATACTGTTCATCGGTTACCGAATTTAAAAAAAATTTAATTAATTTTTTTTTCAAATTACTGTTCATTTAAAAAAAACGGCTACCGATACTGTTCATCGGCTACCGAATTTAAAAAAAAATTAGATTAAATTTTTTTCAAATTACTGTTCATTTAAAAAAAATTCGGTTACCGATACTGTTCATCAGCTGCCGAATTATAAAAAAAATTAATTTTTTTTACCGAATTACTGTTCAAATAAAAAAAAAATTCTCTCTCTAACCTCCCCTTCCTTCCTTCCCTCCCTCCCTCCCTCCTCTCCCCTCCCTCCTCTCCCCTCCCTTCCTTCCTCTCCTTCTTTCCCTCTTCTCCCCTTCCTTCCTTCCCCTCCCCTCCTTTTTTTCAAAAAAAAAAAAACAAAAAAAAAACAATATTTTTTGGAAATCACGTCAGCTAGCCGATGATTTAATAAAATAAATTTTTTTTCTTTCCTTTTTATTCCAGACGATAACTTTCTTAAAAAAAAAACATTTTTTTTCTTTTGTTTTTTTTTCTCCTAGCCGAACACTCCCCCCACCCCATCGGCTACCGAATCCCTCACCCTTACCCCTTAGCCGAAACTCTTCCCCACACCCCCTTAACCGAAACCTCCTTAACCTAAATTCCCAAACCAACGCCCTCCTTATACCTCCCAGTCGACCCTCCCCTTTCCCCGCTCCCTCTCTTGCCCCTTCCCTCCCTAGTCTATCGACCCCCTCCGCTCCTTCCCTTCGGCTACCGAACCCCCCCCCCTCTCCTTCCCTTCGACTACCGACTCCCCTCCCCTCCCCTCCCCTCCTTCTCTTCGGCTACCGACAAACACCCCCTTATACCTCCTTAGCCGAACACCCCACTCCCTTAACCACCCTCCCACCTTCGGCCTCCCTTTGCCCAATCTACAACCGAAATAACCCCCCCCCTTAACACCCTTCTCGGTCGAAACCCCCCCTCCTCCTCCAATTTTTTTTCGGCCAAAACCCCCTCTCCACACCCTTCTTAGCCGATCCCCTCCCCTTACCCCCCCTTCCTTTGACTTTTTCCTTCATCTCATATCTTTTTTTTAATTAACCCCTTTCCCCATTGTTTTTCCTTTCCCAAGACTTACCTACCCATCCCATCCCTCTCACCCTTACCTTTCCTACATTCATCCCTCCTTTTCTTACACCTCCTACTTCCCTTCCCATCCTACCAAATCTCACCTTTTCCTTCCATAATCTTTTCCACTCTTCTCTTCTTTCCCCAATTACTAGATATCCTCCATCAATCAATTCCCTCCTACATACCTTCCTCCCATCTCTTCTCCTCCTTATTAACCATCCTCATTTTTTTCCACTTCCAATCTCACTATGATTACCTACCTTTTTCTACCCCCCTTCTCTTTTTCTTTTCTTTTAATTTCCTGTTTAAAAAAAAAACAGAAAAGATCCCCCACAAAAAAAAATAAAAAAATAAAAAATGGGCCACTGAATTTATGAGTTCTTCGTGTCTTGTGATTTTTCTGTGTGTCGGTATTTTTTTCTATGTGTTGGTGTCATCATCAAATAGGGGGAGAAATATTGTTGGCTCTCTGGTTGATTTGGTGATGACTCTCCAACCAACACTTAGAAACTCAAGAAGACCTCTCTCAACAAGGTCTCTCTATCCACCAATCAAGCTCTCAGCCCAGGTATGTTTTCCTTCATAAACTCTCTCGATATACAATGGGGTAATACTAAGGACACTCCGGTGTCCAAAGGTCCCTCAACTGTAGTGGACCCTTCTTCCCCCTCCTTAGTGACGCCGGCTAGCAATAAATCCTCAACCGCTACCGGCACCGCCGTACTTGCCCAAATGGCCATACCACCGAAAGAACCTTCGGCGGTTACCCAGGTCACACCCCATACCTCAGCGGCGACACTCTACTTATTCCCCTCCCTCTCCTCTCAAGAGGCTGAGGAAGGTTTCAAGGGCCAAACCACAAACTCCACCCACCGATTCTCCACAATCGATAGGTGTTGAAATTTTCCCATCTGGGCCCGGGGACTCTGCTAAACCACCCAAAGCCACCTCCTTTGTATCCTCACAAAAGGGCACAATTGTAAAATTGGGGACCCCTATTATTCCCTCATCAACCTTTTCCTTGGTTGATAAGGATGACTTGGACTCCTTCCCTATCCAAGATGCCTCTTCTCCACCTCACAGCCTATCACCCAGGATTCTCAGTCCTGATGCTTCAGCACGATCCAAGGATGAATCTGCCCTTCTGTAATAACCTGGTAAGTTACGTTTATTATTTTATGTGATCATTAAAATAAGTGGAAGGTCTTTATATTATATTTAATACTTCTATTGGTATTTTAATTATTAGATATAGGTTAAGGGTTTATGTGTTTAGTTGGTTATACTTTTGGATTTAAGTGCAAATAACCATAGTTATATAGATGACTCATAGATAGTTTGATGAGTCATAACAATTCATATGCTGAAATATCTTAGTGTGGATGTGTGTGGTTTATGTGTGTGTCGGCAAGAAGAGAAGAGAAAAAAGAGAAAAAAGGAATTCAAGAAAAGAAGGGTTAGAGTTAGGTTCTTTTACTTTGGTGATTCAAGTAATTCTCCAAATTTCAGGTATGTTTAGATTACTATGTTGAAACTCCTTCTTCCTTGCTTAGATTATCTTAGTCATTTTAGGATTTGTATAAGTTCCTCCATGAATAATACTTGAGTTGAATCCAAGTCTTGAATTTAAGAAAAACTATAGTTTATGGTTTATACATCTTCCTATACTTGGTATTGATTCAAGTTTCAAGGTTTAACTCTCCATTATGGTAATGGAGTTCATGTTATGGCAAGTTGGAAGGTTGTAAGTTAGATGGTAATTGTGAGTTTAAATGATTAGATATGGATGTATATAGTTGATATTGAGTTCCTCCTTGTTATTTGATGTTATAACCTCATTTTTATGCTAAAAACTTCCATAGAAATGACCCAAATTCAGTTGGGTTTGAGTTGGGGTGTTAAGGGAGTGAAATAGGGGTTGTTTGCTGTCCACAGAGGTCCACGCGACCTTTGTCGCGGGTTGACTCGTGGCAAAAGTCGCGTAATACACTGTTTCAGCATTTTCAAAATTTTGTTTATTGCGTATTGGTGTCGTTTCTAGGCGTAATATAGGGGTATGGGTACTCGTTTTGAATGTATAATAGCTTTTGAACACATTGAACAAGTTATTATGAGCATATCACAACTACAACTCTTGTCTTTGATGTCGGTTGTTCGGTTTCTAGCTCGGTTGCGATTCGGGAGCGTCCGTTGGGTCGTTTAAGGTCGTAAATTGTAGTAGTGAGTCTTATACACATATAATTATGTGGATTTTCATAAATGTGTATATATTACAGGCTCAATAACTCGTCATTGATGTTTGATATAACTGGTGTTCGGTTGTGTCGTTTGCGCGTGTGTGGCTTCGAACACTTAATAAGGTGAGTTTTCTTTTAACCATTTTCGAACTGGAATACTTATGTTATGAAATGGTTTATATGTGATTATTGAAATAAAATCTCATATGTTTGAGCATTGCATTACACTATTGTATTTTGGCCGGACGTAAAGGCCGGATGGAATTGGTTGTGCCAAAAGGGGCAACGGGGTTGGTTGTACTTGAGGTACTTCGAAGTAAATTAATTAGTTGTGCTTAGCGGCCAATTAATTCTGATATGGCCATGGGTTGTTGGTGTTATAGGCCAACGGAGTACATTGCATGAAATTTGAATTGTGATTTGTTGATAATGGTTTCATATCAATGTTTTCATAATATTGTTATTAAAATGTTTGCGATTATCTTACTTAGACCAATTGGTCTAACCCTCAATGTTTTTCCAAATCTGTATTCCAGGACAGATGACTGGTAAGGGAAAAGGAAAAGATAAGCTATGATGTTATGTGAAGAAATGTGTTGCACGTGGGAAGCTATTATGAGTTACTACTTCTAGTTGAACAATGTTATATGTCAACGGTTTTTGTTGAATGTAATATTATGTATGCATGTATGTGTTTATGTATCGAAAAAAAAAGTTGGTACTAGAAATAGGTAGTTAGTATAATTCTAGACTTCGGGACTCTATATTTAATATGTGTGTTTGTAATGTAAATGTTAATATGTATTGTATGATACATGTTATGTTTTAAGGTGGGTTGTTACAGTTGGTATCAGAGCCTAAGTTTAAGGGATTTAGGTATTCGGATCCATACCTAGACTTAAACTGTATAATGTTTTGTGAAGTAGGATGTCCCTATTATGTCTAGAACCTTGGAATGTTAAATATAATGGGTAGAAAGAATGACATGTAAGGTAAATTCAAATTACATTTGGCCAATGTAATTATGAGCTTATAGGTACATGTTTGAACTGGAATACCTTATTATATTGGGTATGTGATTAAATGTGTATCAATATTTATGAATTGACAGGATGGCCAGTGGTTCTCGTCGGATAGAAAGAGATGAAGCAGAGAATCTTGACAACGCCAATTTGCAAATGGAGAATATCAATGAAATGATTCCGGATGTACAAAGAAGAAGTCGGGTTCGGAGCCGGGGATCGAGCCGGGGAATTCATTTTGAACAGGAACGTTCTGTACACGAAAGTTCAAGTAGTGATCGGAATAGAGGCAGGGGTAGACCTAGAGGCAGGGGTCGATCACACGACACTGAATATGTTACTCGAGCTGACCTCGCTGCAGAAATGGGTAAACTTCAGTCTAATTTGCAAGCAATGTTTGGACAACCTTATGATACAGAAACTGAAGAAACAGAAGGACCTGAACCTATTTTGGAAGCAGAGGTACATACTCCGGCTGTTACTGTTCCTATCCAAAAGAATTGTGATTACAAAATGTTTTTGACTTGTAAACCTCCAACGTATTCGGGTGAACGGGATCCCATTAAAGCCATGCGTTGGTTGAAAGAAGTCGAATCTATTTTCAAAACAAGTAAGTGTGCTGATGAGGACCGAGTTTTATTTGGAACTGCGATGCTCAAATATGATGCTATGTATTGGTGGGAAGCTTTAATATCTTCAAAAGGACCAAATGTTTATACAACTTTTTCATGGGAAGATTTTTCAAATGCTTTTAAAAATCAGTTTTGTCCCCAAACCGCCATCCGACAATTAGAAGAAGAGTTCATGAATCTGAAACAGGGAAATATGACTGTTAGGGATTACACTGCTAAATTTTTGGAAAAATCTCGTTTTGCTGAATACTACGTGTCTACAGAAGCTCGAAAAGTAGAAAGGTATATTTTTGGACTGAATTCTGAAATCAGAGGATTGGTTATTGCTATGAAACCAGACACTTTCACCTCCGCAGTTGATGCTGCAGAAATAACCGAAAGAGACCGGGGAAGGGATGCGAATGAGAGAAGTTTTGGAAAGAGGAAGTGGGAGGGACCATCTTTTGATCCCAAAAAGTCAAGATTTACTAAATTTAATAACCGTCCAATCTTTAGAACCAATGAAAGACCGTGCCCCAAATGCAATAAAGTCCACCAGGGAGAGTGTAGTGTTGATCCAAGAAATTGTTATAATTGTGGAAAGTCGAGTCACATAGCCAGAGATTGTCGGGTTACTAGATTATGTTACTACTGCAATTCTCCAAATCATCTACAATATGATTGCCCACAAATGAAAGTTCGGGGAAGTAATATGCCTGGAGGTGCACAGGGTAGTAGGGGAGATGTTCGAAAGCCTGAACCACCTAAAGCTAAGGGACGTGCTTTTCATATGACAACAGTTGAGGCCGAAGAAAACCCGGATGTGGTGACAGGTACATTCTTGATAAACTCAATACGTGCTAAGGTGTTATTTGACTCTGGTGCAAATCGTTCATTCGTATCACCTTCTTTTGTTAATTGTTTACATGTGAACCCAAGAGTGTTAGATTATGCATTAGTAGTAGAAACTGCTAATGGTAATCAAGCATCGGTTAGAGAGGTATTTGATGATTGTTATATTGATGTGGAAGGATGCCAAGTACCAATTCAGTTATTCCCTATGTTTTTGACTGAATTTGATGTGGTAGTGGGAATGGACTGGTTAGCTAAAAACCAGGCCAGTATTGTATGTAATAAAAAGTTGATTAATATTGACTTGCCTGGGAAGAAACCGGTTATAATATATGGTGATCGTAGAAATCATCAATCTTGTCTAATTTCTATGTTAAATGCCCGTAAATGTGTAAGTAAAGGTTGTCAAAGTTTCTTAGCCTATGTTATTGACACCAAGAAAGAAAAGGGTAAAATTGAAAACATATCGGTAGTCAGTGAATTCCTTGAAGTCTTTCCTGATGACTTGACTAGTCTTCCTCCCGATAGACAGATAGAGTTTAGTATTGATTTGTCACCCGGGGCCGCTCCTATTGCACGTACACCTTACCGTCTGGTACCTTCTGAAATGAAAGAAATGAAGTCTCAGTTACAAGAACTTTCTGATAAGGGTTTCATTAGGCCGAGTACTTCTCCTTGGGGTGCACCGGTTTTGTTTATTAAGAAAAAGGATGGGTCAATGAGAATGTGTATAGATTATCGGGAACTGAACAAACGGGCAATAAAGAATAAATATCCACTTCCCAGAATTGACGACCTTTTTGATCAGTTAGTTGGAGCTAGTTATTTTTCAAAGATTGATTTACGGTCAGGTTATCATCAGTTGAAGGTCAGAGAAGAAGATGTGTTGAAAACTGTTTTTCGTACCCGTTACGGTCACTACGAATTTCTGGTAATGCCTTTTGGTTTGACGAATGCGCCAGCAGCTTTTATGGATATGATGAATCGGGTATGTAAACCCTATCTCGATAAGTTTGTAATTGTTTTTATCGATGGTATTCTTATTTATTCTCGATCTGAAGAAGAACATGCTACTCATCTTCGTTTGATTTTGGAGTTATTGAAAAATGAACAGTTATATGCTAAGTTTTCTAAATGTGAGTTCTGGTTACGAGAAGTACAGTTTCTTGGGCATGTTGTTTCTCAGAAAGGTATACAGGTTGATCCAGCTAAGATTGAAGCAATTGAAAATTGGGAACCGCCAAGAACACCGACAGAGGTAAGGAGTTTTCTGGGTTTGGCAGGTTATTATCGGAAGTTCATACAGGATTTTTCTCGTATTGCAACACCTTTGACCAAATTGACGAAAAAGAATGTAAAATATGAATGGAAAGAGGAACAAGATGAAGCCTTTAGAATTCTCAAAGAAAGACTTTGCAGTGCACCGATTCTATCCTTACCCGAAGGTGCAGAAGATTTTGTCGTTTACAGTGACGCTTCAAAGTTGGGTTTGGGATGTGTTTTGATGCAGCGCGGGAAAGTTATTGCATATGCCTCCCGACAGTTGAAAGATCATGAAAAACAGTATCCCACACATGATATGGAGCTTGCCGCAGTTGTTTTTGCTTTGAAGATTTGGAGACATTATTTGTACGGTACCAAGTGTCAGATTTACACCGATCATAAAAGTCTTCAACATTTATTCAATCAGTGGGAACTGAATATGCGGCAACGAAGGTGGCTAGAATTAGTGAGTGATTACGATTGTGAAATTATGTATCATCCGGGGAAAGCAAATGTGGTGGCTGATGCATTAAGCCGTAAAGAAAGAAGTGGAACGATAAAAGCCATCGCATTACGAGCCGAGCTATTACCAAACATCTTTGAAGAATTGAAGAAATGTCAAATCGAAGCTTTCAAAGAAGAATACTTGAAACGGGAACGTCTCGTAGGTATGTCATCTTTACTGCTAACAGATGATCGTGGGTTACTATGTTTCGAAAACCGAATATGGGTACCTCGTTTGGGTGATCTACGTGATAGAGTATTAAAGGAAGCTCATCAGTCTCGTTTTTCTATTCATCCTGGCACTAACAAGATGTACAGGGACTTACGGCAATTCTATTGGTGGCCGGGTATGAAGAAAGACATTGCTCAATATGTGGATCATTGTTTAACATGTTTGCAAGTTAAAATTGAACATCAGAAACCGTCTGGTAAGTTGCAATCATTAGAAATACCAGTTTGGAAATGGGATCACATCACAATGGATTTCATCATGAAGTTGCCGAGAACTCCAAAAGGTTTCGACGCTATTTGGGTAATAGTTGATAGATTGTCAAAGTCTGCTCATTTCTTACCGATGAAAGAATCGTATTCTTTGGAAAGATTAGCTAAGTTATATATTGATGAAATAGTAACTCGACATGGTGTGCCGTTGTCAGTCGTTTCTGATCGTGATAGTCGATTTACTTCTATGTTTTGGAAGAGTTTTCAGCGAGAGATGGGGTCACAGATAAAGCTAAGCACTGCCTATCACCCTCAGACAGATGGTCAAAGTGAACGGACTATTCAAACATTGGAAGATATGTTGCGGGCATGTATTATTGATTTTGGTGGATCGTGGGAAAGGTATTTATCTTTGATTGAATTTTCTTATAATAACAGTTATCATTCCAGTATTCAAGCGACACCTTTTGAAGTATTATATGGTCGAAAATGTCGAACCCCTTTGTGTTGGAACGAAGTTGGAGAAAAACAGTTAGCTGGGCCAGAAATAGTACAGTTAACAACTGATAAGATTGGACAGATACGGGAACGACTGAAAATGGCTCAAGACAGACAAAAAAGCTATGCCGACAGACGCCGGAAATCATTAGAATTTCAGATTGGGGATAGTGTTATGTTAAAAGTCTCACCGTGGAAAGGAGTAGTTCGGTTTGGGAAACGGGGTAAACTAAGTCTGAGGTATATTGGACCATTTGTGATTATTGAAAGAATTGGTGAAGTGGCGTATCGGTTAGAACTTCCATCTGAGCTAAGTGGTATTCATAATACTTTCCATGTTTCAAATCTTCGAAAGTGTTTAGTTACTCCTGATCAGGCAATACCGTTACCAGAAATTCAGGTTGATGACAAATTATCATTTATCGAAGAACCGGAAGCGATTATTGATCAGAAAGTCAAAGTACTCAGAAATAAAGAAATCACTTTAGTAAAGGTACAGTGGTGGTACCACAAGGGACAAGATGCGACTTAGGAATTGGAATCCGAAATGAAATCAAAGTATCCCCATTTGTTTGACTGACCGAATTCCGGGACGGAATTCCTTTTAGGGGGAGATATTGTAATAACCTGGTAAGTTATGTTTATTATTTTATGTGATCATTAAAATAAGTGGAAGGTCTTTATATTATATTTAATACTTCTATTGGTATTTTAATTATTAGATATAGGTTAAGGGTTTATGTGTTTAGTTGGTTATACTTTTGGATTTAAGTGCAAATAACCATAGTTATATAGATGACTCATAGATAGTTTGATGAGTCATAACAATTCATATGCTGAAATATCTTAGTGTGGATGTGTGTGGTTGATGTGTGTGTCGGCAAGAAGAGAAGAGAAAGGAGAGAAGAAAGGAATTCAAGAAAAGAAGGGTTAGAGTTAGGTTCTTTTACTTTGGTGATTCAAGTAATTCTCCAAATTTCAGGTATGTTTAGATTACTATGTTGAAACTCCTTCTTCCTTGATTAGATTATCTTAGTCATTTTAGGATTTGTATAAGTTCCTCCATGAATAATACTTGAGTTGAATCCAAGTCTTGAATTTAAGAAAAACTATAGTTTATGGTTTATACATCTTCCTATACTTGGTATTGATTCAAGTTTCAAGGTTTAACTCTCCATTATGGTGATGGAGTTCATGTTATGGCAAGTTGGAAGGTTGTAAGTTAGATGGTAATTGTGAGTTTAAATGATTAGATATGCATGTATAGAGTTGATATTGAGTTCCTCCTTGTTATTTGATGTTATAACCTCATTTTTATGCTAAAAACTTCCATAGAAATGACCCAAATTCAGTTGGGTTTGAGTTGGGGTGTTAAGGGAGTGAAATAGGGGCTGTTTGCTGTCCACAGAGGTCCACGCGACCTTTGTCGCGGGTTGACTCGCGGCAAAAGTCGCGTAATACACTGTTTCAGCATTTTCAAAATTTTGTTTATTGCGTATTGGTGTCGTTTCTAGGCGTAATATAGGGGTATGGGTACTCGTTTTGAGTGTAGAATAGCTTTTGAACACATTGAACAAGTTATTATGAGCATATCACAACTCCAACTCTTGTATTTGATGTCGGTTGTTCGGTTTCTAGCTCGGTTGCGATTCGGGAGCGTCCGTTGGGTCGTTTAAGGTCGTAAATTGTAGTAGTGAGTCTTATACACATATAATTATGTGGATTTTCATAAATGTGTATATATTACAGGCTCAGTAACTCGTCAGTGAAGTTTGATATAACTGGTGTTCGGTTGTGTCGTTTGCGCGTGTGTGGCTTCGAACACTTAATAAGGTGAGTTTTCTTTTAACCATTTTCGAACTGGAATACTTATGTTATGAAATGGTTTATATGTGATTATTGAAATAAAATCTCATATGTTTGAGCATTGCATTACACTATTGTATTTTGGCCGGACGTAAAGGTCGGATGGAATTGGTTGTGCCAAAAGGGGCAACGGGGTTGGTTGTACTTGAGGTACTTCGAAGTAAATTAATTAGTTGTGCTTAGCGGCCAATTAATTCTGATATGGCCATGGGTTGTTGGTGTTATAGGCCAACGGAGTACATTGCATGAAATTTGAATTGTGATTTGTTGATAATGGTTTCATATCAATGTTTTCATAATATTGTTATTAAAATGTTTGGGATTATCTCACTTAGACCAATTGGTCTAACCCTCAATGTTTTTCCAAATTTGTATTCCAGGACAGATGACTGGTAAGGGAAAAGGAAAAGATAAGCTATGATGTTATGTGAAGAAATGTGTTGCATTTGGGAAGCTATTATGAGTTACTACTTCTAGTTGAACAATGTTATATGTCAACGGTTTTTGTTGAATGTAATATTATGTATGCATGTATCTGTTTATGTATCGAAAAAAAAAAAGTTGGTACTAGAAATAGGTAGTTAGTGTAATTCTAGACTTCGGGACCCTATATTTAATATGTGTGTTTGTAATGTAAATGTTAATATGTATTGTATGATACTGTTATGTTTTAAGGTGGGTTGTTACACCTTCCAGGAGCAGGGCAGATTCGGAGGATCCCGAAAATCTTCTGACTTCTTAGTTAAGAGGGAGTATGAGTTGAGGGGGAGCAACTTACCACTTAAGCTTAAACTCTGCTTTTGCAATGGACTATGTGATCAAATCCACCTAACATTAGTTGAGGGGGAGTATGAATTGAGGGGGAGCATCCAACCACTCAAGTTCAAATAGTTCTGGTTACTGCCTTCTATATCTTTGTATATATATATATATATATATATATATATATATATATTTTTTCTTTCTCATTCTTTATTCATTGTATTCATTTATTCGTTTGTATAGTTATACTTTTTCTTTCACTATGTAAATGTTTGATATACCAAAAAAAAATGGTCTATGTGAAAATAACCCAAAAAGAGTAAAGATGGGTCAAAATGAATTTATTCAGTATACTCTTTGTTCTATTCTTTAGAATGGATGTCATCCTCAAATAGGGGGAGATTGTTGGGTCATTTGAAGATTTGAAGATGACCTCCTGATCTTCCATCTTGTAGCATCCTACTTAGAATATGTTTGAGGTTCTTTTAGCAGCTTGGTTTCTATACAAATGTTCGGTGAAGTCGAAGATCAGCCGAAGAAGACAAAGAAGGAGTACATCTCTCAAAGCGGATTGAAGATAGTCTCCTCAGCCTAAAGCCAAGCATGCCCAAGTGATCAACACCATCGGCCAGGATGGTGTCAATCACATATTTATCAGGAGTATGAAGGTGTTCTCACATCTTCAGGAGCCGAAGATCTCTCAAGTCTTCGGCAGCCGATGATCTCATCTCTCCTTAGAGTATGAAGGTTTTCTCACATCTTCAGGAGCCGAAGATCTCTCAAGTCTTCGGCAGCCGATGATCTCTCCTTAGAGTATGAAGGTGTTCTCACATCTTCAGGAGCCGAAGATCTTTCAAGTCTTCGGCAGTCTATGCTTGAGGAATTCTTTCAAACACATTGTACTTTTCTGACAAAGTATATTGTGATATCTTGCATTGACGTGGACCTCATCTGAAGATCAGATAAAGTAAGTTTTGTCTAATACAACATTTTAAGGAAAGGTCTCTACCAGCCTCTCTGCAGGTCAACACTTCAAGCCAAAACACCTCAAGACAAAAGGTACATCATGTACCTTGCTGAAGAACTGTGTCCATCCTTTGCTCAACAGGTGTCCCATGCATTTAATGCATGAGGCACTATATATATGGAGGATGCTTCAACATGCAAGACATCCAGCAGAACCAGCTCTACTACCTTCAAGTTCTCTAAGTGCCTGGCAACTTTCTCTCTACGAAGATCTTATTGTTTTCTAAGTGTTTTACAATTGTTCTTCATTCTCTATGTGTAAGATTGTTTGAACAAATCTCATCTGTTCTCTTCCGCAACAATCAAAAGTTTCTATATGTAATTCTTGATTTCAAATCAATAAGAATTAAATTAAGTGAAAATCTGTGTGTATTGTAGTCAACCCCCCTTTCTACAATACCTTTCTTATTTACTTACTGCTATTTGGGACCAACATAATTAATAGTTAATATACAATAATTAATATTAATGAGAGTATAATTGGAAAAATCATAAAAAAAACTCCTCATAAGCTACGCCTACTTCAAGTAATTTATCAAAATGCTAGCTTATAAGCTAGTTTATGTCAATCTAAATATATACCCAGAAAATAAGTTAGTTTATCAGCTAGTTTATAAGTTAACTTATTTTTATCAAACGATGCCTTAATAGAAGTAGGATATTAATTGAATGAAGAGGTTTAAATGAGTATATGGGCTATGGGCTCAAAAGGTTCAATAGATTGGACTACAAAATACTTTATAATTTTCCTAAAACATAAAACTAAAAGTTCAATATAAAAAAAAATAGTGATCCAACATAGTTTTTATTTTGAAGATTTGAATATTAGTTATATTATTAAATTATTTTATAATTTATCATTCAATACAATTTTTAATAAATATTATATAAATAAGTTATCACATAAATTTTAAAGAATTCTTTAAATTTAAAGAATTTTATCCTTTCTTTTTTGTCTATTTTAAAGAATTTGTTAATGATACTTTTAAAAGTCATAAACTAGATTCAGGATTTAAATAGAATCTAAGACCTAAACCGTAATTTAACTTTAATTAGTTAGTTAAAATAAAAATAAAAACCCTAGTTAGGTCATAACTCAAATTCGCCAACTCTTCTCCCCCCCCCCCCCCCCCTCCCTTTCTCTCTCTACTCTTTCTAGATTTTGCTAGCACCAAATTAGATACTTTAAAACCAAACCAACCCAAATCTAAAGAGGTTTTGTTCCACCATAATGTGATGTTTTCTGGATTCATGGGTTCGCCTGGAAACCATTGCCATGTCGGATTCATAGATTCGGCGAGGATTTCAACCTTACGTACATCAAAGGGTTTAGGTGAAATTATACACAATTTTATCATCCAATTCACTATATTTCATAAGGATCTGATTCAAATTATAGTTAATTCTTTACATAAGAACATGTAACTAAATGGATAACAGTGCATAATATACCTTTGTCATATAAGAATTCCAACAAGATATCGCAAATAATTTTTACCCATTTTTGGTTTTATATTTTGGACGAATTAGTTAAAAGATCGAGAAATAGACCGTCAACAAAAGTTCTAATTTCTTGGACATAGTTTGAGAATTTTAAACAAAATGAAACTACTTAACCTTTATGTATAATCTGTACTATCTTATAAACATTGATGTAAAACTCTTAAATGCCAACAACACATCATCTATGAAGTATTAAAAGAAAACAAATTACTAATATATTAATTTGTTGAGAAATTTTCATAACATGTCCTAAATAGGTGGCACAACAAAATGTGAAGTGACTTATATGCATTTACAAACAGTCTAATATTTTGGTTTCAATACATGCCAATCAGATACATTTTAGGTATTTGATTCTTTTAATTCTGGTTATTAGAAAATTGAGATAAATCTTTAAAGAGTATGGATGTAGTTGTGGATGACATAGAAATATTAGTGTGTATGATTGTCAATTTTCTATTTGAAAGCCAATGTTTCAGCAACTAAGGCAAAGTGATAAAACATGTGTTAATGAAACCCTTACAAATATATAAATATTTTTATGTAAAAATAGTGTATGAGGACTATTGGGCTTTACGTATATAAAAGCCTAACGTGTTTATAGATTATTTAAGCGTTTGCTATTTTATTGGTGTAATATTCTTTTAATTTTAATCAATGATGGATATAAGCATTTTGATGATGGGTGTTAGAATTTCGTGTTTCATTATTGTCAACCATTAAAACTTAAAATTTAACAAAGCCACTGCCTTTTGGATGGGACTATGCCCTCTGATACATACTATGTGGCGAGATCTGTTATGCCAAATCCCTTGTAATCATTCGGTTTGTGTTTGTGTTTTCCCTCTAAAAAAACTCAAAATTTAAGTTTTCAAATGCTATGCAGCCTTTCATTTTTCAGAGATGATAAAGAAGTGTTAACATAGTGGTAGCACCATTAATAATCGTAAAATATTACATTACGAGAGGCAAATTTTTGTGGTGACACATGGCACATACCGCCACTATGGCCTTAATCAAACCATGTAAGTATATTATATGTACATCTTACAAACATACACAGATACAACATTAATAAAAATCATCGTTTGGTTTAAAGGAATGAAAAGGATTTGGGGGGATTTGGAATTCAAATTCATTCCAACCCTATGTTTGGTTTGCAGTATTATTCGGATTAGAAATCTTATGGGCTGTTTGGTTCATAGAATTTGAAGGAAATTGAAGGAATTGGAATGGTCAATTTCATTGACCAAATTCTATGCTTACGTTTGGTTCACGGAATGAAAGCGATTGAATCCTTCAAATTCCATTGAATTCCACAATTTAAGGAATTCATCATTCATTGGCTTAAGTGAAGGAATTGAATTCCTACTAACCTAACGTTTGGTCAAATTTCATCAAATTCCATTAAATTTCATTCCAATTACTTCAAAGTCAAATTCTTTCGATAGATTTCAATTACATCAAATTTCATTCTGTGAACCAAATGCCCCCTTAGGATTTCTTTCAAATCCCTCAAACATGGGATTTTGAAATACAATGGGATGACTAGGATTTAGGGGTGCTCAAATTTCCGACCAACCCGGCCAACCCAACCCGAAAAAATGTAAAAAAACTTAAACCGAGCCAACCCGATGTGTAATCGATACAATTTTTGATCAAACCGCATTTGTTGGGTTGGAAACGGTTTAGGCCCAATCCAAACCGGCCCAACCCGACAACCCGACCAAAAATTGAGCGAGCGTTTTTTTTTAACTCTTCAGATTATCGCTTCTCTTTTCTTTAGTCTTCAATAGAAGTTCATTGTTCCAATATGCTCCTGCTTCAATCGATTCTAGGTTTCAGACGAGAGACGGAGAGAGTCGACACTCGACAGTAGTGACTAGTGAGACACCCACAATCCACACAATCGATTGTTTCAAATCGTTCGGCGTTCATGCTTTAGGCATTCAAATTGGCGACCAAATCATATTCAAATCAATATTCAGGCATCGATCCACTTTCCAAATCGACCAAATCATATTCAATCGGTTTCTTGTTCTCAGATTCAAAGGTACTTTCTTGGACATCTATTGACTCATACTTGATTTAGCTATTGTTGGGTCTCTTCTTCGATTTGAAAATCTGTTGAAATCTGTTGACTCACACTTCAATTGATTTTCAGTAACCCACCAAAATATGGTGGTTCTCTTCTACGATTTAACTATTGTTGTTTTAGAATATGTAATATTTAGCTTGCTAGTTGCTATTGTTATTGTTTTAGTTTTTTGATTTAGCACTGTTGGTTCACATCTCAGACTGTAATATTTAGCACTGTTGATTTAGGAGTGTTGTTTTAAAATTTGTTGTTCACACTTCACACTGTAATTTTGTCTAGCTACTGTGTTGTTTTACATTTAGCTAGCTAATGCATACTGTTATTGTTTTAGTTTTTCACATGCTAGTACTTAGACAGTTAGAGTCTAATTTAGACAGTTAGAATCACTAATTGATTTTCCTAGATAAGTTAGACTCACTAATATAGTTGTTGTTGTTTTTTTCTTTTTTTACTAATTTAATTGTTGTTACTTGATTATTGTTGTTTTACTAGATATGTTGTATATTGGAAGAGCTAGTACTTCAAGAATAACACAAGTACACTTCAACCAAGTTTTATTCTACATGGTTGATCTTGTTTTTTCTTGAACATTCTTGCTTAGCTTTCGAGTTACATCCACAATCAACACTTCCAACATCTTAAAGCACCGTCTATATCATCATGTTTTAAAGTCTAGTTTTGCATTCACATACTATTTTGCTATTGAAGTTGTGAGTCTTCATAGAAACAATCGATCTACTATTTCGGTAGAGTGCAGATTTACCAGAGGAATTGAGAGACTGTTTTCATGAAGACACCCGACACTATTGGCAATTGATGTACCCATGATTGACATATTCTTGTTAATATTAGTTGTTTTATCTTTGAGATTGTTTTACTTATGGTTGCTGACATTGTCATTTACAGGGTGCTAGGAAGGCCCAACTTTGGACGTGGAGGTGGCGGCTTCGGAGGCCGTGCTCCACCAAGCTCAAGTTTCTCTTAGAATATTATGGTGGTAGTAGTTTTTGTTGGTTGAAGGCAACAACAGGCAACAGGTATGGTTATTGCCAACCTTATTCTTATAATTTCATTTTGGTTTGTTTAGACACAATAACTTAGTTGAATTGTGAAATAATTAATAAATGTTTCAAACCGATCAACCCGCCAACCCAACCCAACCCGCACGGTTTGGGTTGGGTTGGGTTGCACTTTTGATTGGGTTGGGTTGGGTTGAGAATTTTCAAACCGCAACGATTGGGTTGGGTTGGGTATTTCTTTCGTAGGATTTCACAACCCGTGAGCACCCCTACTAGGATTTCACAGGATTTCGTAGGATTTTTATATACTAATGTTTAAAAATATGTTAAAAACATTTGTTTTCTAATAATCAATTAACAAAAAGTTATTTAATTGCTTTTATATTTTTTTTTATAAATAATGGAATTTAATTTCATTCCAAATCCTATAAACCAAATACATCAAAAATTTCAAATACTTCTAAATCCAAATCCCTCCATTCCTCCAATTTTAAATTCTTCCACGAAATCCAAATCCCTCAAAACATTTCCATCAAACCAAACGCTCCCTAAATTTAATTAATCAAAAGAGAAAATAATAAAACAATTAACAATTAGTATAAGGTATTTCTTTCCGTATTTCTTTCTTGTTTCAGATTTGCAGTTTGGATTTTTGGAACAATCTCATTATTACTTTGGATTTCTTATTTAAAGTACATGACAAAGATTTGGTAATAATGAACTCAATTTTGTTTCGTAGTTTGTTTATACGATGTTTTTTTGTCTTTTTCTTCTTGTCTTCACTTTGCTACATCCAACATGTTCGATAAAAATGAAATGAATAATTAACAAGAACAACAAAAAAGAAAATGACTGGAGGAGCAAGAAAAAGATGGGGGTATTTAATGGTTGGAATGGGGGTATTTAGATGTCAAGTCACATTATCAAGTGATTTGACCAAAATACCCTCATGTGAGATGCTGCACATGGGGGTATTTAATGGTTGGAATTACTACAGGAGAAGGTACTTCCAACGACTAATTCACATGGTTTTGCCGAAAATTATCAAAAGAGGCAGTTATCCGTTGCTAAAATATAAATTTACTGAAACATTGCCGCTTCTAAAAAATTTCAATTAAAAAGATAGAAAGCAAAATTTAAACATTTGTAATTCCTTGATGATCAACGACAAATAGTTAAATAATCTATTGTTGATCTTTGGTGGATATGGGTTATCGTTGATCCGTGGGTAAAGAAAAATCGTTGGAAGTCTGTTAGAAAAAAACATCCATCATTTTTATCAATAGTCGATTGTCATTTTTATCAATCAATTTCCAGAAGTAGAAAGAAAACATCCGTCGATTAAAGTTTTCGCTACAGAAAACGGAAAAGACCAAAACCGAAAAGAAAACAAAAACCGTATCACAAATGTATTTTTTATAATAAATTAAGTTGAGGAACGAAAAAAAAACATGATAACACAAAATTAATATAGAAGATGAATGAGGATAGTGGATTCTATATTGACACGTAATAAGCAATAAATAATGCTAAATCTATTTTTTTATTATTATTAATATACATATTTTCAATGTAATTTAATTAAGCAACACGTCAATGCTTCTTCTCCCCTAAATACATTCCCCCACTCAGATATCACGTGCCAAACGCCCTTAATACATTGTTCCCACCCGTCAAAAACAATCAACCATATGCAAAGGATACCAACATATGCAAACTTTTTTATTTTTATTTTATCCAATAATAATAATAAATCTCCATAATAAAAAAATATACAGTTTTGAAATATATATCTATTACTTTTCTAATTAATAAAAGAAACAATTTTATTATTAATTATAGAGAGATAAATTTTCTTCATCTTATAACTAAGAGCATAATAGAAATATAAATATTTGCTTCTGAAAATGGACACTTATTTTTAGGAGAAACTAAGTTAGCAATGAAGACACTTATTTTTAAGAGAAACTAAGGTGCCGTTTGTTTTTTAAGAGGTCTAAAGTCTGAAGTCTTAATTTAGTTATGAGTAATAAGATGTGGTGTGTAAAAAAGTCTGAACGATTCAGACTTAAGAGACATTAAGAGGTTTTTTAAAAAAACAAACAACCCCTAAGTTAATAATAAAGACACTTATTTTAAAAAGGTGGAAGTATATATATAGAAACAAAAAATGTTGGAAACATGGGAACAAAATATTTAATGTACCTATGTTTTAACAGTGGCAAGCATCAGAAAACTAAAATACATGGACCGACGGAGGCTTTGTAAAGTTGTCGTGAGAGATTATAAAGGGGAAGAAGATAAATTTCATGTTGTTGAATCGAATTTATCAATTGCGGCTTTTGCATTTGTCTCGTTCAATCTTGTGAAAAATACCAGAGATAGTCCTATTATGTCATACAAATAAAGTAAATAATGGAATAACCAGCTTAAAAGGTGATAAGTTACTTATTACTATGGCTATGTTTGGCAAACTAACTGATAAGTTAGCTGATGATTGATAAATTAGCTGGTAAACTGATAAGTTACCTGATGAAAAAGTCACGTTTCACAAAAACTAGCTTATAAGCATGTAAAATTACCAAAAATGACATCTAAAAAACAATCAATTATAATATTTAATAATATAATTAAAACAAATTTATAGTAATATAATATATTAATAAATACAAATAAGATAGTAAATAATATAATATGTTAATTAAAAGAATTTGAAATTTATTATTATATACATTATGAATTTTGAATTTTAAACCAAATTTAAAAAAAATCTACATTAACTTATGATTTTAAATAAATGTTACATATAATATGAGAAAAATAATCAAAATAATAATTACAAAAATAATAATAATTGATAACTAAAGTATATTGATCAATATTAAAAAAAAATGAATTTAATTAAAGTACCCGTATTTCAAAAGTCTATTACTAAAATGCCCAAAATCTTTTATTTTTTTACCAAAATACCCATTATATCCGGGATATTAGGCCGGGATTTGATCCATCCCGGGGTTAAGAAAAAAACATTGAAATAGTGGGGTAAGGCCGGGATTTAGAGCTAAATCCCGGGGTTGGAACTCAAAGTGATGGAGTGGGTGAGGTTCCATGTGAGAGAGAAGATTGAGTGGGTGAGGTTCCATGTTGATGTGTTTATCGAGAAAGTGGGTTTGACCTATACTACTACTATACATACATACTCTCTTTTTCTTTGCATGTGTCTTGTAAATCGATACGATGTTTGACAACCCCGGGATTGAGCTCTAAATCCCGGCTTTACCCCACTATTTTGATTTTTTTTGCTAACCCCAGGATGGGTCAAATCCCGGCCCAATATCCCGGACATAATGGGTATTTTGGCAAAAAATGAAAGATTTTGGGCATTTCGGTAATACACTTTTAAAATACGGGCATTTTAATTAAATTCCCTAAAAAAATTGATATAATTATCAATAATTCTAAAAAATTAAAAGTTAACATCAATGTATAATTAAAATTTATGTTATAATTTTCAGATAATATTATTTGGTATTTATTAATTAATAATAAAAAAATTTAATAATTAATATTTATTTATAATTAATAGTTAATATATAATAATGAATATTAATAGGGGTATAACCGGAATAATCACAAAAAGCCTATCACAAACTACTCCAAATAACTTATCAAAAAACTAGTTTATGTCCATTCAAACATGTATCCAGAAAATAAACTAGCTTATTTTTGCCAAACAATGCCTATAATATATTGGTTTTTAAACTACAATTCTTTAATAAAATTTAATTTTAAAATACAAGACTATAAAAATGTAAGTTATTTTATTTTTTATTGCATGAAGAATGATCGTATGAGAAAAAAAAAGTTAATGTGAGAAGCGTAATAAAATCATTGGACCATTGATCATTTATAATTAGGCATGGAAATGGGGCCCGACCCGTCGGGGAACCCGGTCCACCCGCCCCGATCGGGGATGGGGATGGGGACGGGGATCCCCGTTTGTCTCAAACCGGGGATGGGGACGGGGACAGGTATCGCACTCCCCGCCCCCGTTATATATTTTAATTAATATTTAATATATATTATTTATTTAAACTAAATCGGTAATTCATAATTTCCAATTTCCTAACTAGGTTTATAATATAAATTTGTTATTTTTTGAATGTTAGTATGTATTTTGGATGTCAATCAAAATACAATTACTCGATATGATTTTGAATATTACTCGATATCTTTTGGTACGTGTGAAGTTAAGTTTTTTTTCCCCGAATTTGGTTGAATTTCTTTTGGTTTTAAATTATTAATTATTATATGATGTTGTGATATTTTTTATACTAAATTAAATTTCTTTCGATTTTAGGTTTATTGGAAATATGTGATATTTAAACATGTGCGGTGTCTCATATATTTGATTTAAATAGCTTACATAAACGGAAAAAAAATCCCCGTTGGGGACGGGGATGGGGATGGGGATGGGGATTGAGGTCCCCGCCCCATTTCCATGCCTATTTATAATCTCAATATAACCCATAAGTTGCTGTTTAGAAGGAAATTGATTTAATGCATTTTATTAATGTTGATTTTTGATCCAAATATGAAAAAAAAAAAAAAAAAAATTCTTATCATTAATCATTCTCGAACCAACTTAGAACCCCCTATATGCTTTTCCTTCTTTTTCCATATAAATGTTTAGTATTATGTTCTTTCCAAAGTTTTCCTTTAAAAACGCCTCATTAGAAAATGTGCCAAACCTTACCCTACTTATACTTAAAGTTCATTGACACACACACACACACACATAATTAATTTTATATGTCAATTAATACTGCTCGTGATCATCCACCATATTTATAAACGTTTGAAAGCACAAGAATAGCATCAAACGAAGAAATCCAGGAAAAAAAATAATATGGTGATTTCCCTATTTCCATCACCACCTTCCATGTTCATCACAGCAATGTCGACGTTAAATTTGTTCTCTCTCATTACGGCCGGATACATGGAAATGAATGGCAAAAACAAACAGTATGCAAAGTTTTTCGATGCCGCTAAGGATGAAAACGAGCACAAGTTGCTCAGTAGAAATGGAATGCTTCTATTCTACACACCATCGTTCCTCGTGGGTCTTGCCTCTTTCGCCATTTTCAACCATCAAGATCTTCGCTTCGTTATGGTTGTCTATATTCTTACCATTCATTTCTTCAAGAGAATCCTTGAGGTATGTAGCTTTGAATCCTTATATTCATGGTCCATTAATTTGCTATATTAACACTATAACAAAATCAATTTTGTATAACATAAACTATACCTCTAAATGTTCTCATTAAATATTTTATAAGACTTAATTTTATAGAAACAAATAATTTTTCGTCCTATGTAAAAGTTTTGTAGTAAGTTTATTGATATGTTTAGGCACAATAACAAGTCTTTTAGGACACTTTTGAAATATAACTTTTTATTAGTTTTTTTTTTGGTATGTCCAAGAGTGGTATCTAGCCCAGCGTATTTGCACACCCACTAATCCTCTAAGGGATCACGAGTGACCTCGAGTCAACGCAGGCAAACCACCTCCATAGCAATAAGGGCTTTGGCAATGCCTAAATTCGAATCTAAAGAATATGAGATTTTCACTACATCCCTTGAGCCTTAATTACCAGTGCGCAACAATTCAAGTGGTTAATTGAAAAAATGTCTTACAAGATGTGTTTTATAAAAAAAAAAATGTGTTCCTACAACACCTCTCAAAAAGCATTTAATAAAAAAACCTAATAGGTTTTAAGAAAATTTGTTAAGACAGACAGGAGGGGAAAAAAAACCTTTCTATCAACTTCTTGCAACAGTCTATCCAAACATTTAACATTTTATACATATTTTGCATGTGATAATATCTTTGTTATTAAGAATGTACATTAATTTAATTGGTTTCTTTGCAGGTTCTATTCGTTCATAAATTTAGTGGTTTCATGATCATTAACGCTGCAATAACCATCGGTTTAAGCTACGCGGTATCAACCGCCACAATGATTTACGCCCAATATCTATCTCAAGAATCTCCTAAGCCTTGTATCGATCTCAAATACGTTGGACTTGGCATGTTCTTGATTGGAATAACTGGAAACTTTTACCATCATTACATTCTTTCGAATCTGAGAAAGAAGGGCGAGCGAGAGTATAAAATCCCGAAAGGAGGTTTATTTGGTTTGGTTATATGCCCACACTACTTGTTTGAGATTATAGAGTTCATTGGAATCTCTTTCATTTCTCAAACAACATTTGCATTTTGTTTCATTCTGGGGACGATATTCCTGTTGATGGGGCGGAGCCATGCGACACGAAATTGGTATGCTTCCAAGTTCGGAGAGGAGTTTCACAAGGATATCAAGGCTTTAATTCCGTACTTATTTTAGCAATATATATATACACATTAGTCGTTATTCAATTGTATTAATTACTCACCACCCATGTATACGTACATCATTGAAATCAAAGAAGCTGATTTTAGGAGACATTTGGTTCATTTTAAAAAAGAGTGAAAATGAAATTAAATAAGAATACAGGAGAATGAAAATAGAAACCATAGCTAAAATGCTAAATGCCTTTTGTTCTTCATTGGTGAACTTGCTCTTCTTTATATATGAAACAATGAAAGATCCCTTTTGTTGCAAAACATATATTTAATTAATACCAAATAAAGATTAATGCCGTTTGTTGGTAAACCTTACAAAGGGTGATTTGTAATATTGTTTGTTGGGTTGTTTAATAAAGATTAATGTCGTTCAAAAAAAAATACCAAATATAAAGAACGTTGAAAATAGAAAAAAAGAACTTCTCGTCTTTCAACCACGGAAATTGGAAATTGAGAAAAATTTAAAGTACGTGACGAATTTAGTTTTCTTAAGACAAATTGTGCTCTCTTTCATGCTAAATTGTTCTATTTTCATTCATCCATTTCCAACAGATATAAAAAAAAATCTTTCTTTAAAAAAATCCGGAAAAAAGAAACAAAACCTTTTATTTTTAGATAAAGAATGGAAAATTTGAAGGGACTGAATCATTGACAAATGAAATTTATAATTTAATTAAAAATAAATGCATATAATATTAATGTTGATCAATATATACTTCAAGTCAGTTGTTATTCCATTTTTCCAAACAGTTTTTAGTTTGTAAATATAATGTCGAATCAATAAACCATTTTTGCAGGCGTAATTAATATATGTTTCTGAATTATTAGTCTGTCTTAATAGCTAGCACGCCACATGGATTTAGAGTTTATATATGTTTCATGTTAGCACTCAACAAATATAAAAGAAAATTGTAAATTCAACCATCACTAACTTTAATGGCTAAAAGTATACGCTCCACCGTTACAAAACAAATACAACATCTTTTAAAAGGCAAACATATTTTTAAATATCCATTTCCTTACCTTTTTTTTAAGGCAAGGGGAGAGGGATCACTACCGGGCCAGGGTGAGTCCTGTTCATATCATTAACGATAAAGTGATTACAATCGTTGTTAATAGACGACATAAGAAACGAATGCATGCTATCAAAATAAACGTTACAATTAAGAGTGCATGCATGCCTAGCCAATAAGTGAGCCGAGCCGTTAGCATCGTGACTAATCCAATGGATAGATATGGACTCTTTCGAGTTAAGAGTGATTCTAATATCTTCGATTATATCTCCAAACTTCGAGTTAAGAGCTTCGCGAATAGGGATGGCTTCACCTTCTCTAGACGAAGGGAGGAAGTTGCAAGGAGAGGCAAGAGCCGAAATGAAGACGCCCAAATTGAACTTGAGAAACCCGCGACGTGGTGGGTGCCAACGGGAGGAGAAGGGGAGACCGGGAGAGCTAGACAATTGAGTAGTTGGGTTTTTAGAGTCGATCCACTCCGATAAAATTTGTCTAGCGTAGTGGACCACTTTAGAAGGGTCACGGGGACCGTCGTGCCAAACCACATCGTTCCGACGGTACCACAAACTCCATAAAATCGTGAGAAATAAAACCCGGGTGTGGTTGGGGTTGTCATGGAGGAATTTGAAGGCAAGCTCATGGAAAGAGTTTGACAAAGAAGCAATATCTTCAACGGCATCCCCAAGACCCGCTTCTTGCCAAGATTGGCGAACCAAGGGGCAACCAATCAAGGCGTGCCAAACATTTTTCTCGTTGTGATTGCAAAGCGGACAAATGGCCGAGATCCTAACGCCCCTCGATTGAAGGACGCTTCGAGTGGGCACGACGTCTCTAGCGGCGCGCCAAACAAATAATTTTATCTTACAAGGTATGTTGGCGTTCCAAATAATATTCCAATCTCCATCAACGAAGAGATGATTTGACGGGGCGATTAACTCCGTAATAACGCGGTAGCTAGACTTTACGGTATAAAATCCGTCGTGGGACCAATGCCAAATGAGGGAGTTTTCACGGTTATCCGAAGGGGGGGGGGAGCTTGAGGATTCTAAGGCAATCCTGTTGGCCAAAGAGTCGAGTGAGCAAATTGTTGTTCCAACCGTGGGTGATGGGGTCTCAAAGCTCGTGAACGGTCAAATGATAGCTACCAACAACACATAGAGACTCGATCCAAAAACCCGAATCATCTTTAATCCATGGGTCTTTCCAAATATTTATAGATTGACCGTTCCCAAGTTTCCACCGAAGCCCCGCTTTGAGCGCCAATTGCGAGTGCCAAATACTCCTCCAAATGAAGCTAGGAGCATATCCCAAATTAGCCGTCATGAAATCACCGTTCAGGTAATATTTTGCTTTAAGGAGGCGCCCAACAAGGGAGGCCGGATTGGTAATAAGATGCCAACCTTGTTTCCCAAGTATAGCAAGATTAAAAGTGGTAAAGTCACGGAAACCAAGGTTGCCAAACTTTTTTGGAGAACAAAGTTTGTCCCAAGAGAGCCAATTAATAGAGTGATGGCCATCGGGTTTACGACCCCACCAAAAAGAATTAATCATTTTTTCCAAATTTTGGATGACCAAGCCCGGTATGAGAAAAACATTCATGTAGCATATTGGAATGGCTTGGGCAACGACTTTAATGAGGGTGGATTTTCTGGCGGTGGACAATGGTTTCTTACTCCAAGTTTGGAGTTTAGACCAAAGAAGATCTCAGATATGCCGGAAAATGACTTTTTTAGATCCATTTCCTTACCTATTTAGTGAAATACAAAATATGTTTGTTTTCACAATGTTTATTTGAGGGGGTAATGTTTTGGATTGCCATTTTCCCTTTGAAAGAAATTACTATAAAATTATATATTTTATCAAATATTACAATTTTGGTACGATGAAAAACCTAATAAATTTTATTATCTTATATATTCCAACCTTCGTCATGATGGTTCACAAGTCATAACTCTAAAGAAACCCTTGATCCATGATTTTTGGTGATCATGGGAAACTTGGGAGAATTTTCTCCGCACGAGTCCGAAACAAAAAACTTTCTTGAGGTTTGAATGGGGGTGATTGACACCCTAGCTTCCCATGGAACCAACCCTAAGGAACTCGGTTAATATTGATGTAGGACTAATCGAAATACTGGAACCAATTGAATTACTGGAGCAATCGAAGAAAAAAATCGGATATTCATAAATCTGTGCTCTCAATTTTTCGTTACTCTTATAATTTTGTAACTTCCTGAGTATTTGCAGAAAAAAGACTAATAATATTAAAGTTTAAGGGTCTTATGATATTTTCAATTGTTTTAGTTTAATATAAATAGGTGTTTGATGTAATCTTTCATCCAAACCAATACAATCAATTTTTTAATAAACAAAAATAAAAGTATGATGTGTTTTGACCATCAAGACCCAATCCAAGTATAAACTCTAAGCCCATACTATGTGTGAACTCTAAGGGGTTGTTTGTTTTTAAAAAAAAAACTCTTAATGTCTCTTAATTCTGAATCGTTCAGATTTTTTTACACACCACTTCTTATTAATCATAACTAAAATAAGACTTTAGACCTTTTAAAAAACGAACGACACCTAAGTCTCTAAGCCCATATCATGTAGTGGTCAACATATGAATAATAAAAAATTTAGTTCAAGAAATTAAATAAACGATAAAAAGACTAAATTACATATTACTGTAACAGATTTTATTAACATAGTTAGTGATCAGGGATCACTTTCCAAGGAAAATGAGAACACAATGATGTTTTCTAGACTTATTAAAATTCAGATCCCACTTTTAAAACTTTTCACTGAACCTTAAGGACCAAAATTAAAGTTTACTCAAAAAAATATATATATACCATATAAGTAATATCATAAGAGAATAGTACCAAGAAGTGAATATTTAAGAATTGAGATTTGTGGAAGTTGAATCGTAAGTGCAGATGAAGGAATTACTTTGTCGCTTAGCGCCATAATACTATTGATATCAATTTATATCAAACAGTTATAATATTTGAGAAAAAAGTTGATTATCGGCAACCTTGACCGACCCCATAAGGAACCCGCCCCCTATAAACCATATGTAAAGAGGCATTTCAAAGCCGAGTTAACGGCTGAGACTAGCAGAGAGGTTTAAGTTTAAGCCATCTCCTGTAGAATTTGAACTTTAATTCGTTGTGTATTTGAGTAAAGTCACTCCGTCCATTTGTCAATTGAACCACACATCTGAGGACAATAGTTTATGGTATTAATTTCATTGGGATGTAAGATTTTGATGATAAAAAGATATAATTGTGTTTATTTGAAGCTTTTAATTTTGAGACGTTATAGTTTGTGAATTGTGAAAAAACTGATAATGTTTAATAAATAAAATAATTGAAAACCCACAAAATAATTAGTACTATGTTAAATTCTCTTCCAACAAGATGATTCCAAAAAAGCATAATGAGTTTATGTTACATCTGGTTTCATATTTCAAACGAATAACTTTTCTTGTAATCTTTTTTTTAAAGGAAAGCGTTAGTACAATGAACCATGTTTTACAAGAGCTTTGCATAAAAAGATGATTGTCATAAAATTATGAGTAAATTACATGGTTCGTCCTTGTCGTTATATGTTTTTAACAGTTTTTATTCTTTTTTTAAAAATTCAACAGATTGGGCCCTTGAGGTTGTATTTTTATTACGACTTGAGTCCTTGTCACTAACTTTCGATAAATAAATCTGTTAGAGTAAGGGCATTTTCGTCTTTTAGGTTTTTTTATTTTCCTTATACAACAATTATTATATTATATTTTATAGTATTATAATATATATATATATATATATGTGTGTGTATGTGTGTGTGTGTGTGTGTACACTATAAACACACTGGGACAATTGACTAACATCGTTTCACCATTCTTCTTCATCTCCTCGTTCACCTCCCCGCCGTATTCTTCGTTTACAGTTCCGACACCACACCACCGATAAATATATATAGATACATGTGTGTGTGTGTGCGCGCAAACACACGATGGGGGACCAACGATCAATGATCTTCCGGTCACCACCACCACCAGCCATCATGTTCCAACTTTGGTAAATCCCAACAAAACATTGAAACCCACCTCCAAATCCCACCGACCGTGAAACCTACCTCCGATGAATTTGTAGCCTTGTAGGTGAAAAAGATTATCAGTGAATGGTTGGTTTTTGAGGATGATGACTTTTTTGTGAATGAAGGCGAAGATGGTGATGTTTTGGGAGGAAGAAGGAGAGGGAGAGTGGGTTATCTAGGATACATGGAAGGTTTGGAGTCGAAGTCTCACAAGATTTTATAGGTTTTAAATAAAAAAATGAAAGAAAAGTTAACAAGAGGAAAATTCCCTTGACGTTAACAAACGTTTTAACATAAGTTAGTGACAGGGACCCAGGTCGTAAAAATGCAACCATAGGGACACGATCGATTGAATTTAAAAAAAAGACAAGAACCGTTAAAAATATATAATCGAGGGATGAAACATATAATTTACTCTAAAATTATAGATCTATCCTGTTATAAGGATTTTTTAAAGGATCTACGACCACTTTCTAAAATTAAGACAAAATACTGCTGTCAAAAAAGTTACTTTTATTTTTCATTGTCTTAAAAATTGCTTTAATAAACCTCGGATTTAATTTTATTAATTTATCTATTTTATGATTTCATAAGACAGTAAGACAATAATTTTTTATGGGTAAATACTTCATTTATGATATTTTAAATAATTAATTATAATTATAATTAAAACAAAAACTCTTGTTAATTAACTAAACAAATGAGGTGAAACAACATCATAAAAAGAAGGGATGATTATTGATCTAGACATATTAAGCTAATCTTGTTACCAAATAATCCTAAATAGTCACATGAACCGCAATGGCTTTGCTAACCGTAGAGATTTTGTGAGCTAGTCACGTGTCAAACAAAAGACATGCCATGTTTTTATTCTTTACTGGGAAAAAAGAAAACAAATTCGTGGGTCACAAAACATGACTCTGAGTTCGTAAAATATGAATTGTTTAGCAAGATTTGGCCATTATCTCAAGTCCCAAACATTTAATATGTTATGTAGATAAAGTTTATTTGGTATCCTCCATGTCAGCCATCAAAAAGTTCAAATGCCGTTGTTTTTTTTCCATATATATCAAGAGAATTTGTTTGTTTATGAGACTTGAGGATGAAAAATGAGGGTTAATGGCAACATTTTGGGCATTTATAACGGAGATATAGTTGGTAGAAAAGGTCCAATTACCAAAATAATTTTGCAGTTTATGTTATTTTAATGATTTTATATTTTTAAACTAAAATGTAATAGATATTTAGATTAAAAAAAATTGATTACTACAATTCCAACTAGCAAAATTAACAGATATTAGGTCAATTAGACAATTAGTACGGCTAGATTAGTAATTATCCTAAATAACACGATAATTCCAACTTATGAACAAAAATCACATTTGGAGACAAGACAAAAGTAATCAGACTAACCCAAAATTCCCTACAAACTTTGACCCAATTTCAAGAACCCGTGAGTGGTTCTGCCATAAATACATTCCCCCATAACAGTTTCACGTACTAAACTGTCCCATATTTCCATCAAACTACCCTCTACAATACAATTTCTTCTCTCTTGCACCCTTATAATTTATAATATTTACATATTAACCCCTTAAAAAACAAGCACAAACATTATCCAGCTGAGTTAATGGATGCACACAAATAATTACACATTTCCACGTGTACATCTATGATTCGTGGGAGAACCTAGACTTTTGATCCGATCTAGCAAGTTTCTCATATAAAGCAATTAAAATCTGCCACGTAGCGTCACCATCTGCCACGCCATCATTAAACAATAGGGCCCGCATGACCTCCGGGTCCCACAAGTTTCGCTGGATGGACGAGAGGTTCGTGGCTGCCACGTGATCAAGTACTCGGCCCAGCTTCCCGACGTCCTTCTCGGCCACCGTAAGAGATATCTCCGACCATGGCACGGCGTTTCCGAACGGCAACCGGATTCCATCCGCAATAATCACCGGGACGCAACCCAATGCCACTGATTCCACCAGTCTGGGACTCCACGGAGCCCACCCCAGTGGACACAAACAAAACACCGACCGTACAATTTCCGACATATATCCGTTGAACCGGCTCCTCCTCAGGTAAAACCTCCGGTCATTCCCATATTTCCGCAGTATCTGGGTCCTCACGCGCCTGTTATGTTATTTTTCGATAATTGTTAGAATTTTCGACATTAAAAAAAAAGTGGTTAATTTGATTTGATGATAAGGAGAATTAATTATTACTTGCTGTAAAATTGACCGCTGACATTCTTGGGGTGGACTTCCATTTTTCCCCGGAAAAACACGAAAATGTCCCGACGACTAGTGACCGGTAACGTTGACTTTATTGATTGAAGTTTCTCCGGCGAGACGTAGGGTGGGATGACGATATTCTCAACATCTTGACATGGGTGGCGATATTTAACACCGAACGTCTGTAACACAATCGAATTCTTCATGAATTTCGGAATACCATCGGCAATGGCTCTACTTTCCTAATTCATCGAAGAAACAACAAATTTTTAGAAAACCCATGATCAGTTCCATGTTATCAAATTGTGAATTTGTTTTTCTTGTACCATGGCATGGAAACAAGCTCCGTAGTCATGCGAAGCGACGAAGATATGGTCGGAGCCATTTTTTCTGTTCCAGAAAGGGAGTTCCGATGAGATTAGCTCAACTGCAGACGAGAGAAGCCGACGTGCATGTACCATATCCGGGAAGCCATTAATGGTGCTAAAGTTGCAGGAAACGTAAACGGGAACAAAGAAGAAGTTGGCCAACGATGGATCAAACGTCCGTACGTTGCTGTTAATCAATGCTTTGTGTATCGCCACCTCCGACGCAAATAAATGGTTGCCACACCGCTCGTTTGAGAGCCAATCACGGTTGTACTTCGACGGCAGTTCGTATATGTAGAATTTCAACTGCATCAAAGATCTGGGTTGCAGACGAACTGCAGCATTGGAATTTACACCGGAGAGCGAGCCCAATTGTGATCGAGGAACTATAGTTTCTAAAGATGTAGCAAAGAAGTAAAACGAGAGAGAAAACCAGAGAATCCATTTGAAGAAAAAAGGATTTTCTGCCTTTCCACGTCTAATTCTTAACAGCTTCATCCTCACATAAAATCCCTTTCTGTTCTCCTTCGATCCAAAAACCTGCATTGTAGAAATCTCTGATCTTGAACTAATAAGAACAAGAACAGATCGATAATTGGTGGTAGACAGGAAAAATTGGTTAAAATGGGGTTAAAGAAGTAGAAATCAAGAAACCAAAAACTTGATCTTTTAATCAAAATCAATGAACAAGAAAGATAATAATAGGGTTAGGTTTGGAGTGAATTTTGTTGAGTTTGAAGATGGTGAAGAGAAACTAAAATGATGTATGGTTGTCGGGTCGGTTTCGGACACAGGAAAATTTAAGAACAAAGTGGGGGAGATTTTGGACAGGTGATGGTGTGGAGTTGTATATTTCTTGGTTCACAAATGAAAGGATGAATTGACTAAAATGTCCTTTGAGTTGGGTTGTAAGTATGCAATGAGGGGTTGTAGTCTGTGATCTAGTGGACGGGAGGTGAGGTTGGTTTGAGGGGCAAAGTTGGGATGAAAACGATTTAGAAAAGGGTAAGTAATTTGAAGAAAGTGGAAACTGAAAAGGGGTATCTAAATACAGTCGTCAGGCATATCATTTGGTCTCTAAAAATATTCGGATTTCAGTAAGTTATTATGCTCATTTGCCAATTATAATTAACTAAAAAAATGTTTTAAACCATCTCTTATTATTATAGGGTTGGTTTTCCGTGAGAATGAAAGTTACGGTGAAAACGGTAAGAATGGATCTCCACTTTTGAATGCACATTAACATGAAATGCACCAGATCAATACTTGTGAGAAGTGCAATTCATGAATGGGGTGAGATTAAAAGAGATCAAGGGTTCAGATCCTTTCTTACCTTAATTTTTTTTAACATGATTATTTGTCTATTATCATAAATAACCGTTTTTACCTTTTAACCATCTCTGAAAATAAATTCACAAAATAGTTAAGAAATCGTAAATCAGCGTCGCAAGACACTTTTTCTTGCGGTTTCTAACATTTTCTGACGTATGCAGATGAAAAATGGGTCCATCGTAAAAATAAACTGAGACAATGCAACTTGTGGCACTGCAAGGACATGCATCAACATACACAGACCAAAGTTGCAGCTTCGCAACATTGCAAGAAAATGACTTTTACAACGTTATGTTGTGGTTTCTTGGCTATAACTATTTATGATAATATCCACGACCATATTTGGTTCTAAAATGATATATATTAAAACCAAATGTTTAACATAAAATAATTATTGTATTTCTATATTTTCATAACATATTTTTATAAAATATTTAATTTAATTATGTATCTATAATTTCACAGTCATATCAGTTAAATATTTTATTTTTTCTTAATCAAGTTCACAAATATATGCTATTTAATTTAGGACAACGATGATAAAAGACAACGATACTATTAATTTATTTTAATTAGTAATAATTTAAATTAAGTAACATATAATTTTTTTGAAGAACCATGTGATTTTTTATTTGATATATAGTTTAATGTATTTTAATAATTTCAGTGTAAACAAAATAAAGTTATCAGTGTGTTTAAGGTTATTTTCGATTTAATTTTTTTTAACCACTAGTAACTATCAAACATTTTTCTTTTTCTAAATTAAACGTTGTCCTTTAATTATTGATGCTTTAGCCTTTATGTATATTGACTAGAACCAAACGAAACATTAAACTTCTAGTAGATATAAAGTACTCGAACCGATGGCCAATAAGAAACAAACTCAACCATTGTTGTTCAAGTTATATATGTTCGATCACTTGTCAAATATTTCATTAATTTGAAGTTTAACATACCACACAGTTAAATAAAAACTTCTGATTAATGATTAAATATCATATAATTTTACTAAGATTAAACTGAATATTGTGTATCACAAGTAATCTCATAAATATCTTGCAAAAATTATTGAATGGTAAATCAATGATTTTGGAAAGAGGTCTCTTTGTTAGTCCCAAAATGTAATGGCAAAAAATAACAAGTCTTGTAAAAGGAGGGGTTGAATACAATACACAAAAAGTTTATTTAATTTTAATTTTTTTATTGATATAAATATCAAGAATTACACATAGAAAACTTTTAAGATTGTTGCAGAAAATAACAGATAAATATATCATAACAATCTTTCACTTAGAAACAAGAAAAAAACTAGGGAGTTTGAGAGAAAGAGAGAGTCTACCGGTTTTGCTTAAGCACTTAGAAGTCTCTTCAAAAAGGGTAACCTTACATGGGAGGGATCTTCACATTTATAGTATCATGTGCATTAAATGTTTGGGACACTTGTCATTTTGGGATTGAATGTCAGATATGTCATTCAAAAAGACAAAGTGTCGTTTGTCCCAAAATGGAGCAGAGTTGACCTTCAGACAGACCTTGATATGGACAATACCTAAAAATATGTGTAAAAAATAAACATAATTTCCTGGTTTTTCAGATAATGTCCTCGTCACTTCATGATTTGGTGAAGATTTTCTTGGCAAGAGGACAAAGGAGGATCCTCCAAAAAAGAGGGTTCTACTGACTTTTCATGAGGAAATCAGCTGGTATAGCTTAGTTGAAGATTGGAAGCTCATCTTTGATCAACATCTGAAGATTCACTTCCTAGTCTTCGAGACTTCGACTTCACCGATCTTTAGAAGTATGACTAAACTATTACAAAGAACCTAAAAATATATAAGTACAAGAGATGTTTCAAAGATAGCAAATGGAATTCAGGAGGTCATCCTCAAGATCTTGATGATCCAAATAGGGAGGTCATCCTCAAGATCTTGAGGATCCAAAAAGGGAGGTCTTATTCAAGTCCTTGACGACCTAACAATGTTTTTTAAAGATTATGGAATCAGGAGGTCATCTTCAAATCCTTGATGACCCAACAATCTCCTCCTATTCAAAGATTACAAAGGAGATTGGAATGTCATCTTCAAATCTTTGGTGACCCCAACAATCTTCAAATTCTTGAAGACCCAACAGTCATCTTCAAATCTTTGATAACCCAACAGGATGGAGTTAACGTATGTGATGGATGGAACATTAGTTATCATACTCTTCAATTTCTTGAAATAATCACATATGGATAAAAATGTATATTCAATTTGTAACATAACCAAAAGATAAAGGGGCTAAACTATAATTGTTTGTATTTCAAGGTTCCACAAAAAAAAAGAAAAAAAAAACTTTAATCAAACATATAAAATTCAACTAAAATATACGTGACGATTTGTAATTTAATATATGTATCATTCAAAATTTATCCATAGATTTTTAATTTGACTCCGCTATTACTTATACATTTCTTATTGGTAACTAGTTGGATCAAATAATATCTCAATAAGTTCGTGAGAAATGAGGGGTGTGAAAAGTCAAAGACAAAAAGTGTTGGACTAATAAGTAATAGATACTCTACCCACTAGGAAAGTGTGTATGAAAATGAAAAGGTGATTGATCATTGAAGCAATTTCCAAATTCATCATATTGACACACATCTTTGCCAATATTCCACTTTACCCCCTTTATAAAATTATCCATAAAGTAAATCAATGATATTTGGGAATCATTTCTTTGTATAAATCATTGATTGATTGCTCATACTTCAAGTACAAGACTCATAATTAAAGATTCATAATCCAACTTTATGCAACTTTAATCAACATCATCACTTATCTCCATCTAATATTCTAAAATCACATTCTATTTTTACAAAAAAATATTATCTTTTTAAAAAAAGCCAAAAATATAATATTATTCATCTATATATTAATACATGAATCATGATTTATTGAATAATATATATATTTGAATGTAAGACTATTACGTCATCCTAAAATTGTCTTAATGGCTCGATCGATACCAACTAGTCCTAATTTGTACTCTTAGGAACGTATGTTATATCTCAATACAGTGACAATAATGATGTAATGGTTTATATGACCTATAAATAATTTAATATTACATTCACAAGATTTAGTTTCTTGTTTCCGTTAAAAAGTGCTTACTATTATAAAGAAAAAAACTATTATTTGATTTTGTTGAACAAGTGATTTGATTAATTTTTAACTGAATCAACAAATATTCATTTTTCTTTAAAAAAAACGTGATAACTAAATGGAAAAATGGCTATAACGTAAAACGTTGTACTCAATATTTGTAAGCACTGTAATCAGTTTTAGTCTTTTGAAAAGTCATTGTATTGTGACCAAATTAATATTGAAAACTTAGACATTTGTAACAATTATAAACTTCACGATTTTCAGGTATAATTTTATTTATACATACGTTATAACATTTTAATTTATATATATATATATATATATATATTATATTTGATTGGCTTAACTATCAACAAACACCATTTACGGATCGCGAACTCAACAATTAACTATGTGTTTCAACATGTAAGTAAATATGATGTTTTATTTTGTGCCTTGTTAACATTATTAATTTTTGTTGTAAATTTTGTAATTTTATATGACTAAAAGGTTTTGGGATCATATATATGATAATAAATTTAAATATAAAATAAACCTATTATTTATGCAAGGGGACATTGCTTTCGGTGGTTACATTCGTCACATGAATTTGTTTATTTTCTTTAACATGACACCAAATCCAAAGGATTAACATGTATAAATACTCTGGTGTCCCACTACTTGTTACATTTTTAGAATAACAATTTAGAATTTTTATATCTATAGCTTAGGAATTAAAACATTATGTTATTGCATGATAAAAAATTATTGGCATTCAATTCAATGCATTAAGATATTTTAAATGGTGAACATGCAGATGGAGTAATGTTATTATATATATATATATATATATATATATATATATATATATATATATATGGAAACCAAGTTTCATTGGAAACTTTGGAAACCAAATTTCAGCCATTGATCTTTATAATCAATGGTTAAGATTCATTTGAATTATATATGGTAGTAAATTAATTAATTTATTAATAATAAATAAAAATAATAGATGAAAAGGGTAAATATGCCTTTTGATTTTGTGTCTCAAATATGGCAAAAATGTTTATTTTATTTAGATTACTTGAAACCAAAATAAAATTTTCCACGCAATCTAAATTTTGATTTTTTTTACTATGAAAACGAGGAGCATTTGTCTTTTCATCAAAAAAAAAATTTCTTTTAAAATGTAAGAAAATATTTTTTTTAATTTCATTTTATTATAAAATTTCCCACTCAATCTAATATTGTGATGAAACAGAATGAATTTGTGGATTACAGATTTCATTGGATTACAGTTTTCAATTTTCATTGGATTACAGATTTCATCAGGTTCATCGTTTAACATTATTATTTTATAATGAAAATAGATTTATCATGTTCATCGTATTAACATTATTGTTTCATAATGAAACATGATGAATTTGTGTTATTTTTGTTAACTTCCCATTTTGTTTCATTACCTGTTCAGTTGCATATCCGTATATGAAAATAGATTCATCAGGTTCATCGTGTTAGCATTATTGTTTCATAATGAAAATAGATTCATCAGGTTAATCGTGTTAGCATTATTGTTTCATTATTACCATATATAAGTTAAATTAAAATTAAATAATTTACCTAAATTAAATATCTCATTTTTAAATTAATCAATGATTATTATTACAATATATAAGCTAAATTAAAATTAAATAATTATTAATATAATAATAATAACAGTTACCATATATATTATGAAATAATATAAAAGACAAAAATAACCTTTTCAATTAAAAATAAAAAAAAATTCACTGATTGGTTGATTTCGGTTTCCAAAGTTTTCAATGTAATACTGGTTTCCAATTGATCGCTCCCCTATATATATATATATTCATAATGAATGTTGCGTAATTCATCATGAATAATGAATGAACGTTCACATTTGTTATTTATACTGAATGTGGGACATTCGAAGATGTGCATACATATTCATAATGAATTAAACCAAATTTCGGTTGTGAATTGGGAAACAAAAGAGAGTGTGTCATGTGTCTACACCTTCATATATTATTCATCATGAATAATGTATCATTCAAGATGAATAATACAACATCCAGGGTGAATAATACACGATTCATGATAAATAATACATGAATCATAAATTCGTGTATTATTCATCATGAATACTGTATTATTCATCATGAATAGTGAATGAACGTTCACCTTTGTTATTCATACTGAATGTGGACACCCGACGACGTGCATGAATATTCATAATGAATATAACACATATATAGAATTTCACGTAAAAAACGGTTAAAACGAAAAGAAAAAAAACTATATCGAGATGGATGTCATATCGAAGAGCATGAAATTCTCGTTTTTTTGTGTATTTGTTTGATTAAAATATTAGTAATTTTTAAGATAATTTATTTTAAAGTTTAAGAGGGTAAAAATTTTTTAATTAAAAAAAAATAAAAAGTCAAACAAGGTAGACGCTAATTCACTTATTATTTATTAACCATTGATTAATTTTCTAAGTTTTGATCAATGGTTAATATTTGTCCTCGTGTGTACAATAAAAAATGAGTTTTAATTTTAACTCACCCTCTCTCTCTCTCTATATATATATATATTATTTATAGCAAGTCTAATGAAAATTGAAAGGAAAGACGATACACGGTTTAAAAGTCATTAAAACGTGTTTAAAGGTTTAGTCCATAATCCAACAATTTCATCAAAATATAGAAATATAAGATTTTTGGAAAAAAATTAGTTCCAACAACTTTCTAAAACTTCCTTCAAAGTTCAACCTAGAGAAAGTATGAGAGAAAAATGCAATTTTATTCATGTTTGAACACCATTTCAAAATAAACACATCCAAACAATCAATGATTTTTTTTATTATATTATTAAATATTTTAATAATATAATAAATATTGAAAATATTAAAATTGTTATTAAACCTATATTCATCTAAATCGCGTTGAATTTTCAATTTTCAGTCATATTTAATATGTTGATTATTTAAAAAATCAAATAAAAAACCTAAATAAAAGAGTGTGCAGCGTCTGAATCCGAATCTTTGCCCATACCCAAAAGTCCAAAAGTTAGTTTTGGACTAAGCTAAGATTTAGAACCCAAGAGGCCTACGACTCAATAACTCAACATCAAGATGGACTAAAGGGTTGTTAGATTCGTTTTTCAATTAGGACCTGTATTAATAAAGTTGACTGTATGATATATTATAAATCGTTGTTAGATTATTGTGCTGAATAAACAGTTTGAATGTCAGAAATAATCATTTTACCCCTAAATCTGTATTTTTGTCTTGATAAGAAACAAATTGTATGAGAATTATATAATCTTTAAAAAAAATCATGTTGATGTTTTTAAAACTTGTAATACTTTTTTTGCTTAAAAATTATACAATATATAAATTTGGTTTTAATTTCTTTTATTAAAATTTGTTTTATTTGCATCTCCCTTGGATCTAAAATATTATTAAATCATTTTAAAACTCAATCCTCCCATCTATGTCTGCAGCCGATCTTGCCTCTAAAATCTTAATTTTGAAGCCCACTTCCTCCAACATCTTCAAGAAGAGAAATCAAGAGGCTGAGATAACCTGCAACAAACATAATCATTTCTCACAGAATCATCATCGTACATCAGGAAAAAAAAGGAGAAATTAATATATTGAGACAACCGACGACGAAGAGGACGAGGTGGAGATGAATGGCAACGAATAGGACGACGTGAAGATGAATGGCGACGACTGGAAGAGGCAAGCTTCAAGAGGCACAAAGCCACAAATCGCAGGTCCAAGTTTTGCAAGGGTTTGATTGTGACCCTCTTGGTTAATGTAAAGGGGTAATTGTGGAATGTTAATGACTGAGTGTATATGACACAAGTATTTTATCTGAGCGAATAAGCACTTGGCTGAAGCAATAAGCCTGACCGAACAACTTTTTATGGCTGAGCGAATAAGCCATACGACTTATACAACCTAATAAACTCTTTCCAAACAACCTCTAAAACAAGATAAAATATATAAAGAAATGTTACGGGTTTTAACACAATATTCAAATATGTAAATTTTAATTTGCAAATTAAGTCTAATAAAAAGGCTCAAATTATTTGATTGACTCCTTAGAATAGAAAGAAATTATATAATTATTTTGTTGAGAATGATGTTTATAATAATTTTATAAAATAAAAAAAAAATTAGTTATAACAGTGAATAACATTGTCTCACAAGACTATCCGAGAAGATTTATATAAAATCCTATTTTTTAGGATATAATACAGATATGTATAAGAAGCATTAGGGGTAAGCATCGAAAGTGGATACCCGTCTTTGGAATCGGAACCGCTTTGGAACTGTCGGTTCTGAAACCGGAACCGATGTGATTGGTTCCGTTCCGGTTCCTAAAATACGGAACCGATTAAGACTGGTTCCGGTTCTCATTTTTTTTGGAACTGTTAACCGTTGGGTACCCGTCGGAACCGGTTCCGGGACTGGGTACCTAGTTTCAATGGGTACCTAAAACCGGAACCGACAGGTACCCACTGTTTTTTCTTTTAAATAATTTTATATATTTAAAAAAAAACTATTACCAATTTACCATTTAGAGTTATTTTCACAATTAACAATTTAACATTACACTTTACACGACCGCTTTCCCATCTAGTTATGGAAGTCATTATGTTGCTGTCAAGACTCGAGAGTGTCTAAAATGTTTATGTAATAGTTAGCTTTTATCGGGTTAGTTTTCACTATTTGTTGTATTTATTACTTTAAGTTTGTACTTTGTTGTTTGCACTAGACTTAAAAAGTTAAAATTACCTTTTTATTGTATGAAATGTTAAAATTAAAAAAAAAAATTGAAACCGGGTACCCGAAACTGGAACCGGTTCCCTGCGGTTCCGGTTCCGGTTCCAAAATATAGAGAATCAATGTAAGCGATTCCGGTTTATTCGTTCCAGGAATCGCTGGTTCCGATTCCATGAAATTTAGGCGGGTACCCGGTTATGCTCACCCCTAAGAAGCATCTCGTGGCAAATAAAATGAATGCAAAATGTATCTTTCTTAAGATAAATTAAAGTAGAGATGGCCAAAAATTAGTCTCCGGTCCTGGTCTCAAAGATGCTTTTCGTAACCGATTATGACGTAACCGGTCCCGGTCCCGACCAAATATGCAAGACCCGATTAACCTTCTTTGTAACCGGTTATGAGAATCAGTCCCGGGCCAGGCCCAAATCGGCCCCACTTAATTATTTTAATTGATTTTTAACATATAAACAAGTATTTTTTTTTTAATTTATTCAATCAAATACACTAATAAATACGTTTTTATTATTATTGGGTCAATCAAATACACTAAAAAAATATGTTTTTGTTATAAAGAAATTGGTCTATCGAATATATACTTTATAATATTTAATTGGTCAATCGAATACACTAAAAAATACGTTTTATTACAATAGACTTAAAAATACATTTTGGTCTTCAATCAAACACTTAAAAATACATTTAAAAATAAATTTTAAATAAAAAATCGGACTGGTCCTGGACTGAGGCTTTGTTTTCATTGAAATATCATAACCGGTCCTCAACCGACGATTCCAACCAGTCCCAAACGGTTTTTGTTCGAACCCATTTGACCATCTCTACATTAGAGGGATCTTAAGTTTTCCTAAAAATCAAATTAAAATATCCAAACTCAATTTTGTATATTTAATACTATATGGGTATAGTAGAAATATCCCATAAACTCTTGTGGACTAAAAATCATAAATTTGATGTTTAAACTATCGGAATTTTTTTTTATCTTTCTGGAACTTTATTAAAATACTAATCAATAATCTATTATCTATCTATCTATTATATTATATTATATTATATTATATATATTAAAGTAACAACCAAAAGGTTGTTCAATAAGAGTTTTTTCATCCTATTTATCTATTTTCTCATTAATTTGATTTATTTTTAATATATAATCACTACATTAATTGCTAGCCCTTTCATTTTCCTTCTTATTTAAACTTTGTTTTCATTTTTTATAAAAGAAATTTGAATCTACTATATATATTAAAGTGGATGAAATTAGAATCAACAAATGCAAGAAACTACATAAAATTTTATTTATATGAATATATACATACATACCTATATATATAAGGGTAGTTTCATTTACAAACCATCCCTATTTTATCATCTATCCTTTATATATATAAAAAGAACAATCACCAATATCTTTACTTTTGTGTTCGTTTTTTTTCTTCTGCAACCTAATACTAAAGGTTTATTGGCGGGGACCCAAGGCCCCGTGGTCCACTTTTGTGGACCCTACAAGCCCTACCTCATAGATTTGCACCGGAAAAGACATCATGTCTCCCCCCGGATTCGAACCCTGGTAAGGGAACCCCAGGTAGGAGTGTTTACGGAAGGAAGGTGGCCACTAGGCCAAAGACCTAGTGGTTTGCAACCTAATACTAGAAATGATGATCAATGGAAATTTCATTCGAAGTACCCTAAATAAGAATTTTTTTACAAGGGGTTGTTGGATAAACAACCAATTTCAAAACAATACAGAGCGCACCTCCCCGGGGCCGTGTAAGCTCACCTAAAACCGAATATTGTTGGTCCCGAAGGTGCTTAACAAGTTTGTAGAAGGGGGGGGGTTGAATACAAACACAGAAATTAAAGTTTAATAAATTGTTTATTGATAAATCAAATACAATTTACAAGTTTGTTGCGGAATAAGATTAAAACAGACTCAATCTAAACAAACTTAAGAAACACTAAGATGATTGCAAAAGAAGTTCAGAGAATGGGGGATTAAGAGAGATAGAAAACAAGGGTTTCTATATGGAGTTCAAGGATTGAGCACACTCACAGATGGAGGGGTGAACTTCCTATTTATACCCTATGCATTAAATGCATGGCAGGGCACTTTACACGTGGCGTTCAGTGATTGGCTTTGGGAGTCTGACTTTGGGAGACATGCTTTCGGCCGTATCATGAACAGTGTAGTTGACAGAGTTGTTGTACGATTTGTGGCAGAGACGTGTCCGTTCTGACACATCGTACTGGTTGTGCAAGGTAAGACAAAAGGAGACTTGAGGCATAAGCTACGTGATCTTTTGATCGCTGAATATCTCTTCCTTCAGAGATATAAGGTTCAACTATCGCTGAAGCTTTTCCTCATGTTCCTTCGCGTATAAGTAGAGTCGTCTTTGCTTCACTGATATCCGCATCAGGTCACTAGTAGACTTGTCTTTGTTCAGTGGCTTCGTCTTTGATTCAGCTATGAACATATGTTGACGCGAGACATGTCTTTTGGGATTACGTTGCGGTTTTCATCAGAGACTACCAGCGATAACTGAACAGACTCAGTTTGATCGCTGATAGTGAAACACTAATACATATGAAATGTTTACAAGAAAGGTTATCAGCGATAACTGAACAGACTCAGTCTCATTGCTGATGGTGAAACACTAATACATATTAAAACGTAATTTTCACTAAGTATAGAAGAGGGTCGTTATCAAATCACTGAGAGAGTTTGGATCAACAAATACTTTTTACATGATCCATCTCTTTTGGTTAATTAATTGTTTTATTAAACTATTCGATTTATGTGAAAGTTAATGGCTTCAAAGTGATAATCGCATGGAAGCCAGATATTTATGTCCCAAAAAAAATCGAGTTGAAATGATATAAATTCAGGCCATGAATTTTTTTTTTACTATTAAAAATATTGGTTAAAATGATTGAGATCACCAACCAATGGTGTTATTTTCTATATTTGACGTTCTTGATGCTAAATTAATAAACATGTATAATCAATCTCATTTTATACTTTTGGCACTAATGTTAAATGTAAGAAGTATTTATAATATTGTCACTTATCCACATGGTTACTTAAATCAACCATGGATTTGCTACCGGATCCTTCATTTGATTGTTACAGGGAGAGTCCGTTGATGTTGCTTTGGAGCAAAACGCCTTGATCAACACATTATTTCTAATTATCAAATTGACATTTGGGAGGGAGTAATGTCATTATAAAAGACAATATTTTACTGATCAGTTGATTATAGTTTTTTTATGCCAACATATGGTGTATATATTAATACACATTTTGAGTTTCATTTGTAATGTTGCTTATGATATTGTTAATATATATTGTCACCTTAGGCCGTCTTAAATCTTTGGTATCAATTTATAAGTGGTTGTTTTATGTGATACTAAAATTAGTTTTGCCTTATTGAAGAAATTTTTGGGCTAATCGCTTAAAATAATTTACATCTAAAATGCCTCAAATACAATAATTTTATTAAATTGCAGTTAAGTAATTATCATTAACAAAATAAGATAATTTTAACTTACATATTTATCAACAAAATATTTTTGTCACTGCGCAACACGCGGTGCGACATACTAGTTAAACGAATACTTAAATGATGTCAACTAAAAATTTTCCTAATTCTTTATCTTCAGGGTCATAGATTAATCAAGGTTCCGAAAATCAACAATATACATGGGTTTAATTCCTGTCTTTCGTCCAAATTTATCTTTTTAAATAAATTATTCGCTTCAAAAGAATTTCTTTAGTGAACGTGCAATAACTTCTTTCTAACTTTTTTTATAATAACAAAAAAAGAAATTATATTTTCTCTCCTTTTTACTACTACTAATCATCCTAAATTCATTTACCTAAATTAAGAACGAATAATTCTTTTTAATATATATATATATATTTACTAGAGTTAAATACAAATTTGGTCCCTGTGGTTTACAAATATTAACGACTAAGGTCCCTCAAAAAAATATTTAACGAATAACATCCCTCTACTTCCCATTTTATAACACGTAGGGTCCCTCTTAGTAACACTGTTTAATAACATGTATTTAAGTGGGGGTAAATTTGTCCATTTATCTATTCTAGGTTTGATAACATATTTAGTCCCTCTTAAAATTCAGGGATTAAAAAATCCTTTTATAGTTTATATCATATTTGGTCCCTCTATGAATTTAAATAAGAAATTAAATGCAAAATTGATTCTTATGGTTTGCAAAAAATAAACAAGTAGCATCCCTTAAAAATTAAATTTCATTAATCTCCAAACCTAGTAGTAGCACTAACATTTTTTGGATAGAAACAGGGCCATCCCTGGAGGAGGGCGGGCCGGGCATACGCCCAGGGCCCAACGAGAAATAGGGGCCCAATTTTTTTAACTATATAATAGTAGTAAAAAAATTAGTTAACAAAACAGACAATTTTTTTAGTATCTAATAGGAGTCAGAATTTCGTATTATATAAGGGTCCAAACATGTATTAACTAATTACACTCGAAATGAAAAAAATATGTGAAAAGTTAATTGGTCGTTCATTTTACAGTATTGATTATAGTTTCTTTAAGTTTTTTTTATATCTAGTACCAAAGTCTAAAATTAGTTACCTAGAAAACCTTGATATATTATCCGTCATTCATGTCCCACTGACTATTTTGATTATTCAATCCATATGAATTCTATATTTCCTTAAGAATATGTTAAATTTCTTGATATTAACCAGGAGAACTCCTACTTTGTCTAAAAAATTACCAATTATAATAGACGATCCAACTTATATCTATACATTGTTTTTTCAAACATTATTGACTATTTATTACTTAATAATCTAATATTGAGTGGATGAATATTAAGTACTCTCATATCCCAAAAACAATAATAATATCTCAAACTATAACCAACATGAGCTTTTGATTCTAAAATTGATGATTCAAAAAAATGATTGTTTTAACCCTAAAAGTTTAAAACGGTGATAGAAAAACATTAGGATGAGGTGAGATGAGAACACAACTGATTTATATTGATTTACATAGAGTTATACTCTGAATAGTCACACCGCAAATAATGTCAATCTATATATTAAATATATATCATAAGGATGTTTTTGACGTTGGAACAAATTAATGATGCTATGGAATAATGAGAGATTTTTAGGTAAATAACCTTAAATGAGATTTTAATTAAATCCATGATCTTCTCATGAGTATAAATCCATTTTTTCTTGAATAGGTCAGGAGGTCATGCATTTAATTAAAAACTCATTTAAGGTAATTTTCTTAAATCACCCGGAAAAATGATATGGTAGATCATATTAATTATTGATTGATTTTGTATCTAGGAATTCTCGGAAAAATGATATATATAAATTATTCGTATTTCTTGAATTCAATGTTATTTCTTATGATACAAAGCGATATATTAAATAATTTTTTTCGTACTTATCGAGGGCCCTGTTTTACATCTCGCCCAAGGCCCAAAATTTGTCAGGATCGGGCCTGGATAGAAGCATGAAGACATGTCTTAAACTCACAAGTCACAACCACTACTTGGTTAACTTAAAAGAAGACGATTAATAAAAACAAACAAAATAAAAAGTATCACACCATAAAATATAAATATTTGGTCAACATAAAAGAAGACGTCGGATGGCGACAACCAAGTGGTGATTTCATATGTTCTCTAAATTAAAAGCTACTACAAAAATGACCTCAAATCAGCAGCTACAAAACCAACATGAAAGTTGCTACAAAAAATAATACCAAAATAGCAGCAATTAGCTACAAAAAAATTAAGAAGGGATAATTACACCAAGTTTTGAACAAAAGAAAATTAAAATTTTATAAGTTAAGGTTCCCGTCCTTTGCATGTGCCTGAGTTATGGCCTTGTATATGTGCATGGTTTTATTTAGTTTGTCTTTATTAATCATTTTTTTAAATTAACCAAACAGTAGTTGTGACTTGTGTCCAAAAAATGCTAGTACAGGTTTGGAGATTAATGAAATTTAATTTTTAAGGGATGTTATTTGTTAGTTTTTGTAAACCATAGGGATCAATTTTGCATTTAACTTCTTATTTAAATTCATAGAGGGACCAAATATGTTACAAATTATAAAAGGGTTTTTTAATCCCTGAATTTTAGGAGGGACCAAATATGTTACCAAACCTAGAATAGATGAATGGATAAATTTACCCCTACTTAAATACACGCTATTTAACAGTATTACTAAGAAGGACCTTAGTCGTTAATATTTGTAAACCACATGGACCAAATTTGTATTTAACTCTATTTACTATTTAAACACCAATCTACTCAATCATCATTGCTAATAATCATTTTTATCTTCATTATTTGTTGAAAAATTAAATTAACCATTGAGAACTTTAACTACCCACCATCCCACATGGGGTCCAATGATGCCCCATACAAATCCTTTGTATTAGATGTCACCAAACATTTTGGATTATTTTCAAACAATTTTCACATTTCCTTTTGTGTTAAATGTTTGACGATTATGATCTCATCAAACATTTGGGTATAACATACTGACTTGAGATAGATGAAAATTCATGACTAAACATTAAGACAAGTTTGATGGTGCACAATATATGTTGTTTTGAACCATAGATCGCCATACAGTGGGGGTCAAGGAGCGCCCCCTTTCCTTGCGGGTTTCTAAGGGCAACGACGATTGAGGGATTCTGTAACACCCGCATTTTCATGTAAGCTATAAGAGTCCTCTCATCTCAAAATGTCAAATTTTAACTTATAAACTAGGTCGAGAAAGACCAATTATTGTCAAAATGTCCTTCGTGCGAGAAAAATAGGATTTTTGGGCTTCCGTCTGAGTGGCGCGACTATGCCCGGGGACTGTGACAGTGTCACTGTCGCCGAGGGCAATGTCGCATGGCCCAGCATACTCGCAGTACACATAGGGCGAGAGTGACTGACGATTGTGACACTGTCACTCTCGTCGGGTTACAATCGCGGATAGAAAGGGAGTGGTGGTACACTTCCCACCATGGCAAGGTCGCCGTCAAGGTGCTGAGCCATTAAATCCGATTTTTGTAACCATTTCTCATTTATTACTCAAACTCAATCCAAGAGCTCTCATCCTCTCCTTTCTCTCTTCATTAATATCGAACCTAGGTCATTCATTGCTCAATTCTTCCTTCTTTTGAAGAATTCCTTCATCATCACTTTGAGATTGGAAGCTAGAGTTAAGTCCTCCTAACATCATCTTGTCCAAAATTCCAAGTTTTGGGATTTCTAGGTTTTCACACAGACTTAGTATTGTGAGTTCATTTCACAATCCTTCCACTTTATATACATGTTTTAAATGCTATTTTATGTCTCTCTAAGATCTTTACTACATTTATCCTCATTTGGTGAACTTTGGATAACTAGGTCAAAACTAGGGTTTTGTGGGTTTTGAGTAAAATTATATTTTGATGGTGGAATATATATAAAATGATGTTATGTTGCTATTTGGAAGAATTTTGATGAAAGTTATGGTATGAGCTAAATTTTATGTTGAAATGATAAATAATGGATTTCACTCCTTAAATATTCTACTTGTACAAATGTACATATTATGATGAGCATATTTTGGGAAGTGTCAAATAGGAGATTATTGTGTAATAGATCCATAGGCACTTAGGGGGCGTTTGGTTCACAGAATGTGATGAAATCTGGTGGAATTGGAATGTTGAATTCCTTTGACCAGATTTCATCCCCTTGTTTGGTTCAAGCTTTTCAATTGATGGAATCTTTGAATTCCAATAAATTCCACATATATAGGATTTGAACATTCCATTATAAAACCCAAGGATTTCAATGGAATGAAATCTCATATTTTGATAATTCCAAAATTACCCTTTACCCCAAACTAAACCCTACTGATATTGATTATCAGTAGACACCAACTCTCTCTCTCTCTCTCCCTCTCTCTCCTCACTCACTCTCTCTATCTCCCTCTTCTCTCTCTCTCTCTCCTCACCCTCTCTCTCCTCACCCTCTCTCCTCTCTCTCTCTCCTCCCTCTCTCCTCCCCCTCTATCTCCCTCCCTCTCTCTCTCTTTCTTTCTCTCTTCTCTCTCTCTCTCTCTCTCATCATTCGTGTGCTAAAATAATCAAAGTTATTTTAGTTAAAAATTAAACTATTTAATGACTATTTCATTAAAGTAAATTTTGTTTAAAAAAATTAAAATAATCAAAAAGGGTATTTTGGTCATTTACCAAAATTCCATTCCAATACCGAAGCTACAATATGTGAACCAAACAGAAAAAATCCAGTTCATTTAACAGATTCCATTCCAATTCTGTCAACCAAACAGGTGGTCAAACCTGACAACATTCCATTCAAATTCCTTCAAAGTCAAATTCCTTTGACATATTCTATTCCATCAAAAACATTATGCGAACCAAACGCCCCCTTAGACACTTTTTCAAGGAGTGGAATGATTATTCTCACATTTTGGCTAGACATGGGGATTGTATTACCGGAAAACTCGAATTAAAGACCGTGGGTGGTTAAACTCGATGACCGTGTGACCCATGATGCGTGACTTCTAGCGAATGAGTATTTCTTAGATCATTGGGAGCTCGAATTAAAGACCGTAGGTGGTTGAACTCGATAACCAATGGTGCTATAATAGAAGTTATATAACGTTGTAATGTGACTTACTTTTGTGTTACGTCACTATCAACGGCAAACCGGGTCTCCCCCGTTACTTGGTAAAACCTTACTCCCTCCCAAGGATAAATGAGGCTTGACTCTTGGTAATGACATGCTTGGTAATAACTATTTTCTAATGTTGTTTTATAATTGTTTGAACTTACTAGGTGAAAGCCTAACACTTTCTTTTAAATAACATGTATATCCAGGTTCTTTTGACGGAGGGGATTCGAAGGTTGATAGCTTTTGGTTAACAAGCGATACTTGGAGATGTTATAATTTTGGTGATGATAGCGACACTCGTTCTTAATCTAGCTTAGCTTAGTTGAGATTAGTAGGTTGTCGTTTATCATTCGTATTTATTTGTAAACATTTTTACAATTTCCCCTTTTATGGGTGATGATTTAAATATTCTGTAGTAGTTAGCCCTTTAAATTCAGGTTTTAAGTTACTCCTATTTTTAGGGATGTTACAGGTTCCAAGGGGAAGAGCCTCTTGGCGGTGGTCCTGCTAACCGGTTAGTGGGCGGGGTGCGAGGCAACGACGCTTCCCAAAACGGTATGCAGTGTATAATATTCAAACGACGTGTAGCTTTCTGAATTTCCATTCAGAAAGTGTCATTTTGAAATTTTGTGCACAAGGCTTGCACCCTTTTAAATTTCACACCAAAATGGGGGACTTAATCCATCCGAGATTTACCATAGTAATCGTTGTTGATTTTATTTGTTGCTAGTTATTTGATAATTGTTTTTATCTTCAATTAACTATTTAACCATCTCAAACTAACCGTATAGAGTATTACAACAATCTTGTGGTTGAATACTCAGTTTTTTTCCTTAGAACAAGACTGAAATTTTGGGATATCCTAATACATATTTCGTGTAACCCAAGATTTGAAGGGTTGAAATATCATATTTGGAAGTGTTCTTCGATGCACTATCCAATATTTTATCCAAGTGATTGTTACTCTAAACCTAGACATTCCAACATTAAATTATACATTAAGTAGTACTATCTCTTGAAAATTGTACTCAACAAAAAATATAGAAAACGATCAAGAAACATAATCTCAAATGTGTAGAACACTATGTTTGAAGTTTAATCAGTCTCTACCATACGTTCATAGTTTTCAGACTAACTACTTTTCAGGATTCAATCTCAAACTAGGTTTTATGCAGTGTTTTATAAAATCTTCTATGAACATCATTAGATTATGGAATTTAATCGTGAAAGGATGTAAGGATAATATTAAAATCAATGTCCAGAACTTCGCATATCCACTAGGCACATGTTTATATACATAAACAAAATATCATGGTGGTTGGAACATGATTTCCCTCCAAATAATCCCGCCACGTAACCAACAAAATCGTCGTTGCACATATGCGAAACAGCCTCGTGTGGTTTTCTTTAGCGACCACGCAATCTAATAGAATATATCGACATGATCGTGCGTGTATCTCTGTAGTGACCACATCATCCAACAAAATATCCTACATAATGCATTGATGTAGTCGTGTGTGTATTTCTATAGTGACCGTGCCAAGTATCAAATGCGAAAATGCAAAGTGTTAAGTCATATTCAAGCTTCTCTCAAATCTAATTTAAACATTAGAGGAATGTTTATGTTTACCAACCTACATACCCTTCACTTTCTCATAAATGCGGCAATATAAAACCAAACATTTAGGCTATGTTTGACAAGCTAATTGATAAGGTAGTTGATGGTTGATAAGCTCACTAATAAAATAATCATGTTTGACAAAAACTAGATTATTAACTAGATAAAAAATGTAAAATGACCAAAAGGAATATTTTGAAAAACTAGTCAATTACAATATTTAATAACATAATTAAAACAAATCCCTAATAATATAATATGTTAATTAATACAAACAAAATAGCAAAGAAAAATTAAATAATATACTATGTTAATAAAAAAGAATTTCAAATTGATTATTATTATTATATATATATAAATTTTGGATTTGTTAAAAGAAAATTTAGAAAAATCTACATTAATTTTAAATTTTAAATAACCATTACATATAATATGAATAAAATTAAAATTGATCAACTCTTACATATCCTAATTAATTAATAAATTTTCAAAAAATATAATTAATAATTAAATTAAATATTTTATTAAATTCATTTAGCACAGTTTTATTAACAATTAAATTAAATATTTTATTAAAATAATTTATAATTTTCAATTCTATTGATTAATATTTAGTGATATTAGTAATAATTAATTTTCATTAATTTTATTTTCTTTATTTATAAATAATAATAATAAATAATAAACAATAATTAATATTAATAAGGATTATAATTGAAAAAGATGTCAAAAAACTTCTAAAACACTACTCCAAGTAGCGTTTCAATAAGCTAATTTTTGTCCATCCAAACGTGTACTCCAAAAATAAACTAGCTTATGTTTGCCAAACAATTATACTCTTATAGTTAATAAATACCCATATCAAATGTTAAAATAAAGTTCAATCATTCACTAGACACCAGAATCTACATTTAATTCGTCCTATTTAACATGGTATCACAATCTTTCTTCATGACTTGACGGCCATTGTCGTTTTCGACTTTCAACAGCAAATTGGGGGCCTTCGAGCCACCATTATGGCTCGTTTTTCATACTCATCAACTCTACGATAATAAACAAGCAATAAAGAAGAAGAATGTAAGTTTAGAACGTATAAAAAAATTATACTCTCGGTCCCCATGCTTTACTTGTTTCATTGTGAAAATTTAAAGAAACACTAAAGAACAAATAATTTTAATGATTATAATTGTAATTTCATCAATCACTTACTTTGACATGATTTGGTGTTTTAGTAATACAACAATTATTTTACAACGAAACAACTTATATTATGTTTAAGAAACACCATTTGTTATCCAAATGTTTATAGGAAGTTACGTATGTTTTAAAGACACATAATTGTTTGAATCTTAACAAATTGTATCCATTAAAAATGGGTTGGTTGAGTTTGACATGCTTTGACAAAATCAAAAGGAAAACATATCAACTCAATCAGTGACAACCAAAAATCAACTTTTATAAAGACCATTTTTTCTACGCCTATTTCGGTAAAAGCATAAAGTTCGTAAATACCTACCACCATGATAACCAAAGTACAATATTTCCTTTTTAATTTTTACAAAACGACAATTTATTTACACCAAAAAAGGCTAGTGATGTAAAAAAAATGCTTATTCGTTTATGGTATCGAAAGAACAAATTCTTTAATGGGGTTCAACATGCTCCTCTCATTGTAAAAATGCTTAAGAGTGTTACATGAGAATTACTCCGAATGTATTCACATTCATCAAATGTTTGTGTGTGTGATGTTATCTTTTTCAAGCCGAAACAAGGTTCATGCCAAGTGTGATGCTTCTCTAACATCACTTTTGCGTACATACTAGGGATGCTAAAATAGCGGTTGGATCGGTCAAACCTGTCGGATCGGTTCAATCTGAAAAATAGCAAAACTGCTCGGTTCTGTTCGGTCTGTGGTTTGAACATTTTTTGAGCGGTTTAGACCGAACCGACCGCCAAAATAAAAATGTACTAATTATATTCAATTTTCATGTTGTAAACTACTAAGCTCAACTTTTATAATCTAATTAAAAAAAATATCGGTCCAAGACATTAAGTTTTTGGTTTTTATTTTTCTCAATAGTCTGTTATCTAAATAGACGAAAATCCAAAATTAGTCAAAAATCAATATCCAAAGTTCAAAATCGTCCATTCACTTGTTCAAAGTTTGTCCAAAATTCAACTATTGTTGCCGAACTTATATAATTTTTTTCCAAATTGTTCAGTTTTTTAATTTTTGACATAGATCTTTCTTTTATAATTCGGTATAGTATTTTTTTTAATAATGTTATATTGGTAGAAATTTTATTTTAGAGATATATTATGTTTTTTTAGTTTAAAGCCAGTCAGACCAAACCGTCTTCTTTGTGGTCTAGTTTGACCGATTTGGTCATTTGCTACCAAACCAATCGTTTTAAAAAATTTCATAAACCATCATAACGGTTTTGTTTTTGGTTTGGGGGGTTAAACCGCCCACACTGGACCACAAACACCCTTGTACATACTTGTTTTTTATGCCACCCAACAACACACTTGAACAAGTACTTAGTGCAATAGAAAGAAAGTGGTTTCGAGGTGATATACTTGCAAAAACAAGGAGAGTTTGAGTCCAACTTTTCTATTTTTTGAAATTGCTATCCAAATCCGCTTTTCTAATGAACCTTCCTGTTACAAACTTTTTTGCACACTTAACATCAGATTACATATATTGATCGGTCACGATATACAAGAACAAAGTAGACTCAAGGTCAAGCACTTGTAACCATCACACCAAAAGTGTTTTGGCGTTTCTTATATATAATAAATATATATTTGTATATATACAACAGATTCCTAAAAAAGTAAATTAGAAAAAGACTTGATGGTTGACCCAAAACAAAGCCAGCCACCATCAACGCATGCTTGCACAACTGACCCTACTACTGCAATTCTGCATCTCACGGATAAGCTTTCAAACCAGATAACATGACCTACCAACTTACTTAATCCCCCCATCATCTTCAATTCATGCTTATTCTTCCCCAATCTTTCTTTTCTTTCTCCAATTGCCATCTTTTTTATCACTTCATAAAAATCTACACCAAATTAAAGGAAAAAAAAACATGTTGGCTACTTTGGGTGCCACGAATCGTGTAATCTGATATGGGTTTTTGGTTACTTGGGTGCCAAATTCGGTTTCGATCGAGTTCGAGTCACCTGAGCTTCGTCTCTAAACTTCTTATAGATGTCTCCATTGTAAAACTCTCTAGTTCTAATCACCAATATGAATGAAGCAAAAGCACCAAAGCAACAAACGCAGGCCAAAATGATGAAAGACAGCCTATAACAATGGCGGCCCATGCATACCAACTCCTTAACTGCTGTCCTATCTAACCCTTTCTTTGTAAGCTCCTTCAATGCTTCTCGATCATACAAAGGTCCTGTCACCCTCACGTTCAAGATATAAGACCCCAATGGGCTCCCCAATTGTCCACAATTGAACAATGTCGAGTAGTATTTCAACCCGAAAAGCTCGGAGATGATCGCAAAGATTAACGGCAGCTGTGCGCCAAACGAGAATCCGATGATGATCGAGGCTACGTAGACGGATCCGGGTATCGGAAACGCGATCAGGAGGAGGCCGACACACGAGAGGAAAAGTACCAATGTGAACATTAACGGCCTTGGGAATTTGTACTTTACCAGCAAGATTTCGGATACGAATCCGGCGAAGATCCGGCCAAAGTAGTTCCAGATGCTAAGAAGAGATACAAATGATTTTATGGTCTTTAGAGGGTAACCCAAAGATTCACCAATTTGACCTAAATTATCTACTGCAGTCAAGCTTGTTCCAAGCCCACAAAAAGTTGCAACAAACAGAATTAACATATCTGTGCTTAAAAGTGCTTGTAAGATATTGTAATCCTCTCCTCTTTCAGGCTTATTCAAGAACACATTTGCAAAACAAGATGTTTTCGCTTTAGGTTTTGGGGATTCTGTTTCCAATAATGACGGATTTGGAGATTCATCTTCATGATTCATATTCTCAATTTTGACCTCAGGAACAATAATTGGTGGTTGTTTGTTTTGATTCCACAGGATTAATTCCTGTTTAATTGCTACAAAAAGAGGAACGAAGAGTAGGAAAATTACCACAGTAGCACTTCCAGCATAAGCTCTTTGGGAAAACACCACTAGGTTTTCAGCAATCGTCATCGCCATGATGAACAACGCCAGAAAAATCGAAACGTACAAGAAATGATAGAAGATCCGAAGCTCATTCGGTTGTCTCACCAGGTTCATCTTCCGGATCGTGTACACAAACACAATCGAAATCGCGGCCGGAAGCCACGCGATCAGCAGGATCAACGATTTCGAATCGTTGCCGTAAACTGCCAAGTAGATTTGCGTCATGATTGCTCCACTTAATCCGGTGAAACCTTTCAACAATCCAAGCACAGCTCCCCTGCTTTCAGGAAAATTAGAAACCGACGTCACCAGTGCTCCGGTGTTGGCGAAATTCTGCGAGTTCGCTCCGATGCAAATGTAGAGACACATCTGCCAGACTTTAGGTTTCGAGATCCGGTTGGTGACGGCCATCCAGATCATGAAGTAGCCACCGAAATTCAAGGCAGAGCCGAGCAAGAGGACGAACCATGTCGGAGTGACCTCGGCGATGAGGCCGGAGAGAACGCCGACATTGGCGCCAAGGTCTTTGAAGAATCCGAGGAGGTTGAGGGTGGTCTGGTCGTAGCCGAGGGCGGATTTGATGTCTTTGGAGTAGACGCTGAAGAGGTAGGTGGCTCCGGCTCCGGTCATGACTAGGAAAGAAGCGAAAAGCGAGAACCACCGGCCTCGGATGACGTGGACGGCAAAGGGTAAGGCTGTACCATTGCCGCCGGTGGTAGTTGAGGGTGCTTCCCCCATGGTTCCTCTGTTTGAGGGAGTAGTGGAGTTAGATGGGGTTGTCTTGTGTGAGAGAAAGGTCACGGGATAAATATTGAGATATATATAGAAAGAGATATTCTAAACAGTCATTGTTATATTATTATAAAATATTTACTCCCCCAGTCCCCACATTATTATTAATAAATTTCCACTTTTAAAAATAAACTTTCAATTCTCCAATTTACTGTTCAGAAAAATTTCGCTCTATTTTCAAGGGTAAAAATGTTCTTTGGTTATTTAAAAAGTATAATAATTTTACTTTCCTAAAACTGTGTCATTTTCATTGTGGACATTTATTTTGGGATGAATAGAGTAATAGAGTATTATATTAAAGTAACTACAAATTGGCCCATATGGTTTGTCGGAAATAACATTGTAGTTTTGAAATTACAAAATGACTATTATAGTTTGTAAAAACATTCATGTCTGGTCTCTTTCTCTAATGATCATTAAATGAAGGGTATTTTTATTTTTTGAGTAAACTACAATTTTGGTCCCTGTGGTTTACCAAAAAATATGAAAGTGGTCCCTGGACTTCAATAAGTGCATATTTCATCCCTGAGGTTTTGATTTTGCTATGAAAATGGTCCCTCTGGCGTTAGCTCCGTTAAATTGTCCGTTAAGTCAAGGGTAATTACGTCTTTTTACACAATTTTTTTGTCTTTACTTGTTTTTGTCCTATTTTTATCTCTCTCTCTCTCTCTCTCATTCTTGTACATAATCACACACACACACACACACATATATATATATATATATATATATATATATCACACATATATAATCATAGAGGGAGTATCATTTGTTAACCTTGTATTTCTTGCTAGCTATGTGAACCTTGATCAACCAATAGGATTGCGAGGTTAGTTGATGTTTTATTCATTTATTTATTTAATATAAAAGGGTATTAACGTCATTTTGATATGTAATCTTTTGTAATTAATTGTATGGGAGTTACAAAAATGAAGATTCCAAAATTGCTGTGTAGGTTACGATTTCACAATTTTATCCTTTTTCACAATTTTTTTGAATCATTTCAATATTGTTTAAGTGAAAATGTTAACAGAACCGTTCATATGTATTTATGCTAACGTATGAGTTCATGTTATTCATATATGTTCATAGTTAACCATGCTTACATATATGTGTTCATGTTATGCATATATGTTCAAGTTTGTTCATGATGAAAAAAATGAGGTTAACATAAGTGTTTGTATGCAACTATAGTATCATCACAAAAGATGTGATTTACATAAATTTCTTTAGATAACATATACGATATATGATTTGGAATTACGTTCAATTTAAATATCAATTTTAGATCACATATGTTCATCTAATTTAAACTTCAATTTAACTACGAACATTAGAAGATGATAATTGTTCATAATATGTGAAATTAAGTACGTTAACAGTAGTGTTCATATGCATCCATGTTAACAAATGTGTTCATTAGGGCTGTAAACGAACCGAATGTTCAGCAAACCGTTCGTGAAATGTTCGATGGGAAGTTCGCTTATGTTCGTTTATTTAATAATTAAACGAACATGAACACATTTTTTTGTTCGTTTAGTTAAATGAACGAACATGAACAATGGTCTCGTTCGTGAACGTTTGTTCATTTATGTTCGTTAATGTTTGTTCATTTATGTTCGTTTACGTTCGTTTATATATATAAATATATTTATATATATTATGACATTAATGTGTCAAAGCATTAATTAAATTAATTTTTTAAAATTCCTTTTTTATACCTCCTAAGTTTATCCGTTTTTTTATTTTGTTATGTTATTTTTTACGAACGAAATGATGAGTAACGGTGGTTGTTTTTTATTCATTTGTGTTCGTTTATGTTCATTTATGTTCGATCGTTTACGTTCATATATGTTCATTTATGTTCGTTCGTTTACGTTCATATATGTTCATTTATGTTCGTTCGTTTACGTTCATTTAGCTCTTAATGAACGAACATAAACGAACACGAACAAACATATTTTCTTAACAAACGAACATGAACACAAAAAATTTCGTTCGTTTATCGTTCGTGTTCGTTCGTTTGTTCGGTTAAGTTAAACAAACGAACACGAACAAACCTCCATTCGTGTTCGTTCGGTTCGTTTACAGCCCTAATGTTCATGTTATGCATATATGTTCACATTTGTTAACATATAATTCAAATTTCAATTTCGATATCATCTTTAGCAGTCAATGATTGTTCATATCATGAGAAATTGAATATGTTAACATAAGCATTATAGTTGCATAATATGATAACATATATGTTTATGGTATAAATGTGTATTAGTTGCATAATATGTCGGTTACAGAATCAATGTTGGTACTCGTCGGTTTCTAATTTAGTGTAATAAATGTGTTTAAAGCGTTTACAAGGGTTTAATGGTTTGAGTGTTTTTTTTTCCTCAAAATACCATTTTCCATTCATGTTCACTTACAATTGTATTTAATAAAACGTTTTTTTATTAAAAAAAATTTTACATTTAATTTCAACCATCCGATCTATAGATGGATGACTTGGATTAGTTCACATAGTTAACAAGAAATGCAAGGTTAACAAAAGATCTCAACCCTATAATCATATATATTACACACACACACACACACATATATATATATATAATCACACACATATATATAATCACGAGATTGACGCAAGAAAAGGGGAGAGGGTGGGTGACGCCGACGAAGAAAAGGGGAGAGGTTGGGGGTTGCCGGTCACCATCTCCGACGACCTCACCTGTATATATATTTAAAAAAAGCTTCCATTTCAACCTCTATCTTCTTCCCCAACTTCTATCTTTTTCCCCAAAATTAATAACTCCGGTGAACCTCAATGCTCCGGTCACCATCTCCGGCGATCTCAATGCATACAAACATAGTCACACACACACACACACACACACACATATATATATATATAGGGTTGGGTTCACGTGAGACCAACCTGCTTTCGTGAGACCGGTGAGACAAAAAATAACACTAAAACTTCACAGTGATTCATTGTGAATGAACGAAAAACAACAAACCTTCACAACAAAAACATTGTGAAGGTTTACCTTTACAATACCTTCATAGTCTTTTGCTGTGAAGGTTTAGTGTTATTTTTGTGGTCTCACGGGTCTCACGGAAATAACCTGGTCTCACATGATCTCAAGTCTCTCTCTCTATATATATATATTATGTGTGTGAGTGTGTATATATATACTATGTGTGTGAGTGTATGTATATATATATATATGTATATACACGCAAGTAATTTCGATGATTCCACCTGCAAAAATTAAATTGATTAGAAATTAATCCACCATTTTTTAAGTTGAGATTGAAAAATTAACCCACCATTTAAAAAAAAAAATTAAAACATATATATATATATATATGTTTGTGTATATGATTATATATATATATGTGTGTGTGTGTGGTTATATATATGTGTGTGTCTGTGTGTATGATTATATATATATGTGTGTGTGTATGATTATATATATATATATATGTATGTATGTGTGTGTGTATGATTAATTTTGAGGAAGAAGATAGAAGTTGGGAAAGAAGATAGAGGTTGGGGAAGAAGATGAGAGGTTGATGCATTAATGAGTTGTACATATGCTTTAAGCATGTGTACTCTAAAAACAATTTAATAAAAAAATGAAAAAAACCTTAAATTTACCCCTGAACTTAACGGACGATTTAACAGAACTAACGTCAGAGGGACCACTTTCATAGCAAAATCGAAACCTCAAGGATGAAATCTGCACTTATTGAAGTTCAGGGACTACTTTCGTATTTTTTGGTAAACCATAGGGACCAAAATTGTAGTTTACTCTTGTTTTTTTGTTGATTCTTTTTTTGTTTCTTACCCAATCAAACTCAATTTATTACTTTAGTCCATGTGTTTTTTTACTCAATAAAAGAAAAAAAGTGATAGAAGACCGAAAATGTTTTTCGTTTAATGGAATTTTTTTATGGTTGTTAAAAAGATAGACCAAATTTGAATGTTTTTGTAAATAATGATGGCATCTTATAATTCTAAAACTGCAAGGACAAAAAATGTTACTTTTGATAAACTACAAGGACCAAATTTGTAGTTTACTCTGTATATTATCTTTGAAATATTATACTAAATTTTTGTAAATCTTCTCTCTATCCTAAAGTTAAAGATTTCGGGTTAAATTTTTTTCTTCCCTAAATTATCTGTTTGGAACTTTGGATTGAATAGTTTGGATTTCTTATAAGAATTTGGATTTGGAATGATTTAGATTTAGAAAGATTTGTATTTGGAGGATTTGGATACCCTTCATATGTTTAGTTTGTAAGATTTGGAACGGATTTGAATTCTATTTTTTTATAAATTTTGTTTGGTTTGCAGGATTTGGATTTTGATTTTTTTGTTGTTGTTATTATTTGTTTGTTTTATAAAGAATTTATTTTTATTGGTAAATTATTTTTTTTTTATCGATTTTTCTAAAATTGTATATTTAATCATCAAATCTCTTTTACTTTTTGAAAAATACATATTTAATCATCACTTCATTGTTTCAAAGCTACATATTAATACAAATTAGAGAGACGCGTTATTTACTATTCAATAATTCGAGTCTACATTAAAATTGCAACAAAAAAGAAACAATGGATTAAACCTGCAAGTTGGTTTTACATTGTAGGGTTAGCTACACTAACAACAAGACATGCATATTTGGGGATTTTTCTCAGATGATACCGGTTTGAGTCCTGTAAAGTCATTGAAGATTTTCCTAACTATTCTTTAGGACCTTTAAGATTAGTCGAGATACACATATGTTATCCAGAACACCCATTGTTAAAAGAAAAAAAATTGATTTTACATTAAGGGACCAAATTTATAATATAAAAGTATTAAAATATTTTCCATCGTTGGCTTAAAACTATTTATTTTTTAATTAAAAATATTAAAAATCTGTTTTTTTAACTCCAATTACAAGTGTACTCCACTAGCCATGGCAACCTCCCTCTTGTCATATTAATACTGCACTATTTTATCATGAAATCTATCAGATTTGGATTTCAAATACCAGCCTCACCACTAGAATTTCCAAATCCATCATTCACCGGATTTCAACAAAATCATTGGATTTCAAATCCTTTCAATTCCAAATCCTATAGTATACCAAACGCGGGATTGAAATAAATCTGAAATCCAAATACCTCCAATTCCATTCTAGCAAATCAAACATGCCGTAAAGTTTTTCTTCAAGTGAAAAAGAAGTAATAAAAAAACACTATTGTATTTAATATTTTATTAATATAATTAATATTATAATTTTTAGAATGAAATATAAGTATGATAAACTTATACTATTGTTATAAAAATGTTTTCTCGGTTTAAGCTCTCGACTTTATTAACGTCGAATAACCAATATTGTGTTTTAATTTTCAACCATTTTTTCTTAGGCTAAAATGGTAAATAACAAGAAAGTTTGAATTGTTTGATACACAATAACGTAAAGCTAAAGTTTACCATCAAATTGGTCCACTGCAATTCAAGTTTATATCATTGTCATCATGATTTTAAAAAAATGACTTAAATTTTGTATAGATAATAACATAGATACGTCTTGACAATGCAGTAAAACTAATAACATTTCAACTTTTAGATTGAAAATACAATGTTGGAGTAAGCTTTGTTTTATGGATGACCCGTCTAAGGGGCCGTTTACCAAACGCTTACCCGGATAAATGCTTACCAATAAAATTTAACACTGTCATTTACTTAGTGGGTAAGATTTTAGTCCATCAAAACGGTATCGTATACAACAATTTTCCCGATAAGGGCTTACCGGTAAAATTTAACACTATCACTTACTTGCCGGATAAGATTTTAGTCCACCAAAACGGTATCGTATGCAACAATTTTCCCGGTAAGCGCTAACCGTGGTAAGAGTCTTCGCCATCACTTACCAGGGTAAGACTCTTGGTCCTTGTCTTAACTCTTACCGCTAAAATTCTTGGTCATTGTCATCTTCATCCATAAGGTAATATGACTTGGTAAGCGCTTACTCGGGTAAGCATTTGGTAAACGGCACCAAACGATATCTCCGTAGTATGGTATAAATAGTTTATCAAGTAAAACATAGTTTTCTATTTGAAAATCTATTTTTAATGTGAAAGAATTAACAAATCATTCTAGAAAATAAAAGGAAATTACTCACGTAATAACCATTTATAATATATCATAGGTTGTAGGGATTAACCTCATATGACAGAAAAAAGTTGTTTTTATTTTGACCAAATATTAACAATATACTACATGTAACATTTTTATCCAAAGCAATATATAGTAGACGTTCACTAATAAAGTATGCATGAGTGAGTGGATGTGTATATTGGCTTGTGTATGCATGCCATAGACGAAGAATCGTGTAAGAATAAGAGTTAAGTGATAAATGTAAGAACCTTGATCACTTTTAATCTCAAAACAATTCATAATTGAGCTTTAAAAGTGAATTGATCTAGTGTATCTCATTAGTGCTGATCTTCAATTAGGATTGATCCAGAGATGAAATATCATTTTTCACCTTCCCACCGTAACTTTTATTCTCACTAGAACCCAACACGTATGTAATATTCCGTATTTGTTCCAAGGTTTTTAGCTATATTCCATATCTGATATATATATATATATATATATATATATATATATATATATATATATGCGTTTCTTTTGCAACCCAAGCAATTTGTATAAACTATGCAAACCAATCTTAGTCGTTCACCAAATCTAATGAATATATGATTTTATTATGTTTCCTAATTTAAAATCATGATTATAATGAATAAACTTAACATTTCATAATTTAAAATCATGATTATAATGAATAAACTTAACATTTTCCATATATATATCATAATCATTATCCATAAATATATCTATTGTTTCCTAATATAGTTGTTTGCATATTTGTACAAATTGTTTGGGTTGCAAAAGAAACGCACCCTATATATATATATATATATATATATCAAGGTTCTAAATGGTGTGAGACGTGGCGTGGCGGTGAGACCAAACCTCAAGCCTTAAAAGCCACGGCGAAATCATGGTGTTTTCAAGGCGCGACTTATAGCGTCAAATTTCTAATTCATATATAATATTACATATAAAAACTTATGTTTTGTAGTGTTACTTAATGAGTCAATAGTAATAACAAGTTATATTAGGTTATATATTAAAAACTTACAAATAAGACATTAAAGACGTAAAGAAAAATCAAGAGTAAATTACGTTTTTCGTCCCTATGGTTTGTTAAAAGTTTCTCTTTTAGTCCCTGGTCTTCATTTATTACATTGACAACCCCTATGGTTTACTATTTACTTCACTTTTCGTACCTGGGATTTCCTGCCCGTTAAGAATGGTTGTTACATAAAGGGCATTTTGGTATTTTTCTTTTTTCTATTTCTTTATCAATTTTTTTTATGTTTGAGTGTACTCTCTCTCTCTCACACACACACACGCATGATCATGCAGTTTAACTGCACTCCTGGACCTAGATGTCAAGGGTCGAATAACACGCGGTTTGGCGCCAGTATGAACAACGTATCGTTGATACTTCTGAACCGGGTATCGTTACTTGAGGCATATACACAAAAGATTCCGAATATCTACACGGTCGACTTTCCGCGTGTGCCACCCGTACAATTCGATTACACGGGGAATGTCCCTGGTAGGTTGTGGCAGCCGGTTAAGGGAACGAAACTTTACAATTTAAAATTCAGTTCTAACGTTCAGATGGTGCTGCAAGATACGTCGATCTTCTCCACCGATGATGTTCATCTCCATGGTTATCATTTCTATATCAGGGTTTTGGTAACTTTAATTAATCCTTCAAGTGAACCTGCTAACTTTGTAACACCCTAAAAAAAATTCGGGTAATTTTGAAAATTGAAAATTCGGCAATATAACATTTATAAATAGGGAAAACCACTCAAAATGGGCGAAGCGTGAGCATTTTCAAAAACCTGTAATAATGTGTAGGGAAACGACAACAAACTAATCTGAACTACAGAAGAATAACTATTTTAAATGGGTTGGCAACCCAATACCAAAAGAATAACTGTTTTAAATGCTAAAGCTTCCAAAATAACTATCATCCAAAAATGCCCTTAAGAGACCACGCTCTTCTCTCAACCCTTTGATGACCCGCCGCTAAGGGAACATGTTATACACATCATTTGAGAAAAAATGTTAGGCTTAAAGCCTAGTGAGATCATACAGTTTATATGAAAAGCAGTAAAAGAATTAGTTGTAATATAAATAAACCGTTTTCATCAACATTCTTGTAAATGGTTTGGTAAACACATAGTGACCTTCCGGTCCAAACTTCATCTTGCGATGACGGGTGTAAGCCTGAATTCCAATGATTGTGGCGAAACACAAAGTAGGCCACTTTCCGAGTTTTGAGCTCACCATACTAGGATCAAGACCGTGAACACGCCGGCTCAAAAACAAAGATGTGGGGGGATGGCACCCGATGAGTCTAGTCATGCTCATTCACTAGGATTTACTTTTACGACCCACGGCTAGTAACCGGTCCCACATAACCGTACCAAGTTGCCCTCTAGGGTCCAATGTCTCACTAGCTACATACGGGAGTTACCCCCAAATAAAAGTCAACTAAATACCTATGGATCCATTTGTAGCAGTCTAGACTCGTCACAATACACTTGTGACCAACTATAATCAAACATATAGTTCATATTGCCATTTAGTTTCCCAATCACATTTTGATGGTTAACTGCTGATAAGAAATACAGAGCCCATATATATAAAACACGAGGCTACCATCTCAATTCCCAAAATGTTTCTTTACCAAATAAACCTTTCCATAGTAGAAACCCTTTTATTGAAATATAGATTTCTTCATATTTTAAACCATTTATTTCCTTCCCATAAAATGTCTCTTTTCAACCAAAGTCCCATAAAATGTTTAATTATAAACTTGGTTAGAAGCCATAAGTTAAACATTTACTCAACATAATATAATGACAACACCCTTGAAGTTTCAAAACATAGATCATATCGTTATTTTACAAAAATGGTGAGAAACCCTAAAATCTCCCAAAATACCAAGTTAGGTCAAAACTCATCAATAAATGAAAATGTTAAACAAGGAGATATTTAGAAGTTAAAAGAAGCATTTTGATGTGTATAAAGTTTAGTAAAAGAGAAGTATGAACTCACAATCAGTATATTCCAAACCTTAGCAATTTCTAGTTGAACCCTTGAAGGAGATGACAAGTAGAGGATAAAGAAGAAGAGCTCTTGATTCTTTAAACTTGGTTGGTGGAAACAATCCCTTGCAATAAATGAGACTTGAATGCTCTAACCAAACCCTAGGTTCGATTTTAGGAAAAGGGGAGAGAGTTGAGAGAGAGTTAGATGAAATAAAAGAAGTGATGAGAGTAAATGAGCCAAAATCCCGATTTTAATCGATCTGAACTCCGCCGGCGAGAGTGCCAACGAAAGTGACAAGGTGTCACTTTCGTGGAGCACTTCCGTGGAAAACGTACCACATGTTCTCAATACCGCGAGGCGATAGTGACAAGCGAAAGTGACGTCTGTCACTCTCGCGAGTCACTCTCGCGGAGATGGTACCGAACCCAAAAACACTCCAAAACTCAAGCTCTTCGTAGGGGTCAGCTAGGGGCTCGAAAGGAATAAGTAACCTAACCATAAAATTAGATAAAAGGCGATTAGGAGACTAAAGAAGCCCGAAAACTTACATTGCAAATTTCCAGGTGTTACAAACTTCAATCTTGTTGAAAATGGAGTTACTACCTCCACCTTCTGATCTACCTCAATGCTAAGATGATTTCTATATGTTTGTGTGACGTCATCAAGTGCTTCTGCTTTCTTTCTGCTTTTTCTTCATTTTGTTTCCGATGGACCATGGCATAAAAATGGGTTAACCGAGATTTGTTTTTGTTTCATGGCTTCCCTTCCCACACCACCAAAATCTGAATAAAGAGGTGCTCATTTTGACCATGGCTTCTCACATGTTAAACCGACTGATTTTATAGTTTTTTTTAAAGATTTATAGTCTCTAATGTAGAAAGAAAGACACAATTACCATTCCAATGAATTCCAATGTTTGTTAACTAAAATACCATGGATTAATTATATTGCTTTTCTTTCTACTTTTCTGTTTTTGGCACTCTCAAAGCACAAAGTACAAGTGTTGGAGGAGAATATATCTTCTATTTTTCTGTTCTTGGGTTTTTTCGCCCATGACAGGTCACCGGACCGGAGTGGGGTTGGGTTGGGGAGGGAAGGGGTGGCCGTGAGGTTGATCGGGACAAAAAGAGAGGGAGAGAGCATATAATAATAATATAATTGTTTAATTTTTAATAAGAAAATAAAAAAAGTTAAAAAGACTAAAACACCCCTTAGTTAATACTAATAGACTCATCTAAGGGGGCGTTTGGGTCAGGGACGAAAAAGGAAAAAATATGCAAACCACGATGACTATCGGTGTAATTAATGAAGACCAAGGATGAAAAGAGAAATTTTAAACAAACCATAGGGACGGAAAATGCAATTTACTCAAAAATCAAATATCTCATTATGATAACTGCGCATTAGGTCATGGCGTGTCATGGGCTTAATGTGGCGCGGTGAGTTTTTTTGAACAATGATATATATAGTATGTGTTTTCAGAAATATTCCGTGAAATCCTAAGAGGTTGTTTGGTTCATGGAATCGGAAGGAATTTGGAGGAATTGCCAATTCCATTGATCAAATTTCAAGCTCATGTTTGGTTTATGGAATGAATGTGATGAAATCTTTCCAATTCCATGGAATTCTCCAATTTAAGGAATTAATCATTAATTGGCTTAAGTGAAAGAAATTGAATTTCTACCAACCAAATGTGTGATCAAATTTCATCAAATTTCATTCTGTAAACCAAACGTGAACCCTAAATGTTATACTATCAACCACAACCCTCACCAATTTGAATTTAGTAGTATTACAGTCGTAATTTAAATTTATAAAACCAACAATAGGCCTATTAATTATGAGAGATATATTAATATATATCTGAACCAACATTTTTCAGATTAAACATTGAATACAGCACATGCATGCATGCGATCTCCTATGGAATTAATCTGCAGCAGAAAGCTCCATCAGGATATTGACCTTTAGTAATTAATTCGGATCATATATATATATATATATATATATATGCATATCTCACTTGAGTTCCATTACATATATTCAATGATCAATATTACTAATTTATTACTTTAAAATTTAATCAATGACATTAATTATTAAATTTCTATATACTCCTATATAGTATACGAAAGGAAGGAAGGGGAAGCGCTTCATCTTCATCTTAATCAATTAATTACTACTATCAATCACCCATTACTATATATAAATAAGCAACCACATTCATCATCTTCTCTCAATTAGCAAATGGCTCTCGTATCCACCAAGAGTAGTGCTTCCAAAACAAGGACCTACACTTCATCCGACACCGATGATGATTACTCCTCAATCGTTGACGAGGGTAATTCCGTCACTCCCCACCACCACCATCCGCCCCTTGTATCTACATACAACGACCGAATCCTCCCCTTGCTCAACTGTATCGACAAACTCCGTCATCTTAGAGTCATGCAAGAAGGAATCCAGCTTCCAACCATCGTCGTCGTCGGTGATCAATCCTCCGGCAAATCAAGCGTTCTAGAATCACTCGCCGGAATCAGCCTACCTCGTGCTCAAGGCATTTGCACCAGGGTTCCACTCATCATGAGACTCCAACACCACCCCGACCCGAATCCCCAACTCCATTTGGAATACCATGAAAAAACTGTGCTCACCGACGAAGCTCACATCGAAGAAGATATAATTGCAGCAACCGATGAAATCGCCGGACATGGTAAGGGAATCTCGCATACTCCATTGACTTTGATTGTTAAGAAGAAAGGCGTTCCGGATCTTACAATGGTTGATTTACCCGGAATAACGAGAGTTCCGGTTCACGGACAACCGGAGGATATCTACGAACAGATTTCAGCGATCATCACTGAGTATATAACGCCGGAAGAAAGCATTATCTTAAATGTTCTCTCTGCGTCTGTTGATTTTTCGACTTGTGAATCGATTCGAATGTCTCAACGTGTCGATAAAACCGGGGAAAGGACGCTTGCGGTGGTGACGAAAGCGGATAAAAATCCTGAAGGACTTTTGGAGAAAGTCACCGGAAACGATGTCAACATTGGGCTTGGTTACATTTGTGTGAGGAATCGAGTTGGGAAGGAGACTTATGAAAAAGCTCGGATCAAAGAAGCGAAGCTGTTTGAGAGCCATCCGCTTCTTTCGTTGGTTGATAAGTCGATGGTCGGCATACCGATTTTGGCTGAGAAGCTGGTGGAGATTCAGTCGACGATTATATCAAAGTGTTTACCGGAGATTATAGTGAAGATCAATGAAAAACTTGCTGGTTATGTTGGCCAATTGAACAAGTTACCCAAGAAGATGAATTCTGTTGCTGAAGCGTTGACGGTTTTCATGAGGATTGTTAGTTCTGCTAAAGAATCATTGAACAAGATTCTCATTAGAGGCGAGTATGATGAGTACCAAAATGTGAAATCGATGCATTGCACAGCACGGTTGGCGGAAATGCTGAATGATTACTCTGCGAAACTGCAATCAACGGCCGACATTAAGTACTGCGAGGAGTTTCTTATGGAAGAAATTAGGGTTTTGGAAGAAGCGAAAGGGATTGGACTGCCGAACTTCCTGCCACGAACTGCGTTTCTGACCGTTTTGAACAAGAAGGTGAACGAGATTTCAATGATGCCGGTTGAATTTGTTGAAAAACTGTGGCGTTACATGGAGGAAGTTGTGATTAATGTGTTGATTGTCCATTCGGAGAATTACCCGATGCTTCAATCATCGATGAGAAGGGCTGCGCATAATCTGATTGTGAAGATTAAGGATGTTTCTGTGAACCGAGTGATGGAGCTGATCGATATGGAAAACCTGACGGATTACACTTGTGATCCGCAATATATAGAGATCTGGAACAAGCTGATAACTCATGAGAATGCTTTCATGGAGCTCGTTATCGATCACTCGAAGCCGGTGAAGATCAAAATCGAGTGGCTGAATGAGGTTGAGGTGGGGCATCTGAGAAAGTATGGTGATGATGTGGTAAGACAAGCTTTCGATATGAAGATGAGGATGATTGCATACTGGAAGATTGTGCTGAAAAGAATGGTGGATTGTATGGCGCTGCATATGCTTTACAGCATTCAAAATCTGGTGAATCGGGATATAGAAACGGAGGTTGTGGGCGAGCTGATGGCGCCGCACGGTGATGGGCTCGAGCGGATGTTGGAGGAGTCGCCGGCGGTGGCTGGGAAACGGGAGAAGCTGAATAGAAGTATTAAGCTGCTGAGGGAGTCTAAAGAAGTTGTGGGAAATATGATGGATCAGATAGCTGCATATGGTGACTAGGTTTATTGGCTATATTTTTCTCTATTTTGGAAGGGGTATTTAGTTGGGTTTTGATGTTTTTTGATTTATGCACAACGCAATGGTTTCTGTTAACGTTATAATTATATTTACTTATTGCTTTGTTTTATCTAATTTTTTATTCCTTTTAGGTACGATATTATATTAGAACTTACATAAATGACACAAAGTTTTGAAAATGAAAGATAAAAAGGAACAAAGGTGTAATAAACTAATAATAAAAATATGTTCTTTCCATTTCCCTAGCTCCACTAAAGCCAAATCAAAAACTTGAATTAAATAAATTTATATTAAAATAAAATATGGGGACGAAAGATTTTTATTAAGAAAAACAAGAAATTTAGAACAAAATTTTCCAACAGAAAACGAAGCCTCGTCTTTGTTTTTCTTCAAAGCCTTAATCTCTCTATTCTCTTGATGGAGAGTATCAGAAGACCATTCTGACATTGAAGTGTATTTATGGTAAACCATCTTCCGGTGTGCATGAAGCACAAGATACCAATAATTCAAAAATAAAAAAGAAGAAGAATTACTTTTCACTTCCATATCAAAAAAATAAAAATCAGAGCTTCTTTTGTGTTCTTCTCACATAAAGTGACTGAAAAATATGAAGCAAGCCACACTTGTGCAGTTTTAAAGTTAAATAAATAAACGAAATTTCATTCTTCTATGAGAATTTTACAAACAAGACATCCTCATGGCTTCAAGCAGAAATTTCCGGGTTCGCTGTAAGATTGTTGTAGCTGATCCATCTTGTTTATTTTGAAACCTCTGATCCTCACTTCCTCAGCCAAAGCAGTAGCACTTGAATCATCTTTGTCAATGCCTTCAATCCTCCACCCACTGTTTCCCACACAACCTCCCACTTTCACCTGCAAATACACAAATGAAACATTCATAGCATTCTTTTTGGTTGTGAGAAAAATTTCAGAAATGTTCCCAAATAAGTAAAATATGCTTGCTGCATTTATCAGGACTTTATTATCTTGAATATAAAAGTTGTTAAAAATGCTAACATACCTCCGCATCATCAACAGAATCAACAATAAGAGCTCCATCCAATGAGAGGTCCTCGATAAGAATGTTGCGACCCTTGATGACCAACGTAGATTTTTCAGAAACTGAATTGTTTCCTCTCACTTTGCTTTTAACATCAGCAAATGTAACTGCCCACTTTGGTTTCCACACGACACGTGACCACACTTCCACCTCTTGACCATTAAAGACTTGCGTAACTGGATCATCTACCTTCACACCTGCCTGGAGACACACATAAGAAACTGGAAACCATCAGAAACCGACACTGATTCAAATATCAGATAAGGTATTTTGGTTCACTGGGAGGGGTGGTTATTCAATGAACCATAATGAAACTTCATTGGGAGATAACCCTCTTAAAGACATGATAAATCAAAAACCAGACTACTTGTCCAATAAGCAAGGGCCAAGTCATCACTCCCTAAGTGGCATGTTACGTTAAGTGTACAAAGAAACGAGCAGGGGCACAAGAATGTTAAAGAGCAATTGTTCAAGTTTTGCTGACCTTTCTTAGAATCATGCTGTTTGCTCGATAAATTGCCATTTCTCCAGAAGTAGCACTGTGATATGGATTTCCCTTGGGTACCTTTAATTCATATCAAGTAATTGTCAATGAGAAAAAAGGGAAGTCCGTAGGTTCAAAAGCTTCATCCCTCACAAGAGTAGCAACTAGAAAATACAAGTCAAACAGATGCTATTAACCTTTCAATGAGTTATTTATTTCAGATATACAGTGATAACTGAAATCCATTTTTCCTCTTGCAAAGTTTGCTTCATGAATTCGACAAACATTTCAATTTAAATGTAAGCTACTTGAAGGTAAAATAAGTACCTTTGCAGCATCTTCGGCATTGTTCTTTACAGGTGCATAAGCAAGCCATGTTTCTGTCACCTATGAAGTCAGAAAATACCGGAAACACATTAAAATTGTTAAAGATACCAACATGGATAGAGGTGGTGCCCTCATCTCACATGCCATTTAACACATTTTGCTAGACTATATATCCTCCTTCACCTAAAAATATCAAGAATAAGCCAAAGAACCCGCTTGCCAAATACAACTTACATACCCAGTGGAACTTTTTTTTGTTTTAGCAATTATTTTAAGTTTCACAAACTAAGATCTGATCAGAACTAAACTGTGATGCTCTTTCAAGTTAACAATTATAAGATCCAAAAGGTGGGACAATAAAGAAGAATACGATTTTCCGGTCGAAATAAAGGAAAAGTCCATTCAATTCTTGATGGAAATGGAGTTTTGCGAATTCTCCCCGGAACTGGAAGATCATTTCGAGATCTTCGAACATATTCGAGGGTTCAATGTCACTATTGTAACTTCGGCCAACACACAAGATGAGACTTTACCACCGTGGAGCGGCTTTTTTCAAAAAGATGAGGGGGAAGTCAGTAAGATGAAGAATACTTGTCAATTACAATGTCAAGATAGCAAACTGACATGGATGATAACTATAGTGAGATACGAGGCATCTCTGAGGCAAGTTCTCAAAAGCCACGTAAAATTATTGAGAACTAAAAAGGGGGGGGGGGGGGGGGGGGAGAGAGAATGAAGTTTTACTTACTGTGAATCCAACCCTAGCTGATGGAGGCAACGTTTTGGGATAATCCTGCATCATACATTCCAATCTAGTAGAGGACTTGAATTCAGTTTTTGTCGAGTCCTTGTATCTGCAATGGTAAATACAGATTAGCTAATGAACAAAGAAGATGGCTCAAGTTAGGATTTACGTTCAAACAGATACCAATTCAGGCTTGCTTTTAGTCTCTAACAGCAATAAAATAAATTGTGCTCCCTCATTTTCAAAGTAATGCACTTTGCTTCAAAAACCATATGCGCACAAGTACTCTTATAATTGGAACACAATGGGTACTACTTAAAGTAATGACAGCACCCTGTTTAGCTTATGACCCAATATAAGTGCATCAGCAGCTACTATCTTATGCTTGTAGGGAAAACTTCAAGCTAATAACTAGAAGACCACGTTATCATGGCCTCATGATTATATATTGGTAAAATTGGAAGAAAGAGTATGTATCAAAAAGCCAAGGAAAAGCAAAAGAAAGATGAGTAAGAGAGAAATTACTTGGGGTTAATAAACTCCTTTATAGCACCACCAGTTTTTGAGAGCTCATCAATGTAAGGGCCAAGTTCAAGAATCAACTGCAATGGAACATAATCATAAAAAACAGCAATTTCAAAAATATATCCAAATTAGAACAAAGTTTTCACACATAAACACAAAAGATTACATATCAAATCTATCTATCACTATTTTTAAGCAATAACCAGGGATTCATTGATATCGGTCAAAGTCATGTACACTTTTTCAGCCTTCCATCTGGTGTTTTAGGCTTTTACAAAATTTGGTGCTTTTACACAATTTCTATCAACCCTCCGGTGAACTACAGCATATGGCATGCGCATGGGACATGTGTTTCATTGAAGTGAATAACTTTTAAACAAAAACCACAAGGGCTGTGGTGTGGTGGTAAAGGCTTGGGGAGTTCATAGTGCTCAACCCGGGTTCGAGCCCCACTAGCAGCACTTGTGGCCACTGAGGATAAACTCAGGGCTGCACGCTTTAGCAGCTGGGCCAAAGGCCCTAATTGCCAGGGATTAGTCTGGGCCATAGGCCCAGGATACCCTTTCCAAAAAAAAAAACTTTTAAACAAAAGAATGAAGACACTTTTCAACCCAAGGATCAATATGGCTTCACTCAGATGCTCACAACTCGGAATCCTTGTAACATGTCGGCTTTACAGTGTTCATTAAAAGCATTTAAATGGTGCAGATATTTACGTCTAGAGCTGAAACGTTATATCCAAAGCCAAGAACCTAATACTTATAATTGCCAATATTCACAAGCCAAGGTTCGATTCCAGAGAATGGCAACCCCCAAGTCTGGTGCCAAACCCTTTTGGGGAGCCAAACTGGATATCAACCTGATGCTTTAATGGGGAGGGAGACCCAGGTTTGATTCCGGGGAAGGTGACTCCTCAAGTTTGGGCCACGCCCGCCTCCTTGAAGGGGGGAGATATGTCCGGTTTATGTGGAGGAGGAGAGCTTTGCATTATATCATGTGGATTAGGGAACCCAAGGTGTCAATACTATGGCACCGAAAAAAGAAATCATAAACCAAGTCAAAGAAAATGATAATTGTAAAACTTTGCGAATAGAAAAAAGAAGTTTTTGGGAATAAAGTCACTATTGGGGAAGATATTTTCCATAGTGAAACCTGCACAAGATTAAAATGATTTCAGATGGAGATCATACTTGGTTTATGTTTCCTGGGTATGGAGAATAGCCAGTTTCACAATTAACATCGCCATCAGGATGACCTGTTGCTCTAAGCAGAGGATCAAGTTGATTGTATTCCACATTGATCACCATTTCCCTCCCTGATGTCATATTATTTGGATATAAGAACAATCATAGAAGAGCTAAAAGCAGTATTATAGCTGCAACTAGATAATTATTAAACAATGAAAAACATAAATTATATAGTGCTCAACACCATGTACCATCTGTATGAGTAAGCTTGGTAATGCCTCCAATAGCTTCTTTGGCCTTCCGAGGAACAGCAAGGGAATTAACATGGTATTCTTTAGTGGCACTAACTCCTAATGCTGAAGGAATGGCCTAAACAATAGAAACAATAAAAATATATTCAAACACTTGCCCACATGAAGAAGAAATTATGCTACCATTCTGGTGAACCTTGAATAGAAGTCCATTTGTATCTTGGAAAAACAAGACCCATCTCAAACCAGCATCTTTCCTGCAAAAGATTGTTTCAGTAGATTCATAACTTGGATGAGTTTTAGCCTTTTAGGACAGAGTTCAAGTGTAAGCCGCAGGATTAAAGATGGATCAAGAGGGATGACATTGGAACTTTGAAACACTTGAGTTGGGGAAACCAGTTAGCCATGTGCTCTTGTTAAATGGCTTTAAATGAATTAAATCTATAGATCCAATCCAAACAGGAGATGCAAATAAAAAGTATCATGAGATCCTAAATTAGAGACAAATATGTTAGTGAAATAGAAAAGGAACAAGAAGCTCGACTTACCATTCTTTAAGTAGGCCACTTGAATAAAGAAGGGCATGAACATCACCATGGCCATGAGGTTTTGTCTAATAAGAAACAGATGTAGCTATTGTTAAATGAGAAAGAAAAAAAAATAACATTCTAACAAGAACATCGTTGCCTGAAGAAACAAAAGAACCAATTTGTATTAAATTAATAATCCACCTGTATTCTGTATTTATTGTTTGGGTCTAAAGCAAGCCTTGCATCATTATCAGACAAGCAAGCAACCTTTTCCTGGAACATGGTTAAGGTGAAGTGTCAACACCATTCTAGTGTTGTAACGAGTACCAATGCCAAGCAGAGAAAATACCTGTTTCAAAAGTTTTACTTGTGTAGGTTTCATTCCATAATAGGCATTTGATTCTAAGAGTTGTAATGTACGCTCGTGTGTATCATCTGATGTCATTATCACAAAAGGTACGTCTCTGCGGCATTCACCTACAATTTAGAAGTAGTGACATTATTGCATTAGTTCACGCAATGAATAGAAAATATACATGTTTATGAGATGTCGGTTTTGTGTCCCTACAAGAAGTTACATTAGTGAACAGTATAAAGGACTTCTGCTGGTGGCCTGTCCAGTGATGATGTCGAACAAAGTAATCACAAGAGGAAAATTTTACATTCCCGTGAGAACACAAGGACTTTCCTAGAGAGGATTCTAAAGACGCATATGACTGGAAATATATGAGATGCATCATGCACCAATCATGCCAATCCAAATTATTTGCTTCATCAACTTATTTCATAATGAACACCACTGGACAACTACTAGATTTCCAAAATACAAATTGAAAGAATAAGTTCATTTCATGCACCAATCTTATTGAACTCGACAATAAACTGGCACAGCTCTTCCGTTATTTATGTAAAGAAATTTTTAACATTTTACAGGTAACCAAAAAAGGTTGGCAGCAATTGAGTAAATAGACCTCCTATGCAAAAAACCAGCACTACAGAGAGGAATGGATAGGGAAAATATAAGTTGACATGATGCAACCCAAAATAATGGACTGATTATTGTAATGATGCTTCACAAAATACACTCCGAGGAAAAAACAACCTTGAGCCTCCCTGCAACTAGCTTCAGATAAGGATAAAATGGACTCAATATAGTGCTGTAAGAAACAAGTTCCTGTAGTTGTTTCCATGGGAAGCGCTACCTGTGAGATGGAGCAAATTTTACTAAATAGTATCAAGTGAATTAAACAAATATCCACAACTCAAAACATATTAAAAAATCATACTTTTACTATTAATAATAATAACAGTAGTAGTAGTAGTAGTAGTAAGGAGTGACAACCTTTATTCCTTTGTATCCAAGACGTTCCCCAAGCCCTCCTGCAACAAGAACAAATGCAGCATTCTGCACCTGCTTCACACCAGTCTCCTCATATTTAATAAAGTTATCATCACCACAAGTCAGAACTTCGCCTGATGGCACCTGTAGTAAAATAGTACAAAACCTAAATAAATTTCCAAGTTTACAAGAAGATTTGAAAGCAAGGGTAATGATATTCAACAAAGAATCAGGAACTGCACAAGCACAAAACAGGATGTATAGAGATAGAAGACAGATTATGATTGCTCAGAAACGATGTATTTTACGACAGACGATAGTCTATGACTGTATATCAGAAGCTGGAAGATACCAATAGTAAAAAAAGGAGTTATGAAAAGATTAAAGGCCTGTGAAGAGCAGTAAGATTACATGGTTTTGTGAAATATCGAATTCAAAGATCCTTGATTAAGGAACATGTAGACTGCACACTAGTTGCAACTATAGAAGGCAATAGCACTTTGATCACTTCTGAGATACAGTATAGGCATATAGCAACACTTCGGTTACAAATTTATCATGACTGTAGGAAAGTCTTGCTTACGAACGAACAAGCAGTATTTTAGTTACTCATCTGTTACAGCATATAAATATTTTAAAGGACAAATGCATTTCTAACAGAGGCTGACATGCATTTTTATTTTAGGAATCTTATGTCCTAGCAAGACTATTCTGAAATTCAAATTCTTTCCAAAGAAAGACTATTCTGAAACTCGGGGGCTGTTGTGTGGACTCTGGAATTTAGGTCTCGGCCATAGAACTTGAATCATTGTATACTTTGCACTCTTAGACTCCTTGGTGATAACACCTATGCCACAACTGGCTTTCATAAAAGCAAAACATAACTAATAAAGTAGGTCATCGCCTAAGATTTATTTGTGGAATGTGTTGCTGAATTGCAGTAGAACTAACGGATTCAATGTTTCATCCACTTGTGGCAGCCGCAAGGAAATTTTCCGCTATGGTATTACAATTAAATGATTTCGGGGTTGCATGAATATCATTCTAATAATGAAGTTGGGTTTTCTCGTGTTTAAGCGAATCAATATAACCAGCATTTACAGAGGAAAGTCGTAAGGATGGACATACCTTATGTATATTGAATGTCTATGATGAGGTAAACGTAACTACACAATGAATCATGAAAACAAAAGCTAAGTTGCACAGACGGTGATTGAAAAGATGGAGTGTAGCAACTTACAGAAGGTGTGAAGCCATCAAATGGATTATTTCCCGACTTTGAATCTGCTAAGAGTTCTTTGGCAGTCTTGATATATGAAGCCAGACCCCCAGGGTAGCTTGAATTAAGCAGAGCTACCTAAAAGAACCAAGCAAATGTCATTCTGGGATACAAGCAGCGGTCATCAATAACAGTCAAGTGCTATCCTTTGTGTAAGCAAACGTAAAAGAACAAACTCAAATGTAACTACATGAATGTCATGGTTACGTGACATTCTAAGAAGGCCTAAATCTGATAATTTAGTTATCCATTTGAAAGATTTGCAGGTTTCTCACAACTTTGTCAAGGGTTTTATGGAGCTTCCTTAAATTGTATCAAAGAATCTCTTTTTTAGCTCCACTTCCCTAGAAGAGTTAGATTTCTCTTTTTCAGCTCTAAATTTCCATGGATCTCCTGTTTGACCCTTGATTAAGCAAAGATCACCAAATTGTAACTGATATTGGATATCAGTAGGAGTAAACTAAGAAACATAAATAAATAAATAAAAACATCATCAAAAGGCATAAATGCACAACTGCACCTCTGTTTCGGAATCATGTGGATTGCAAATCACTATAAAGTCTTGTATAATGAATAAAAATTTCACAAAAAAAATAGAAAACAGAAACCCGTTGAACTATCAACTATGGAATATTTTCTTCAAACAATTTTACTTGTAGTAGCGCAGTTTTATAAGGATGAGTATCAACAAAGGAATGCAAAAGTGTTAGATCTTACGAACACTTCAATGTATGATTTCATCGATCTACAGAAACAAAGCAAGCCGAAACAGGTTGTTTTGGCTCAACCAATGAACCAACTAAATATAAGCAACTACCACTTATACCTTTTCACATAAGTTCTCCATTCTCCACTTTGCAGGTCTCATGTCAGTTCTTTTAATACTTAGGCCAGGTAGAGCGAAACCACAAGGCTTGTCAATGAAATCAAAATGTTGAAATGTTATTTGTTTAACCATTTACCCCTCACTTTATGATTCCCATCTCAGTTGTCTTTACAAAATTAATGGGAATCAAAATCATATCCATTCCTACTCGCAACAACAGCAAAATATTCCTAATTTAATATTTCCACTTGAGGTAACGAAGATGTGATTGCGCGATCAATCTACGATGTAGAGCAATGGAGATGTGTCCACCAAATGGACAGCAGACATAAATGACCTAAACGAATAGCATGATGTATGAGACCTAGGAGCAAGTATATTACCTGAGCAAGCAAAGCTTTTTTCTCGTCATCATCAACACCAGGATCAGGCCAATTCTCAAACAAATGACCCTGCCCCGTCTCCAGCAACATCTTTCCGAGCTCTATCTGTATATACTCAAATAAAATTAAATCGACCTCAAGTAACATCACTGCATAACAGAAACACACATACAGGTTACATATACATACCTGATCGGGAGAAAGAATTGAGAGGTTTTTTTGGAGATTAGGAGATGAAGAAGTGGAGAGTTCATTGAGTTGAATGTTGGCGAGTTTCAGAATAGCGGAATCGACGGCAGAGGAAGCCATGAATTCGATAAAAGAAGAGAGATCTCTTAATATTCTGGTCTAGTAAGAGTGATCGGGAACTGCGAACAGAGAACAGGGAGGATGAAGAAGAAGAAGACGATGACGAGGTAAGGGAAGTCGTAGACGGAATAATTTGGGAGTTTATATTCGTATGATGGTCGGGTCGGGTCGGGTCATGACACATTTTCATATAAATAATATTTTATTAAATATATTAAATATTTAATAATACAAACTAATTTTCAAAATTCCAAAATATAATAGATATTAGATTTGGATGAAATTTACTATTCTAAGAAAATTATAAAGTATGTGTTGCAAATATTCTAATTAATTTGATTTCTTAGGTCCGTTTGGTTTGCGGGATTGGAATGGATTTGGAGGGATTTGGATTTCAAATCCATTCCAATCCTGTATTTGGCTTGCAGGAAAGGATTTCGTTGACTGAATTTCAAATCCGTTGACCATTTTAAAATCTCTCATATGATGGATTTAAAAATCTTTGGCATTGAGCATGGATTTGAAATCCAAATCCTATGGATTCTAAAGCGCAATGTTTTAAAAACCGGTTTTTTGGTTGATCCGGTGTGGTGACCGGGTCACGGTTTAACCACCGGGTCAACCCGGTTTCAAGATTTTTTTTTGTAATTTTCATTTTCCTACATATATATATATATATACACATATAAAACCAAAAATTTGATGTTCACAAATTAAAACATTAAAAATACACATAATAACAAGTTTTACATCATTAAAAAAACACATAACAACAGGTTTTACATCAATCCAAAAATATCAAAACGAAATATAACGATCAAACCAAATCATGGATCTTGAGACATTGGAGTGTTGGTTTTTAATGCTACTACGTATTGCCTATTGGACTATTGGTTTTTAACTTTTGTTACCGGGTCAACCGGTTCGATACTGGTTCGTTATGACCGATTCAACCGGTTTTTTAATAGAACCGGCCGGTTCAAATCCGGGTCATAAAATGGCATCAACCCAATCGCAATTGACCCGGTCTCTTCACGGTTCCCGGTTCAACCAGTTCGACTGGTCGGGTCGGCCCGGTTTTTAAAACATTGCTAAAGCAACAATTAATTGATGATTAAATATATAATTTTAGAAAAATCGATAAAAAAAATTAATTTACCAACAAAAATAAATTATTTATAAAACGAACAAATAATTAAAAAAAAAAAACTCAATCCAAATTCTAGAAACCAAACAAGACTTGTAAAACAATGGATTTGAAATTCATTCCAAATCCTACAAACCAAACACATGAAGAGATTTCAAATCCCCTCAAATCAAAATCCCTTCTTGAAATCCAATCAATTTCATTCCAATCCCGCAAACCAAACGCGCCCTTAATGTTATGTGATGATTTTTCAGTCGTAACTCCAATCGAGATGAATTTTATAATTTTTTCGAGATCTACGTATTACAAGAGTTTTAATAATTTCTAAATAAATATAAAAAGTATTCGGTTACAAGTTTGCTTATGCATATTGTTTCATTAATTCACAACTTTTTATTTGTGACTTGAATTAAAAAGAAATTTTTTCTTGACGCTACTTATTTTTTCAGGATTGAAAGTTTTAATAGTTTTATCAAACAAATATCAAAAAAGTTATTGTGTTTTTTCGAGTAATAAAACCCTTCATTATGCAAATTGCAAAATATAATAAAAGTTTATTAACATTTAATAAAACTAAACTCGTAATTCTAGCAACCGGCCCATAAACTACAGCAAGCTACGTAGGAACCCAATATAAGACCCAATCCATGATATTGGGCCATCATAAAACACAAATTCGTTTCTTTTTATGAGTTTTCAACTGAGTTATTTGAGAGAGGGCTCGTTTATGTAGAGCTAGAGACAGGAGTTGATCTCGAAAACAAATAAAGCTCGTTAATTTAACGTATCGAGCTTTATTATATCGGTGTTCAACTTGGTTTATTCGAATTCGATTAAAATTTTCGAGTCAAGTCATTTGAACATACATTTTTTCAAGTCAAATATGTTTTTGTGTTCATAAATCATATAATCAAAATATAAAAAATTATTTAGGTCGAACCAATAAACGAGTTAATCGATCTCGAATTCGAGCCCATAAGCGAGCATCGAGCTCGAGCTCAAGCACTAATTTGAAAATGTTATTCAAGCTTGAGCTCCTGATATTACTTTTTTCAAGTCGAGATTGAATAACCTGCTATTCAAATCGGCTCAACTTATTAACTCTTACTACTTTTGATCTTCCTGATTCATGAGATTCGTGTAAAATGTATGTAAATTACATTAGTGATTAAATCAAATCACAAATAGTGTTTTGCTACAAATGGGGCGACATAAGGCCCATATTATTATCACTAATTCACCAATAACTTCTGCTTCTGTATTCGTAATTTATATCTATTTATTTATTATCCAATTTAATTATTTATTCATACCTGTTCGAAGTACCATCCAAGAAAATAGAGTAAACTATAAAATTGGTGCATGTGGTTTATCAAAAATAACACTTTTAGTCCCTGCAGTTTTAAAATTATAAAATGGTCCAAAAACGTACGGTTTGGTCCTTCACTCTAACGGACATAAAAAATCGTTAAATAAGAAACATTTTCGTTCTTTTATCGATTTTTTGTTATTTAGTCAATCAAAAACCATAGGAACCAAAATCATAAAATCGATTTTAATTGGGTAAAAAACAAAAAAAATGATAAAAGAACGAAAATGTTTTCATTCAACATAATTTTTTAACGACCATTAGAGGGAGATACCACATTCCGATGTTTTTACAAACTACGATGGTCATATTGTAATTTTGAAACTGCCGGAATGAAAAGTGTTAGTTTTGACAAACCACATGGACCAAATTTGTAACCTACTCAAAATAATATTAATTAAAAAATGGTCTAAATGATTCTAATTTTGTGCTTAAAAAAATATAACAAATGTGGACTATTTAAATTGAGTGGATTGCTCGGCTCATGAGAAAATATATGGAGTTGGGTTTGGGGAATTCACCATACAATATTTTTAGGTCTCAAGTAATATTTGATTAGAATACATCTAATAGTTTATCATATTACTTCAATCTTAGGTTTTAAGTAATATTTGATCATGGACATATTAAAATACATTGTTTTAAAGTTATCATTATATTTAAATAAAATAAAATAAAAACTTGATGTAAAATAACAATGGGTCAATGCTTTTTATTAATAAATATAATTACAAATATGATTGACTTTTGAGCATACATTAACAACTTTCATGTAATTAATTGCATTTATATTACTCCTTTTGGCATGTGTTTTGGGACCTTCGTATCCGATCATCTAGTACAAGAATGATGATTATTAAGCCAGAACCATACAAAATTAAGCCAAATATCTTTACTTATGCATCAGTGAAGAACAAATGTCCGATAGAACCAAATGAACAAGTATTAAACAATTAAGAGTTATAAAAACATCAGTTATATGAACCATCAAAAGACAAATAAAACTCGTCTAATTGAAATGCAAACAAGCTAATGAATAGATAGATGAACAATTCATTAGTTTATTAAAACACAAACAAACATAGTTTTAATAGCATGTACCATAGACGACCCATACCCATCTATCTAGTAAATAGAGCTCACTTTTTATGTTTTATGAAAGCTACACATGAGCTTCATTGATCATTAATACTTATATCATATTTCCCTTGTGCTTGTTTCTTTTGCAGGTCGATTAACAAATTAGATAAAGACATATCGTCAACAAAGCATATGTAGCTAGTTGTTGTTTAAAAAGAAGGCAATAAAGCATTATTCAACTATTGTTAATTATCATTGTAAAGCTTTTGAAACCCTTTTTATTTAATCTTTAATCATGTTGTAATTGACTCTTGTGTTCATTTAATGGGTCCTCATTTCTTCTTTTTTGATAGTCCAATTGCTAGTACTATAGGTGCATCTTGTCAAATCTATTTTTTAACATTTTTAAAATAAATAAGAAACATATTAGTTATATAAAAGAGTAAATCACGTTTTTAGTCCTTGTGGTTTCTTAAAAGTTTCTATTTTCGTCCTTATGGTTTTGAAATTATGATTTTCATCCCTATGGTTTATAATTCATTACATTTTTTGTCCTTAAAATATATATTTTATTGCTTTTTTCATCCATATGGTTTACAATTCATTTCTATTTTAGTCCTTCATGCTTAAAAATAGTGTTTTGGCCTCAGGGACGAAATTTGAAATGGATTACAAACCATAGGCATGAAAACCAAAATATTGAACCCCTAGGGACGAAATCCGCAATTTTTAACAAACCATATGAACTAAAAACATAACTTACTCTATATAAAATATCAAGATAACTTTATAATCCTCGTTATATTATTGTATACATAATTAAAACACGTTTTCAACTTTAATATTTACAATATAGAAAATATAGTCATAACTGACCCAAATTTGATAATCGGTTGTAAATTAAAACACAACATGATAAAGACGTGTTTGATGGACACGGACAATTATACTCAATCGTTACCCATAGAAGTTTTTTAAGGTTTGTCCAATAAATAGAATGATAAGTCGTAAAAATGAAAGATTATCCTTAAAAAACTTTTAAGAAATTAGATTGGCATAAGTGAAGAATAATGACATATTACATTACTCTAAGAGCATCTCCAATAGAGGTTCTTATTTTGTTGCTACCTTATTCCCATCTCATCAAAATAAGAATTTATATAAATGTCTACAATGCTAGTTCTTACAAGAACCTTTTTTTGTGGGTCCCAAACTTTAATAAGAACACATAAAAACAACCATTATTATAACACATCTCGACAATAAATCCATAGATTAACGTTAAAAATTAATAGACGAAAAATCTAATTTTTCTTGATTTCTCATTTGCATTTTATCTTTTTAAAGTTCACATTTTTGTATTCGGCATGGATAGATTATTTTATTAAATTAATCTATAAGAATGAAAAGGATTTAAAAAATATTATGAGATCAATATTTTCTACAAATCCAAATTAGTTTGGTCGAGAAAGTGTAGACTTGGTCACAAGGTTGCCCAATCCAAAGCCTCTTCTCCGTAGAAAAAGACTTGCTATTTCAAAAGGGGTCCATTCTTATTCTTTTACTAAATTTCAATGGGAAGGTTTTGGTTCACATCACCACCTCTTTATTTGACCAATTTTTGAATTGTTTTTTCTCTACGTATTTAATTAATTTCAAAGATATATAATGTATTTTTTTAAAGTCAACAAATAGATTTTATTATAAATAAATCAAATACAAAAATAGTTTTCAAAGCTTTTACGTAAGATGTAGAAAAGCCCCGCAGTTCTAAAACAAAACACGCCAAAAACACATATAAAAACAAAGACTAAGGGACCGTTTATCAAATGTTTACCCGAGTAAGTGTTTACTAAGCTTACCAAGTTATATTACCTTAACCGATGAATATGACAATGATCAATAATCTTACCCGGTAAGAACGAAAGCAATGGTCGAGAGTCTAACCCGGTAAGAGAGGGCAACGACTCTTACCTAGTTAACGCTTACCGGGTAAAAATTTGCCTAGGATACCATTTTATTGCACTAAAATCTTACCCAATAGGGTAAGTGATAGCAATGAATTTAACCGGTAAGTGCTTACCGGGTAAGTGTTTAAGTAAACGACCCCTAAATTCGAACATATTTAGTTTGCCAACAAACTTCGCTCGAAACTCACCTACAAATATAACTCAATTGAGACAAGAGAATACATATCTAATCAATCATGACCTTTCTACTAATTTATCATTATAGCTTTGACAAGGGTGGATCTACATGGTAACCCGAGGGGGTATGTGCTCCCCTTCAGAATTTTATTTTATTTATATATATATATATATTGTAAGATCTCACATTGGTTTGGGAGGAGAACAAGAGTTGCCATATAAAGAACTGGAGACCTCATCTATCAGACGCGTTTTAAAACCGTGAGTTCAGGTGTGTCAACAAAGCGGACAATATATGTCTATCTGGTACGGTTAGCCTGGGATGTTACAGATGATATCAGATTCGGGAACCGGACTGGTGTGCCAACAAGGATGTTGGGATCTCAATGAGGGTGGATTGTAAGATCCTATAGTGGTTGGAGAGGGAACATTGCCTTATAAAGTATTTGATATCTCCTCTATTAGATGTGTTTTCAAACCATAAATCCATATGTATGGACAAAGTGGACAATATCTTGTACGATTAATATGGGATGTTACATATACCCGCTATTTGCTACCCATATGATTACTAATTATTCCTTTGGTGATGTTCCCTATCAATTGGAAGAATGGGATAGTGCTATATGCACAGGTTAGATCGTTTGCTTTCAAAAACAATATTTATATTATATTTGTGATTTTGGTTGCAAGTTTACATATAATGAATTCCTAAATAGAACTACTACACTTTGGTGTTTTTTCATCAAGTATATTAAGTTTTTATTCTAAATTAAAGTAATTGTTCTGTATTATGGTGTTTAATATGCAATATTTGAAGGTAGATATATATATTCTCATTATTTGATCAATCATGTTATACGTTTAAATCAATGTTGTAATGAATAGTATTGTGAGTTTTAAGCATTGATATTTGTAGCCGATGAATGTTGTTCAAATCCTCTCTCTCTCTCTCTATATATATATATATATATATACATATAATGTGAGGACAATACAATGTATTTATGAATATAATGTCGTTGTGTATCCTTGATTTTTCATTTCATTAAATATAATATCGTTGTATTGATGATTTTAAGAAAATTAATATTTATTAAATAAACTACAAATTTGGTCCCTATGGTTTATTGAAAATAACACTTTTCGTCCATGCGGTTTTGAAATTACAATATTACCATCATGGTTTGCAAAAACATCCGAATTTGGTCACTTCCTCCAACGGCCGTTAAAAATTTTCGTTAAACAAGAGACATTATTGTTCTTTTATCGGTTTTTTGTTTTTTACCCAATCAAAATCGATTTTATGATTTGGGTCCCTGTGGTTCTTGATTGGGTAAAAAGACACAAAATTCAATAAAATGACAAGAATGCCTTTATTTAACAAAACTCTTTTAACGACCGTTAGAAGTAGGGACCAAATTCGGACGTTTTCGCAAACCACGATGGTAAATCTTGTAGTTTCGCAACTACGGGGACGAAAAATGTTTGATGGTCCCAATTAAGGTTCTACAAGAGTGTTAGTTTGTAGAAGGGTATTGAATACAAACACAATGTTTACTTTTAAATTTGTTAATGATTAATGATTAAATCAAAAACAGAATTTACAGATTATTGCGAAAATAGATAAGGTAAATGTTTTTTTATTTTTGAAAACTTTTCCTCAAATCAGGAACCCTCACCTTTCTCTCTCTCTCAAATCTCTCGACTCTTTCTTCTTCCTCTCACCACCGAACCCACACCCACCACCACACCATTGCTCTTGTAACACCCGTAAATTCCTGTCTGTGAAAGCCAATCCCTTGAGAAATCCTTGATTTTGATCATAGAATTCCATCCCTTACGCCTTACCTTTTAAGCCTTATCACATCGTGGGTGCTCCGGATGAAAATGGAAGAAATCGGGGCTCGGGACACTCTGAGTGATAGTGCCCTGGGCACAATCGCCAACAGAGTGGTGCCCACGGTACAATTTGGGCGATAGTGCCCTAGCGAAAGTGCCTTGGGCACAATCGTCGGGCACAATCGCCTGCGGCCTCTGGTTGTTTTAAAATCGATTTTGAGCAGCCTCACCTCATTATTCTCAACCCCTTTCACCCTTTTTCTCTCTAGAAACCGAACCCCAAAACCCTAAAATCAGTTTTATGCATCAAGGGCACCAAATCTTTTATGTTCCAAGTGTTCCTCCTTCCACCCATCAAAGATTGGAAGTTATTGGTCAAGGAGCTTCATCTTCATCTTCAACCTCAAGTTCATTTCGGGTTTTCTAGGTTTTTCGTCAAAACCTAAGTGGTAAGTACATTCTTTCCATTTCCAAACCTTGTAATAAGTTATGAATTCTCCATGATGTTTCCCTAGTATTTGGCTTATCAAATCTCGGACTTGATAGTTTTGGGAGAAACTAGAGTTTGGATCTCGTTGGGGATTTTGGTGTATTATGTTTGGGGAATGTTTCTATATGGTTGGATGTGGTTATTTACGGTTGAAGTTGTGTGGATCTAGGTTTTTGGAGGATTTCGGCTTGAGGATTCAAGTGGTTTTCAAAAGAGCTCGTTGGGTGAAATATAGATTTAGCACTAAATCTAGCAAGGTGAGTTCAAGTTGATTTGTGAAAACGTTGTACATGCCAAAATGTCTATTTTAAAGTGTTTATGTGTTCTACATGAAATTATCAAATGTTGGGTTATTTGCTAATCTTTGATTTTTGGAAGTATTTAACTTTACAAACTTTGTATAATACCCACATTTTGGATTTTTGGGCATTTTGATAAATGTGTTACAAATGAATGTGTTTTGAGGTATTATTGCATAATTAGATCTTTGATCAAAGAAATGCGCTTTTAAATGTTTGTCGGATTTTATGCATCATTCATGAAATAGAATGTTTTATAAAGTATTACTTGCACTTTTATGTGAGGTACTTGAAAGAATGTTTATAGTCTCGTTTTATGATTTTCATTCTTAGCAACAGTTAAATTTGGAAAATGCATATTTTGTGTTATGAGGCATTTGAAAGATATAAGAGTATAAGTTCATTTGGAAAATAGGTTGCCTCAACTAATGTTGAGTTTCGAACTAATCTTACTTTTAGTCGTGTTGTTTGTACATCCGTTGGTCGAGTGCGTTCTATCGTATTCTTATTTTCATTTATCAATGAGTCAATGGGTTGCTAAGCCTACGGCTTGGCATTGTTATTTTGATGGGGTTTTAGGACAATTGTCCAGTTTTGGTAGCTCGACTTCGAGCCTTGTTGGCGTTTTTGGATGAAGCACGTTAGGTATCGGGTGCGATGTAAGTCCTTCGTGTTGCACGTTAAGGTACCGGGTGTGGTATAAGTCCTTCGTGCTCAAGTTTTGCGTTTTTGGGATGGAGCACGTTAGGTATCGGGTGCAATGTAAGTCCTTCGTGTTGCACGTTAAGGTACCGGGTGCAGTATAAGTCCTTCGTGCTCAAGTATTACGATATTAGATGAGGGGCTCGACATAGGAACCCGACGGGGTTGAACTCGAGTTTCCGTGGGTGTACGTTTAAAGCTACCGAGCCTGACATCTCTTGCGTGTACTTTTGTTTATATGACTAGTCATAACAACATAAAATGGGCTTACTTTGTGGACCGTCACATTTTATGGAATCGGGAATCCCCCGTCATCGAAAGGTGTTGTTTTTGGGTATTGAGTTTTATTATCCAAGTTTTTGGTGATGTTTTGTATATTTGGGTTTTACCCTTGATTTATTGGTTGAGTATTATGCACCACCCGTGTTTTGGGTGTTTTGAAATATAAGGTTTAACCGTACCTTCTTAAATGGAGAGTCCAATTTATTTACGCTTTGAGTGAGTTTTGGGTTAAAGCTAGTTTATGAAGGGGCGGTTTACATTGGTATCGTCATTTTGTAGTAGTTTGATTTGGAAAATGTCCAAATTGGTGTTCTCCATCTAAAATGCATATTATTGGAAAACGAGTCGTTTGCATATTCAAAACATACCTTTTGAAAGATTATGAATTAAACTGCATTATCTATTTTCACAGACATCTTTATTTATGTTGAAAACTTTTGAGCTCACTAGGCGTTAAGCCTAACCTTTTTATTTGTCGGCATGTGCATCAGGTTCCAGTTGGGTGTTGGTTCTAGCAGCCGTGAAGAGTTGAGCCTTAGCTTGTGCAAATGTAAGTAGTTGGTGAAGTCTTCCGCAATTTCGGAGATAGTGACTATTATGGGGTTTTAGTAGCATCCGTTATTATCACAGGATTTTGTATAGAATGAATGTTTGTATTGAGGTTAAATCTTAATTTGTGGTTGTAGATAATTCCTTTATTGATGTATTTAGAAAATTTTAAATAAGTTGTTATTTCCTTATTTGAGGGTGTGACAAGTTGGTATCAGAGCTTAAGTTTGAGGGAATTAGGTATTGATTGTAGGATGCCTAGACTCAAACTAGCGTTTTTATAAGCGATTGTAAGTGAAGTTGCACATTAGGAACCTTAAGATAAGATATTATGGAGTTGATCGGGTCACTAGAAACGGAAAACTTGTCGAGGGTCGCAAGGATGAGCATGTGCGGTACGTTCATAATGGCACCTGACCAGTGTTATGGTGAACCTACATACTACATGTGTATACTTGAACTACCTTGGTATGATTACCTTTGGTGTAGTGAGGAGGTTTCTAAGGGAGTTGCCAGGATCGAAATTCAAACAAGAATTTAATTCACACACACTCAGAATCAATGCTAAAGAAGTTGCGGAAAAACACTTTAACACTAACAATCAATGGAACAGTATATAAAACTCAAATCACAAGTTTATATTGATTCAACTTGATGATTACACACAAAACTTTAATCTGTTTTACAAGCTAAACAGACGTTCTATACTTCTCTATAGAAAGGATCTAAACTATTCTTGAGGTTAATTCTCTCTAAACAAAAACGTATGCATAATTGTTTTTCTATCAAAGACTTCTATACTATATATACAAGACTGAGTACAAGATAATTATCAAAATAAAATTGATCTTCAGCATCAATACCATAATTATCTTTAACCTTATCTCCAGCTCATCTTTATCTTCAAGACTTCTTTATCTTTAGAAGCAGCACTAACCTTCTTTTAGCAGTATTAATCATTGAGCAGCATAAACATTCTCAGCGGTATTAATCCTTGAGCAGTATTAACCATGCTTGCAGTAGTAATCTTCAACAGTATTAACTATTAGCAGTACTAACTCTCCAAACAGTACTAACTATTCAATTAGCAGCACTAACTTTTCAAGCAATATTAATTCTACTAGCAGTATTAAAATTACAAGCAGTAGTAATATCTTTCAACTGGCAGTAGTATCCATCCTTAGCATATTCTGACCCAACAATCTCCCCCTAACTTAACTTTTCAGGATGAGAAGTTAAGTTCTTCAACTTAGAGTCTTCATGATGCTTTCAACACTTCAGCTTAGTTGCCCAGATTTGGATCTAGTCCCAGACTTTGATTGATAATTCTTCTGACTATTATTCTGGCCATTTCTGAATTCTTTGAACATATAAGCTTTGCATTCAACATACTTTGCAACTTAACTTTGCTGTGATCATAAATCTTATCCACCGGGTAGTACTCATGATAAGTTTTGTCTACAGTGATGACATAGACTCCACACCTTTCAAAAAGCATCCAATTTTCTATTCTTTGGAATTTATTCTCCATATGCAAATCTTTGACCACATGTTGAACTCTGCTAGGATCAAACATCATGCACAAGTACTCCATGGCTAGTTTTATTAAGCTCATTCCTGCTTTTGTCAATTCCTCTTCATACAAGCTCATTCCAACCTTAAACATTTCTTCTAGGTCTGATCTGGAACAACTTCTGATGAATTTTTCCCAAGTAGAGTAAACCTCATACTTGTCTCCCATCCTTTTAATCCTGAAGTATTTCTTCCTTTGATCTTCCAGGATATCCCAATGGATAATTTCAGGAGCTTGGACTGATATTGGGTCAGCTTGTACTGGATCTTTATCTGTCACTGTCATGTACAAGTCAAACTGCTCATTTGATTGCTGATTGGACTGCACTGGATTCTGCTTTGGTTCTGCTAAAGGTTCATCAATAGGTTTTGCTTCTGCCTCAGCTCTTTCTTCTTCAATTCTTGCTCTTTTGGTCTTTGGCTTGGTGGCAATTGATCTCTTTCTCTTGATTACTCCAATTTGATGAGCCAAAGTCTCTTCTTTCTTTTCTTCTTTCTTCTCCTTGACAGGAGTTCCTTCTTCACTATCTGGGAAGGGTTGTTGTATATTGATATCATGCCTCTCTTTCATCTTCCTTTCAGCTTCTTCCCTTTGAGTGGAGTCCCCTTTTAGTTTGGTCATCTCCTTCTGGTAAAGATCTTCAAGCTTTCCAAAAGACATACTTGTAAACATTCCCTCAGGAACTCCAATAGCTCCTTTCAGGAAGTTTATCATCTTCCTTCTTTCTTGGTTTGCTAAGTATGTCTTGGAAGGTTGTCTTTGCCTTTGCACAACAGCTTTCTTTATTACTTTCTTAACAACAGCAGACTTTAAACTCCTTTGATATTCTTCATTCAAATTTTTGTCCATATCCAATGCAAGCTCTCTATCTTTGGCAGATTGGATTTGTTCCTCCTTTTCCAACTCTTCTTGAAGCTTTTTGGCCAATTCTTCATCTAACTCTATCTGTTTCTGTTTCTTCACTGGTTGCTCAGACTCAACCATTTTTTCCTTTCCCTTCTTCTTTGCATCATCCACACTTATCTTTTTCTTTTTCTGATCTGATCCAACTTCTTTGATTACCACTCCCTTAGCCTTTGGAGTAGCTTTGGGAGTGTCAAGATTTGCCTTCACCAATGTTTCAGCAATTTCTATCTCTTCCCTGGATAATTCTGTTTATGCTGTTGGAGAAGTTTCTACTTCTGTTGTGGTTACTGTTGCTGGTGTGGTTTCTACTTCTTTTGCCTTTTCTGCTGCTTTGCTACTTTCTAATTTTGTACCCAACTCCCCCTCAAATATAGAACTTTGTTTCTCCCCTTCAGCTTGTTTCTCCCCCTTGTTGAAAGCATCTCCCCTTTTCTTCAATATATATTGCTTTCTTTTATTTTTCTGCATCAACCTCAGAACCATTTTCTTTAGTTTGGTAATCTGCACTTGTTGAGACAGAATCACCAATTTCAACTCCTCTATATCAGCACCCTGTTTGATGACATCAAGATTGATATTGCCCATAGTTTCCATCAATTCGTCATAGTTATATCTGTTCTCACCTCCTTTGGGTGTGTTAACCACCCTTGAAGGATCCTTGGATCTTTTAGTAGAGGTCTTCTGCCTAGCAGAAGCAGCCTCTACCCCCTTGGTTTCTTGGCACTTGGGACCTTTGGATGATTGCTCACCCAAAGTTGTCGTGGGGAAGGTCTTAGGGATGTTCACACTGTCCTGCTCTGCACTTTGTGCAAAGTCAGTAGTGTGAGCCTCACTACCCACATGCTCAACCTGCTCCTTAGTGAGCACCTTCTTGGGGTTGGGAGACACCCCTGTGGTTTCCCTATCGATATTCTCTAATAGAGAATGCTCCATTAGAGGGATTGAAGGCTGTGGGGGTGAAGGTACAAGAAGGGAAGGAACTTTCTTTACGTTTTTCCTTATATAGATTTTGGTGATGGGGGATGTGGGCTTTTCAATAGGAATCTGAGGAGGATTACTAGAAATGAGTGGTGTGGGTAGGTCATCAGTTTGGTTGTCAGATGAGGGCTTTGACATTGATGCCTCAACATGGGAATGGGACACACCCATCATTGTAGAGAACAATGGGGTGTCTTGGCCAGAAAAGTCCTTGGAGGGCCTTTTCATATTTGAGAATACCTTCCCTTTGGGAGGTTTTGGTACATACACCTCTTGAAAAGAGGGTAGATCCGTCAATTCCTTCAGTATAATCTCTTGTACAAACCTGGGATACATATAAAAGCTTTTGGATTTGGTATCCAGGTTTGACATAAAATCATTGAAAATCATCTGAGAGAAATTGAACTTTCTAGAGGTAGCTAAGCAGACCAAAACATAAGCCAAGGTACTGCTAAACTCACTCCATCCAGTTGTTTTTCTTGAAATGCAATGTTGAAGGGTATGAACAAAAAATCTCCACTGGGGTGAAAATCTGTTCTTGAAAAACTTGAATACATCAGTGGGACCTTCATACCCTATAAGACTAAGAGTTTGGAAGAGATCTTCCTTAGGTAAAGAGGTTATACCTGAGGCATCATCTAATCGTAGATGGATGCGAATACATTCCTCTGTGATGGTCAGGGGTTTATCACATACCCTTGTTTTGATGACCTGATTGCCCTCTTCAGATTGAATAGCAGCATTGGCCCAGAACTGCCTTTGATGTTCCACATAGATTGTGGGATTGATAGTTAGAGCGTGGGCAATGGGAGAGGATTTGAGGAAATCCACTATGGCATGGAAACCTTCAGCTTGCTTTGGTTTCTGCAACATGGCAAGCTCGTTGTGTTCATCAAAGAATGCTCGTCCTGCCATCGTTCTGGTTAAATCTAGCGTTCGAATCGTTACTAGGGTTGACACTGGTAAGCAAGAAATCGAGAGAGAGAAAAAGAAGCAAATGGAAGTTCAAAGATCCGTTTGTATTTTGTCGGTCACAAAGGGTATTTATAGGTGGAGGGTTTCAGTTAGAAGCAGTACTAAGTACCCTAGCAGTATTAACTAACTTGCAGTATTAACTCGTATGAGCAGTAGTAACACATACTGGCAGTACTAACACTGACTAGCAGTATTAACACAGACTAGCAGTATTAACACAGACCAGCAGTAGTAACCCTGATTAGCAGTATTAAATAAGTCAAACAGTAGTAACTTTGCACTGGCAGTATAAACCACCTAGCAGTAGTGACCATACTTAACCATTTTTGAAAAATTATCATGAATAATATAGCGAGCAGTATTAACTGATTTAGAAGTACCTAGTATCCATTTGAAGCAATCTGAAACACTAAAACACACAAGGTTAGAAACACCATGCACAATACAATATGAGAAAGTAGACAGGAAGGAATCTATACAGGTACATAAGACATAGGACAATGGGCTTATTCAGAGTTTATCATGCCCACACTTGTGACCAAAAATGTGAATCTACCCACATCAAAAGATTTAGTGAATAGATCAGCAAATTGGTTACTTGTATGAACTTTCACAACCTGAATTAGCTTCTTTTCATTACAGTCTCTGATAAAATGATACCTGATTTCTATATGCTTTGTTTTGGAGTGCTTGACTGGATTATTAACAATGCTAATAGCACTGTTGTTATCTATGAAGATTGGAGTGTGAAGAAAGGTCATACCATAGTCCAGCATTTGGTTCTGAATCCAGAGTACTTGAGAACAGCAACTTGCAGCAGCTATGTACTCTGCTTCTGTTGTAGATGTGGAAACTGTGGTTTGTTTCTTGCATTGCCATGATACTAGTCTTGCACCCAAAAACTGACATCCCCCTGAAGTTGACTTTCTATCCAAATTTGCACCACCCAAGTCACTGTCTGAATAAGCAAGTAGGTCAAATGGTGAGTCATGAGGATACCAAAGACCTAATCTAAGTTGGCCTTTGAGATATCTGAATACCCTCTTGATTGCTTGAAAGTGTGACTGCTTAGGCCTTACTTGAAATCTTGCACACACACAAACAGGAAACATGATATCTGGTCTTGAAGCAGTGAGATACATGAGAGAGACAATCATTGATCTGTAGTGATGAACATCCACATCCTCCCCCTCAAGATCTGCAGTGATCTATTTATGTGTCTCCATGGGTGTGCTTGCAGGCTTTGAGTCTGAGAAACCAAACTTATTAAGAATGTCCTGCACATATTTAGATTGACTTATAAATATCCCATCTTTCTTCTGCTTCACTTGTAGCCCTAGGAAGAAGGTAAGTTCACCCGTAGAACTCATATTGAATCTCTTGTGCATCAAATCTTCAAAATCTCTGCACATTTGATCTTTTGTGGATCCAAAGATAATGTCATCCACATAGATTTGCACTATTAGAATGTCCTTCTTTTTCCTCTGAATGAACAGAATCTTGTCTATGATTCCTCTTTGAAACCCATTTTCCAAGAGATAGGTAGACAGAGTGTCATACCATGCCCTTGGTGCTTGATGTAGCCCATAGAGTGCCTTCTTCAATTTGTAAACTCTGTCAGGATACTTTGGATTTTCAAATCCTGGAGGCTGACAGACATACACTTCTTCTTCAATTTTCCCATACAGAAAAGCACTTTTTACATCCATCTGATAGACCTTGAACTTCATGAAAGAGGCATAGGCTAAAAATAGCCTGATTGCCTCTATCCTTGCCACTGGTGCAAATACCTCTTCATAGTCAATACCTTCTTCTTGAGTATACCCTTGTGCCACTAATCTGGCCTTGTTCTTTATTACAATTCCTCTCTCATCTTTCTTGTTCCTGAAGATCCATCTTGTGCCAATTGCTCTGTGTCCCTTTGGAAGATCCACCAGATCCCATACATCCTGCAGCACAAACTGCAGTAGCTCCTCTTGCATCCAGCTTGGATCCTTCATTGCATCAAATGCCTTTTTGGGTTCAACCTGTGATAGAAAACAAGATAATAAATCTGATTGTATGTCTTTTAATCCCCCTATCTTGCTTTGTTTCCTTGTGATCATTGGAGAATTGATGTCACCAATCACTAATTGAGGAGGATGGTTCTTCTGAGTTCTTGTAGCATTGACAGCCTCTTCATTAAGATTGACTTCAAGATTGGTGTCATTCCTTTCTGGAGTGCTTCCACCATACACTGAAGAATCATCATTTGTGTCATTCTCTTCCAAAACTGACATCTCAGGATCTTTGATTCCTGAATCTGAGGGTTGATCTTCCTTTTCACCTCTGTCCTCTTCATTCTGAGCTGGTTCAGTGTCCTTTGAATCTGAATTATCTTTCTTATCTTGGTCAAAGAATTCAACAGGATCAGCAGTAGGTGTTGGGAACAGCACAAACTCTTGTCTTTGTTCTTGTGCCTGTTCTGTCCCTGTTCCTGCATTATGCTCATTACTGAAACCCAAAGAATTAGTCAGTGAATCAATGTCAAATAGCCAATCAGGACCTGAACCAAGTTGATTTGGTGTGTTCTCATTGCATTTGACATTGTCACTTTCCTCAATAATCCTAGAAGAGGTGTTAAAAACTCTGTAGGCCTTACTTTGAGATGAATAACCAACAAGAAACCCATCATCAGCTTTGCTATCAAACTTGCCTAGGTGATTTTTGGTATTGAGAATTGTGCAAGGACACCCAAAAGGTTTGAAAAATCCAATAAAAGGTTTCTTCTTTTTAAAAAGCTCATAAGGTGTCTTGTCTTGGGATTTTACTACTAGAACTCTGTTTTGAACATAGCAGGCAGTATTAACTGCTTCTGCCCAAAAAGTGATTGGAAGTTTTGAATCTGCCAACAGAGATCTAGCAGCTTCTATCAGAGTCCTATTTCTCCTTTCAGCAACACCATTTTGTTGAGGAGTCCTAGGAGCACTGTATTGTTTCTCAATGCCTTTTTCCTCACAGAAGCTGTTTAGGTCATTATTCTTAAATTCAGTTCCATTATCAGACCTAATGACTTTAACTCTTAGATTTGTTTGGTTTTCAACTCTAAGAACAAAGGATTTGATCAGTCCACTTGTCTCATCCTTTGTCCTCAGAAAATAGACCCAAGTGAATATAGAGAAATCATCAACAATAACCAAGCAGTAGGATTTCTTGCCAATACTCATCACATTTGTAGGTCCAAACAGATCCATATGCAATAAATTAAGAGGTGAAGAGATTGTATTTATCTCTTTGGACTTATGAGAAGTTTTGTGCTGTTTGCCTTTAAGACATGCAACACAATGATCATCACATGAAAATACCTTTTGTGGCAAACCTCTTACAAGGTTGTTTTTCACAAGTTTATTCATTGTTTTAAAGTTCATGTGACACATCCTTCTGTGCCAAAGAGATGATTCATCTACTGAAGCTTTTGAAAATAAACAATTTAAAGATGAATCAGAAGTTACACTCTCCAAGTCTAAGCAATAAACATTGTCCTTTCTAGGAGTTCTAAGTAGTATCATACTTTCATCAACTACCTTGAATCCTGGAGCAAGGATGATACATTCAGTATCAGTGAATAATATGCTATGTTTTTTGTCACAGACCTGTGATACACTTAATAGGTTGTATCTCAATTGCTCAACATAGTATACATCCTCAAATGTCATCTTACCCTTTGACACATTACCTTTTCCACTTATCTTACCACCTGCTGGATTATCACCAAAAGCAACATGTCCTCCATCAATTCTTTTGAAGTTTTGAAGGCAGGCCATGTTACCTGTCATGTGCCTGGAACAACCACTATCAACATGCCAAATGCTCTTCCCTTGAGCTGTTGGTTGCCCTGCACATATAATAAAGCAGTTAGTTTTTAATAGGAACCCAAGCCAAAGTGGCCTTGGGTTTTCCATTATCATCAACATATTCGTATTCAGATTGGATGAGATTATCACACTGAGAAATCTTATTGCTTGAATACTTTGTCACAATAATGGGTTTGTTACTGGAAGCAGTACTAACTTGATTGACAGTACTAACTTTGTTAGCAGTACTAACATTATTAGCAGTACTAACTGGGTTAGCAGTAGTATTGCTTACAGCAGCATTATTTCTGTCAGCAGTACTATTTGAAGTAGCAGTACTAACAGATTTCTTTACTTTTGGAACCCATACCTGGACAAAGTTGTTTTCTTTCTTCTTCATTAAGTTACTCCTTGACTTATTTGGAGTATTTTTCTTTGATTTTGCAAACTTGTTTTGAGCATGAGATTTTATAGGTGCTCTTTTTACATTTTCAGTCATATGATTCCTTCTTTGATTCCTATAACCAACAAGATTTTGTATAACAAGATTTTGAAAATTTATCCTTTGGTTCATAGGATTGAAATAACAGTATTTGGCAATATGATTAAGCTTTCCACAAATAAAACAAGGTTTTGGTCTATTGATTTTACTCAGATCAACCCCTTGTTTTTGTGCCCACTGATTATTCCAGTTTCTTTGATTACCTCTTGTTTTATCATGTTTTTGGGGCTGATGTTGTTTACATGTACAGGGATTCACAACTGTGGTCTGCATATAGTGGACTCCCTGTACCTTTCCCTTTTCTCTCTTTGAGCTATCCACCTTTTCACTCTTGATGAATGGTTTACCCCCCCTTCATTGGTAAGAATATGATTTTCTACAGGAATCTCTTCTGCATTCTCACTCTCAGAATTCTCTTCCTCATTCTCTTCTTCAACCACCACACTATCTATAGGATCTACTTATGTTGCTCTTATAGGTAAGTCCTCCTTATTTTGGTTTTCTAAGAGATCTGAAGAGGGAGGGATGTAATTATTGTTATAAGGTGGAGGTGTTGCATTGTATCCTATACCACTCTTGATCTTATCATGAACTTGAGCTTTAAGCAAAGAGTCCATTGCTTTGGAAGCATAAGAAAACTTCTCAATGTCAAGCTTAGCTTTCTCATACTCACTCTTTATCTTCTCACACTCCTCTTTAGACTTTTCTATTTGAATCTCTAATTGATTTTTCTCCCACTTCCAGTAATTTGTGTCATAGTAGTGTTGAAGTTCATTGGCCTTGTAAGCCTTGATTTGATCTTCAAACTTCTCAACAATCACTTTATACTCTCTTATATCTCTCTCTAACCTTTTAAGATCGTCACACATGCTTTGGTTATGATCCCTGTACTTTTGTACAGTCTGAAGACACTCTTTAGTGCACAGTTTAGTTTTTACCTCTGTTGGAATATATGTGCTTGAAGATTCTGAGACTTCTGCCATCAAGGCTTGATTCTGAACAACTTCTTCTGCTTGATCACTCCAATCAAATCCCATTCCTTCTTGAGAAACAAGATCTTGAGTGGAGTTTCTGTTGTTTTGGACGCTTGAGGAATGTGCTTGCTGGTGGTTGCTGCCATATTGTTGAGGAATTCCTCCTCTGCATTCTTTTGCAAAGTGTCCCATTTTGTGACACTTGTAGCACTCCACCTTTGACTTGTCAAACCCAGCACCATCTTCTCTCCTCTGAGAAAAGTTGTTCCTTCCAGACCTCTTTATGAATCTCTTGACCCTCATAGTTAGCATGGCCATCTGCCACTTTATATCCATCTTCTCAAGGTCATCTGCATTAATTTGTTCAAGATCATCATTAATTAAACCAGAATTAGCATGACTAGCAAGAAAAGCTTCTAATACAGAGTCATTAGATACATCCTGCTTAGATACATAAGCAATACTAACTGATTCTGTATTAGTAGCAGAATCAGTAGAAGAAGAAGATGATAAAAGAGCAGCATTATGAGTGTATCCAGATGGTCTCTTCTTGGCTTCAACTTCAGCCTCAAACACCCTTAAGTCATTATAAAGATCGTCTAGTTCTTTGTCTTCCAGCTTGTCATTCTGTCTGAAGGAGACAGTATACATAGTCCATTCATCTCCAAGGGACCTTAAGAACTTTCTGTTTACATCATCTTGATCAATCTGCACTCCAACAGTAGCTAGTTCACCAATCAGCTTGTTAAACCTGTCAAAAGTTTGAGTCATGGACTCATTCTTAGTTTACATGAAGTTTTCATACAGTTGCTTCAATATTGCCTTCTGATTTCTCTTGGTACTTTTGGTACCAGAGAATCTCTTCTCTAGAGCATTCCAAAGCATCTGGGCATCAGTGTAGTTGCAGAATTGGTGTTGATACTCATTAGGAATAGCCAAGAGCAGTGTGCTCAAGACTTTCATCTCTGTCTGCCTTATCTTCCTCTCTCCATCCGTCTTTGGTGGGATTCTTTTTCCATCTTCACCAATCTTTCCTTCATTAGATGGGCCATTCTCAATGATGTCCCACATAGATTAATCTGTGAGAAGAATGTATTGCCTGATCCTAATCTTCCACATGTCAAACTCATTAGATCTGAGCATTGGAACCTTTGAGACCAGAACGCTATCACTTGAACCGTCCATGATGATTGTTGTTTTTTCTGAGTTTAACAAAGCTCTTATACCACTTGTCAGGATCGAAATTCAAACAAGAATTTAATTCACACACACTCAGAATCAATGCTAAAGAAGTTGCGGAAAAACACTTTAACACTAACAATCAATGGAACAGTATATAAAACTCAAATCACAAGTTTATATTGATTCAACTTGATGATTACACAAAAAAACTCAATCTGTTTTACAGACTAAACAAACGTTCTATACTTCTCTATAGAAAGGATCTAAACTATTCTTGAGGTTATTCTCTCTAAACAAAAACGTATGCATAATTGTTTTTCTATCAAAGACTTCTATACTATATATACAAGACTGAGTACAAGATAATTATCAAAATAAAATTGATCTTCAGCATCAATACCATAATTATCTTTAACCTTATCTCCAGCTCATCTTTATCTTCAAGACTTCTTTATCTTTAGAAGCAGCACTAACCTTCTTTTAGCAGTATTAATCATTGAGCATCATAAACATCCTCAGCAGTATTAATCCTTGAGCAGTATTAACCATGCTTGCAGTAGTAATCTTCAACAGTATTAACTACTAGCAGTACTAACTCTCCAAGCAGTACTAACTATTCAATTAGCAGCACTAACTTTTCAAGCAGTATTAATTCTACTAGCAGTATTAAAATTACAAGCAGTAGTAATACCTTTCAACTGGCAGTAGTATCCATCCTTAACATATTCTGACCCAACATGAGTAATCTAAGGAAACGTTGATGTCTGTAGCAATGTCACGTTGAAGTGATAGTTAAGTGCGTTGAATGCATTAAATTGATCGTCTTGAGTAAGAATAATTGGTTGGAGTAGAACCTTGAGCTTACGGAATTGACGTTATACAAGGAGAGATTGTAAGGTGAACCGATGAAATATCCGAGTGTTGCTTTAAGACGTGGAGTATCTGGATGACAATAGTAAGAAATTGAGATTGTTGTCCTAAGATGCTTGATACACCCGGATGGTATTAGTATGTCGAGTTGTTGAGAAGCGTAGTCTAGAGGGGTGGATGCCGACCAAATTCATGCACTAAAATTTATTTCTGAAATAAATTGCATAAATTGTTTCTTGTGTTCGTAAAACAGAAAGTGGTTTATATTATAAAGTTTTGGTAAAGCATTTAACACGAATCAGCTTTTAAACTGTGAGCTTAAGCATGCATAAATTGTTTTGTTGCACGTAATTGCAAATTGTTATAAAAAAATCTCTTTATTCACGTCTCTTGTTTAACGCTATTTGCGGATATTGTAATATCCCTGTTTTAATGTCATTTGAGTATTGGGCAAGTAGCTATGAGATTTTAACCTAGGCATTGGATCTCCTCCACATATGTCGATGGTTTTAAAGGAAAAGTTATTCCCACGCGTTGAGTCGGAATTTCTTGAAAATTTTAGTTTGTGTGAGTTTTGTTGGAATTTCATGAAGTATTGTTTTATACGATGTCTTTCCATGCGTGAGTTTTAATTTTGCTTCTTTTAAGCCTACGAGTTAGTTGGTGTCGTGTCCCATGTGAATTTTGTTAAAGGTGTCATTTTACCTTTCATTGCATTAAAAGAGGAAACTCTTAAAGGCTTAGTGTTTTAGCCATATTGCCGTCTTACATTCTTGTTGAGAAATGAAAATTTCTCACTGCATGATTTTAGCATTATTGAGTTTTGCGAAAATTCAGTTGGGTTTAGGGTGCCTCGTCTTACGTCATTTTGCGTTGCGTAAAATAATTTTGAGAACATGCGCATATGCATCATTGTGTGCGTTAATTTACGAGTTGTGTTCAATACTTTGTTTCAGGCGAGTCTTGCATCGACACTTTTGCAACCGTAAGAGGCACCTTGAAAAATCTAAATGTCGCATGATTGCATCTTGAGTTTCACACGAGTATATGTGCATACCTTTGGGTTGAATCCGACTTTCACTCGCGTGAGTAAATATGCGAAATATTTATATTGTCTTAAATTAAATTTTAATCTAAGCGTGCTTCGCTTGTTGACCTTGCTGTTATAAATTTTCCGCAATACATGAAATGAATTTTCGAATTGCATATCGTTGTAGTTACCATCTTGGTCAAATGTGTCTTATCGAGGCGGCTTAAAGTTTTAAACTCGATTTGAGAATTATTTGCATTCTTATCATCTCATCGAACTTTGGGGAATAAACTGTTGCATATGGAGTGGTTAATAATTTTATGTCGCAACGACTTTTGGGTTGGGAAGTCAGAACTTTAAAATTAATTTGTGAATGTCTCTTTTGGGAATTGTACAAACTTCTATTACACATGTTATAGTGCGGAAAGTTATCTTTCATATGCATAGTATAAATTGATGCATTACTAGGACCATGGTAGTCCGTTTGAAAATTTTGTTGCACGTCTCTTGTTACCGTTTTTATTAACGTAATTACTGATCAAACGAGTTTTGGAAATGGTTATATATGCGTTGTGTCGATAGTAAATTTTGAAACCTATCGAATGAACGGTAGTGTATTTTGCCGCATGTTTAATCGTCAAGAAGCTTTTGTATTCGAAGGTTTTATAAACTCAAATTGGCATACTGGTTGAAAAACCTTGAACTCATTAGGCATATAGATTTAAACCCTGTAGTGAAAGATGTTGTATTAGGATTAATGGGATCCTTGGGATTTGAAGCGTCGGATGATCCGACTCGTGGTCAACCTTGATATTTTGGGTGTGGAGCTTTTGGAATCTGTGCGCGCTTGTATTGTGGAAATAGTAGATTTAAGTTTCCCAGTTATTAAGGAGTGATTTTATACTTCGGTAATCATGCGGGATAAGGTCTTAGGTGATTATCTGCGCTTAAATGGAGTTGATTTGGTGGATTGCTAGTCGGTGTCACATCATGGGATGTGTTGTCGGCATACCGTCTTGGTGGGTTCCGCGATTAAAAGGAAATTTTGGTGATCTGTTTGTTAGAAATGCGCGATTTGGAATTTTAGCATTTTGTTAGGTGTCAGCCTTAGTGCGACGATCCGTCTGGAATGAAATCGTGGGCGGGATGTCCACATTTTCTAGGTCACCGTTTAGTCTTAGGTGTCGACTTGTTTTCTTGAAGTCAATGGATCTTGGATTGTTTGGAAGTATTCCGGTTGGATTATAGGAAATAATGACCTTTCGGTGATGGAAATTAAAAGAAGGTTAAGTGTTGATGTTTAAGTACCGATGGGTATAAGCATCCCCGTGGTGATAAAGATTTTGTTAAAGGAATGTTGTGTGGCTGGGGTTGGAACGGAATTGAGTGATAGCCGAATTTGGGTTAACCAGTTACCTAAAGGACGCATTGGTGCGCCTTGGAAGGACGTCTTCATCAATATTAGGAGTGGATCTGTAGGAATCTGAGGATTCATGGGATTTGGGATAATCGACTATCTGTAGAGCGTAATGGTATGTTTCTGGTGGAAACACAATGCTTGGGTATATAGAAGTGTGGGAGCACTTGCAGACATTGTGTCCGGGTTAGCTTTGAGGAACGGATTTAAAGGTTGCGATGGTTCAGACCAAACTAGTCGTTAGGAAATTTCGTCAAAGGACAATAACTCTTTAGTGATGATGAGTTTGGAGACATTTGGTGGGAATGTCGAGGTGGACTTTAAGTACAAATGAATTTTGAGGAGACTGTGATGCGTCGTAATCAGAAGTATCTAAGGGAATAGTTCGGATTGGGGTATTCTTGATGAAAATGACTAGATAAGGTCGTAAGTTGCTTTCAGGGTATTATGAAAGATCTAAGGTTGGGAGGCAACCGAGAGTGAACGATTTAGAAAATGATTAATCAAGGACTCAACTTTCATCCTGACGTCGGTGAAATATTTTGAACGTTGAGATTTAGTTTGTAACGACACGTTATGAGAAACTCAGCAAAAACCTCAACCGGAATGTAATCGGGTCTGTATATGAGGTGAAGTTTTATGAAGGCATCCCTTTGGGATAGGGAATCAATCGATCTTTCAAATGTGAATGTTGGGTGCTTGGTGATTCCAGGTTTTGAGGACGAAATCTCTTTTAAGGTTGGGAGGATTGTAACACCCCGAGTTTCGAGAGGTATCAATTCAAGTTAATACAGAAACCGATATATAAAGGAAAAATAAGATATTTAATCTTGGACTTGAATTCTAGATTTTTTAGTCTAGATGGATGAAGGATTCAATTACGAGTCCAACGGTTCTTTCCGGAGCAAAAACGGAACTATAATGAAGAAGTTACGGCCAAAACAGTATCGAGAAGAAAATCAGCGGAAGCGGGCGACTTATGCCGCGACCTAAGTCGCGGCACAAGTCGCGAAATCCATTGTTCCAGCTTAAATCGCGATTTTTCAGCCCCAAACTTCATTTCCTCATAACTTTTGATCTACAACTCCGATTTGGGTGATTCAAAGTGCCACGGTTTCGTTTTTGAGAGCTCTTCAAGGATCTAGCAAGAGATTGGAGGTATATTGGAGTATACAAGAGTATTTTGTGGCGGTAAGCTCCTCATCTCTTCCATTTCATCTTCTTCACCGAGTTTTCTAGGGTTTCACCCACCTTTTGTGCTTCCTTTCATAGATTGGAGATTTGTGGCCATTTTGGTGAACTAGAAGTGTTTTGGTTGGTGGATTCAAGCTTGGGTTAAGGTAATCCTCTATTCTCTTAAGTTATGGAAGTTAGGGTTTCGGTATTAGTTGAGGTATTCATGTACATGGTTTGGGAAACGATTCTTTGTGGTTGATTATGTTTATGTATGGATTTAGGTTTTGGAAGTTTTGTCTTGAGAATTCAAGTGTTCTTCAAAGGAGCTCTAGTTGGAGGAAATATCTAGATTTAGCCTAAATCTAGCAAGGTAAGTTCAAGTTGATTTGTGAAAACAGTGTACATGCCAAAATGTCTATTTTTAAACATTTATGTGTTTACATGAAATTATCAACTGTTGGGTTATTTGGTAACTTTTGTTTACTTAAAGTGTTTAGCTTATTAAACCTTGTAAAACATCATATTTGAGATGTTGGGATATTTTGATAAATGTGTCACAAAGGAACATGTTTTAGTAATTATTGCATAAACGGATATTTGGTCAAAAAGGCACTTTTGCGTGTTTGTCGAGTTTTATGCATCATTCATGAAATGGGGTATTTTGGAAATGGAAACCTTTTGGGTTTTTGGGCCGAAGGCCAATGGTAATTTGAGGATCAAAGATTTTGGAAAAAAAGGGTATTTCGGTCTATGTAACCAAGTGGGCTCTCGTATTTTAGCCAAACGTTCATAATGCCTTTTGGGGCTCGGTTTACACTCAAATGAGTCTTTGGAACACTTGTTCAGTTTTGGTAGCTCGTTAAGGAGCCTTGGACGTATGGTGTACTTAGTTGCATCTTATTTGAGAGTTACATGTTTTGAATGCGTTAGTTCATTCTTTTGAGTCATGTAACGTTTTAGACTGTAATGCATTGGATCCATAGGCATATGAGTCAGTTGTTAGTGGGGACTTTATCGGTTTATCCCCGTCTTGGAACTGGATATTGTTATGTCCAGCGGGAGGATTCGAGGTAGATATCGTGGGTGGTTGAACTCGACGACCGCGTAACTTTTATTGAGGGCTCCAGGTAGATATCGTGGGTGGTTGAACTCGATGCCCGTTTGTAATCCAGTCCGGTTACTCATCGTGGAATTTAGTGTCCGCGTTTGAATTCTAGTAAGTGGTCCCCAAGTCATGTTGATTATGTAAGCTTACGGTGGTAGCTCTGCAGAGCCGGATACGGAGCTAAGTCTTGCGGTGGTGCCCATTGTGAGCCGGATATGGGGACTTGTGGCTTTGGTTGTGACACTCATTAGAGGTCGAGTAGACACTAGGATCAGTGGTGTCTTGCGGTGGTAGCTCAGAGGAGCCGTATACGGGGAACCATGGTCTTATGTGAAGCTCGAGAACATTGATAAGTGGCTTAACTTTGTGTGCCCGCCACTTTCAATGGAATTCGGGTATCCCCCGTCACCGAAAGGTGTTGTTTTTGGGTATTGAGTTTTATTATTCAAGTTTTCGGTGGCGTTGTGTATATCTAGGTTATCCTAGATTTTATGGGTTGAGTATTAAGTTCCACCCGAATTTTGGGTGTTTTGGGACATGAGGTGTTATTTACATTTTTATAAATTTAAGTATCGAACTATGACCCCGTTTTGGGTGAGTTTTGTGTTGCATCGTTTTATAAGAAATGTGTGTTTGGGAGCATTTTCTTTAAAAGTGAATATTATGGAAAGTGTGTCGTTTCCATTTTAAAGTAATATTATTTCGAAGGAATCTCGCTTTAAACTGGTTTCCCTGTTTTTAAAGATATAGTTGTTCATGTTAAAACTCTTGAGCTTACTAGGCGTTAAGCCTAACCCTTTTATTTGTCGGCATGTGCATCAGGTCCCTAGCGGGGGTTCAGTTCTAGCGGTGCTATGAAGAGTTGAGCCTTAGCCTTTCACAAGAGTAAATAGTTGGTGAAGTCTTCCGCAAGTTGGAGTTAGTAACTGTTGTTGGGTTTAGTAGCACCCGTTCTTGTCATAGATTGTATGTATAGAATGAATGTATGTATTGAGGTTAATTCTTAAATTGTGGTTGTAGACGAATCAATTATTGATGTATTTAGAATTTTTTTAATAAGTTGCTATTTCCAGATTTGAGGGTGTTACAAGGCACCCCCGACAAGTTCGAGCCCCATTCCTATATCAATTGTTGTGCCAACCGACTCTATCTCGGTCTCAGTTGGAAATGTGCAACCAATCGGTGGTCCAAGGACCCAACCGAAGCATGGTAAACAAATCATGAAAAGGTCCAATCCATCTCAAGAAGGTCCCAAATTCCACATTGGACGAACCAAAAATGCACAAAACAAGGGACCTCTCATACATAGTTCGATTGATACATTCAAAATTCACACACCACAAACACAATCAAACTCTCATTCCACTTGTACAACCGCAAGACCAAAACCAAAAGAAGTTGCACCACAACTTCAAGAGCCGACTACTAGACCTATGGACCAAGACACCACAAAACCCTTGACGCATAAAGTGGACTTTGCTATTGATTTGGACACATCTCTTTGGTTGGCAAAACTCATTCTCCAAAGAGGGTTCACAAACGTCCAAAAGTTGAACAAATTGATCATTCTAAGTCTCTTATTGGTCAAGAAAGTGGTTCTTCCTCACAACCACCGAAACCTCTAGATGATGTTTGGCACTTTACTCCTATGGTAAGTCTTCCACCATCTTCTACGATTGTATCTCATGACTTTGATTTCGGTAACGATTGGGATTTTCTTACTTCTTTCGATAATAATCTTGATAACACTAACGATGCGCATGAGATGTTTGGTTTGGATTTAACTGATTTTATTTCACAGGAAGGTTCCACGATAGGTTTGTTGGAATGGTCTCACACTTTTTCCCCACAAATGATGGTTCCTTGTGAGGATGCCATGAACACCATCTCTGCCACCACCTTACCCCCACAATCTACAACCCCCATTACCGAACTCACAACAATTCCCGACCTACCCGGTGCCATCTCCATTCTACCAAACGATATCCCCGAAATGGTCATTCCAAACCCCGCTTTTCCATCCCCTACACACATACCCACATACACATCGCCAATCGTCTCTCACATACCCGACCTTAATTCTCAACCTACATCACCCACCCACCCCCTGATCTATGAAAACATGGCATCCTCCTTGTTATCTTTACATACATACGATCATTACAGGGAAGATGGTGACTCAAACCATAACTTATCCAATTCCGATTGCAACCTCATGGAAAGTCGAAAGAGAAAGAAAGTCCAAGAAAGTGACGATGCCAATTGGAAACCAAGTCAAGAGGCAAAGGAGCATCACATGCGGTACATAAGTTCAACAAAAAGCGCGCAAAAGAGAACAAAGACAACCGCAACTAAGGCAAAAAGGACTCGGCGCCAAAAGAATAAAAAGCCTACCCATCCACGATCTGGAAGGTTCAATTGCACATTTTCTAGAGCGGAAAAAGGATTCGACAAGATTTGTGTAGACACTTATGAGTTTCTTGGCCAAGTCATCCATCAAAGAATGTGGGAGCACTTCACGGCCATCCTCTCACCTTACTTCTTATAATGGGTGAGGGACTTTTATGGTGTCGTTGTCGTTTCTACAGGTACCACAACTGTGGTACACGGTATCACGATCACTTACGATCCCATATCAATCAATGATTTTTTTGGACTAACGACTCTCGATGTGTGAAAATATCAAGCTTTACTAAAAATCACACAAAAGTAAGATCTTGCACATGTTTTGCAGGTTTGTGCAAAAGAAGGGCACGGATGGTGTAACACCCGTAAATTCCTGTCTGTGAAAGCCGATCCTTTGAGAAATCCTTGATTCTGATCATAGAATTCCATCCCTTACGCCTTACCTTTCCTTATCGCATCGTGGGTGCTCCGGATGAAAATGGAAGAAATCGGGGCTCGGGACACTCTGGGCGATAGTGCCCTGGGCACAATCGCCAACAGGGTGGTTCCCGCGGTACAGTTTGGGCGATAGTGCCTTGGCGAGAGTGTCTTGGTCACAATCGCCAGGCACAATCGCCTGCGGCCCCTGGTCGTTTTAAAATCGATTTTTGAGCAACCCCACCTCATTATTCTCAACCCCTTTCACCCTTTTCTCTCTAAGAAACCAAACCCCAAACCCTAAAAATCAGTTTGTGCATCCAAGGCACCAAATCTAGCATGTTCCAAGTGCTTCTCCACCACCCAACAAAGATTGGAAGCTAAGGTCAAGAAGCTCCATCTTCATCTTCAACCTCAAGCTCATCATAGGGTTTTCTAGGGTTTCGTCAAAACCTAAGTGGTGAGTGTATCTTTCCCATTTCTAACCCTTGTTATAAGATATAAATGCTCTATTGGTGATTATCCTAGTGTATGGGTTATCAATTTCGGGTTTGATGGTTTTGGAGAAATCTATGTCAAATTAGGGTTTTGGCCAAATTTGGGGATTTTGATGTAATATGTTTGGGGATTGATTCTAATTGGTTGAAGAAGTATATTCATGGTTGGAACTTGTGAATATAGGTTTTTGGAAGATTTTGCTTGTGGATTCAAGTTTCTTCAAGGAAGCTCAAGTTGGGGTGAAATCTAGAATTAGCCTAAATCTAGCAAGGTGAGTTCAAGTTGATTTGTTAAAACGGTGTACATGCCAAAATGTGTATTTTGAAGTAAAAATGTGTTTTACTTGGTTATTTATTAATGTGTGAGTATTTTAATAAGTTTTCATATTTGGTAAACTTGGGTTGTTTAATCTCCTAAAATGCTCATATCCGGGTTCTTAGCAATTTTGTACAAATAGAGTCCATTTCATGACTTATACATCTTTGATGATTTTTGTACAAACGTAATCTATTTGATGATTTATGCATTCTATAATATTTTGCATTCATAAACCCTTTGGAAAACCATTGGAGTATGGGTCTTTATAAACGTCGTTTAAAGTCATTTCATTATATGGGAATTATTATTTATCGGTCAAGCACGTTTCAACGTTTTAATGGCTTTCATTTGGGGGTCTACGCAAGTTGTTGGACCTTGGGCTCGGTGTTGGCTAAATTGAGTCTTGAGGGAATTTGTCCGGAGTAATAACCATTGTGGGGTTGTGAGTATAATGTCATACTTTTCGTGTCACTTGGGAGTTACATGTTTGAGTTATCAAGTAAGAAGTTGAGATTGCTATCTTGAATGCTAGTGGGTAGACACTAAAGGTTGAATGAGAACCTTGAGGTTGGAACTCTACTAGAAAATGAATGAGCACTAAGCTCGGTTAACCTTGAGGTGCAGCTCGACGGAGTGGGCACTAAAGTTACCGTGTCCTTGAGGTGACGCCCATTAAGTGGTGTGCACTAAAGGTGTTGGGGACTTGAGGTGACGCTTATGTTAGTGTGCTCTAAAGTCTTTGATCTGAGGTGCAGTTCGATAACATAGTTATGTGGCTTAACTTTGTGTTCTGCCACGTACAATGGAGTCAGGTATTTTCCCGTCACCGGAAGGTGCTAATTGGGTATGTATTTGTGTCATTTTATTATCTATATTTCAGTGACATTTTACTTATGGGAATTGTTTACTCAAGATTTATGGGTTGCGTATATTATACTCCGTCTACGTTTGAAGTATTTTGAGAAGTAAAGTTTTGTTTCATATTCTTGTAAATTGAGGGCTCTACTTACTATCCACGTTTTGGATGTTTGGGGTTATGAATGATTATTCACATTTTCACAAATGGGGTGTCGAACTATGATCCCGCTTGGGTGAGTTATGCGTTGCTTCATTTTGTAAGGAATATGTGCGTTTGGGAACATTGTTTTTAAAAGGACATATTAAGGAAAATGTGTCGTTTACATTTCTAAAAGTAAACTATTTTGAAAGTTCATGATTCGAACTAAATTCCTTCCTTTCAATGACATATTCTCTCATATTAAAACTCTTGAGCTCACTAGGCGTTAAGCCTAACCTTTTTATTTGTCGGCATGTGCATCAGGTTCCTAGCGGGGGTTCAGTTCTAGCGGTGCTATGAAGAGTTGAGCCTTAGCCTTGCAAGAATGAGTAGTCGGCGAAGCCTTCCGCAAGACGGAGTTAGTATTTGGTATTGAGTTTAGTAACACCCACCCATTTCATAGAATGTTTGTATAATATGAATGAGAGTGTTGAGGTTGATTCCCAATTTATGTTTGTAGTTCAAAGTATTTATTGATGTATTTAGAAAATTTTAAATTAGTTGTTATTTCCAGATTACAGGGTGTTACAGATGGATGAGCACAACAACGGCCAACCAATACACTTTTCAGATACGCTTTCTCGAAAAGCAAGCGAGCATTTGGTTGCATTTCATTCGTTACTCATTTAGTCCTACATCTAATGATTTCAGTATTTCTTTAGACAGGATGATCTTGCTCTTTTGCATTTTGACCGACAAATGCATAAATGTGGGTGAGATAATTTGCAAGTCAATTATTGGGTGCGCTAGAAAACCAACAGGGAAGATTTATTTCCCGGCCTTGGTACACGACTTACTAAAGAAGGCATACTGTCCCGTCCTAGCATATGACAATCTCATCCGAGACCATGTTGTAATCTCATGCCAAACTGTTGAATGAATGAGAAACAAAACACCAAAGGAAGACACCGCACCATCCACCGAAGAGTTAATGAATGTCATCCAAGGCTTACAGGAGGAGGTCCGTGAACTTAAAGGAATGGTTTTGGAAGGACAAGTGTAGGTTCTTGCCATCGGGCGTCATTTGGGGGCATCGGTACCTACTCCTCGGGAGTAGGCAGATTTATTCCTTTTCTCCATCTTCGTAGATTTTTATTTTATTTTATTTTATTTTTTTGTTTTTAGTTTTATTTTTAGTCTTAGGTTTTTTTTTCTATTTTTGCGTCTTTCTAGTTAAACTTGGTTGTAGTTTTTGAACTTGTCATATCGTACATACTTACTGATTTAATGCATGCCTACATTTTCTTGAGAGATAGCCCAAATAATCCACTCACTACACACATTTCTCATTTTGCATTTGGTTTCTAGAACTAGTATAATATCTTGTTGGGTCCTCTCTTGACATTTACATTGCAAAATTTTAGTTTGGGAAATAGTTGAAAAACCCCTTCTTACCTCTCACACACTTCCTTTCTTCCCTTCTCATGCCATCCATATTCCAACAATGAGGACATTGTTCATTATAAGTTGTGGGAGAGAGCTTGTACAAAACAAGAGGTATTTAAAAAAAAGAGAATAAAAAAAATAGTACAGCATAAAATGCATACTATAAAAAAAATTGAAAAAAATAGTAGAGCATAAAATGCATGTTATTCAAAAAAAAAATTAAGAATAAAAGAAGGTAGTGATATTAGCCGCATACAAATACCCATGTGCTATTAAGACTAGATGTGTAATGTATTTGTCTAACCAATTAAGATACATGGCTAGCTTATGGTAAACATTTTTTTGCAATTGTTGATAATGTGTGTCTAGTGGTTTATACAAGGCTATCAATTGCATAGAAAGGTATGCATGCATGACAAATCCATGGTACGACAAGTTCTAATTTCATCTTTGAGTCATTTTTAGTTGTCTTTTGTGTTGCTTGGGGACAAGCAACGATTCTAGTTTGGGGTTGTGATATGTGGCAACTTAATTGACGCATTACACCTTTTTTTAGTTTCTTTTTCGTTTCTTTAATTTGTCAAAAGTCGTTAGATTGAGTCTTTTTTATGTATATTTTCGATTTTCACATTTATGGAGTTTAGGTAAACCAATGGCCAAATTCACTTGTATTTTGATGCTAATTTGTGGCTAATCTTTTGGTTTTTAGTGTTGATTGGAAAAAGCATGATGTGTTGCCATAGGATGAAATTGAAGAAAGGACGTGTGCTTTGGAAGTCTTTTCTTCAATTTCATCCTATGGCAACACATCATGCTTTTACCAAGAAACACTAAAAACCAAAAGATTAGCCACAAATTAGCATCAAAATACAAGTGAATTTGGCCATTGGTTTACCTAAACTCCATAAATGTGAAAATCGAAAATATACATAAAAAAGACTCAATCTAACGACTTTTGACAAATTAAAGTAACGAAAAAGAAACTAAAAAAAAGGTGTAACGCGTCAATTAAGTTGCCGCATATCAGTAAACCTAATTTAAATAATCAAAGAAACACTAAGCTTTCTTGCACACAAGAGAAATAGAAAGAGAGAAAAGAGAGTTTACAGAAGATAGAATTTCTGTAAGATGTCACTTAGAAGATTGAGAGAGAGAGAGAGATCCTTCAAGATGAAGGTTTCACTTCTATTTATACCATATGCATTAAATGCATGACAGAGGGTCAATCCACGTGTCTCTCATCCATTGGTTTCATGCTTTTTGACTTTACCATTTGCACGCTTTTTGTTACATGGTGAATAGTGTAGTGAAAAGGAGTAGTTGTACGATTATAGACAAGAGCAAGTTTGCTTTTGTACCTTCGTACTTTTTGTGCAGATGATAAGACAAACAAATCTTGATAAACAAGTTTCATGATCAACTATAGTTGTTGGTCAGTGATCAAGAATCACTGATGTTGAGACGCTTATAGTCGATGCTTGATCTTGATTTGTCATGTGTTGTAGACTTGTCTTGGATTCACTGAATGTTGCTTCAGATCATTAGTAGACTTGTCTTTATCATCAGTTTAGTCTTCGATGTCAGCGATGATTTCCTTGAGCGTGGGGCTTGTCTTCAGGGATTACATAAATTGTTTACATTTGAAATCATTCAGCGATAACTAAACAAATTCAGTCTGATCGTTGATGGTGAAACACTCATACATACAATTTAAATAACTTTTTACTAAGTATAAAATGATCATCATCAAATAACTAAAAGAGTTTGGATCAACAGTGTTATTTTTGACAAACCATAGGGATCAAATTTGTAGTTTACTCATATTTATTTTACTCACTTATGCTAAATACTCTCCATGAATTTAAAACCCGACTCTACCCCTGAGTTTTGAGTACAAAGACTCCAAACCAAGCTCCATATGTAAATCTGTTGTGATATGCGTTGATCCCAAATGACAAAGTCGAAAAATGAATCGAATAGGATTAGATGGAATCTCGTGAGTTGCGGTACTAGTCCACCCATCTTACACGGAAAAAAATGATAAAAAGTCATGATTTTTTTTTTCTTTTGGAATATTTGTCTAGGTATTTCATTGTAGTCAATAGTGATAACGAAAGGGCACATGCAAGCAACTCCCTTAAATGTTTTTCTTCTTTTTCTTCCTTTTTTAAGCAAAATCATCATTTTAACAATTTCACTAAATACATAGAATAAACAAGTATATAAACATTCATCAAGGATATATAATATAATACAATACTTTACATTCAAACAATCATTTGTTAACTTTATATCATTATCAAATTATAATACGTTAATATTATCCAATATTTATTATTTCATCTTTTTAAGCCTTTTAAAATTGTTCAAACCAATATATATATATATATTGTATACACATATAATTTCTTACATGTATATATTATAGCATCATTGGTTGTATCACATTGTGAAAACAATCGTTTAAAGCATGTATCATACAGGTAAGATAATACCATAAAAAATACGCAACATAGTTTATATCTTACGAATATAAAAATTATAAATGAATATTATATTTTTTGTTTTATGACGTTAACATAAAACTAATTAAATGTAAATTGGAATACATAATACAAACAAATAGCAAACTCCAAGCACATCATGACATGCAACCAAGACCAAATTATGCTTCTAAATATAGATTCTAATCACTTTTTTAGGCATAGCATAAAACAATTTTACCTAATTTTCATATTTATTTTGATAATATATATATAGGTCATAGTCTATGATATTTATATTAACATCAATAACTTGGTTTTAGAAGACTTTATGCATCGTGTTTGAATTAAAGTTTATAGACATATACAGTTCAATTCCTTGTAATACTTCTCACCTTTCAATATTTTTGAACAAAATGATAGAAAATATAAGAATTGATCATGTTAGTATGTTTATCTTTATTATATTGTAACAATTTACTTCATGTATTTTTAAAATATTTTAAAATTTAAACTTACATATAACTGCTTAAAACTCTATGTTTGAATTCCATAATTGTTCAGTCTACCAATACAGTAGAACAATATTTCACTGGTCTTCTAAAATATCAAAACAATTTAATATATTTATATATAAATTTGTATGAATAAAGATAATTGTAACTTTGCTATAGTTAAAACATAAATTCTAACAAGAAATTACATTAATTTTTTATTTTTTATTTACAATAAAATTTTAAATCTAAATGCAGTACATAGATACCCCAATAGTTGTAAATATTGCGTCCATAATCACTTATAGATGAGTCGGTTAGCAACAATTAGGGGCGGATCTATTAAGGCTCGAACGGGATCCCATGCACCCACTCAACCAATTTTCGCAAGTAAATTTTTTTGGGTATGAAAGGTACATCTGTTAAACTTTGAGCGATGCTCTAAATATTAGAAAATATAATGAACAATAACCAAAAACGGAAAAAGTCCATTGAAATCAACCACTAAACCTAAAAATCTCTCAAAATCAACAGAAAAAACAGAAAAAGTCAATTAAAATCAACCAATAAGCTAAAAAATTCCTCGAAATCAACAAAAAAACTAAAAAATCTTTAAAGATTAACCAAAAAGCTTAAAAAAGCCCTAGAAACGGTTGAATTACACATTGAACGACTTTACGGATCTTTAATCTACCTAAAGATACAGCCGTTCAACAAAAATTTTGAGTCCGCCAATGACCGTTTCAATCCTTGATATTCTTTGTTGTTAAAATTTATCTAGAATATTTAGCTAATTGTTAGAATTTTAAATTAAATTAATATTTTATGTTGTCAAAGTCACGTTTACTCCCGCGTTTAGCGCTGGGTGTTGTTAACCCTCACTTTTTTGTACCTTATTTTGTAATACTTGGAATGTATTTATCCCATCCTGATGATGAAATACTTTCTTCAAAAAATCTCACGAAATTACATCAAAATTAAATACAGAGTAAACTACGATTTTCATCCTTATGGTTTGTTGTTTATAACTATTTTTGTTCTTGATCTTTAAAAATTATTTTTTTGGTCATTATGGTTTCTATTTGGTTTCGCTTTTCTTCCCTGGGAGTAACTTTGTTAAAAACATCAGTTAAATCAGGGGTACTGTAGTATTTTTACCATTTTTTGGAAGGATTTTTTTATTAAGTAATACAATATCATATATTTATGTATATTTTATGTTTTATATATATATATATATAGGAAGAGGTTCATTTGAGAAATGATAAATATATGAGAAATAGAGAAATAATCTTAGCCATTCATCTGGTCAACATTTGCGGCTTTGACCGCGAAGCACCGGATAATTCCTTGTGTGGTCTATAGAAGTTAGAGGGGTAATTTCGTAAAATACACGGGATGAGTTCATATATGAATCTGTATGAATCACAAAGATTCATATATGAATCTGTTAATTAGTTCAACTGATTCATATATGAATCTTTGTGATTCATACAGATTCATATATGAATCTGTTAGTTAGTTCAACTGGTTCATATATGAATCACAAAGGTTCATATATGAATCAGTTAAAAGAGTTCAGTTGTGAATTGCACTGGTTCATATATGAACATATAGTTCATATGTGAATTATACATGTTCATATATGAACACAGCCCGTGTGTTTTGTAAAATTTACGAAATTGTCCTTCTATTTTTGGGATAGCCGCAACTTTTGACCAGTTAAAGCCGCAACTTTTGACCGGTCAAAGCCGCAATATTTGACTAGTCAAATCCGATCTTGACCATATGAATGGCTAGGATTACTTCTCTATTTCTCATATATTTACCATTTCTCAAATGAACCAAACACTATATATATACATGTGTGTGAAACTATGAATATACCCCCTCCCTTCACGTCATCCCTTCCAACCCTCAGACGACCTTTATCATCGAACCTCCATTCCCTTTTCTTCTTCGCCACTTCCCGAACCGACCTCCTCTTTTTTTTTCCTTGATTATTTTTCGATTCTATGGTTCTTCTACCTTTGTCTTCTGCTACCGCTTACTGCTGCCTCCACAACAGGCATCGTACCACAAATGAGTTACCTATTTTCAGGAATCAGAACAACCCCCATGATGTTGCAAATGGATTACAGGAGCATGGGCTAGACGATCAATCGGGTTACATGTTTCAAAAGTTGATTGAGTTCATCTTCTAGTTCACCTGTCTCAATTTCTGATGGGTCATTGGAAAAAAGCCATGATCTTTTTTTATAACGTCCAGTGTCCACGTTTTAAGTGAAACCATGAACAACAGGAATGGCAACGGGGCGGGGATGGGGAGGGGAATGCAATCCCCGTTCCCGGCCTCGGTTTATGTATCTTACCCTCGGCCCCGGTCTCCGACGGGTATGGGGAATGAAATCCCCTCCCCGATTTTTCTTGGGCCTATCCCCGGCCCATCCTCGGTCCGGTTACATTTAAGAATTAAATCAAAATTTTTTAAATAAATTCATAAATCGTGATTGTATTAAGTGAATGAAGTTTAAAAAAACTTAAAGCACATTTGTCGTAAATAAATTAAGAAAAACACATAAAAATCTATACTATATTATAAAAACAACATAAAAACTCTTAATTACAACATTTTAAGCACAAAGTATAACTAATTAAAGCTAATTACTTAATTTACAATTTCTTAATGCTTTTATACAACCTTTCCAAGTACAATATCTCACATAATCATCTATTTGTGGAATGGATACTCATTTATTAATATAAATATTTGTTTTTTTGGTGGAGGATTTTATAAAATAGATTTTATATTAGCATAATCTATTTTAAATGTAGATTTTACATTTCAATCTATATTAATGAGATGTAATATAAAAATTTTTTCCTTTCGTATTTTTTTATATTACATCTCATAATGATTTTTCCATATTTTATTTTATAAAATCTTTTTCCATATTTTATTTTATAAAATCTTTTTACATAATGAGATGTAATATAAACTCTTTTTTCTTCCGTATTTTTTTTGCCAATATAAAATCTATTTTATTTTATAAAATCTACACGTATTTTATATTAGCATAATATAAAATCTACACGTATTTTATATTAGCATAATATAAAATCTACACGTATTTTTTTTCACGAGCATTAAAAGAAGAAAAAATAAGGTTGATATGAATTAAAAATAAAAAATAACGAGATACACTAATAAATTATCGTATTCTTTAAAATAAAAATATTCCGCAATACTTTCCAAATTAACCAAGTGTAAATAAAATAAAATAGAAACGATGTAGATATAAAAATATTCTTCCATATTTTTAATATATTTACATTTAAATGTAAAATCGAAAATGAAAATAAAAGATTTTAAAATATTATCTACATTCACTATAAATATATATAGCTTCTCTATGTATCATCCGAGTACAAGAAGAAGACGAACGGTTGGGTGTCAATGGCGGAACCTGCAACTGAACAAAAGATATTCCACTATATTTTTGTTTCTTTGAAAAACTACTTTTTTATATTTTATTTTATTCACTAAGGATTTGTTTATATTTTTCAAAACCTACAATCATATTTTTCGAAGTAGGGGAATAAGATATATATACATATCTTTATTTTTATCGAATAATACTATGAGTTTTGAAGTCAATAGTCAGATAAATTTTCAAGTGGTACTGAGTGAATTTGAACTATACCAGTTGAGTTGCCGGTTACAAAAGATAGAAATCATTTATTTTCTTTGTCATATTTGATGTGGGTTGAATGTTGTTAATTAATCTACAGATTTATACGTTCTAAGTGATTGTCAAGTGTTGTCGAGAAGGTTTCAGAAAAATTGCAAAATCTGTAAAAATGTATGTTCATATTTATAATTATTTCAATAATAGTGATATGTTGTGAGACATGTCGTTTGAGTTTTAAATAATACAATACAAAACTATTACCAATATTATTGCACAAACTCATAACAACAAACGATTAAGAATATATGCAAGTTAACCACTTATGAAAATACATTAGTTTTTCACATTGTATTTCATTAACTGTTAACAGAGAAATTACGTTTCATTTTAACTCGGTTCAATATTCCAACAAAAAATTTATCCTCTCGTGCAATGCACGGGCCCAACACTAGTATAATATTAAAAAAAGATTAGGATTATATAAATTATAAAAAAATATTAGAAAATTATATTATTAAATATATACGGGGACGGGACGGGACGGGGCGGGGCGGGGCGGGGCGGGGAATGCATTACCGGCCCCGACCCCGATTTTAGACAATCGGGGATCCCCGGCCCCGGTACCCGGTTTTACGGGGAATCCTCGGCCCCGATCGGGGTGGGTAAACCGGATTCCCCAACGGGTCGGGTACAATTACCATGCCTATGAACAAGAATATGGGTCTGGATTTTATGTAATTGTTTCATGTATTTGCAATTTCTACGGAGATTTATGCATATTTTCTATGGTGGAATCAAGAATTAATGGGGAGTTGAGAAAGATGCTATTGGATGGGTCTTACTTTTTAAATAAAAAATTAGATAATAATATTACAAGACAAGAATGCCCTTCACTTAACTAATTTCTTTAACAGAGTTACTTTGAGGGATGGAAAGCGAAACCAAATAAAAACCACAATGATTAAAAAAACAATTTTTAAAGAATAGGGATAAAAATCGTTATAAATAACAAATCATAGGGACGAAAACCATAGTTTAATCTTAAATATATTTCTATTACATTTACTATTTAAAAAAAAAATCAAATGTTTAAAAGAATTGGTGCGCCTGACACCTAGGAAGCTAATGGTTTTATTCAATATTAACCTCACACATTTTAAACCATATTTCTAAAAGTATCATGTTTCGAATATATTATATATAAACATGCATTTTCATAAATTAGTTTAGACTCTATTGACAATGCATAGTGGTTGTGACACTGTAGTGAGTGTGCACTACTGATCTATTGCTCTTCTATAGCTGTAATGACTCATTTGTCTACTCTTACAGTTAAATTATTACAACGATATAAAAGTCTAACAAAACACGATATTGCTCTTACAACAAACTCGCATGTGAAGCATCACCATCCTGTGACACCCAATTCCCACTATGTAAGTCAACGACATGCTCCACCGTCAAACATCACAATGTGTATATAATATTTACCTTCATTCATTTTTTCAAAATAAAACATATGCTTGCTTGCATCAAATATTCCACAATAACATTTAGATATAACATGAACACAATATATTACATATACCCACAAAGGAAACATAAAATGTTACATAAATATATCACATAAAACTCACTATGGATTCTTGGTCATAGAATGTTCATTGTCATGTTCAAGTGCCCTCCTCAAAGTGCAGGATAGCAAGCTAAGAATATTTTATCTGGATATCAATAAGCAATTAAGCATGCATCCTAATACTTTCTATGCTGATAGTCAAATCATTATACATGTTACTTGTCCAAACGTTAATTAATAACTAAATGATTTCAAATTTAAATTTAAAACGTAGACTACTTTATGGACCATTCCCATACTTTAGGAAGCTTTATTAGGCGCCTAAGAGAAAAATACTAGAAAAGGATCCTAACATATATTGGACTAAGCAACTTTAAACATGGTTATGTAATGCAGTAATGTTAAAACAAATGGTTAAATTGTAAATATTTTAATATGTCGGGACCAAACGACATATATTTTTGTTTTCGAAAGGGTAACACGTGTATTTTTCAAAACAACAACTTGCTAGACTATTTTGTAAAATATTTTTTTAGGCGGGAGCGATAATTGTTGAAAACCAAACCTTTTATACGTTTGAATCCAAATAGAAACAATTTTAAAATATTTATAACAAAGTTATAATTGGCCCTAACTAGTCATTCTTTCTGGTTTCCACCCTTCTATTTGATTTTATGGACTTTCTTTTATTAAATAGAGTAAGCTACAATCATGGTTCGTTTGGTTTACACGAATCTCTGAAAGTGGTCCCTAAATTTCAATAACTACAATTATCGTTCCTACTTTTTATATTTTGCTTTGAAAACGGTCTCTGGTCACTAACTGTTAAAATTGTTAATTAAATAAAGGGAATTTTGGTCTTTTGCAATTTTCTTATGTCTTTTGTCTTTTGTCTTTTTTATTAATTAATATTTAATATACAAATACCTAAAGCATATGTACAATCGATTAATGCACTTCCAAACCCATCCTCTCTTCTTCTTTGTAATGCCCGCAATTTCGGTATGTGATTAAAATGATTTCCATGTCTTAAATCCTTAAGTAGTAATCTTGATATTGTCTTTAGTGAAAGTTCTTGCGTATCTCGTGAATCGAATCGCCATCGTTTGAGAAATCGCTTGAAAACTTAGGCCTCGGTACGTGGGGGCGACTATCCCCGGCGATTGTGACGGTGTCATTATCACCAGGGCACAATCGCGAGGAAGGAACACCCCACAGTACAAGTGGGGCGATAATGCCCGACAATTGTGACACTGTCACTCTCGCCAAAGCAAAGTCGCGTGAGGTCGAGGAGCCACGGTACATTTGGCGCAGTTATGACCCGCGACTATGCCAAGAGCACAATCGCTTGGCAATGTCGCAGTCGGGGGGCAGGGTGCATTTAATACGAAATTTTAGCTCCTTCTCATTCATTACTTCACTAAACTTCTTCAAGACTCATCCCCTTCTCTCTCTTCATTGAATCCGGCCAAGGGGTGTTTTGTAATAATCGTGCCCAAAGTGTAAAAGTTGGAAGTTCGGGGGTGTTGTGCTTAATGCTCCAAGTAGGGGGGCTAGTTGTAAATTTGTTATTAGAGGGTGTTGTTCTAATACCCTAGCCGCTTATCTTTCTCATTTTAGGGATAAAAAGCTAAGAAGTCAGGAAGGTGCCTTGTATGTGTTTCTTGGGTGAGGAAGTTCAAGAGCTTTGGGAAGAATCCATCATATATTGCATTAAGGTAAGTCTCTAGCTCTTTATTTTGTTTTTGGTGTGGAATATTTGAGCTTTGGGTTGATTTAGAGAGTGTTCATATTGTTAATCTTTAGTTTTCTGCATTTGAAGAAATGTTAGGGTTCTTAGTTTTCCTCATCAATTGCAGTGAGATTGGGAAATCTTATCCCAACCGTGTTCTGGGGGTTAATCGACCCTAGGTTTTGTTTAAAGGTGGCGGGGGAATCTTCTACCCTTGTGTGTTTGATCTCTGTTCGCCGCCGACGCAGGGGAATGTGTAGGAATGTGTCCCACATAGGAAGAAGGAGTAAACATTCAATGGTTTATAACCATGAATGTGGGAGGGGCTTACAAGCTCCTTTGATTGGTTTTACTTCAACTCCTACCCGCGCGCAGGGGGGTGCCGATTGAGATTTTCGTAAGCTAAATCGGCGAACTTGTGCGCGGGCCCGACCTGCGGACACGAATTCAACTCCGAAATCTTGTGCTCGTGCGACTTAGTTTTTGCGAATTTTTTGTTTTGATCCAGTGGCCCGGGCGGGTTATGCCACGGGCTAAACCGCACGGCAACTCGCGTCGTGCACTGGAGTGTGGAGTCAAAACAGTGCACCGAGCGGGTTATCTCGCACGGTTACCCGTGTCGTGCACTGGATTGTGGACGAGAAACAGTGCATCGGGCGGATTGTGCCGCGGGTTTACCCGCGTGGCTACCCGTGCCACGCACTGTCGTTGATTCCTCTGTAACTCCCACTGATTCGTCGGTTTCAATCTCAAGTATAAAAGGTGGAGTCCGGTTGCATTCCAATACCACCGAATACCAAACACACACACAATTCTCTGATATCTCTACGGCATACGCTTAGTTCCGGTGACTTCTCAGGCAATTGGTCATCTCCGACAGTATTACTGCTTACGTTGTTGTACCCTGGAAACAGACGGCGAATCTGTTTAAGGGAATCGTGTTACACACGAGCCTCAGCTCCGTTTAAATCATCTTCGGTTTATTCGTTTATATTTATCATCAGTTGATTCCGTTAATTTCTTTGTATTCGAATTATTATTAATCTTTCGTTGATTTTGTATAGTTAATTATATATGTTGTAATATTATATGTATTATTATTACATATAGAAATACCAACACCAGACCAAAACTGGAACCAAAATTTCGCACTCGAAAACTTGACGAATTTTGGAAATCGGAATCACTTTTTCGTGTGAAATTCCTGGTTCAAAGTGAGTGCGTTAACATGCCCCATTAAAACGTATACAACGGCCATAAATTTTGGCCTTCAATTTTCGTGGGTTTCACGGGATTTCCATACCCCAAAATTCGGCCAAACAGACCCCTGGACTTCTGCTTCATGCCATTTCACACCCCAATAGTAAGAAAAATGTTGTTTTATTTAGTTTAAGTGTTTAACAGTTTTTTTTTTGGATTGTTTACACTTTGCATGATTAAACATGTTACTTTAATCATTAAAAAAAAAATAAAGTAAACTATAAATTTGGTCTTTGTGGTTGGTTAAAGATAACACTTTTCATCTCTATAGCTTTGAAATTACCAGATGATCATCGTGGTTTATAAAAATGTCCAAATTTGGTCCATACTATAACAGTCATTAAAAACTTTCATTAAATAATGGACATTTTCATCGTTTTGTCAATTTTCTTTGTCTTTACCCAACCAAAATCAATCTTATAATTTTGGTTCTTGTGTTTTTTATTGGGTATAAGACAAAAAATTTTGATAAAAGAACGAAAATACCTCTCTTTTAACGGAACTTTTTAACGACCGTTAAAAAGAGGGACCAAATCCAACCGTTTTTGCAAACTGCGATAACTATCTTATTATTTCGAAACTACATGCACGAAAAGTGTTACTCTTGACAAACCACAAACACCTTGTAGTTTACTCAACAAAATAGTATGATACCAAATTAACATCACCAATAATCTAATGAAACAAAAAATTATTAAAATAAATTACAATCATGCAAAACATATTAAAAAAATAATATGATACAAATGTAAATAGAAGACGATTAACCAATATGAATTTCATATATATCAAAGTACGTATTATCATCTGTTATAATATCTTGATAATAATTGTTAGATAAAATATTTCAATAATCAAAATATAACTAAACAAAGTACTCTACTTATCACTTAAAATGTTTTGTTTGTTATTTTTCATCAACCACATTCTTTTAAATTCTTTTATAACTAATATGAAAATACTAAAAATTTATAATAAATTCCTAAAACACAATCTTTACTTTGTTTCAATGAACCCCACATGCCAAATTTTTGGCGTGGCATAGGGGTAGGCTGAAATTGGTCATATGGATACGTTTTTTATGCAAGAACTTGACAAAAGCATCATGTGTATAATGTATGGCATAAAGCTACACCATAACAAAGCTTTTGAGTTCCCTTTATAGAAATCATCGGTTTTTGTCATTTTAAGGTCATTGAAATTCTTTTTTAACCGTGAATTTTAGTTCTTATAAGATTAATCAAGAAATGCATAACTTACCTAAAAACCATGATCATTAAAAATAATAAATAGTTAATTATGACATAAAGTCATAAATAAAATAGCTTTAAATGCTAATTATTAAAAGAAGAAAACATTTGTTAAAAAGCCTTTTACTTGACATTAATTTAACTTTTACCTTTTTCCAGAAAATTCATATTTTTAAATTTATCAATGTTTTATAACTTCTTTTAAATGACAATATGTTTTAAAATATTTAATAATTAACAATAAAAAAGAATAAATTACACTTTTGATCCTTATGGTTGTCACCCACTAGCAACCATCATCCCTCATTTAAACTAATTATAATTTTGGTCACTGTTGTTGCCATTTTGTTTCAGTTTTGGTCCCTCAAACTAACTGTTGTTAAATAGGTCTGTTAACTCAGCGAGTATTTTCGTCTTTTTTGTATTTCTTTAAAATTTCAATTAAAAGATAAAGAAAATATATTTTATTACATACAATTTATTATTATTACGTTATTATTATATACAAGTCCCCACCTTCTCCAAAACCCACACCAAATAACCCATCCCCCCTTCACCCATCACCGTCCTTCACTGTTTAAGGCCAACAAAGTATAGTTTACAACCACCACCATTTTGTTGATTTTGATGCATTTCACGCCAATGAAGGATTCAGGTGAACCATCTTGGTGAAGAACACTTGCAATCGTACTTGGATGCTCCCTCTTGATCTCTTCTCTTTATCTCTCACCATTATTAATCAAAACAACAACCCTTTTTTACGGCTATTGTGGTTGGAAACATGGAAGGTGGAATAGAACTGGTGATGGTGAGTAATGTAGTAGCATATCCAAAACCCAGGTCAGTGGTGCCATAACCCAGTGGTGAAGTAGTAGCAGATGCAAAAACCAGATCGAAAGTGAAAAGGTGTAATGTGGTTAGAGATTGGGTGGTAAGGGAAGTAGGCTATAAATCAATTTCCTACAAGATGCTTACGGTATGATGATGGATGTGGGCGGGAAAGGTGGTCGGTGGAAGAGATGGTGTGATATTGTGATTTGGGTTTTGTTCCAACAGGGTACGAGATGCTTACAGTTGATGTTTACCCTTTGCCCTCACCACCACTCACCATCTCTATCTTTTGATTTAGTGTGTGAGGTTTGATTTGGTTTGTTAGGTTCGCCGGAGATATTTGACGGAGGAGGATGGTTCGTGCGGAGAAGATGAAAATTAAAGAAACAATCTAAAAATACATTTTCTTCATTTTTAATTGAAAATAAAAAAATACTAAAAAGATGAAAATACCCCCTAGAGTTAACGGATCTATTTAACACAGGTTAGGCTAAGGGACCAACAGTGAAACAAAATGGCAACCACATTGGTCAAAACTGTAATTAGTTTAAAAGATGGACAATAGTTGCTAATGGATGGCAACCATAGGGACTAAAAGTGTAATTTACTCTAAAAAGAAACTTTGCAATCATGTTTTAGAAGAGGGAGCAAGGAAGATTAGTGGCCAAAAGCATTCTTTATAAGACCAAAAGACCCATTCTCACCTTCTCCAATCTCCATTATTCAATCTTCTTAAACATTTTTCATTACACTCTCATGGAAGATCAACCCAATTGTCTTCTTGATTGGCCATATCTGCTCAAACAAAAGGTCAATACTTTATCCCCTTTCACTACTTCTTTAATCACTGCAATTAAGAACCCTAATTCCACATCTTACAATCCAAATCAAAAGGCTTAATTTCAGTTATAAAAAAAAGATTTATCTAATTTGAATCTTGAATTGAAACAGAGTACAGAGGAGTTGGCACAATCACTCTGGTCAACAACAATGGAGCTCGAAGCAACAAGGATCAGGGTTCAAGAAGAGATCAAAGCAAGAGATGATCACTTAAATCAGCTCAAAGATCTCCTGAATCACACCATTAACGAAAGAAACGAAGCTCGAAACAAATACCAATCTTTACTCATCGATAACTTACTTCTCCAACAGCAATTCCACCACCACGGCCGGTACAACCACCATCAAACCACCGCAGCTCCGCCACAGTCCGGTGTTTCAAGTATTGAAGATGAACCCATCACCAATTGTGGCTTCTCTTCTTCAGATTGTGAAGAAAGCATTCTTTCTTCTCCACCCATCGAAAACCCACTTCAATTGCAACCACCGCAGCAGGAATTCCGATTTCCGGTAGTTGAGACAAAGGGGTTGCCGGAAAAGGGGAAGTTTCTAGAAGCAGTCATGAAAGCAGCTCCTTTGTTACAGAACCTTCTTCTGGCAGGACCACTTCCACATTGGCGCCACCCACCGCCGCCGCTGGACACTTACAAGATTCCGTCGCCGCCGCTGGTGATCCCAACTCCACCTATCCATCATCTTCTCAGTCAAGAATCTTTACGAAAAATTACCTACAATTGTGGTGAGTTTAACAAGAAAAGGGCGTTTTCTGAAGACCGTGATTCTTCCACAGAGACTAAATACCAAAGAATTGCTTTAAATTGACTTCTATTACTGCATTCTTCTTCATCGCATATACAAAAAAAAGATTTGACTTTTTCCAGTCAAATCATCATAATAGTTGAATTTACTTGATTTCTCTGCAAAATTATCATCAAGGAATTTATAAATTGATGTGGCTATTTTGATGCGAAGGGGTTGATGTTCAAGATAATTGCAGGTTTAAAAGCTTGACTGTGTTGGATATGGTGGATTTGGGACTGTGATGAAAGACGATTGGTGAGATATGGGTCCTACTCGTCGTTCGGGTTGGACCCGCAAATCAGAATCAAGATCTACTAGAATGTGATTTGGTTTGATTTGATTGCATTTACCGTAGACACATCATATAATTTTGTATATATATATATATATAGAGAGAGAGAGAAAGGATGATACGAGAAGTTAAACATTTTGCGAGAAGGCGAGAAGTATGATATCATATATGATTACACGGCCTGTGGGTGTGCTTAATCATATATGATTAAACGTCTATGTATTGCCAATATAACATGTGTTTAATCATATATGATTAAACACTTCTCGCCTTCTCGCAAAATGTTTAGTTTCTCGTTTGAACCTGCCCCTATATATATATATATATGGAGAGGTTCATTTGAGAAATGGTAAATATATGAGAAATAGAGAAATAATCTTAGCCATTCATCTGGTCAACATTTGCGGCTTTGACCGCGAAGCACCGGATAATTCCTTGTGTGGTCCATAAAAGGTAGAGGGGTAATTTTGTAAAATACACGGGATGAGTTCATATATGAATCTGTATGAATCACAAAGATTCATATATGAATCTGTTAATTAGTTCAACTGATTCATATATGAATCTGTTAGTTAGTTTAACTGATTCATATATGAATCACAAAGGTTCATATATATATCAGTTAAAAGAGTTCAGTTGTGAATTGCATTGGTTCATATATGAACATATAGTTCATATGTGAATTATACATGTTCATATATGAACACAGCCCGTGTATTTTGTAAAATTTACGAAATTGTCCTTCTATTTTTGGGATAGCCGCAACTTTTGACCAGTCAAAGCCGCAACTTTTGACCGGTCAAAACCGCAATATTTGACTAGTCAAATCCGATCTTGACCATATGAATGGCTAGGATTAATTCTCTATTACTCATATATTTACCATTTCTCAAATGAACCAAACACCATATATATATATATATGGTGCGTTTCTTTTGCAAACCAAACAATTTGTACAAACTATGCAAACCACTATATTAGGAAACAATAAATATATTTATGGATAATGATTATGATTCATTAATAATGATTGTGATATATATGGAAAATGTTAAGTTTATTCATTATAATCATGATTTTAAATTAGGAAATGTTAAGTTTATTCATTATAATCATGATTTTAAATTAGGAAACATAATAAAATCATATATTCATTAGACTTGATGAACGGTTAAGATTGGTTTGCATAGTTTGTACAAATTGCTTGGTTTGCAAAAGAAACGCACCCTATATATATATTACTTGCTTGATCAGTTACGTTCAATGCTTATAGATGTCTCGGACCCTCGAGAGGATGATCGAGGTCACGATAAGGTGGCCACGATCATCAGCCGCTATCGGTACTTTAACTGGTGCTATCGACATTGTCGTTATGTGTTTTCAGTACAAAGCTCTCGTCCGAACCTTGAGACACTCAACGAACATTCTGTTTCGTTAAATTGTTTTAAAATGGTTTCTCGATTGAGTCAAGGGGTAAGCCGAAGGCTGTTAAAGGAAAAGAATCTAGGAAAAAAAAAGGTTTCGATGGATGCTTTGTACAGTGATGAGCATGTATATATATATACATACATATATATATATATATATATGTATGTATGCATAGTGCATAGATATATGTGTGTAAATATGGCTGCATGAGATTTAGATCCAGTAAGTTGTTGGAGACGTAATTCATATTGGATTTATGAACACATATTACACATATAACTTATATATACACATATATATAGAGAGAGAAAGCGCATGAATGGAAATTATAAAAATGGAAGCTTCATATATATAACATCTCGATGGATAAAAACCCATATGGATTTTCTCTTATGAAAATGTGTATATATAAATATATATATATATATATATATATATGGTGCGTTTCTTTTGCAAACCAAACAATTTGTACAAACTAAGCAAACCACTATATTAGGAAACAATAGATATATTTATGGATAATGATTATGATTCATTAATAATGATTGTGATATATATGGAAAATGTTAAGTTTATTCATTATAATCATTATTTTAAATTAGGAAACATAATAAAATCATATATTCATTAGACTTGATGAACGACTAAGATTGGTTTCCATAGTTTGTACAAATTGTTTGGTTTGCAAAAGAAACGCACCCTATATTTATATATGTATGTATATATATATATATAAATATACCTATAAGTATACATTTATGTAGTCACAAACCAAAAATGGATGTGAGGACTTCTAGAAGCGTTTGGTAAAAGTAGTCTATAAATGAAATCGATTAACTTGAAGTTTTGGGTCTTGAACCTTAGAATTTAATGTGATCAAAAAATTGTAGGGAAGACGTGAGGAATTTCGAGATTGGTTTGGGCTACGGCTAGTAAGGTGAGTTATACGTGATTTTTTTATAAATGGTTGCATGTTTTATTAAAAAGTTTGTTGATCTTTTTAAATGTCGTTTATGCGTTAAACGTGAAATGTTTTCATGATATGTCTTTTTGATTTGTGTGGCAATGGGGGAATATTGCGGTATAAGTCCGTAAGGCGAGCATGCTGTGTGAGCTCGTGTAAGCCGTAAGTGCGAACATGCTGTGTGAGTTCGCCGGGTAAAGCTGTGTGAATAAAATATCTCCCAATATGCCGTTAACTTTGTGAGTTAAATTATTTTACCGCATGCATGGTAAACTATGATACTTTGTGAAATTCGTTGTTTATATTGTTCATGCATAAAAACCGTGTAATCACTGGGCCCTAGGCTCACCCAACTCCTTTTCAAAATAATATTGCAACCAGGTCGACACTCAATCGGGACTAGTAGCAAAGGGAAGGAGAAAGTCTAGAGTCGGATCAGCGTTGGAATAAAGGCATGACGATGGGTGTCGTTCGAGATTTTAAGAGATTATGTTTTAGACACTTTTTCGTTAGTTTTATAATCTTGAAATATTCCGCTGTGTTGAACTATTTAGATATTGTGGCTTTATTTATATATATGGATGTTTTATTAAAAAAAAAAAATTTGGGACGTTACAAGTGGTATCAGAGCAAAGTTTAAGCGAACTAGGTTAATTTAAATCTAGACTTAAACTGAGATTGGAAGATTTTATTCTTGACATATGTGCAACTAAAGATTGATTTATAGTGATGAGAGTAATTTTTTAAGTTAACTTGGGGTCTGTGAACCTAGTCGTGAACTAGATCAAAGTCGAGAAGTCGTTAGATGGCTTGATGTCATCGGATATAATGACATTGATAGAGATTGACTATAATTGATGAGAGAAGTATAGTAAGATGAGATACAAATAAAAAGGTAGAGATAAAAAGGGGTTTTAAGGGATAAAGTTTGGTGATAAACTCCCACTAATTTTCTTGAGTAAGAAGAAATAGGTTATCTTTAAGAATAAAAGGAACTCATAGTATTGATGATACATTCAACCCATATTTGAGCAAGATGGAGACCATTCCTTATATCAATTGGCAGGAAGAAAAATCAAATTTGAGATTAGCAACGAGGTCATTAGTGTAATCAATGATGGTAATCGATTCATGGAAAGAACCGATGGTCTTGATTGGATGCAAGTCTAGTTGAAGGATTTTACAATCAAGGGTTGGAATGTCTAGATCATATGTAAACCATATGAGTAGATCTAAGGGGTTTCACGGGATTGGTTTCTTAAAAGAAAGGACACCATATCGGTGTGTGAGATGCTAATAGAATGTATGAGACTAAGGTTGATTAGTCTTGTTGGAAACTAGGGTTTCATAGTCCTCCATGTACATCTCAAAAGTGGTTAGGGGGATGACTTAACTTATTTGATTTGATGAAAGTAACTATTGTTAGTAAGCACGTGTTACTTTAACCAAGATATGAAAGCGATAGGTTGGTGAAAACAAAAGTTATGATTGTTATAATGTATCACATGTAGTAAGTAAGAAGTACTTTGTGGTTAAATAGAAGGGTTTTCCAAACTTCTAAGCCATTAAAGGGGGCATTTGAATTGTTTGCATGGGTATAGCTAAAATAGTGCAAACGTACATTAGATGTTTTGCGTTAAGTGAAAGATAAGTAAGTTGCGATACAAGTTGGAGAGGATAAAATAAATAAAGACGTTCACTTAGAACCATCAATCTTATGAATGATGCGTAATATCCTAAATATCAATGAGGATGTAAATGGTCAATATCAAGAACCTTGTTTGAGAATGAGTAGTAAATGATAAATGTATGAATTGGTTCATGAGAACCAAATGGTGGCATGGGTGGTAAAAAATCAGAATTATTTGATTAGTTGGTAGAACAAGTAGCGAAGCCGACTAATGGTACATATTTGGAGAGTCGTGAGTACACTTTAGGATGAACGCAAGGCAAAGGCATGATATAAAGGATTTATTTTTGAAAAATGAGTTGAGTTAAACTTTATGGTCACAAAAGGATGAATTCAAATATGAACTTGATGAAAAACCGAAACAAGTCACGGTTTGGTATTCGACTAGTGACTTAGTGAAAGTCCATATTGAACAATGTGATGTTCAAGCACATATAAATCAAATGTAAAATGATAAAGGAATCATAGAAACTTAAAGACGACAACGACAATGTGTAGGCTAGTACATCTTGGCGTAAGAAATAAGCCTTACGGATAAGAAATATCTAGTCTGATGAAGAAAGTACGAGCACTTTGGAATCAACAATAGAAGACTAGCTAAGCTCTATATAGATGAGATCGTGACTCGACATGGCGTTCCATTATCGATAGTATCTGATAGAGACAGTCGGTTTACCTCTACATTTTGGCAAAGCTTTCAAAGGGAATTGGGGTCTCGGGTAAAGCTAAGTACAGCCTATCACCCGCAAACGGATGGTCAGAGCGAGAGGACCATTCAAACTCTAGAAGATATGTTGCGAGCATGTGCTATCGATTTTTCAGGGTCATGGGAGGGTCATCTTCCATTGATCGAATTCGCCTATAACAATAGCTATCACGCCAGCATCCAAGTCGCACCGTATGAAGCTTTGTATGGAAGGAAGTGTCGAACGCCATTGTGTTGGAATGAGGTAGGAGAAAAACAATTGGCTGGTCCTGAAATAGTTCAACAGACTACCGATAAAATAAATCAGATAAGGGAAAGATTGAAGATAGCTCAGGACATACAGAAAAGTTATGCTGATAAAAGACGGAAGCCGATAGAATTTCAAGTTGGGGACAAAGTTATGCTTAAGATCTCACCGTGGAAAGGTGTAGTTCGTTTTGGAAAACGAGGAAAACTAAGTCCTCGTTACATTGGTCCTTACAGGATAATTGAAAGGGAAGGTGAGGTTGCCTATAAGTTGGAGCTTCCTAAAGAACTTCAAAGCATCCATAACACGTTCCATGTATCTAATGTAAGGAAGTGTTTGGCTGATGAAAGCACTGAGGTAACTCTTAAGGATGTAAAAGTGGACAAAACTTTGAGTTATATTGAAGAACCGGAAGCTATCGTTGATAGAAAAATAAAGAAACTAAGAAACAAAGATATTGCTCTCGTGAAGGTGCAATGGAGACATCATAGAGGACCAGAAGCAACTTGGGAACCCGAGAAGGAGATGAGATTGAAGTACCCTCCTTTATTTGTATAGAGCAAATTTCGAGGATGAAATTTTGTTAAGGGGGGAAGTTTGTAATAACTCTTGTTTCAAAAAAAAATGAATGGAAACTGTTAGGGACCTAGTATGTCATGTGGGGAAAGTTTGAGATGCATGTTGCAATTTCCTAAAGGTGACATGCAATGGAAAGACCTTAAACGGTCGGTGTATTTACTCACGCCTTTGGCTATTCACATAGCCAAAACCGACGAAGCAATCGTGTATATAAAGGGATTAGACTAGCCAACATAGATGCAAAAACAATCGAGAGGAAGAAGCTCAAATAGAGAAGTGAAGACGGTGACGGTTCGGAGAATTGCAATAGTTTCGATACTCACCGGTAAGTGTTTTTACTTGCTTGATCAGTTACGTTCAATGCTTATAGATGTCTCGGACCCTCGAGAGGATGATCGAGGTCACGATAAGGTGGCCACGATCATCAGCCGCTATCGGTACTTTAACTGGTGCTATCGACATTGTCGTTATGTGTTTTCAGTACAAAGCTCTCGTCTGAACCTTGAGACACTCAACGAACATTCTGTTTCGTTAAATTGTTTTAAAATGGTTTCTCGATTGAGTCAAGGGGTAAGCCGAAGGCTGTTAAAGGAAAAGAATCTAGGAAAAAAAAAGGTTTCGATGGATGCTTTGTACAGTGATGAGCATGTATATATATATACATACATATATATGTATGTATGCATAGTGCATAGATATATGTGTGTAAATATGGCTGCATGAGATTTAGATCCAGTAAGTTGTTGGAGACGTAATTCATATTGGATTTATGAACACATATTACACATATAACTTATATATACACACATATATAGAGAGAGAGAAAGCGCATGAATGGAAATTATAAAAATGGAAGCTTCATATATATAACATCTCGATGGATAAAAACCCATATGGATTTTCTCTTATGAAAATGTGTATATATAAATATATATATATATGGTGCGTTTCTTTTGCAAACCAAACAATTTGTACAAACTAAACAAACCACTATATTAGGAAACAATAGATATATTTATGGATAATGATTATGATTCATTAATAATGATTGTGATATATATGAAAAATGTTAAGTTTATTCATTATAATCATGATTTTAAATTAGGAAACATAATAAAATCATATATTCATTAGACTTGATGAACGGCTAAGATTGGTTTCCATAGTTTGTACAAATTGTTTGGTTTGCAAAAGAAACGCACCCTATATTTATATATGTATGTATATATATATATATATATATATATATATATAAATATACCTATAAGTATACATTTATGTAGTCACAAACCAAAAATGGATGTGAGGACTTCTAGAAGCGTTTGGTAAAAGTAGCCTATAAATGAAATCGATTAACTTGAAGTTTTGGGTCTTGAACCTTAGAATTTAATGTGATCAAAAAATTGTAGGGAAGACGTGAGGAATTTCGAGATTGGTTTGGGCTACGACTAGTAAGGTGAGTTATACGTGATTTTTTTATAAATGGTTGCATGTTTTATTAAAAAGTTTGTTGATCTTTTTAAATGTCGTTTATGCGTTAAACGTGAAATGTTTTCATGATATGTCTTTTTGATTTGTGTGGCAATGGGGGAATATTGCGGTATAAGTCCGTAAGGCGAGCATGCTGTGTGAGCTCGTGTAAGCCGTAAGTGCGAACATGTTGTGTGAGTTCGCCGGGTAAAGCTGTGTGAATAAAATATCTCCCAATATGCCGTTAACTTTGTGAGTTAAATTATTTTACCGCATGCATGATAAACTATGATACTTTGTGAAATTCGTTGTTTATATTGTTCATGCATAAAAACCGTGTAATCACTGGGCCCTAGGCTCACCCAACTCCTTTTCAAAATAATATTGCAACCAGGTCGACACTCAATCGGGACTAGTAGCAAAGGGAAGGAGAAAGTCTAGAGTCGGATCAGCGTTGGAATAAAGGCATGACAAAAATTGCATTCATCTTCAACAAATTCTCCATTTTGGAGATGAAATCATTACTTATATTATTAAAATAATATGTATATCTAATAAAATATTATTTCTCTCTCTTACACATTTCTTTTTAAGATTTCTTATTGGTGGAATACAATAAAAAACTATTTATCTCTCATGGTAATCATTTTTGGAGAGTTCTCCAAATTTGAAAAAAAATATACTCTCTCTCCTAATTTCTCCATTTTGGAGAAAGATTTGGAGAAGTTGGTGGAGCAAAAAAATCTCCAAAATCTCTATTTTCTCTATTTTGGAGAAGCTGTTGGAGATGCTCTAACACCCACCAATTTGGTATGTGCAGAGTCTTCCTTTTATGCAAAATTTTCATGTATCACTATTAATTAATATATTATATTACTATAAATTTGTTTTAATTATATTATTAAATATGTAATTGGTTATTTTTTCTAGATGTCATTAAAATATATAAGATAATCATTGAATTCTAACAAAATACTAATTTTTTTATATAAAAAACATTATATTATTAAGCCTAAATTAAACAAATTTATAAAAAAAAAACATTATCACTTTCTCAAAACCATCCAAAATCGTACTGTAAATCGACAAAAAAAAAACAAAATGAAACATTAAAATCGTGATGTATCTCGCTGCATTACGCGAGTACACTTATAGTTAAAAATAAAATATAAATACTTAATAGTTTGTAGAAAGATAAGTGGCTTATAACTAAGAGACATGTAAATAGGTAATTGAGCAATTTTCACCTTCAAACAGGTAATGATTAACCTAAGTATTTTACACATCATGTAAAAACAGAAAACACTTGTAAAAGAAGATGCTGATTAAAAGCTAAGTGATGCTACTTGATGGTATGATGTCGAGATGCAAGTCTTAAGCAAAATGTAAAAAAGAAAGTAGTTAGCAAGTCTGAGGTTAATTAAACCTGATGAGTTTCATGTGACATATAATCTACGATATATGTTTATGTACGTTTTCAAAATATATACATGATACATATTTATAATTTTGAAATTGCCTAACATGTTGAATGTAATTTGATTTGATATGTAAAAATATGTTCTTTATGGAAAAGATTTTAGTATGTGTATGGGTTTACATATCAAGATACTGATAATTCTAGTAAGGGGTACCCCTAATGCGAGAACACATATACATTGGGCGACTTCAATCTATACCATGTCAAATTTCTTAATATTTGTTCGGGGTCACAACCTTATAAAAATAGGGTATGACAATGGTATCTAACAAAATTATGTGGTATTTTTAAACATTGGTAATGTGATGCTTAGATTTCCATGTTAAGAGTAAACTATATTTTGGGGAAAGTTCAAAAAATCTCATCGAACTTTCGTGTTAAGAATGATTAAGTCATTAATTTTTTTTTTAATGAAACAACTATTGAACATTCTTATTTCGAATGGTTAAGGGGGTGTTTACTCAACGCTTACAAGGTAAGCGCTTATCATTTACCTTATTACTCGGTAAGTGTGAGAAATGACTCTTACCCAGTAGATGCTTACCAGGTTTAAAATGCTTACCAACAATCTACTTTCATGGCCAAGGATGTTACACGATAAGATAAATGAAGGTGAATCTCTTGCTGGTAAGTGCTTATTGGGTAAGAATTTGGTAAACGACCCCTAAGTCTCTGAGCATTTTCTTTTTTAATAGATAAACTATCAAACTTTTAAAAATTGATTACCCATATATTTTTAATCCAAAAAAGTTACATGTTACCGACTGGGAAGGTTTAAGTAAAAAAAAACTTAAATAAGTATTTTCGTTCCTAATCCCTACGTTATACAAACCCCCACACTCAACGTCATCTCTCTCTCTCTCTCGCCACCCCTCACATCCAACGTCATTGCTCCCCCTTTCCACCCCTCGTTGTTTGGTATTTATCACATCCCATCACCGTTGTTGGCCTATGCCATCGATCTCCGTCTTTTTGATTGTTTTTTTGTTTTCTATTTTCTCTCTTTTTTGATCCATCTATACATACACCATTAAATTGTTGTAAAAGATGGAGAATCAAAAGACAAAAAAAGAAAACAAATAAAAAAAGAGGGAGATCGATGGCAGTAGCCAACGATGACAATAGACGGTAAAGGTGCTCAAAACCCCGACCAATCCGACCAACCCAACACGAAATAACTCAAGCCGAATTAACTTGATATCTAATCGAGTTGTAAAATATTCAAACTGTAGGTATTGGGGTTGGAATTGAGTTACAGTAATTTGAACCTAACACAACCTGTTGAACCTTATATCCTTTTAATTTTTGAATTTAATATGATTGTTAATTCTCTATTAATATGTACATTACACAATTACACCATCACATACCCTCTTCATATACATATGTTTTCAATATCTTCTTTATTTCTATCTAACTCATCCGTACATATGTTCAATAAATGTGAACATATATATGCAAATTGAGAAAAAGTAGTTGAATGTACTTAAGAAGAAGTATGGATAAGTTGTATCAAATGATTGATAATGAAAAAGGAATTACGAGTAGAGAAAACACCATATTCAAGGTAACAAACATAGGATAATAGTTTGATGTAACAAAGTATCAACCCCACTAACTCAACCAACCCGTATGGTTTAGGTTGAGTTGGCTTGCACTTTGATTTAGGTTAGGTTGAGTTGAGATTTCTCAAACCGTAGATACTGGGTTGGGTTATTCTTATGCCTTCAACCTGATCAACTCAACCTATGAGCACCACAATAGACGATATGGAGAACAAACGACGATGGGGCGACGAGGGATAACAAGGGGGCAATGTCGTTGGGTGCGAGGGCTTTGAATGACTTAGCATTTGGAAACACTTAAACTGATTTACGTTTTTTTACTTTAAAACTGTAACACCCCGAATTTTGAGAATCCCTTTATCATTCTTGTCATTTTGAACTTTTTGAGTGTTGGGATTTATTAGTTTAATATCGAGATTTACTGATTTAAGCATCGTGGGTTTTAAGTATCAAATTTTGGGGAAGTTTGGGTGCTCGCGACAGTGCCCGCGAGAGTGACAGAGTGTCACAATCGCGAAGGCACAATCGCCGGGGGTCTTAGACTCTCGGTACATCTCGCACGATTGTGCCAGGCGAGAGTGCCCTGGTCACAATCGCGGGGCACTATCGCCCCGTTTGTACCACAGGTGGGGAAACTCGCGCGAATATGCCTGCGAGAGTGACAAATGTCACTCTCGCCGTGTCACTATCGCGGCCGGTGTCTGGGGTATAAAAAGTTTAGGTCGCGATTTTAGGTCTCATTATCTGATTTTGGGGATTTCTCAGCTGATTTCTTTGGAGGTGTTTGGGTAAGTTCATCATTTCAACTTCCCTCTATCATTAATGCTTCCATCTACTACCATCTTTGATCATTTATGAACCTATTCTAGGTATTGTGAAGCTTAAGTGAAGGTGTTCAAGTTTAGTTAATCTCAAGTCTTCATCTCCTTCATTTCTAGGGTTTGGTTTTCTTTTGGGAAAACTACCAAGGTGAGTTCATACACTATTTACAAAACTTTATACATGTCAAATGTGGATTTTGAATACCTAAACATCTCCTTTTCATATATTTGATTTATGGAACTTTATACTAAATCTAACTTTTGGAGATTTTAGGGTTTATGATGATTTTGTGGAATGGAGATTTATGAGCCTCAATAATGTTTCTATTAGCTTACTTATATTTGGGAAATACATTTAAATGGATGGCATCTACCATGTAAAATTTATGGATTTTGGGAATATTAAACTTGTGGTTAACTGCTAATAAGTTTGCATATTAGTCTACAACATGTTTTGGGATTTGAGACATAAAATGAGTCATTTATATTTTGACTAGTAATCTTTTGGTAAACAATGGAAGTTGTCTTGGTGGAAATCATTTCTCATGTCATTTATGCATATTATCAATTGTGGGAATACTCATTGGGCCTTATGGGCATTATGTGGCTTAACTGCTTGCATTTGGGAGTCATGACCTCGTAATTTGTTATATTATTGTTCCGACGTTGGGACGATTAGTTTCCCACGTCGAGGCACGTTTAGGCATCATATTGGATTGTAAGTCCTATGTGCTCAAGTATTACGATATTGGATGAGGATCTCAACGTAAGGACCCTTCGGGGTTGAAGTTGACTTTCCGTGGGTGTAAGTTTAAAGCCACTGAGCCTGACATCCCTTGCGTGTACTTTATTTGTGTATTGGCTTTACTGACTCATCAAATGGCTTACTTTTGTGTTCCGTCATTTGTGTTAGTAAGCGGGTCTCCCCCGTTAATCCAAGAGGTATTTGCTACATTCAAGAGCATTATTATTATTATCATTGTCACAAATGAATTCCTTTTTACTTACTCTTACGTCCGATTATTTTTAACTGCAAATGTTTGATCTCACTAAGCTTTAGCCTAACATTTTTTCTTAAAAATGACATGTATAACAGGTCAGGTTTCCGGTGGGATTCGTCGGGATTGAGTGGATGGTCTTGGGGTCAAGAGCGGTCTTTTTGGGAGATGTCTAGACTGGTGTTTTTGATAGCGGACGCACTTTTGGAAGAATAACAACACCCGATACTAATCTTTCTTATTTAAGTTAGATTATTAGGTTGTTAAGTATATTTTTCAATTATTTAATTGTAAAGGTTACAACATTGTTCCCCGTTTCTCGGGATGATACTTTGGGATTGTTTATAACAGGTTTTGTATACCCAGGTTTATCCAATTTATAACCGTCATATTGCAAAATTTTCGAATTTTACTTCCCAAAATTTTAGGGTGTTACAAAAACCTTCCTCGCCGATTACAAGTAGTTTTTTGGAATTAAAAGGATGTCAGTAATCAGTTTTAAAAGTTCGCTGGTTTAAGCCTCATTTTCAGTTCTGAAAGCACACAACCACTTAAAAGAAAAGGCGGATTCCAAAGATACAGTATAGCTTGAACAGTTGGTAAATCTCTAGCAATGACAACGAATACTGAAAACTGGTTATGGTCGGTAATTACTCTGGTGACAAATTCAGGAACCGAAGACACGGCTAGAAACCCGGAACTATGTGAGGCTACTATCCAATCGGAAGATGTAATTTGGAAGGAAATAATTACTAAAACGAAATTTGTCGAAACCAATATTGAAATAACAAATTGTAATGTAGGTCTGAGAGAGGATTTAAGGCCTCAGAGATTGAAAGAGAATAGCGTGATTTTTTTTTCACATAAAGTGATAAAACTTTTATTTTACACACAAATATAATGTGGTTTTGGTAAATAAATGGATGACATATATTAGTAATTATTGAGATAACAATTTACTAAATAGGAAAAAAAATCAATTGACAACAAAAAAAGACAGAAATGATGCGTTTGGTAAACTGAACAGGACATGACAGAACAAAAAAGATATCACTGTCCCATGTTTGGCAGGACTGGTAGGTGGAACAGACAGGAATAGGGTGGAACAAAAGTGAAACATGCCTGTTCCACCCCCACCCCATGGAACAAGCTGGAACAGACTTATGTTTTACCAATATAACCTCAAAATAAAGTCTAATTCTCTTCTAAAACATTAAATATGTCTTTTTTAATATTTTATTCATTCTTTAAAATTTATTTATTTTATATTATGTTCTTTAAATTTTCATTTTATTCTCCTCAAATATTATTTTTATAGAGTTACTATGTTTTGATTAGTTTCTTTAAATTATTAAATATTAATAGTAAAAAAAATCTAGAAAAGGTTAAAAAATAAAAATTGGAAACTATATACATTTTTTATTTTGGTGTCACTTTAATCTATTTTGAAGATAACTTTCTAATACTATATTTTGTTATAAAAAATATTTATTTCATTATAATTTAATAAATTACATAATTAATCAAAATATATTAATATATAAACAACTTATTATGGGTAAATTGGTCATGTTATTTGTTCTGCTATATTTTACCAAACGTTAAACAACTGTTCTATCTTGTTCTGTCACGTCATGTTCTATCTAAAAGTATATCAAACGCACCCAAAAGGGCCCTAACAACGGATGGTCCGTAGGCCAATAGAGGTGCCTCGTGGTAGATTGAAATAATATAATAAGGTCCAACAAGGCCCAGTCCAAAACTGATTTTCTTAAAAAAGAAGGATTAAAAAGGCCTAGACATTACGTACACCCATCGGGCCATTATATAAACTCTCAAAACAACATATTAGGTCTTGCATACACACACAATCGTATTATTTTTGTCTCTCTCTCTATCATTATTTTATTTTATTTCATAAATTAAGGGTTCATATTTGTTATTTTTATCAAAATTGGACAAAATTAATACAATTATAAATATAATTGTTGCAAATTCCGATCACACCACACTCGATCGAACCCCACAAAACGAGATCAAATCGAGTAGAAACTTAATCGAAATCGACCCAAGATCCAAAATAAACTAAAACGAGTTTGTAATGCGGAAACGATAAACTTGAATCTCTCAACGGTAACAATAATCAACCACAAATAATAATCGAAAACTTGACGGAAATAACTAAGGGATAAAACGACACCGGATTTACGTGGAAAACCCAAAGCGGGAAAAACCACGGGCGGGGGAGACCTCCGAGAAGTCCACTATAATCGATGATGTTTACAATAATTAAAAATAGGAGAAATCGATAAAGAATACAGATTAATTGCTAATCTAGTGTAAATATTTTGTTGGGAGAGATCTGCACCCAATTTCAGAAGCGTCGTATTTATCAGACATAAAAGGAAACTGCTTCAATAACTGCCCACATTTGTGATGTAAACAACAGTGAGTAACGCGACATGCATGGCGGGTATACTCACTTGAGCAACCCGCCTAACACACTGTATCATAACCATCACTTTTGACTTGCTCATTTGGATGTTGACTTTCTTTTGCATCTGACAAATGGAATTCTCATGCATCATCCAATCTCTTTCTCTCTCTCTCTCTCTTTTTTTTTTTTTTTTTCTTTTTCCATAAAACATTCATGCATTTTCTTTTAACCCATATCACTAATGCATTTTTGGAGACACAAATTACAATAATAATAATTATGTTTCCAATATTACAACTTAAAAAAGATATATTAGGCATTATTGAGGTTCAATCAAATTCCATGATCTCCGAAAATAAGTGTTTGGTTATACTCGAGAGGTTGACATGGCAAGGAAGATGAATCCACACATCCACGTCATATTTTGTTTAAAATGTTGTGTTTTTCATCGTGATCGTTTTGTTTTGTTAGGACAAATAATTGGTTCAATGAACATGTACATCAAATGAACGTTCATGAAAATGACTTGCAAGTCAAATTAAACAATTGGTCAACTCAGATCGTGAGAACATACAAGCATTTAACATAAGGTTTACGAAAAGAAAACGTTCCTTAACAAAATGGACAACAATGACAATTTTAAAGAATTGACATCTTCCAACGATAATACAACTTGTACCACGTGTTGACATTAAACATAAACCCAAGTTAGAACTTCACATTAATAATTTGGAATTATGTATACATATCTATACAATTACATGAACTAATAACAAGCAAACGGAGTATTTCATGCGGCACCCCATGGGTTTTATGGAGTAAAAATTCAACTTATTAAATGTAACATCTATCTAGAATGTGTAGAGATTGTGACATTAATGATTTCTTGTATGATTTTAATCTCTAGCTAGCATGGGGTTTGGTGATAATACCACATGGATTATAGTTTGTGGTAATTAATTATTTGGGTCAAATATTATACTATAAGACCAAATTTGTTTCACCATCGTAATGGAAATGGGCATATAAACACACGGTGATCCTGATCGAAGAAGACATTCATAATGCCACTGACCTAGAAAACATAATTGCCAATGGTATTTTACTCAGAACCTGTGTCAAGTTTTCCTTTACTAGCTAGATCATTGATGTTATATAACTCATATATCTATACTACTTTATAAAGCATTTGAGTTGCTTTTCTTAAATACAATCTTTTAAGCTATATGTACCACCATTTAATGCATACTACTTAATTTTCAATTTTACAACATTACAATGCTGATGTACAACACCTTAATGCAGCCCCGTTAACCCTTGATATTGTCGATTCAGGCTTCTCTTTTATCAATGCAGCCCTGACGATTCCTCCTCCAAGAACGACCTGACAATTCCTCCTCCAAGAACGACGCTTCGTTCTCCTCCAATCATTGCTTAAATATACGATTTCTCTCATCGCTTCTTCAACATGGATGATTCCTCATCTCAGACGATTGATCGATCTTCTTCGTCGATTCACAGTTTCCATCGAACTGTGTCAGGTATAATGATTTCCTCCTTAAATCCTATCATCCAAATCATCATCTTCAATTCCTAACGTTAATCTTCTTATTTCAGACTCTACACCAGAGGAACGGTTCTAGGTTACAAGAGGTACATTTTTGGTTCCTGATGCATTGGATTTTTTTTATCAATTCCTAACGTTAATCTTCTTATTTCGGACTCTACACCAGAGGAACGGTTCTAGGTTACAAGAGGTACATTTTTGGTTCCTGATGCATTGGATTTTTTATCAATCGAATCTGTGATTTGTGTTTTTGAAGCTTTGAAATTTGAGGATTTTGACTTTTTGAATGGTTTTGGTTAGGTCGAAATCGAACCAGTACCCGAACACTTCTTTGGTTCAAATTGAAGGAGTCAACACGAAAGAGGAGGTAGCATGGTACGAAGGGAAACGTATGGTGTACATCTACAAATCTAAGGTGAAGAGAAATGGATCACACTATCGGTGCATTTGGGGGAAGTTACTAGGCCTCATGGTAACACCGGTATTGTTCGTGCTAAGTTCAAGTCCAATCTCCCTCGGAAAACAAAACCAAAGTAATTGTACAAGAGAATAATTAGAAGCACTTGTAACTCAGTTTATTATTGCTTGAATGAAAAAGGGAACACAAGCCTTTGTTAAATAGGCTGGAAGTAACAAACTAAACAAAAGACTCTCAACAGAAACGAAAGACCAGGAGTAAAAACTCCTAATTTCTAGGCATTATTTAACAGCTAACTTGACTGACTAGTTTGAATTAACGGCTACTTCTAACACTCCCCCTTCATTCGAACTTTGTCAGTCCTAAAAGATGGCAAAACCTTTCATGCTTTGACAATGGTAGACTTTTCGTCATAAGATCAACAAGTTGTTCCTCAGTGCTGCAACTTTCTAATTTAACTTCACCTTTTGCCATGAGTTCTCTTATGAAATGGTGTTTGATTTCAATATGCTTGGTTCGGTTGTGGAACACTGGATTTCTACCAAGCATGATAGCTGACTTGTTGTCGCAGAATACTGCAGTTGCATCATTCTGCTTCATTCCGATATCACTTAGAAGTCTTCGTAACCATACTGCTTGACAGGATGTAGCTGTTACAGCTACATATTCCGCTTCAGTGGTGGAGAGTGCTATAGTTTCTTGTTTCTTTGAGCTCCATGAAATGGCGGCTGATTCGAGTATAAAGCAGTTTCCAGTTGTGCTTCGCCCATTTGTTGCCGAGCCACCCCAATCGCTATCACTATATCCTTTGAGGCTGAAATCTTCCACTTCATGATACCAAATACCGAAGTTGATTGTCCTTGCGAGATACCGCAACACTCGTTTTGCCGCTCCAAAGTGATGTTTGCTCGGATTGTGCATGAACCGGGATAGAATTCCAACAGCAAAGCTCACATCTGGACGAGTATGAGTGACGTAAATGAGTCTACCAATTAGGCTCCTGTACATGCTTGCATCTGCTCTTCCCGTTTCATCTTGTGAACTTAATTTCTCACTTGTGTTCATCGGGGTGCTGGACATTTTGCAGTTTAGCATATTGAACCTTTCCAACGTGTCTTTCACATATTTCCTTTGTGACATGAAGATTCCATCACTTGTTTGATTTACTTCTAGTCCTAGGAAATACTTCAATTATCCTAGATCAATCATGTCAAACATACTCTTCATGGACTTTTTAAACTCGTCCATAAGATGCAATGATGAGCCGGTATAAATCATATCATCGACATATAAACTTACTATCATGAAATTACCTCTGCCTTCATTTTTCAGATACAAAGTTGGCTCATGCATGCTTCTTTCGAATCCATTTTTGTGAAAAAAACCGTCGATTTTGCTATACCACGCTCGAGGCGCTTGCTTCAATCCATACAACGCTTTCTTGAGACGATACACTTTATTTCCTTCATTCGGTTTCTCGAATCCCGGTGGTTGAGTAACGTAGACTTCTTCTTCTAATTCGCCGTTTAGAAAAGCTGACTTGACGTCGAATTGAAATATTTTCCATCGTTTCTGGGCAGCTAGTGCCAAGATAACTCGAATTGTTTCAAACCGAGCAACCGGCGAGAACGTTTCCTCGTAGTCTATTCCTTGTTGTTGAGCGTACCCTCTAACAACCAGTCTAGCCTTTCGTTTCTGAATGCTTCCATCTGCAAAAAATTTTGTTTTAAAAATCCATTTCAAACCGATTGCATTTTTACCTTCTGGTAGATCGACTAGTTTCCATGTTTGGTTTTTTTCGATCGATTGCAACTCTACTTCCATGGCTTCTCTCCATTCTTGTAGTCTTATTGCTTCTTCAACATTTGATGGATCTTCAGCAAACAACGCCAATGGAGAAGGTGACTCACCTTCGATAGGGAAACGACGTCGTGGAATCCTGCCCCGTTCACTTCGACGTAAGTGTAATGGGTGACCTGGATCATCAGAAAGGTCGTCTTCTGAAAGGTCACGAGGAGTGGACTCCGAAGAATGGAGAGGAGTGGACTCCGAAGGGTTTGAGCTCGATTCATCTACTGTCGTTGGTGTTGAGCTGCCCGGGCCATGAGAAATGTTTGCTGGTTCTGCTTCTGTTTCATCTAGTTCAAGTTTAGCACTTGATCCTTTGGAATTTTCTTCCCATTGCCAGCTACTTTGCTCATCAAACACCACATTTATGCTAATGGTGATCTTTCCACTTTGAGGGTCATAAAACCGATATGCTTTCGAGTTGGAACAATATCCAATAAAAATCCATTTGGTTGATTTTTCTTTCAACTTATGCATTTCCATAGTATGTAGAACATAGCCAACACAACCAAACACCCGCAAGTGGCTTACTGAAGGCTTACTTCCGTTCCATGCCTCGTATGGTGTTTGATCCCAAACAGCTTTTGTGGGGGAAATGTTTAGCAGATACACCGCTGTAGCAACGCCTTCGGCCCAAAATGAATTGGGTAATCCTTTTTCTTTTATCATCGATCGAGTCATCTCTACCACTGTTCTGTTCTTACGTTCTGCCACACCATTTTGCTCCGGTGTGTATGACGCAGTAAGTTCTCTCTTAATACCCTGCTCATCACAAAAATCAGTAAATTCTTTTGAGAGAAACTCACCTCCATGATCTGTCCGTAGTGCTTTTACGGGTTGCCCGACTTGTTTTTCCACAAGGCTTTGAACCTCTTAAAGTGCTCAAAAGGTCACGAGGAGTGGACTCCGAAGAATGGAGAGGAGTGGACTCCGAAGGGTTTGAGCTCGATTCATCTACTGTCGTTGGTGTTGAGCTGCCCGGGCCATGAGAAATGTTTGCTGGTTCTGCTTCTGTTTCATCTAGTTCAAGTTTAGCACTTGATCCTTTGGAATTTTCTTCCCGTTGCCAGCTACTTTGCTCATCAAACACCACATTTCTGCTAATGGTGATCTTTCCACTTTGAGGGTCATAAAACCGATATGCTTTCGAGTTGGAACAATATCCAATAAAAATACATTTGGTTGATTTTTCTTTCAACTTATGCATTTCCATAGTATGTAGAACATAGCCAACACAACCAAACACCCGCAAGTGGCTTACTGAAGGCTTACTTCCGTTCCATGCCTCGTATGGTGTTTGATCCCAAACAGCTTTTGTGGGGGAAATGTTTAGCAGATACACCGCTGTAGCAACGCCTTCGGCCCAAAATGAATTGGGTAATCCTTTTTCTTTTATCATCGATCGAGTCATCTCTACCACCGTTCTGTTCTTACGTTCTGCCACACCATTTTGCTCCGGTGTGTATGACGCAGTAAGTTCTCTCTTAATACCCTGCTCATCACAAAAATCAGTAAATTCTTTTGAGAGAAACTCACCTCCACGATCTGTTCGTAGTGCTTTTACGGGTTGCCCGACTTGTTTTTCCACAAGGCTTTGAACCTCTTAAAGTGCTCAAAAGTTTCAGACTTGAGTCGTAAAAAGTAAACCCAACTCATCCGGCTGTAGTCATCTGTAAAAAGCAAGAAATACTTGCTACCTGATAACGAGTCTGTTCTCATCGGTCCACAAAGATCGACATGAATCAGCTCCAGTATCTTACTTGCACGTTTTGACTTCCCTACTGGAAATGGCCTTTTAGCTTGTTTTTCGAGAATGCATCATTCACAAACTTTATCTAACGACATGATGTTAGGTAGGTCCCTCACCATGTCTTTATTTTTCAGCAATTGTAAGCCAGCAATGTTGAGGTGACCATATCTTAGGTGCCAAAGTTCTGTATTTGTAATTGCTTTGTTCACCAGTGCAACCTTAGTGTGCTCGGAGAGGTTAAGAGGAAACATACGGTTTTGCGTCATGTGAGCAATTGCAAGAGTATTACCTGTAGCTTTATGCTTTACAACACATTTGTTATCATCAAATATCACAGAATATCCAGCTTGCAACAATTGTCCTACGCTTATTAAGTTGTGAGCTAAGGAAGGTGCAAAGTGAACATCCTTAATAAGTTTTGTTTTGTTACCTAGCTCAACCATTGCGGTTCCTCGTCCTTCGATCTGAAGCGCTTTGTTATCACCAAGTCGAACTTGCGATTGGATTGACTCATCAAGCTCTTTGAACTTCGATCGATCACCTGTCATATGATTCGAACAACCGCTGTCGATGTACCATACTTCGTTGCTTGCATCATCATGGATCGAGGAAGTCATGAAGAGAAACTCTTGGTCGTCGTATTCTTCAGTGAACTTGGCCTCCTCGGGTTTGTACCAGCAGACTTTGTCGGAATGCCCATATTTGTTGCAGTATGAGCAATGGGTAGCGGTATTGCTAAATTTGTTTCGACCTCTGCCTCGGCCTCGATAGCTACCTCTACTCCGGCCTCTATAACTTCCTCTCATGCGATCGGAGGATTCAGACTCTCCCCTTGTTTGGAATGCCTTTTCTTCTCTTGTTGATGACCTGTTAATTCTTGCTTCATGTGCCTGAAGAGATCCCATTAGCTCATCAAAAGAAAATGTTGACAGATCTTTCGACTCTTCGATAGCAGCGACTACGTGATCAAAGTTAGGAGTTAAACTCCGTAAGACCTTAGCCACCACGATCTCGTCATTCATTTTCTCACCATACGATCTCATCTGGCAGACCACAACAGAGACTCTTGCCAAATATGCTTGCACTGATTCTTTGTTATTCATGCAGAAAGTTTCAAACTCGCGTCTTAAGGACTGAAGTTTGACGGTAATTACCTTTGTTGATCCTTGATATTCTGTTTTAAGGATCGACCATGCTTGTTTTGAAGTTGTAGCCGTAGCTATTCTTGAAAATATGCTCTCGTCCACTGCCTGCTGGATGAAAAAAAGAGCTTTTGCATCACGTTTTTTATGGTCCTTGTTATGGGCTTCATCATCGCTGGTTTCTGCATACCCAGACTCCACCAATTCCCAAAGATCTTGAGACATGAACAACGTCTTCATCTTAATGCTTCAGAATTCATACGAGTCTCCTTTGAAAATGGGTATTTGAGGATGAGATACATTAAGAGTGCTTGCACTTGCTGCCATTTTTCCGAAAAATCAAATGCCCAGTACTTGAAAGGAACCTGGCTGGCTCTGATATCAGTTTGTTGGAAAACAAAACCAAAGTAATTGTACAAGAGAATAATTAGAAGCACTTGTAACTCAGTTTATTATTGCTTGAATGAAAAAGGGAACACAAGCCTTTGTTAAATAGGCTGGAAGTAACAAACTAAACAAAAGACTCAACAGAAACGAAAGTAAAAACTCCTAATTTCTAGGCATTATTTAACAGCTAACTTGACTGACTAGTTTGAATTAACGGCTACTTCTAACACTAAATCCATGGTAAATATGCACCCACAAAATATCAATTTGTAGCATTTTGTTTCTGTTTGCTTGTGGATTTTCTTAGATGTTTTGTTATTTTGTTTGCAGGGAGCTAGAGTGAGGGTGTTCATTTACCCAAGCAAGATCTAAGGTAATGTCTTTATCCATTCATTCTCCTTTTTGTTTTTGCTTTTAATTTGAGGCGTTTCTCATGTTTTTTTTTGATGGAGTGTAAATGTTGATTTCGTTCACATAAGGATCTTCATAACAGGTTCTACATTAGGTGAATTTGTATAGCAACCATTTTTGGTTCCTGATGCATTGGATTTTTTATCAATCGAATCTGTGATTTGTGTTTTTGAAGCTTTGAAATTTGAGGATTTTGACTTTTTGAATGGTTTTGGTTAGGTCGAAATCGAACCAGTACCTGAACAACCAGGGGTTTCTGCTTTCTAGACTTCAAACTGTTTATGCGTTGTTTGATATGGATCTTGGAACATGGATGTCTATGTCTATCTACACATGCCTGCAAAAGCAAAACAGAAACCAATAACAATGTTTTAGCAACATGTTTAATCTAAATTTATGGTTGTAGTTGTTTTCATACACGAATCTTTTCCTTTTTACTTTGTTTCGAAATTGATTGGGTGGTTCTTGTCTGGTATATGTCAATTTCATGTTATATTGCCTTTTCTTTGTGCTCCTGATCATCTCTTATTAGCATGAAGATGTATATTCATGATGTTTTAAATCTTAAATGAATCTGAATGATTTTGTATTGCAGTTGTAGCAGAGAGAAGAAAGGAAGGTATGATTGTTGGTTGTTGTTTAAAGGGTTGTTCCTATTATAACAATTTGGATGATGGACTACTTTGTTCAAGTGCTGATTGGAATTTCTGTTTGATTCAGTTAACTGAACAAGACATTTTGATTAATTTTAGTCAGCATGGTGTTGCCTTATTCTGTTGGTTTTCTTGATACATTGTTAAAAAAAATCATTTTGAACCATGGTTTCCTATTTTGCCATGTCTTGGAATCAAGATTTTTATTTGGAATTTGATATTTATTAAACAATTATTGATGGGAAATCTCTTTATTCTGAAAGAAGATAAAGTGGATATTATTAAGTTTCTTTTTAGTACATCCAGGTGTTTTTGAAACAAACTAGCTTTGTTCTATTACCTTTGAACATTATTGTCGTGTTACCAAATTGTTTATGCTTTTCCTCAATTTGTTAAACGAGTTAAACATTTCATGTTATTGACCCAAAAGAAAATTTTTGGACCACTTATTGTCTGGCTGGGTTGGGACCGGTTTGAAAATTTTACAGGACTGGATATTGATTTAGCATGATTTCATTTTTGTAATATATTTCTTCTGAATTATTGAGATCATTAGGTGCGTTCGGTTTGTAGGATTTTGGCAGAATTCAAAGGAATTGAAACAGGTGTTTGGTTTACCTATGGAATGTAATTGTTTTTCCAGGTCAGCTTGCACGGCGGCCAGGTCATTTCAAAGCGGAATGATCGAGGCGAAGAACTCCTGTTTAATAGTAGTAAGGTATCATTTTCCCCTTGATTTGTGTTGTACTATAATGTTTTTTTTAGTAGGATCTTCATTGAATTCTTACCATTTTAGGACTTCAATTCTATCTACTTTTGCTTTTGTTTTCTATAAGTGTAGGTCGATTCAAGAATAGCAGCTGCTCCGTAAATCATGCGATTTTATCGCATGATTTAAACTTGTGGTCACAAGCATTGTGGATTGTGTCTATAATTAGAATCTTTGATATAATTCACAAATTTTGCTGCTAAATGGTGCTAATAATGTTCAGAGGAAGAATCTCTTATATTACTCACATTTGATAGTTGTGGCAGAGGAAGAATTTCAAATCAAATGGAGGATGGAACGACGATTTTAAGTGTTGATTTGTGTCTCATGTGACTGGTAGAGGATGGGTAGCTGATTTTATGACGAGCTTCATTTGGTTAGCTTTTATTATCGGTATTGTCAGGCTTGTATATAATAGGGATTCACTTTATCTGTATGCTATTGTGGTTTGCTTGAAATTTTTTATTGTATCATTGTATGTACAGCTGCAACAAAGACAAACAAGTTAAAAGGGGAGAGATGCATAGTTGAGAACTAACTTTTGAAGCCATTGCAAAGAAGATCATGTTTTAGTTAACAAGGCTTTCACTCTGTTGTATGGAAGAATATGATGTACAAAGATTATCATAATTTTTCAGTTTTGAGAAGCATTCAATAAAGTTGTTACTTTTACTTGAGTTTTACTGGCTTTCATCATTGTTTTACAACAGAAGACATGGTATATATTGTTTTTGCGTCTTGGTTTTCATTTTCTGGGGTATGGACACATTTAAGTTCATATTTTTTTAACTTGAAAAATGATCTTGCATTTGAATCTGTAAACGAGTATCAAGCTTGATCCTGGCATTGTAAAAAACAATCTACTTTGAGCACCATTTTCAAAATATTATTTGACTTCATGTCGAGCTCAAGCTTGATATTATTTTATCAATACAAGCCTAAACAACTCAACTCGACTCATTTACACCTCTATGTGGTGTTGCGCTGTGAGATTGTTAAACAACTCAACTCGACTCATTTATCAATGCTTACTTTTAATTAAGTTTTGCATCCCGCCGCATTGTGCGGGTTCACTGCTAGTATATATATATATTATAGATATATGTGTGTAAGGTCTCTTAATTATTTTATGGCCATGAATATTATTAAGTTTCAATGAAGCTACTCGTTCACAACATCACATGCCAAACTAGAACTGATCAAGATCTTCTAAGTATATATATTATATACCCTCCAAATGGTTCTTTGTTTGTGCAGCCATCAACACCTACATACTTAATTAAGTTGAGGAGATCGAGGTAGTTCAGTAACCAAAATAATATAGCTTAATGCAAGTCTCTTTCCACTAAGGAATTGAATGCTGAATTAATGGTTGGACCACCACTGACCTTTATGAAACTAAATAGCAATAACATGTAAAAGGGTTATATATATATATATATATATATATATATATATATATATATATATATGTATATGATTCAAGGTGGACACCATTTTCCATTTCATTTCCATTTGGGATATGATATTGTACAAAAGATATATATGGTAGTGAACACAAACACTATCATATTGGTCTCAGAGTATAGTAGCACCTTTCCTATTTAGGGTTTGTTTGTTTGCAGCTTAATGACACTCACAGCTTATTCAGTCACATATATATGACTGTTTGGTAGTGGCTTAATGATATAGAAAGTGACTTATTCAGTAAGATTTCAAGGGGGAGCTTTATACAGAAAGCCAAGTTTTTTCCAAACCAATATCTCTCATTAAAAAACACGTTCCTTCCATCTATGAAAAAAATCTATCAAATAAAAACCTTCTAAATCTATACAGACAGATTAATCCACACAGACAACTTTATCCATACAGAATTTATACAGAAAGCCAAGTTTTTTCCAAACCAGTCTCTCATTAAAAAACACGTTCCTTCCATCTATGAAAAAATTATCTCAAATAAAAACCTTCTAAATCTATACAGACAGATTAATCCACACAGACAACTTTATCCATACAGAATTTAATGGAAAACCAACCAAACAGCACCTGCTTAGCCAGCTATCTTACTGCATGTGTTTAGGGATCATTAAATTAATGAGTTAACAGCTACCAAGTGCATACTCAACTTAATTAACAAACATGCCATATTTTTCTTCTGAAGCATTATTTATTTAGACCATGCATGCATGCTAACACAGACACACACACATATATCTATACTACCTTATAAACCAAATTCCCTAAAAGTTTTAAAGTCTTAAAATCTTAAAGTCTTAAAGACAACATTTAAAGAACAATGTACAACCCTACAATACACTGATTAAGTTTAAATTTAAAAATTATCTTTTATGCAGCCTCATTATTACATTTCAAATGTCTCCGACGTCGATTCATGCTTCTCGGCTTCATCTCCAAGAACGACTACTCCATCTCCAAGAACGACCCTTCGTTCTCCTCCAACTCTCCAATCATGGCCTTAAATCTAAGACTCGACCTGCAGCTCCATCTCCAAGAACTATCCTTCGCTCAAAATCAATTCTGCTTCCACCGTTGATCACCATCGAGAGGTATCACCGATCACCCTTCGCTCAAAATCGACCTGCAACTCTATCGTCGATCACCCTTCGCTCAAAATCAAATATGCTTCCATCGTCGATCACCATCCAGAGGTCTAGGGTTCAAAATCAATTCTGCTTCCATCAGGTGCGTTTCACAATCGGTTCTCACCCTTTTTTTGTTGTAATTTCCTGTTTGTTGTAGTATATTTAAGGTTTCGTTTGGTTCGTCGATCACCATTCAGAGGCCCTTCGCTCAAAATCAATTTTGCTTCCATCGCCGATCACCATCCAGAGGTCTAGGGTTCAAAATCAATTTTGTTTCCATCGTCGATCACCATCCAGAGGTCTAGGGTTCAAAATCAATTTTGCTTCCATCAGATACGTTTCACAATCGGTTATCACCCTATTTTTGTTGTAATTTCCTGTTTGCTGTAGTAAATTTAAGGTTTCGTTTGGTTATTAGTTTAGGTTTAGTTTGATTTTGCATCAATTTAAGGTTTAGTTTGGTACTTTTGGAAGATTTTTACATAGCTTTTACAAAGTGATATTCTTGGCTTGTGTCTGGAAAGTGATCTTTAAATTTTAGTAGAATTTTGTTATTTGTTATTCTTCTCAATCTGATTCGTCACCAGTTGTTTGCAATGCCCTCTAGGTATTTTCTAAAAGGATTTGTGTGTGACCCTTTTGACCCTTCTTTGATTTGGTTGTTTGATTATTTCCACTTGACAATCTCTTGGCTATCGAACAATGTATATTATATGACAGTTAGATATAAACAATGTATATTTTAGGATGGAATCTTACCTACAAATCAGAGTACCTCTTTGGTTGAATTTGTATATATAGTCTTCTCCTCTCTCTCTCTGAATTTGAGTTGCTTTACTTGAATACGATTTTTTCACATATTTTTGAATTATAAAACACTCCAATCGAGTGTTCGTGCTTATACTTTAGTCTCTATTTGTTCTCTTTTTGCTCAAATGGGTCACTGATTTCTATCTGGGATTCTTGCATCTGGGTTTTGCTTATTATTTAACTCTTTTATATCATTTAACCAGCTATTTCATGTTTACATATTTAGTGGGCATTTGTGTTCTTATTATTACATGACACGACACACTTGTTATCCTTATGCTTCGTTTAATCTTCTGTATTTTGAGTTTATGTATTTGGGTTTGTTATCCCAATTGATTATTAATATTTTTACTCCCTAGAGATACATTTCAAACAATGACCATATCTGTAGGTAAAATTTGAGTAAATTACAAGGTAATGATCAAGTTTTTCAAGTGTTTTGAGGAGTAATTTGGTTGCAAGTCATTGTTTGAAATATGATTGTGTCAAAAACCCAGTTCCTGTTTTGCTCTCTGAGCCATAAAAAATGCATGATTGTGTTTGCCAAACGCAACTAAGGGTCTGTTTACCAAATTCTTACCGGGTAAGTACTTACTGGCAAAAAATTCACCTTCATTTACCTTATCATGGAACATCTTTGGCCATGAAAATGGAGTGTTGGTAAGCATTTTAAATCTGAAAAGCATTTGAGGTTTTCATCTATAAACATACCTGAAGTGCCAAACATTCTATTTGGAAGGTAAGATCAAGTAACCTTAAAACTAACAATAGAATTTAATTTGATGAAAATATTGATTATATTAAGTGTGTTTAAATATAACCATTTTAGGAGGTAATATCTATTCCTATTATTATTATTCTAATCTCCATATCTAATATGATTCTAACCTGGACTCCTTTATATAGTTGTTCTATCTGTCATCATCGTCGATATTTGTCCCTCTTACTGTAAGTATTGAAGACGATTCTGAAAGGAGGTTTCTCTTTTTCTAAACTCATGTTCTGGGTAACATTTTTTTTTCAGGTGCTCATGTTCTTTTTCTTCAAGAACCAATTATGGCTACTTCCATCTTTTGCCAAATAAAATCCCCAAATCGACTGAAACGTTTCCACTTTGAACTTGAACATTTATCTGAGATGGTCTCTTAAATGACGAAAGAAGAATTGACAACCGTTGTCGCTGGTATGTTTTTGCATTTGTTTTTAATGTTTTCAACTTTTAGTGATTTATGAGGTTTGAATAGTTAGAATTATGTATTTACATGTTGATTCTTCTACTGGTTGCGTGCTGATGGTGTACATTCACATAGCCAAACTGCAAATGTGCTATTGCCTCTGTTTTATTGTGTTTTTATACTATCATATCATATAGCATATAGGCAAAACACTATTTTTTACCTGTATATTTCATTTAAATTTCTTAAATTTCTTTTTTCTTATTTGATGAATACCAAGTTTTTGTTAAAAATTTCCCATGAGACAAAAAGTCAAAAAACTTGTGGTTTTGTCTTTTCAAAGAGAAGAATTTTCTAGATGATGTAATTATTTTCCTTCTCTACTTGCTTGGTGTCTTATTATTTTATCTTTGGTGCTAAATTTGTAGACGATTGAGGATATGTTGAGAAAACTGTTGAGTTTGTCAATTGTCAATGGATGATATGCAGGGAGAAAGAAGCTTCTAGGGAGTCCCTATATCCTAAAGTCATTACTTTTTATTCATGTTCTTGTTTGTGATACATTAAGATGTTTCAAACCAAGGTCTATCATGGATCTTTTGAAGGACTGTATACAAGTTAAAGCTTATATGTGTATCTATATGGGATATTTATCATTTTAATGGTTATAAATATAGGGGTCTCTTCATAGATTCTGTTGCCATGATTTTTTTTTTCATTTGTTCAAAGGTGTTGCAAGTGAAGGCTCTTGAAAGATGACATCAAACATATACATTAACTAGCTACAATTGTATATAACCAAAACATACAATCTTTTAATTTGTTTAAAGGCTCTATTTCAATAATAAGGTTTCTTACTTATTTTCAGCACCTCTGCTGAACCATAACATAATTGTTTTTATATGACCACTAAGTTAAACTCAACCCACTAAATGTAGTTCCATCTCCTAACAAAAACATTTTGACTAGAATGGCAATTCCTCAATTTGCCATCAAAAATTTCAATAACATCAAATTTGGTTGCAACACATCCAAAATCAACATATGTTCTGTAGCATGAAGGAAGTCATCACATCAATAAAAATGCAAAAGAGAAGTATTATTTCGATCTCATAGCCTCAATTTATTACACTTTATGTCATTATTGTTTCAAATAGTTACTACCTCAACTCCATAGTTAAAAAGGTGAAGCACAACCCCTTGAGAAAAAGAAACTGCAGACGTTAACTTACATGGACGGACCCAAAGAAGAGCCAACGGTTGCACGTGCCACGGTGTTATGTTTCTGTCAAAAGGTTAAAACATTTACGTTTATGAAAGGTGCAACCGTATCGGTTTAGAAGGTGCCACCATATTATATTTAAAAGTTCAAACATTTACGTTTGTTTTGTTGTGTATGTGTATAAGTATTGTCGAACTACTTTGAAAGGAAATTTTATGCCCCGCCGCATTGCGCGGGTACAAAACTAGTATATATATATATATATATATATATATATATATATATATATATATAGTAGAGCTTTAATATTTTTATTTCTTTTCGTCTTCCAGAACAACTTTAATTTCATAGAAGATGTTAATTAGAGGATGACACTTGTTTATTGTTTGTTGTATTCATTAATTCATATATCCAGGCCCGTTTCTGACATTCTATAGGCCCTGGGCGACATGTGAGAGTGGGCCCTCGATAAATACGATAAAAATTTCAATAGTTGTTTTTATTATTAGATTAACAACGAATTTAGAAAATACTAATATCTCATATAAAACCATTTTCCAAGTATTCCTAGACGTAATCAAAAATTATTTATAGATTAATATTATTTATCATATCATTTTTACATAGCACTGTAAATTTGTTCTACCACCGAACACATCATATGATATATCTTTAATATATAGATTGACATCATTTTGGGTCAGAGTTTTGACTATTCAAAGTTACACTTTATGTTAATCAATGTAAATCAAGTTGGTTTTCCATGTCACCTCATGTTAATGTTTTCATCACCAATTAAAATTTAATTTAGGGTTAAAACAAACTTTTTATTAACTATCAATCTAAGAATCTAAAGTCCATGTTGGTAATAGTTTGAGAGCTTATTCTTGTTTTAGAGACACGAGTCAATATTGTATGAAAAACAAGGGTAGTTTTGAAATTTATATATACAAGTTGGATCGTCTCATTTTGTTGGTAAAAAAATTTCAAAATGTATAAGTTTTCTTAGTTAATAACAAGAAATCTACTATATTTTGGTACAAAAATAGAATTCATGCAAATGCAAGGGTGGATGTAGCATGTAAAATGTGGGGGGATGAGCCCCCATTAAAAAAATATTTTTTTCTAGGTTAAAAATCATTTTTTTAATTTCCTATCATAGTTTTTCCTAATAATTTTTCGTCTGTGCCCCCATCAACCAAAAAATTCTCTTGAAATCAACCGAAAAAGTCCCTCGAAATCGATAAAAAAAAATACTAAAAAGTCCCTAGAAATCAATAAAAAAAAACTTTAAAAAAATCGCTCGAAATCGTGGAATTAGGCTAAAGACATATCAAACGATTTTGTGGGCCTTTAATCTACCTTAAAGATGCCTCCACTACCTTAAAAGAGTTAGTAAAAGATGAATGATGGAAAATATAGCAAGGTTTGTTGGACAAAGTAGTTTTATATATTAATACTGAATAAAAAAACTTAGAGAAACAATAAGCAAATAAGCAATACTATAAAATGAACGATCAATGAACTTTTACATATTTTATTTTCCAATTTAATTAACTAATACATGTTTAGGCCCTTAATATAATGTTAAATTCTTTTTGATGACCTATTAGATACTTCAAAAAAATTGTGTCTATTTAATTTACTATTTTTTTTAACTACTATTATATATAGTATATAATATATACAAAAAATTTTGGGCCCCTATTTTTTGTGGGCCCTGGGCGTGCGCCCGGCCCGCCCTCCCCAGGCACGGCCCTGCATATATCCTAAGTTATTCCCAATCAGATGCTTTTAATCTTGGATGGATCCAATTAGATTCCTTATAGGATAATTCATATTTCATCAATGAAATGTTGCTTTCTAAATTGCAGTTTTAGTAGACAGAACAAGTAATATATATATATATATATATATATATATATATATATATATATATATGCGCTGATATGGAACAATAACTTTAAACCTTTAATTTAACCACTTCTTTTTCAATGCTAGTCTGTGTCATTGTGCATAAATTGATCATAAAACCATGACTTTACTACTCATCGAACCTTGGATCCGCCTTTTGAATCATTTTCGATTTTGGACCAACCCTTTCCTTTCTCAACCCTGCTTTGTATAGGTGTGGCTGGTTTAACTCCAATATGATCACCAGTGCACCTCATCTAATCTCTAGTTTGAGACTTTGAGTGTCCACTTTGAATTCGAGCCACCAACATGGATTTAGTCACCAACGTGGGTTTAGCAACAACCAAGATTGTGTTGACAGTCACCATCTTAGAAACCGGAAAACGTATTCATGTTGACAAAATCCCTTGGTGACTAAACGACTTTTGTGTCGTTCGATATTTCCAGATGCAAGCTTGTACACCCTACCATAATCCCTTGGGGTGAAAGCCCCACTACCCGGGTTCGATTCCCATGAGCAACACTTTCCTAAGATATCCAGACTCTGGATCTGGTCCTTCGGGGCCGGGGCGGGACCGGTTCGGGTGGGTCCAATCTATGGGACCCTCTACCCTGCCGGTCGGGTTCAACCAAAGGTTGGGTCGGGTCGCAACGGATTAGTGGGATTGCCCGTAATGGAGGCCCAATACTGCTGGAACGTGTGTGGGCGTTAACTTGTCGTTCAAAAAATAATAATCATATGTTTCCCTTAATTGAACAACCGACAACTTTCACGTGATTAATGTTCTCGAATTTCAGAAGAAATTAAAGAAAAGAAATGGAAGAAAAAGAATGGAAAGGAATTTTTTTTTTATTTTGACATCGGGAGAGTGAAGGAAGATGAAAGAGTAGAAAGAAAAAACGTTCTTGAATACGAAGGAAAGAAAAAAGAAAAAGAAAAATGTCAACTTTACAAATATACCATTTGAAAATATATTATTTAAAACGAACGACTTGGTAATTTTGTAATTTTAATAAATATTTTTAAGGGGTTTTAATTTGTTTTCTTTCCTTTCTTCTCACATAGTCACATTTGGGAGGAAAGTTTTGATAAAAAACTTTCCTTTCTCTCAAAAGGTTTTGAGAATACTAGTTTTTTTTCCTCCTATTTATCTTCCTTTCATTATCTTTGTAGCATCACACCACTAACAACAACTCTAAGGGGTTGTTTTTTTTTTAAAAAAAAACTCTTAATGGCTCTTAAGTCTGAATCATTCAGACCTTTTTATACACTACCTTTTATTAATCATAACTAAAATAAGACTTCAGACTTTAGACCTCTTAAAAAACAAACGACACCTAAGTAACACAATTATAAATAACTGTAAATTCCCTTCTATGGTTATAAAGGGACCAAGGGTCGGGAAGAAGGAGAGACTCAAGTATTGTTCTGTCCCATCAACTGCACGGATCCTATGTTATAAAAAACATGATTTATGTATCATCTGCAATAGTTAGAGCAAGAGGGAGCTGCTACTCCCCCTCAATATTTCATAAAAAATTGATATCATGACTTCAGACATATGTATTTTGACAAACCACATTGCAGTATTTGAAATGGTGGGAGACTCTGGCCGTCTTGAGGCGGTGGTGGGGGAGTAATCATGGCTTAAAAAAATTGTATACAAGTCCTTCGATTTTTGATCAACTTTTATAATTAACCCTCAATTTTTTAGAACCATTAACGCCATGTTCTCGGGGTTTTTTTTATGAAGGAAAGGAAGGTAAAGAGAATGAAAAAATATTGTGTTCTCGAGTTTTTTTTAAGTTTTTTAAGGAGGAAAAGGAAAGGGAAGGAAAAGAAAATATTGTTGATTTTCTTCCCTTTCTTTTCTTTCTCTTTCTTTTCTTTTCTTTCCTTAAAAAACTCAAGAACGCAGCAGCGTATAAGTTTACCCAATTTATATAATTAAATGTTTATTTTATATAGTTTGATTATGTTTTGTTTGTTTCATGTTAACATCACTGTTGATTACTGCTATATTAACATTGTTCTTGATAGATTTAAATTTTATAGTTGCTAATTTTATAGCAAAAACTAGAAAAAAATCACGATCTAATCTTTATGACATAAATTGAAAGATTTGAAGTATTTATTCTATTTTATTCTTAAGTTGTTGGGTGACTTCATTTCATAATTTCAACTCATTCGATAATAATAATTTTGATAATTGTAAACACAAGTTGTATGAAAATCAATTCACTGTTGAATCTTGTCGGTATTTCATCAATATCATATTCATATCGTTGGTTTTGCCACTTTCAAAAAATTAATACTTATTTTTTAATTATTTTATTTGTGCTTCCCTTCGTATCAATTCCTGGCTCCGGCATTGATCTGCAACATATATATATATATATATATAGAGAGAGAGAGAGAGAGGGCTTGGAAGTTGAGAGTTCATACACACATATGATAACATTCATGTAGTTGATGAACATGAATACGACATGAGAATTTAGAACATGAACTTTTTATCCGTTTTGTATTGCATGACATGGTGGGGTTGGTGATGTATAAATGTCAATTTTTAAGTATATAATATTTACATGCGGTAATGAATTCTCACACACACACACCTCACTTTCGATGAGGATGGAATTATTGATCTCTAAAATAGTTGGATTACTGGATACCGTTCGGCCGCATTTGATAATTGTCACCGACTTCTTAGCCTTACCCGGTGAGTTGGCAGGGTCGTCCCTAGAGGAGGGTAGCACGGGCGTCCAAAAATATTAGGGGCCCAAATTTTTTCGTCAGTATATAGTAGTAGTCTAAAAAAATTAATACATTAAAGAGACCAAAAAAAATTGTAACATATAATAAGAGGCAAAAAGAATTTAGTAGATGATAATGGCCCCAAAACATATTAACTAATTACATTGAAGAACTAAATAAAAAATAATAATTGGTCCACCGACGGATGAATCCGTCGGTGATCCATCGGTAAAATGGAAATCCGTCGGTGATCCGTCGGTACATAGCCGTCGGTAAAAAGGTGGTCGGCGTTCAAGTTACCGACGGATCACCGACGGATATTACCGACGGATCACCGACGGTTATGTTTTCCGACGGTTACCGACGGCGAGGTTATTTTCGACGGATCACCGACGGTCTTCCTTTAGCGACGGATTATTTCCGACGGATTCTTTCCGACGAATTTAGCGACGGATTTCCGACGGATATTTATTAAATAAAAATTAAATTAAAAAATACTTTCCGACGGATTACCGACGGATAATCCGTCGGTAATTAAATTTTTTTTTTAAAAAAATAATTAAAAATTAAAATTTTCCAGTTTTTTATCCCATACAAAACCTGCCAATTTTTAAATATTACTAATTCTTAAAGTGTACAAAATATCTATAAATACATAAACATAATCCTACGGAGGGGGAAAGGGGGGAAAGGGGTGTTGACTGTTAAACTTGATCATGAATGCGTCAAACTGAGTCATTCGTTCCCGCATCTGTCTCTTCTCTACTTCATCTCTATCCATTCGCTCCTGAATCCCGATCCTCTCTGCTTCTTCTCTCTGTAGTCGCTCCTGCAACTGGATCCTCTCTGTTTCCTCTCTCTCTAACCTCTGCCTCAGCTCCTCCAACTGAAATTCAACATTTGACAAACATATATAGAACAATGTCAGACAACATTTAACAAACATATGATTAACAATGTTAAACAGCATTTGACAAGCATACCTCCTCATCGCGACGGCCGCGCGTGCTCCCGCTCGAACTGGCACCTGAATCACCGGTCATAGCATAATAGGGATCCTGACTGGTCCTCTATCCAAAAAGACGGCCCTTACGCCGTCCTCCGACACTACGCTCCCACAACTCGACGTCATTGGGAGGTTCAGTGCCGGGAGGTAAGTCCGGGTACTCCTCCTCCCTATTCCGATGGTAGGCATCCTACAGTTTACCAAATTAGACATTGTCAAGTCAACTAACCTATAGAAAATTCGGCAGCATTTCAACTGTGATTTGAACATATATCCATGACCTGCTTTTATCAAAACAATCCTATCGTCTGCCCAACAATTGGCAGCCCAAACTAAGTTTGCTATAATTTCTATCTATCTTATAAAACAAACAAATATCTAGTCATGCATTATTGAACTTACCATCATATGAGCCGCCTTTGGATAAACGTAGATCGGAGGATCCGTGCTCGGACCAGTCTCACCCGGAACAAGCTTCCTGTTGGTGCAGTGTGTAGCCTCCCAAACCTCGTCGCTGGTAGGCACACGGACCCATGCATCTCTCTACAATACACAACTTAAATTGTTAGTAGGTAATAAATCATGTATATAGTACATATATTCATCAATTATATACATTTAGTCTAGTGTATGATAAATTACCAAGCGGTCCCGATGCATAGGGATACTAATAGATCCAGTACAGTGTCTGGATGTCATCCCCTCATACTCGGTGGCCCGATTAGCTGTATTGGCCGAAACTACACGCCGGAACGCGTCGGTGTTCCATACCTGTTAAAAAGAAGACATAAATCAATATAAATCCTAGTACAACCAGATACAAGTATTCAAAACAAAACAAACCTGCTCAATCATCTAGACCCAAAACTCACTCCGGATCCATTCTGGAGGGTGTGGCGTAAGAATCCTGTAGTCTTGTCCGTCGAACTGGACACCATCAATGGCTAAAGACCTTTCCTCGGCGAAGACACGTGCATCTCTCATCATGTCGGAGTACCTATTATGTAGGTGACGCCGATATGCAGCTAATACATCGGCGTCCATCTCAGGAGGTCAACTATAATACAACTGCAAACACATTGTTTGGATTAAGTAAACATAAATCCACTCAATAAGTTAAATAGAGTAAAATACCTACCCGGAATCGATCCAACAACCGTGGATAGTGCTCATTAGGGACATCCTTAAAATGAGCCCAATGACCATCAAACATGGACTTAAAAACGACAATGGCCCTCCGGACTGCCGACTTGTCCTTAAACCTTCACAATTGTAAAATATACAACATAAAAAACATTAGGATCGGTTTATTATGTACTAGAATAAATAATAGATCACATCTACTTACCCGCCCGCATTAGACAACAAAAGTGGCGGTCGCTGACTAGGCTGGGGCGTCTGTGATGCCACATTCGGGCCTCTAACCCTCGAGCCCGCTGCTCTGTCATCAGACTGGATCTGATCTAGGTCGTCGCCGGTGAACTCATCGGCCTGGGGGTCACCACACCCAGCGGAGCTGCTACTGCCCCTACCCCTACCACTCCTACTACCCCTAAAAGGGTGTCCAGACATCTAAAAATAGAGAATGATTAACACAAAATGATATAAGTGTACATAAATCATAAGACCCAAAAATAGAGAATGTTTAACACGAAAATAGAGAATGTTTAACACGAAAATGTCTACATATGAAAGACACACTAGTTATCAGACGAGTGATCAGATAACATAAGTTCGTCTTCGTTATCTTCATCATCATCCATATCTTCAAATTCTTCTTCCTCGTCGCTAGCTTCGTGATCTAATGCATTTTCCTCGCTATAGAAAATGATTGGGATAAGGTGGGAAAGAAAATACACTTTTTTTTGTTCGACCAAAATAAATGGAACAAGGGCATCTATTTTTAGAAGATGCATAGCTTCGTGATCTGATCCATATCTTCAAAATAAACCGTGTTTCATCAAATGCAGCCTCACATCAGTCTTTTCTTTATAGCGTAAGTTTTGACACTTCTTACAAGGGCATCTAATACGAAGGACTATCCCATCACGTGTAGGTTTCCTTTCAACAGTCCTTTCATCGGCATATGCATAGTCCAAAAAACTGTCCATTGCAACAATATAGTCGACGCTAAGAAACCCCCGACTGTCGTTCTTTCTGTACATCCATCCTCTATCTGTCGACATATTCAACCACTACAACAAAGAAAGAAGTAGTTAATCGACATAATCAAGATAGAGGTGGTGTAATGGTTTGACTATTGAAAAGTCACACCGTAGGTTTAGAGGAGCTTTGGATGACTCTAAAACTCTAAGTGTAATGGTTTGACTATTGGAAATTCAAAACGTAGGTTACAATCAAAGAAAGGTGTTTTGGAAAGTTTAAAAACCCTACGTGTAATGGTTTGACTATTTAAAAGTCAAACCGTAGGTGTCAATGAAGTTAGAAGTCTATTGAACACTACATGTAATGGTTTGCCTTCTTGAAAGTCAAACCATTGGTTTAGAGGAGTTTTGGATGACTCTAAAACTCTAAGTGTAATGGTTTGACTATTGGAAAGTCAAAACGTAGGTTACAATCAAAGAAAGGTGTTTTGGAAAGTTTAAAAACCCTACGTGTAATGGTTTGACTATTTAAAAGTCAAACCGTATGTGTCAATGAAGTTAGAAGTCTATTGAACACTACATGTATAATGGTTTGCCTTCTTGAAAGTCAAACCATTGGTTTAGAGGAGTTTTGGATGACTCTAAAACTCTAAGTGTAATGGTTTGACTATTGGAAAGTCAAACATATGTTTTTTTAAAATTTTGGCAGCATAACGGCTATAAAATGAATATTTCCATATATCAACCTAATGTTTGCCCAACAATTGACAACCCAACTAAAATAAATAAATAAAATCAAGTATAATCAAATCCTAAATCATACCAAATGTCTCCATTTATCAACCTAATGTTTGTCCAATAAATGACAACCCAACTAATTAATATCACAAGTTTATCAAACCAAATCATACCAAAACATTTGAGATATTCGTGCTCATAACAATGGTTTTCATAAGCTAAAAGAACTCATATCAATTTCAATCTACAATATATACCCATATCAATTTCAATCTACAATATACTCATATCAATTTCAATCTACAATAAACTCTCATAATTATAATTATCCATAGTTGTCATATATCCCAAAAACAGACATAACGAGAAACAAACGTAACGAAAAGGTTTGGGTTTACAAGCATAACAAATATCAAATAATTCCATTACTACTATACTCAAATTTTCCTATTAAATGACAACATAAATTAATTAAGGAATAACGTCTAAAATTATTTTGGTACCTTAAATCACGTCAAGAAGACAGGAGTAGATCGTGTGTATGTGTATGTCTCTGAAGCGGCACCAAATTTCACTCAATTTCAATCTACACACACAAAAACACAGATTGTGAGCTTGTTTGCTGACCACATTTGTGAGCTTGTCCACCAACTACCCAGAAAATTGCCCAAAGATGCTACACAACACCAAGATAACATCTAGAAACAGTACTGAGACCAAACCAAAGAACGGCTACAATCTAAACTGAAATTCTAAAGATCAATGATGGACCAAAATTCTAAAGTTGAAGTCTTGCAACGGGGTATAGAAAATAGTTGGTGCTAGAATGCGCTGGTAGAATTTTTGGTCGACTTGCTCAATGTGCTTGAGCATTATTTTCAGCCAATAAATAGATGAATATACATGGGTTAGAAGATTATTTCTTGGCAGATATTGATTTCTACTCTGATCTCTTTCATAATATAGTGATACAATCTAATATGACATACCATACATATAAAGTATGTAAAAAAATAAATTGTGCTATGTTGCTAGCAGTTTTAGCTTGTATGTGCTATTTTAAAATTATTACTTTATTAGGTTCCTACTTCTATGTATGAACCTATATGAAGACTGCAACCAAATAATTTGTCTTTATCTTGAGATATGCATCAAGGTAATTTGGTTGATATATACTACCTGCTCGTGAATCTGCACTTGTCCCAACTGTTTTTTTTTACATTTGACACACACACAGATTCATACATACACACACACAAATCAAGATATAAAGATATATATGGGTTTAAATAGAAATTGATATATAAGTTGTTGAAACACATATATTCATACACAAACAAACATACACACACAGATTCATACCCAAATCAGGAGGTCGCTGGAGGGGATGGTCGTCGCCGGAGGGGATGGAGGTCGCCGGTGGAGGTGAGGTCGCCGGTGGAGGTGAGGTCGCCGGTGTGGGATCGAGATTGAGAGGGAGACGAGAGTGAGAGTGATCGAGAGTGAGAGGGAGACGAGAGTGAGAGACGAGAGACGAGAGGGAGACAGAGTGAGAGACGAGAGTGAGAGACGAGAGAGGGATCGAAACTGATGAAATTAGGGCTTTCAGCCCGCTATTTTTTTTAAGAATTTTCGGACATTCACCGACGGATTTCCGACGGAATTTCCGTCGGTATTTACCGACGGATTATATCCGTCGGTGATTACCGACGGATTTCCGACGGATAATTGTTTTTTATTAATAAATTATTTTTAAATTAAAATTATATTTAAAACTATAATTATTAAATAAATTATTAATTAATATATTATTTAATATTAAAACTAATAAATAAATTATTAATTAGTTAGTTTATCAAATTATATTTAAAATTATTAATTAATTTATCAAATTGTATATAAATTGACTAAAATACCACTGAAGTAACTGGGCTTTAAACGAATCCGGTTAGATCAGGGACCAAATGTGATCAGTTAGGTTTTAACGTACCCGGTTGGGCTTTAAACGAATCCGGTTGGGCGTTAATGGATCTGGTTGGGCTTTAATGGATTTAGTTGGGCTTTAATGTTACCAGTTGGGCTTTAATGGATTCAATGGAGCTTTAACGTTCCCAATTGGGCTTTAACGTATCCAATTGGGCTTCAACGTACACAGTTGGGCTTAAATGAATCCAGTTGGGCTTTAACGTACCCAGTTAGGCTTTAACGTACCCAGTTGGCCTTTAAACGAATCTGGTTGGGCCTTAATGGATTTAGTTGGGCTTTAAACGAATCCGAATGATCACATATGTACACACATACATATTACATACATGATCACATACATACTATACATGGTGTACATACATACATGTGTATATACATACATGAACACATATGTACATGTACATACATACATGATCACATATGTACTATACATGTACATGATGTACATACATACTATACATGTACATGATGTACATACATACTATACATGTTGTACATACATTCATGATCACATACATACATTTGTATATACATACATGAACACATATATACATACATTCATGATCACATACATACTATACATGATCACATACGTACTTGTATATACATACATGATCACATACGTACTTGTATATACATACATGATCACATACACGTACTATACATGTACATGATGTACATACATACTATACATGTTGTACATACATTCATGATCACATACATACATGAACACATATGTACATACATTCATGATCACATACATACTATACATGATCACATACGTACTTGTATATACATACACGTACTATACATGTACATGATGTACATACATACTATACATGGTGTACATATACATACATACATGATCACATACGTATATGTGTATATACATGATACATGAACACATATGTACATGTACATGCATACATACATATATACATATATACATATATATACACACATACATGATCACATACATACTATACATGATCACATACGTACTTGTATATACATACATGATCACATACACGTACTATACATGTACATGATACATACATACTATACATGGTGTACATATACATTAATTCATGATCACATACGTAAATGTGTATATACATACATGAACACATATGTACATGTACATACATACATATATACATATATATACACATACATGATCAAAGAAAAAATAAATATTTATTAAATTATTAAATTTACCGACGGATTACCGATGGACTCTTAACGGTCGTCGGTAATCCGTTGGTAATTACCGACGGATTACCGACGGACGTCAGAAAAAAATAAACATTTCTTAAATTATTAAATTTACCGACGGATTACCGACGGATTTAAAAATAAAAATAAAATAAAATAAAATTAATTAATATCCGTCGGTAATCCGTCGGTAAATTATTAAATTTACCGACGGATTACCGACGGATAGTGTGTCCGTCGCAAAGTTTACATTACCGTCGGTGATCCGTCGGTAATTACCGACGGTTATTATCCATCGGTAATCTTGGTCGGTAATAAGCAATAATCTTGTACTTCAACAATTCAAAGTCCGGTTATTGGCTATTGCTATTTCTATCTGCTTGATTGTTTTCGTACTTCAACAATTCAACGGATAACAACTTTAAGCTCATGTGCTTTTTGTTGGTATATGTTTTTGTTGGATATTTTTATCTATTTTTGCCTATAATGACTATTGCTATTTGCTATGTAGTTTGCGTAACTGCTTTTGTTGGCTATTGTTATATATTTTTGCTTCTCCAAATGATCTTGTACTATTGCTTGATGGCCTATCTATTGTTCTTTTGAGTTATGACATGTTACATGGTTTTGTGATTAATAAATAAATTTTCCCCACTAAATGTATTCAGTATTTTCTCTTATATATATGTCATGTTCTATAAACTTTTAATCCTAACATCTTCTTTAGTGGAGCAAGAAAAGAAGGAAAATAATATTCAAATATTTTCATCAATTGTTTGACTTCCATCTTTGATTGGGATTCCACTACATATCACAACATTATATTTAAGTGTTCAAACAACAATTCATTGAGCTTGCTAAATTATAGGTTTCATGTATTATTTATTTTTATCGGATCTTAATGAATCAACTTTTCTTCCATATTTTTAATAATCCTCATTTGTCTACAATAAGGGCGCCATTTATAATAACCTATTGTATATTAGAGGTGATCATTTGAGGGACCAAACGGAGCCAAACATATATTTTTTTGCAACGGATCTCATATAATAAACTCAATTGCCCATTTTACGGGCTTGATAATTTACCCATACCAATTCAATAAACGGGTCAAGCTTGTCCATGAACTACCGTGTCTACTTTTTTACATTTGAAAAACAATACTAATATTAAATCATAAGTTATATAAATAATTTAAATTACATAATATTTTTCCAATTTAAAATAAGACGTAAAAGATATAACGTAAATATATGGAGCATCAACATTTTCTCTCCAATGATTTATTAGCTTTCAAAGTCCGAGTTTTTTAGTAACAAAATATTTAACCACTTAATATTTCAAGATCGAGAATGAAGACGTAATATCTAACATATCACATATAATATATATTTGAAAAATGGTTGGTACTCAGTAGTGGGAGTCAAACCCAAAGTCACTTAATAAAAAATAAATAAAGTTATAATTATGTATAAAATTTAATCGACTATAACAATATTACAAGCCGAATAAAACTGTACGAATTTTTTTCTCTATCGCCCAAGCCTGTCCATTAATTTTGGCCGTCTAATTTTTCAAGAATAATTGTACAAGTCCATTTTTCAATTGGACATGATTGATGTACCACCCATATATAGCTCCATTGTATATCATACGCTAACAATAACTACATCATAATATAGTGTTCTATAACATTTGTAAATTTCACCATTAAATTTTAAGTTTATCGTCCCATATATTTAAATCCAACCACTTGTAAGAAATAAACATTCAAATTGTTTCAGGACCAGCAATTAAACTCGGAAGCAATATATTATACACTTTCGGAATTTACATATACGGAACCGAAGCCCTCACTCTTTCTACATGAGCAGTTGAGCACTACCAACAAACACACACACACACACACGCGCACTTTCTCTCTCTAAAAGCTTTCAGGGTTTGATATAGACCACCGCTAGGCCAGGGGAATGGACTTTATGCCAGAATCCACGGCAGCCAGGCGCCGAGATCGATCCCACCAAATCATCACAGGAAAGCGTACGGACCACCAGATCCCTTGTTCGCCTTTTACCATGGTTGACGCAACCTCTAGCTCTTACACTGGTGGTTGTATGCTCGGTTACTGCACAACTGGTCACTCATCCACGATGTTACCGGAGGAAGAAGAGGAAGACATGGCTAATTGCTTGATTATGTTGGCTCACAGTGTTTCTCCTCCCAAGGAAGACAAATCAGATCTCCATAATCAGAAAACCGATAAAATAAAAAATCGGAGGTTAACGGAGATCGCCTCCACCACCGCCGGAGGCGGAGCAAAATCTGGTTTCCACACCTACGAGTGTAAAACCTGTAACCGCGCTTTTTCGTCATTCCAAGCATTAGGTGGACATAGAGCTAGTCACAAGAAACCGAAACTTATCATTGAAGATAGGAACTCTGTTTCCAATAAAACGGAATTTTCCGAAGAAAATCAACCGGAACTTCACGTTGAGTACGAAGAAAACAAAATCATTACGAATAACATCAAATCTCCTTCTCCGCTACCTGGTTTTATCCAATCCGGTTACAAGAACAGTAAAGGAAAAGTTCATGAATGCTCAATTTGCGGATCGGAGTTCTTATCAGGACAAGCTCTCGGCGGTCATATGAGAAGACACCGGACAGCTCCGCCATCGAGCAACCAAATCGTTGTATCAACGAATATGGAAGACGATCGGAGTGCTCATCATCATATTACCGAAAAATCGCCTGTGTTATCTTTAGATTTAAACCTTCCGGCACCAGAGGTCGTCGACGACGACGTCCGTTCAAATTTTCAGTTCACGGCGAGTTCCTCACAACAACCTCTTGTATTTCCGGCAGCCGCACTGGTAAATTGCCATTACTAAACAAAAGAAGGAAACGTGAGATCAACATATCGAGGTTAATCTGAAACATTTCTACATTTTTTATTGTTACTCGTTATACTTTTCAAGTTATAATTGATTCATGTCGAATAAAAACCATATCATTACCACATCAAATTTATTTACCAAACATTTGAATGGTATCAAAAGACAAAGTATGTTGTATCAAAAACATTATTTAAACGATGGTCGACTATATATAATATATTTACTTTCTTATAACATATTTATTTTATATTTTTAAAGTTTTCTTAAAATTCAAGTTTATAAATTATTAATATATTTCATTCAGAAAATAAAAAATTTATTATTATATACATACAATTTCATAAAATTCATGTTTGAACACCATCAAACTAACTAATAACAAAATATTAAAACTGTTCAAATATATCATAAACGTTTAGAGGGCAATTAATAAGGCAAAACACTATATATTTTCATATTTTCACTTTAATGATAATTGCAATAACTATTTAATTGTACATATATATGTTACCAAGAGAGGATAGGAGAGAGAAAGAGATATACATGGAACTCCTTAAAAATGCATTAATATGTATTTATTAAATAAAAAATAATCATCTCATTAATTAATAACATTAGTATTTTAAATTAATTAGTAGATTAAGATAAATCTTACGAATTTTATAAATTTTAAAGTTCTCAAATAATTATCAAATAATTAGGTGTATATGGATATACACACGAATTGATTTGACTTTTTTTTTTATATCATGATATATATTATCCACTACAAATAATGAGGTAATTAATATTCTACTAGAAGCGTACTCGCACAATACAGCGAGATACATCATGATTTTAATTTTTTCTTTTATTTTTTATTTTTTCTTTTATTTTTTCTTTTTTCTTTTATTTTTACCTTATATATTTTAAATTCTTTATATTTAAATTAAGATATTTATCCTGTTCTGATTATGTTTATTGGTTAGTTATGAATTCAAACATATAGCTTTAGAAATTTATACTCATGCTTCATCACTTATAATCTTGAATTTTAAGTAATGTGTATCAACAAACAGTACTTAATGCATAAAAGTTTGTTTTTAAGAGTTTTTTTGATAGTTTAATAATAATGTAATTTATTTTAGGTTTAATAAAATAATGTTTTTTTATAGAATAAACATTAAATATTCTGTTAAATTTTTCTTAATTAAATTTTAGATTTTTTATATTTAAAATTTGATTTTTATTTTGTATTTAATAATGCAGGGAGTGATTTTAGGGGAATTAAAATTGTTAGAGATAAGGATTAAATAGGAAGAGATTTTAAGTTTTCATTCTTTATTTAAGTTTTAAGTAATTAGCATTAAACAGTGATACATTAAGCTTTAGCAGTTGTTTTTAAGAGTTTTTTACCCGTACTTTATAATATAGTATAGATATAGATGATTGTACTTGTACTTTAATGCAAGTTAATTATTTTATTTGTTAAAATTAGAAAAACAAATCAAAATATGTTTTAGAGTTTGAGGCCGTTTACGTTTATCCGGTAAGCACTATCGGTAAGAGTCAACACTCTGACTTACTTTAATGGATAAGATTGTACTTCATCAAAATGATATCGTATGCAACAAGTTATCCGATAAGCGATTACCGGGTAAGAGTCGTCATCCTCACTTATCGAATAAGATTTTTCATTGCTATCATCTTTCTTACTGGATAAAATTCTCAACCCTTACCATTTTTATTCGAATAAATAATCTAGCTAGTAAACATTTACCATTGTAAGTATTTAGTAGAGCACCCTTAATATACATAATTTATATTGACAAGTTTGTAGTGAAACTACAAGGATGAGATTTTGACCATCCACACCATTTCAAATTTGTCACATCAATTTTTAGTTTTCCTCCACCAATCGCTTTCTACCAAGGTTGACACATTAACAATTGTTCTATAACTTAGAATATATATTTTAATCGTTTATAAATTTAATAAAAATGCACCAATCCAATTTTTTAAATTTAGATTAGATAAAACACATTAAAATGTGACAAATCCATAAAGCGGGAGGCGATCCTCGACTTACCTCTCTCTATAAAATACGCCTTCTTAAAAGTTTGTTTTAAGTATTATCTAGTATAATAAAACTTTCTCCAATCAATGTAACAATTATTCAAAATTTTATATTTTAACCTATAATCTTGTAACATTTGGTAATATTGATTTCAAATTATAAAGTTACATTTTTTGAAAAATAATATAATTATGTATCAACAATTTACCGGTCAAAAATATATTGAATGTCAATATGAGATCCACGTAATAAAATATTACCAGATCAACAAGTTTTCGATAAATTGATTGCAAAATATATAATTTTAAAACTTTATTACATTGGTTGAAAAAAGTTATTTATTAAACTGAATGGAACTAATACAAACTTTGTTGCATTTTAATATATCTTTTTTTTTTGAAGACATAGCGAAATCGAACCAACGAACGACTACCACAAACACACGCACGCACACCTCCTCGGCGGTATCGGGCATTTTAATATATCTTGTACTTTCAAATTTAATACAACTTATTTACTTTAATCTATTAATTAAATAAAAGTATATATGTGTAATTTTTAATGTAATTATTTAAACCTTCAAATATTTAGATTTATGTTTGTTTATAATTAACTAAAATATTTTATTAATATAACTTCTTGTTATTTAAAATTTTGATTAATTTTTCATTTGATTTGTCTATAATCTATTTACATTATTAATATATATATATATATATATATATATTTATATATTTAATTTATAATCCTGTTTTTAATTGAATCAGAATTTAAATAACTTTTGATAAATAATTAATTAGTAATGTAAAATATTTAATACATTAATAAAATAAAATATTTATTTAATAAAATGGATCTTTAATCAATGCTTATATGGCTTGCTAATTTAAAAGAAACATGTAAGACCATCGTGACACCACTTGCAATTTGCGAAGGCCTTTCAAACAACACTTGCTTAATCCTTTCATAAATTGCAAGTCTACTCACAACATCATACACATTGTGGGGCCTGCTTAATTCATACACATAAAAAATTGATGATCATAAAATTGCTCATCTAACATAATTTAATTATTTTAATATTTTGATGATTAATTTGTAATAAAATCACAAACATAATAAGAACAATTAACCGATTCACTTATTTTTAACTACGCATAACGATACAAAATCTAATAAATTATGGTTATATTTTGGTGTTGAAGTGGGGGAGTGTCAGTGAGCGTGGAATACTTTAGGTAAGTGGTCAATGTTGAATCGATAACGTAATGCATGCAATACCTCTCATTTCGTTCACGAAAAGTGAGTGATATATAATATAGGCATCTTTTATTTTTCTTTTTATTTGAAATTTAATATATTTTCCATATATGATGTATGCTTTTTGAGAATGCGTAAATGATCAAGAAACCATAATCAAAACTTGTATATTGAAAAAGTTTGGTTTGGTTTTCGAACAAGACAAAACTCAAAAGTCGGTTTTGAAACCAAACCAACCCTTTAATTAATATCTACTCAAAGTGTATCCATACATTTCACTACTTTAAAGTATAATATAGACATGTGAATGAGTTGCTATTTTAATGTCTAAAAAGCCTAATTTTCTTGATTGTTAAGGCTCAATAGACCAACTTTCTTTATTTCGCATGGTTAAGAAACCACACTTCTTATTTGGTTTTCGTCTGAAATCCAGACCCTCCAAAGTCTTGGTGTGTGTACGAAAAAGAAAGAACTATGTGTGATACGAAGTAATCGATCAAGTGTGCTGAGAAAGACAACATATCGTGGGGATGGAATGAGTAGGGTTGGGCACAAGTAGCACCACAACCAATAGTGGTGGATTAGGTTCGTCAACTTTTGGTTTTGCACCACACAAACATAAGCAATCTTTGGCATTATTTAGGCCAAACCAACCTTCCTAGTCTTAAATATCTATAATTATTAGGAAAAAATTAAAAAGATATTTGCATAATATTATTGTTAGTGTATATTTAAAAGTCAATCATGAAAAGATTGTAAGTTTGAGCATTACTCATGAAAATTATTAATTAAAAGACGATGTCTAGTTATAATATTAATTATCTTATGTTTCGTGTTTATGTTTAATATTGTGATAACCCTATATACTTGTATCATTAATTGATAATTATTAGTTTAATCTTAAGGTAATGAGTTGAATATGTAGGAATTCTAAAAGATATATAACCAATATATGAGTACATGTTCGAGAACTTGTATGCTAAGCATATTCGTCAAGAAAACATTGCATTGAATATCAGAAGTGTTATAAGTGTTGCTTTTTAATGTGGTCCTCCAACTTAAGATCCTACAGATTGTTGTATGTGAATGATAGATGACTTGATATAATTACTTCATAAATGGGTAACTGAATAGTAGTTTAATATAACATGTATCATAATAGAAGTATTAACATTAATTAATATAAGTTGTCCCTCTTTTATGGTAGAAATGGTGCTGATGGAAGACAAGCATGCTTAGATAGTCGATTTTGAGAAATTGTAATATGTTTTACCAATATTTTCGGAAGTTAATAAACTCAAGATTGGACATAACGAGAATAACACATTTGTGTTCGGTCTAGACATGAAGGAGAAAGCGATGTAACATGTATACTGATAATGATAATGGATTGGTCATTAGTTGAATCATCATGTTTTGTAATTTGAAACGTAGAGCTATGACTAACAACATGAAACATAAGAGGCTTTCCTCTTTTGACGTATGACATTCCAGATGATTTGTTTATTCGGTATGGATACTTTAGGTTTGAGATATATGAGGTTGATTCAAATTCTTAGTTTTTTTATTTTTTTTAAATTTCAACGTAGAATTTTTGTAACACCTGATTTACTAAGTTTCAATTGTATCTGTAATATGTTTACATTACTTTTCTCCTATGTGTTTGTATTAATAACCCAACAATTATATGTTACTAACATATATATTGTAATCTAACTCTGTAAATATATAATCTAATTACAAAACTGTTAGGACTGAAAGTCCTAGTGCGTTGAAAGTTGTATAACACATTTATAAGGGCTCGAATTGTATTTATTTGATAGTTGGTTTGTAAATGGGCCTCAAGCCCATTCAGGGACGGACGCAGCAACTTTTTTCATACGGTGACACCATATTTTTCATACGATTTTCATCGACATGTCTTAATTTTTTTACCGGCGATCAATATCGTCCGATGTATTTTTAGCCTAATTCCACCGTTTCGAGGGATTTCTAAAGTTTTTTGCTTGATTTCGAGACATTTTTAAGTTTTTTTTATCAATTTTGAGAGACTTTTTCAGTATTTTTAGTTGATTTTAAGAGATTTTTTTGGTTTTTTTCAAGAGATTTTTACCTTCTTTTTTTTTATTTCAAGAGTTGGGCTAGAATAGAAGTGAAGAATTGGGCTTTCATGATTAGGATTTGGTGCACCTTTGAAGTTTCGAAAATAAATACGGTAGCACACTCGAAAACGATACGGTTGCACCTTTCACGAACGTCAAAATTTTACCCTTCGTCGGAGAAATGATACGGTGGCACGTGCCACCGTCGCCACTGCTTCAAGTCCGTCCCTGAGCCCATTAGGCCTATACGTTTGATATTTATAGTTTTTCTAAACCTAGTTTTAGGTCAGAGAAGTAGAGAGAAGATTTAGAAAAAAATCATTGTTAGAAGAAATTATTCTAGTCGTAAGGTTTACATTCCCGGATCAGAAATTCTCTCTGTAAACCTAAACATTTATTGATTATCAATCATATGACTAACAGTTGTGATTTATACATTGTTCTTCATTGATCATTATTATTGTTGATTGCACTGTATCTGAGATCTATAAAAACAAGAAAAGAGGGGGGCTTAATGAACCAGAAGAGTATTTTCATAATATGACAAATATTTATATATAAATGGTTAAAAGTGTTAATTGTTTATTTATGGTGGGTTAATTATGAAGTTGATTGAAAATATTTAGAAGTGTAAATTCTTTTTTTTTTTGGATAATTCATAACATTCATAATTTTTTATTCGTCCTTTAATGATCTATACAGAATTCCTTGTTCGAAAATCGGTTATTTAAAATTTAAAAAGGCTAAATACAAAAACTAACAACATACTTTATAACTTTTTTTTAATTTTATTTTATTATAGTATGTACATTTATTTTTTCTTATTACAACAATGTAATTTCAGATTATTTTTTATTACGACATTTTATTTTGAAAATTTGTCCATTATAACAATAAGTAACATTTTGATTTAAATTAAGATGACATGATACATGTTACCAGATTTCTACGTCATGTCATTATCCACGTGTTGTTGGAAATTTTCCTCAATCAATCCTAAGGACCAAACCATACTATCGAATCATTAAGAAGGAAAAAACATACTTGAATCCATTGATTAATCGTCTTCTTTACGCGGAACCTCGACGATGCACGAACAGAGCGAGCGTGATGATCTTCCTCAACCAAAGCCCTTAATTGTTCTATACCGAACGGCCAATTTCTAATAGATGGGGTTTGAAAATCGTTTCTTGTGCTTTGGTATATTGGGGACCATAACCATTTTATAGGCATGGAATTAGGGTTCCCATTAAACCCTAATTGTGCCTCTTAATGTCAAAGCCCACGGGTCTATATTAAATAAAGACCATTTAAAATAGCTTATATAATTTCATCATATAAACCCATATAATTATTAGAAAAATCTAACAATCTCCCACTTGGGCTTCATATGTTGGAAATTATATTACCGATTCCTTAGGCGCGCTTCTGTATGCTATTTATCTTCAGGCTTTCCTTAACCAATCTGGTCCATTTTATGTATTGGCAATAGAACCACCGCAACTTTCGTCACATTACAGTCGTGACTAAACCACGACGATCACTATACTAACACACTCAATGACATAGATCAAATATGGGTGAGTTGTGAAAATTGCATGAATCTTGATCTCATACATGCACATTTCCAACCGGTCCTTCTTTATTCTCAATAGAGATCAATACATAATCCTTATTGTGATGTAAACATAACACATTAATAAATTTAGAAATAAATAAATGACCATCAACTTTATTCTGCAGAAAACTAAAGAGTTCAATACCTCAAGTAAAATACATAAAACTAACATGGAAAAGACTCCAACTAAACCAACGTAACATCCGAAACAAGACCCATATGAGTGGTATGCCCGTGATAAACCTTAGGTGGTAGGCCTTTGGTTAGTGGATTTGCTAGCATATGATCCGTTCCTATGTGTTCTATGCAAATCTGTTTATTCTGAATTTTCTCTTTGACAACTAGAAACTTGATGTCAATGAATTTTGACTTTATAGAGCTTCTATTGTTGTTGGAGTAAAGTACTGCTGCTTTATTATCACAGTAAATCCTTAGTGGTCTTTCAATGCCATCTACTATACACAAGCCAGTGATAAGGTTTCACAGCCATATTCCTTGATTTGATGTTTCATAACACGCAATGAACTCCGCCGCCATGGTTGAAGGAGCTATAAGGGTCTGTTTGGCAGACTTCCATGAAATGGCTCCTCCTGCCAACATAAAGATGTAACCTGACGTGGAACGATTGTTGTCTTTACAACCCGCAAAATCAGAGTCAGAATACCCGATGACCTCCAAATTGTCTGACCTCCGATACATGAGCATATAGTCCTTTGTTCTTTGTAAATAACGCATCACGCGTTTCATTGCCTTCCAGTGTTGCATGCCAGGATCACTTAGAAATCTACCCAAAACTCCCACTATAAATGCTATGTCAGGGCGAGTACAAACTTGAGCATACATTAGACTTCCAACTGCCGAGGCATAAGGAATCTTTTGCATCTCCTTTCTTTCAAAATCATTACTGGGGCACTGTTTGAGACTAAATTTTGGTTTACTATCTTTCATGCCGAATCTACTTAGGACCGTATCAATATAGCTCTTTTGTGATAATCTAAGGATACCTCGAGAACGATCTCTAAGTATCTTAATGCCTAATACGAAAAAGGCATCACCAAGATCTTTCATCTCAAATTTCTTCATAAAAAATTTCTTGGTTTCACAAAGCAATCCTATATCGTTGCTTGCTAGCAGAATATCATCGACATATAATATCATGAAGATACATTTACCCCCACTAAACTTGTGATATACACAATCATTAACGATATTAACCTCAAAACCATATGAGGTAATTACCTGATGAAATTTGTGATACCACTGACGGGAAGCTTGTTTTAGACCATAGATGGATTTCTTTAACTTGCAGACCATAGACTTTGGATCTCCTGATTCAAAGTTTTCTGGTTGTCGCATGTAAATCGTCTCATCAATGTCTCCATTGAGAAACGCTGTCTTAACATCCATTTGATGCATCTCTAGGTCAAAATGAGCTACTAGTGCCATCATAGTTCTAAAAGAGTCTTTCGAAGATACAGGAGAGAAAGTTTCTTTATAGTCAATGCCTTCCCTTTGAGTAAATCCCTTTGCAACAAGACGAGCTTTATATCTTTCGATGTTACCCTTTGAATCCCTTTTGGTTTTAAATATCCATTTACAACCAATTAGTTTCGCACCTTTAGGTAATTCGACAAGATCCCAAACGTCATTGTCCTTCATAGACTTCATTTCATCCTTCATGGCATCAATCCAATTTTGGGAGTTAGAACTTTGCATGGCTTTGCAAAAGTTGATCGGGTCATCTTCTGACAAGCCATTATTATCCTCATGTTCTTGGAGATACATCATATAATCATTTGGAATTGCACTCCTTCTCTCTCTAGTATATCTCCTTAATGGCACTTCTTGAGGTTGTTGAGGTTGTTCTATAAGTGGTGTTGGATGAATCATCACATTGTTGTCTTGTTCTGATGCAATGTCAGGAATAAGATCCTGAACGTTATTATCTGTAATCGAAGAAATATTTGGGACGATGTCAGGAACATGGTCTTGAACATCGTTAAGACTATCTTGAACATTGTTATGAATAATAATAGGTATATAAACCTGATTACTATCACTAACAAGTTCTTCTTCAAAGACAACATTCCTTAATGAATCTTCACCCCCAACCTTAATATCCTCAAGAAACCTGGCGTTTCCCGTTTCAAAAAATGTTCTGGATGTGGGAATGTAAAATTTGTAACCTCGGGATCTTTCAGCGTAACCTACAAAGTAACAACTAACCGTTCTTGAGTCCAACTTTCTTTCATTTGGCCTATAAGGTCGTGCTTCAGCTGGGCAACCCCAAATATGTAAATGCCTAATGCTAGGCTTTTTGCCTGTCTAGAGTTCATATGGGGTTTTGGCAACTGCTTTGCTAGGTACCCTATTAAGAATATACACTGCAGTCTTTAGTGCTTCTCCCCAAAGTGATTCTGGTAAAGAGGAATGACTAATCATACTTCTTACCATATCCTTAAGAGTTTTATTTCTTCGTTCTGCAACACCATTCATGCTAGGTTTGCCCGGAATAGTGTATTGTGGAACGATTCCACATTCTTTAAGGAAAAGCGCGAAGGGCCCTGGACGTTGTTCTCCTGATCCATCATATCTACCATAGTATTCACCACCACGGTCGGATTTGATGGCCTTAATTTTCTTTCCAAGTTGAAGTTCAACTTCAACTTTAAATGCTTTGAAAACGTCGAGGGATTGAGACTTCTCATGAATTAGATATAGGTAGCCATATCTAGAGTAGTCATCTATGAATGTAATGAAGTATTGTTGTCCATTCCATGAAGCCTTATGGAATGGGCCACAAATATCCGTGTGTATCAATTCTAAGACATTTTTAGCTCTATCGGCACCCACTTTTCTATTGTTGGTTTGTTTCCCCTTAATACATTCAACACAAACTTGAAAGTCTGTCAAATCTAGGGGTTCAATAATCCCATCTGACACAAGTCTCTGAATTCTCTTTTTATAGATATGACCTAAACGCTTGTGCCATAATGTAGCAGATTTCTCGCTTAATTTTCGCTTTGTACCACGTGAACTTGTTTGCAATACTTCATTATAGGAACTTGCAATATCAAGCATGTACAGATTATCAATCAAAGAACCACAACCAATTAAATTTAAATCTTGATAGAGACTAACTTTATTATCTCCAAATGAACAAGAATAACTTGATTTGTCCAAACTAGAAACATAAATTAAGTTCCGTCTAAAAGACGGTGAAACAAATGTCTCAAACAAGTTCAAATAAAATCCAGTCTTTAACTGTAATATGAAAGTCCCTATAGCCTCTATTGCTACTTTATTGCCATTGCCCACATAGATGAATCTTTCAGCATCATTTGGCGGTCGGCTCCATAGACAACCCTACATAGTCATACTTACATGAGTAGTAGCACCATAGTCTATCCACCAAGTATCTTTAGGTACAGAAGCTAAATTAACTTCAGAACAAACCAAAGTTAGAAGCGTACCCTTCTTAACACGCCATGCAGCGTACTTGGAGCAATCTTTCTTCATGTGCCCCGACTTCTTGCAAAAGTAGCGGACGAATTCTTCATTATGCTTCTTTTGTTTCTTTAAAGAAGATCCTTCTGCAGTGACTCCTTCTTTCTTCTTCCTTTTGTTGGAAGTTGTGGCCAAATGAGCACTTTCTGTCTTATCCCTCATTGTTCTTTCTTCTTCTTGTATACAGTAAGAAATGAGCTCATTTAGGGACCATTTGTCCTTCAGTGTGTTATAACTTACTTTGAATTGCCCAAAATGTACAGGAAGTGAAAGCAAAATCAAGTGCACGAGTAAATCTTCAGATAACTCTAACTTTAGTGCCTTGAGTTTTGACGAGAGGTGGGACATTTCCATTATGTACTCCCGAATGTTCCCTTTCCCTTTGTACTTCATTGAGACGAGTTTAGCCAAAGTGTTACTCGTCTCAGATTTTTCATTCTTAGCGAAGTACTGTTGGATTTCATCAAGGAACTTCTTGGCATTCTCACTTCAACAATAGAGCCCCGAAACGCTTCTGGAATGGAGCGTTTCATGATCATCATGCACATTCGGTTAGATCGATCCCATTTCTCAATTTTTGCCTCGTTGGCATTTTCCATAGTGGCAATGGGTCGATCTGTCCTAAGTGCCAGATCCAGATCCAGATCCATACAACCGAGAACAATTTCTACGGTGTCTTTCCAGATTTTGAAATTTGTCCCACTAAGCATTGGGATGTTACTTACTTGGGAAGATACATTGGTAATTGTATCAATTGAAACTGAATAGAACAAAAATAAAGAAAATACGCTCAAAAATAAAATTCAATAATTTCAAATGGGATAGAAGGAAAAAAAAACTTATTGAGATACCTAGAACACCATTAATTTCTAGTCTTTGGACAGGGAAATTAAATGTAAGTGGTACTCTCAACGCATTGATCAAATACTGATAATCAGTACTGTCAAACAATAGCCTTTCTTTGGATCGACTTTTGTTCACATGAAAAAAATACATTATGATTGTCACGTATTTATCATTGCACGCACGTTATTATTTGGCCAAATTGTGTCTTCCTTAGGGCCGATCACAATTCGCATATATAACTTCATACAAAGCATCTACGTATTTTCAATCAAATTAATTGATGAAATAGAGGTTACTTTGGTAACAATATGACATCAATAAATCGATTCAAACACTAGACAAATTTAAAAAAATAATCAATCAAATAAATTTAATTTATTCAAGATACACCATATTTCATAAATAAGGTATGGTTAATTACCCTAACAAAAGGTTTATTTCCTTATAAAAAATAATTTGATTTCTATAAAATAGGCAAAATTCGAAATCATAGAATGATTATCCTTAATTACGAAAATCAATACCATAATTTATCAATATTCACTATATTATTATTATTATTATTATTATTATTATTTTAATATAGTACCATAACCAACAAAAATAATATAGTAAATACCCCTTTTTTCAACAAAATACAATTGAATCAATAAAACATAGTAAATATACATGAGATGCAAATAAAAAAAAATTGAAACAAGGAGCTTATATTATTGTCATCAATCGTGGATCATCAAAAGGGATATCATCACACACACACATATATATATATATATATATATATATATATATATATATATATATATATATTTTTTTTTTTTTTCTTTTCTTTTCTTTTCTTAGAATCACTTAAATGTGGACCATGATGACATCAATAATAAAAGATTAAAAAAAAACTTTGATGCCATTTAACAAAATTCTAAAAATTTATACTCCAGTTATTATTCAAAATATTACAATTAGAATACAAAATCTAACACATCTTCAAAAGATTTGAAGATGTTTTAAGAACAATCTCTAAAACTTGAGAGAGAACCGAGAGGAAATTTTGATGAGAAAAAAATAAAATGAAATCTTCTTGTAACTATTTTCAGCAGGAAAAATATTTATAATTCCTTCTGTTTACAAAACAGCCCTTCTCCATCTTTCATTTAATTGCTCCGCTACTCCTTTACTTTCAATATCTTTCAAAATAAACCCTCAACTTCCTGAAAATATAAAACACCCATATTAAATTAAATATGATGACAAGATTGATAGATATTTAAAAACACATTTTAATACCCTCCCTCAATCTTGACATCTAAACATATCAAGCATGTTTAATTTAGTAATGAGATAATTGTGTTGATTAACCCCAAGAGATTTAGTAAAAATATCTGCAGGGTTTTCTGTGGATAAAACCTTTTCTGTTTTCAGTAACCCAGAAGTAACTTTATCTCTTACTTGATGAATATCAATCTCGATATGTTTAGTTCTCTCATGAAATACTGGGTTATTAGCTATTTGTATTGCTGACTTATTATCACAATTCAAATTTACTGGAAGTAAATTTTCTAACTTTAAATCAGCCAATATACTAAGTACCCACAATATTTCACACAGAGCAGATGCCATGGCTCTGTACTCAGATTCAGCTGAGGAGCGAGAAACAATTGACTGTTTCTTACTTCTCCATGACACCATACAATTTCCCAAAAGCAAACAATAACCTGTAACTGATCTCCTAGTTGACAAACACTTACCCCAGTCGGCGTCAACAAACGCAGATAACTTGAAATCAGAAACAGAACAAGAAGAGAAGTTTACACCTTATCCAGGAGAAGCCTTTAAATACCGCAAAACACGTAAGGCTAATTTTAAATGAGACTGACGTGGAGAATGCATGAATTGGCTTAAACAATGGACAACAAATGAAATGTCAGGTCTAGTAGCTAACAAATAAATCAGTCTACCTATTAATCTTTGATAACCTGTAAAATCTTTCAAAGGAGGATCCTTTTTTGCAGACCCAACATGATCAGTAACAATTAAATTCATATCCATTGGTGTATTGATTGGTTTACATCCCAAATAACCAAAATCATTTAAAAGCTCAAGACAATATTTTCTTTGAGACATGCATACACCATTGTCAGTTTCTAAAATTTCAATTCCCAAGAAAAATTTAAGTAAACCAAGATCTTTTATTTTGAAATTTGATTGTAAATAACCTTTTACCTTTTGAACCTCAAAATTACAATTACCAGTAATGACTATATCATCAACATAAACAAGAAGAACAAGAAAGATATTACCAGAATTCTTAGTGAACAAAGAGTAGTCACTAGAACTTTGAATGAAACCACAATTTAGAAGACATTTAGACAATTTTTCATACCACTGTCGAGGAGCTTGTTTCAATCCATAAAGAGATTTAACTAGCTTACAAACTCGACTATCATTGGGTGAAAAATATCCAGGAGGTAAACACATATAGACGTCTTCAACTAAATCACCGTATAAAAAAGCATTATTTACATCTAACTGATACATGGGCCAGTTATTTTGAACAACTAAAGCAACAACACATCTTACGGTAACCATTTTTACAACTGGCGAAAAAGTCTCTTCATAGTGTAAATGTTCTCGTTGACTATACCCTTTCGCTACGAGACGAGCTTTATAACGTTCAATTTCACCAGTGGACTTATATTTAACTTTATAAATCCATCTACACCCTATGGCTTTTCTACCAGGTGGTAATTCAGTTAAGATCCAAGTACCATTCCTATACAAGGCTTCCATTTCATCATTCATGGCATCAACCGATTTTTGATCCTTACTAGCCTCAAAAAAACTAGTAGGTTCAAACGATTTATTTAATGACGATGTGAAACAAATATTATTAACACTAAGGAAAGAATAGTTAACAACCTTTTCTATACCGTATTTAACTTTTCCTTCAACAACATAATCATCAAAACGTTTAGGAAAATTTGAGAGACGACTAGATTTTCTAACAGATGAAATACTTTGTTCAGATTGATTTGAGACATTACCCTCAGAAGGGGACCCCAAATGTTCATCATTTTGATGTTCATTATCAGATTGTCGAACACTTAATCTAGGAAAATTAGCAGCTTGTGACCGACTGGCAGCATCAGTACTACCAGAATCATTTGATCCGGCAGCTCTGTTTGAATCACTAGATGCAGCCTCAGTACTACCAGGATCATTTGATCTGGCAGCTCTGTTTGAATCACTAGATGCAGTACTACCAGGACCATTTGATCCGGCAGCTCTGTTTGAGTCACTAAATGTAGTACCACCAGAATGATCACAGTTACTAGTATCATTTGATGGGTTCACCCTAACTTCATCATTGGGCACACCAAAAATTAGATCATCAGTTTGAAAAATAACAGTATCAAAAAAATTCAAGGAATTTATACCACTAGAGTCATTAGTAAGCTGATTTGAACTCATCTTGAATGGAAATATGGTTTCGTAAAACTTAACGTCTCTTGAGACAACTATTTGTTTTGATTCCAGGCTATAGAGTCTATAGCCCTTTTTTGAATTTGAATATCCTAAAAGAACACATTTTTTGGACCGTGAAGAAAATTTATCTGTAATATTAGGTTTGACAGCAAAGCATAAACAACCAAAATTTCTAAGATGAGTCAAAACAGGAGCAAATCCAAAAACTAACTCATAAGGACACTTTCCTTTCAAAACAGAAGAAGGAGTGCGATTAATAAGATACGTAGCTGTCAAAATGCACTCAGTCCACATATTCAAAGGAAGATTTCCTTGAAACATTAAAGCTCTAGCTACATTTAAAAGATGTCGATGCTTGCGTTCAACTACCCCATTTTGTTGGGGAGTGTAAACACAAGTGGTTTGATGTAAAATCCCTTTAGACTTAAAAAAATCTCCTAACCTGTTATTAATGAATTCCGTCCCATTATCACTTCTGAAGATTTTCACATGTTTCCCAAACTGGGTAAGCAGCAAACTGTAAAAAGCAACAATGTTGTCAAAGACTTCATCTTTACTTTTCAACAAGTACACCCACACAGACCTAGTGTAGTCATCCACTATAGTTAAAAAATACCTATACCCTTCTCTACTAGGAACACGGTAAGGTCCCCAGAGATCCAAATGAATTAATTCCCCGAGGACCTGTGAAGTGTGAATACTAACATTAAATTTGTCCCTGGTTTGTTTAGCTAAATGACAAATATCACACGGAGAAGACACATGTTCTTGTTCAATATTCAGAGTTTCTTTTAGAACTCCTAGCACTTGATCAACTGGATGTCCCAGCCGACTGTGCCACAATTGTCGAGAAACATAGCAGGTAATAGACATATTAGATTTGTTAACAAAATTCCTACTAACACCTTGAGACATAAACTGATCAAAGAAATAGAGACCACCTTGCTCGCTACCAGTCCCCACAATTCTCTTTTGAAGAGAACCCTGAAGAAGGTAACATTTACATTCATCAAATCCAACAAAAAATTTGCTATCTCTAGCTATTTTATGAACAGATAACAAATTTACATGAAAATCAGGAACAACAAGAACATCAAACATAATCACTTTATCATTTAGTCTATAATTCCCAATTTGATTGATTTTTGATTCTTCCCCATTAGGTTGAGTCACTTTGAGATTTAAATCGGAAATATCAAAAATATTTTCGAGAAGAGAGGAGGAGCAAGTCATATGTTGATTTGCTCCAGAATCAATAATCCAACCAGACTGAGAATTAGAAGAACTTCCTATATCGACAGACCGCATACCTGCCATATTGACAGAAATGTTGTCTGTCTGCTTTTGGTCAAGGAGAGAAAGGAGCTTGTTTATTTGATCTTCAGTGAGGGATCCAGTAGTATTTGAACCATGACCAGTAACATCTGTGGTACACACATTACTAGAAGATGGCTTAACACTTTGATTAGTTTTAGATTTGGTGAATTGAAAATCTTTGGGAAATCCAATCAATTTATAACACCTTTCTATCGTATGACCAGATAGACCACAATGCTTACAGATAAGGGGAGACCTCCCCAATTTTTTCTTATCATTAGTTTTACCAAAAAAAGCAGTATGCTGGCCTCCCTTGGTATCTGATGATCGAGTCACACCTCTGTGTGATTCTTCTCTGGATACCAAAGAGAAAGCAGTTTTAACAGATGGTAAGGGGTCTGTTGTTAAAATACTACTTCGAATATGGACATAATTGTCATCCAGACCCATTAGAAACTGCATAAGCTTCAATAACTGATTATGCTTAGAAAACTCATGGGCAGCATTACAAGTGCATGAAGGTAATTTGACTAAAGCATCGAATTGTTTCCATAGAGCATTTAACTTGTGGTAATAATCTGAGACAACAGCACCATTTTGAGTAAGAGAGTTTATTTTCTGATGCAAGTTAAATGTCACAGAACCATCAATCTTATCATATGTTTCTTTTAATTCTAGCCATACTTCAGAAGCAACTCTAGAAAACACTTGACTCACAAAAAGATCTTCAGAAACAGAATTTAAAATCCAGGACAAGACAACAGAATTACACCTATCCCATTGTTTACCCAAAACATCATTATCAATAGAGCGAATAACCGTACCATTAATAAAGCCAAGTTTGTTTTTGGTTTCAAGAGCCAAGATCATAGCACAAGACCAGACTTTATAGTTATCGGTACCAGTAAGCTTCAAGGTTAAAATTGAAGCACCAGAAGTGTCACTAGGATGGAGATAGAGCGGATCTCCAAAGTCCAGTTTCGCGATCAAAGACCGCTCCTCTGGGACTTTGGATGGTTCAGCTCCAGTCATAGTAACAACCCAAAAACAAACAAACAAGACACACAAACAAAAAACCGAGAGACTTAGAGACAGGATTCCTTGCCACTCAAGAGGTGGTAGGTCAAGCCAATCCCTCAGTTGTCAAAAAATAACCACACAGAAGAGAAGAGAACTTACAGTGCGGTTAGATGAGAATCAGAACGGACTTACAGAGAAAACCTTAGTAACAGATGCAGCGGAAGAGGAGAGGCTAACAGATCTGAGCCGAAAAGAGGAGGTCCAGAGGCCGGTCCACAGTCAACCTCAAGAATAACCTGAACAAATAAGAAAGAAAAAAAAATGCAGGGATCCAAGATATCTCATGGAAACCATGCACACCACACAACAGCCGAGGAAGCAAGAAAAAAAAACAGTAAACAATTAAAGAGAAGCCAACAGATACTAAGGAAGACACAACAGATCTTCAGTGTATGATGAATCAGAAGAGATCTCAAAGATCAATCCTGGTAATACACTTCATGAGATTTCTCCCTTAGATTTGTAAAAGAAAAAAAAAATAATAACAACCAGATTTTAAAACACAAAATGATAACAGATACAAGACAGAAACAGATACCTGAGCTTAAAAGGAAAAACAGATCTTAAATCAGCCTTTAAACAGAAAAGGATAACAGATCTAATACAAAAATCGATAACAGATCTTCAAAGGAAATCATATTCTTACATCATCCCTCAAACAGAAAAAGATAACAGCCTTTTTGTTTCAAACACAAAAGATCTAGACAAGATCTACACAGATCAGATCTAGAAGTTTGAGCATTCGTTCAAAGGCAAGGTGAAAGAAAATAAACTCAAGACCAGATCTACACAGATCAGATCTAGAGAATGATGATATGAACGAAATGTAAAGAAGATATGAACAACAAACAAAGCTCAAGACCAGATCTATATGCAGATCAGATCTCAAGGTACGTTTATATGAACGAAAAATAGAAAAAAAAATCTGGACAAGATCTACACAGATCAGATCTAGAAGTTTGAGCATTCGTTCAAAGACAAGGTGAAAGAAAATAAACTCAAGACCAGATCTACACAGATCAGATCTAGAGAACGATGATATGAACGAAATGTAAAGAAGATATGAACAACAAACAAAGCTCAAGACCAGATCTATACGCAGATCAGATCTCAAGGACGTTTATCAGATCTCAAGGTCGATAGAAGAGAAAACCACAGAGATAGACGATAGACGATAGGAGAATACCTTTCAGTTGTGTAGAAAGATGAACGACCGTCGGCCTTGAAGCTCTGATACCATCTAAAAATTTATACTCAAGTTATTATTCAAAATATTACAATTAGAATACAAAATCTAACACATCTTCAAAAGATTTGAAGATGTTTTAAGAACAATCTCTAAAACTTGAGAGAGAACCGAGAGGAAATTTTGATGAGAAAAAAATAAAATGAAATCTTCTTGTAACTATTTTCAGCAGGAAAAATATTTATAATTCCTTCTGTTTACAAAATAGCCCTTCTCCATCTTTCATTTAATTGCTCCGCTACTCCTATACTTTCAACATCTTTCAAAATAAACCCTCAACTTCCTGAAAATATAAAACACCCATATTAAATTAAATCTGATGACAAGATTGATAGATATTTAAAAACACATTTTAACAAAAATCAAGCGTACGAAAGCAAAAGAACTGATAATACAAATCTAACGATTCAATAAATATGGTGGCTTTGATACCACTTGTTGGAAATTTTCCTCAATCAATCCTAAGGACCAAACCATACTATCGAATCATTAAGAAGGAAAAAACATACCTGAATCCATTGATTAATCGTCTTCTTTACGCGGAACCTCGACGATGCACGAACAGAGCGAGCGTGATGATCTTCCTCAACCAAAGCCCTTAATTGTTCTATACCGAACGACCGATTTCTAATAGATGGGGTTTGGAAATCGTTTCTTGTGCTTTGGTATATTGGGGACCATAACCATTTTATAGGCATGTGATTAGGGTTCCCATTAAACCCTAATTGTGCCTCTTAATGTCAAAGCCCATGGGCCTATATTAAATAAAGACCATTTAAAATAGCTTATATAATTTCATCATATAAGCCCATATAATTATTAGAAAAATCTAACATGTGTAACATATTATTCTCCTCACATTTTTTATTATAGGAATTTACTTTAACATTATGTTATTAAAGCATCGTCAATTCTTTTTACAATATCGTACTTTTATTTTTATTTTTCTAATTATATTAAGACATTACACCTTGAATCGATCATGTTTATAAAAAATGATCATTTCATAAAATGTAAATTACATATTTGGTCCATGTGGTTTTAAATTTGTCATGGATTTAGTTCCTATAGATCCCCCCCCCCTAATTGGCCTTAGAGTTTGCATTTTCGTACCGTTTTGGTTCCTACCACTAACGACCATCATCTTCCATCCGCTAAATAAGGGGTATTATGGTCCTTTATGTCTTTTGTTTTCTAATTTGTCCCTACCACTAACCCCCTTTTTCCTAACTTCACTACTCCAGCCTCACCATCAAACTCTCCAAAATCGGAAGAGGCACTACCCCCTGCAACTCCTGCCATCCTCCAACCTCTAACTCCATCAACCAACCTATTTCCCCCTCTTCGATACATTGATACACACAAGAAGCATCTCATCACCAAATCCAAGCATAACAAGAGCCACTGAAGTGATCCAAGTACCAAGGTGCCACAATGCTCCAACTAACCAAGAACCAAGGCGCCTCGTAGCCCTTCTCTTTCTCTCTTTCTAAATCGACCCCTATCACCGTCGATCCATAATCCAACTCCCTGATGTTTTTGAGCAACAATGGCTTCCATCTTCAAGATTTGTGAGTTTTGAGGTGGGATTAGATTAGGATTCTGATTTTGGTGTTTAGTTTAGGCGTTTTTTTTACTTGAATTGATGTTTTTTTATTTAGTTTAGGGTGTTAGAAACCAATTCATATTGTATAACTTGCTGATTATGAAATCAAAATTTGTTTGTGCATTTTGTTCATCTTCAATATGTGTTTATTGTGTTTGTGCATCTTTTTTCTTTTCAAAATGGTGTTCTGCATTTATGGAGCGGGTTTCGATGATGGGGGTGGTGGCGTGTTAATGGTGGTTACAAAAGATGGTAGGGGTAGGTCTGAGTGTTTAGTGATGATGGGTGGATGGTGGTTGAACAATGGTTGGTACTGATAACTAATAGGTTTTTTTGGTTTTTAATTTTGAGTTTTGGTTATTTGGGGATGGATTTGGATTTGGATTTGGGATTAGATTTATTTATTTATTTTGATTTGTGTCGACTTTGAGTTTTGTTTTGTGTGTTTTACGGTGTGTGTTGGCCGAAGAAAATGACTAGAGATGTATTTGGCCGGAGAAGATGACTTGATTTTTTTCATTTATTTAAATGAGCAGAGGACAAAAAATAGAAATGACAATAACACCCCTTATTTAACGGTTGTTAGTGATAGGGACGAAAACGTAAAGAAAATGCAAACTCTAGGGCCTATTTTGTAATAAAAAACTCTAGGACTAAATCTAAGTCAAATTTAAAACCACATGGACCAAATCTGTAATTTACTCTTTTATAAATTAAACAAGTCTAAAAAAGAAGGAACAAAAAACATGTAGAATATGAGTCAAACGATAAAAATTGTAATCTACTCTGTTATGTTTTGTTTAAAAAAAATGATTTAACATATTATTTAATAAATACATTAAACCAATTAGAACTAGGGGTGTTTGCGGTTTAGTTTGGACGGTTTAACCTCCAAACCACAAACCAAACCACAAATGACGGTTTAGAAAAATTTCCAAATCGAAGGGTTTAGTAGCAAGTGACCAAACCGGCCAAACCGTACCACAAGAAGGCAGTCTAGTCTGACCGGTTTGGGTGGTTTGGGTCTCCTATGGGTTTTAAACAAAAAAAATGTAACAACTATATTCAAAATGAAATTTCTATCGATATAACATTATTAAAAAATAATATCCAAATTATGAAAGAAACATCTCTCTCAAAAAAAAATATATTGAGCAAGTTGGAAAAAAGTTAAACATGTCAACCAACAATAGTCGAATTTTCGACAAATATTGAGCAAGTAGAAAGACGATTTGGTATTTTGGATTTAATTTTTTGCGGATTTCAGAATTTTGTCAATTTAGATACATGGTTATTTGAGAAATGAAAACTAAAAACATAATGTTTTAGACAGATTTATTTTAATTGGCCCATAAAGATTAAGCTTACAACATGAAACATAAATATAATTAATACATGCATATTTTTGGCGGTCGGTCCGGTCCAGACCGCTCAAAAAAACATTCAAATCGCATACCATACCGAACAGAGCGATTTGACTATTTTTTAACCGGGCCGGATCACCAGACCGTTCAAACCACAAAAAACGGTCCGGTTTGATTTGGTTTGACCGGTTTAAACGGTCTAACGATTTTTTTAACACCCCAAATTAGAACTTTTTAAAATTATTCGTTAACAAATATTAAGAAGACTTCTAGAGCATAATCTATCTCGCTAACATTTTAAAGAAATGTTAAAAAGTATATATGTATTTTTTGAAAAAAAAAGTAGTGTTAGGTTTTTTTTACAATGAAAAAATAATTATCTATAAAATTGTATATCATTTTTATTATAAAACTATATTACTCTATAATATTTAATTTGTATATAATTTAATAAGAAACTGTGAAAACACTTCTAAAAGGGTTTTAGTTTTATTTTTATAGAGAGATGAAAACCATACTCTGAATGAGATATAAATTCTTAGGATGGAAATTAAGGAAACTATTAAATTTTTTTAAAGAGTTTTTCTTATATGACACATATGTTAATGTTAATGTCATGTAGTCAAAATGATGTGTCATCCACATTAATTCATCTAAATCATCTAAGCAATAATAATGAGTTACCCGGGTTAAGGCTATGTTTGGCAAAAAAAACTAGTTTATAAGTTAGTTTTTCTTCCTGGTACGTGTTTGGATGACCATAAGCTAACTTATAAGCTAGCTTATTGAAACGCTACTTTGAGTAGCGTTTTGAAAAGCTAGCTTATAAGCTAGTTTGCCAAACAAAGCCTAAATATAACATGTTACGAATTGCTATAATTGGTAGATTTTTTTCAAAGTACAATATTGTAATAACAAATAATCTAAAAGTACATTTGAATTACAATGCTATAATAAATACATTTATGAAATTAGGTTGTTATTTCATACATTTAGCCTTATTCAAAATTATCATTACAATTTTTTTTAAAATTGTGTTCATGTTTTATTTACAGTCCAATTAATATTCATCTACCAAAACGCAGTTCGTGTGATAATGAGTTTCTATACGTAAGAATATACTAAGTACTAAATTTTTTTAAAGTACAAATCAAATATTAACCGATAAATTACTAAAAATACATTGATAAAATAAATATCGAAATGAGAATTTAATTAAAATGTCCCAATTTCAAAAGTCAGTTACTAAAATGCCCAAAAACTCTACGATTTTACCGAAATACCTCATAACCCCGCGATATAGGGCCGCGATCGCGGGGTGGCTAATTTTTTTTTTCAAAATCGAGTTCAACCCCTCTATTTTTATTAAACCCTCTATTCCAAAAATCCCTCTGTTTTTATTTTTAACCCCTCTATTTTTATTAATCACTCAATTTTTTAACCCTCGATTCCAAAAATCCTTCTATTTTTATTAATCCCTCAATTTTTTAACCCCTCGATTCCAAAAATCCCTCTATTTTTAACCCCTCCATTTTTATTAACTCCTCGATTCGTGGACTAAAATATCTCAATTTTTATTAAACCATCACGGGGTTGAACTCGATTTTGAAAAAAAAAATTAACCACCCCGCGATCGTGGCCCAATATCGTGGGGTTATGGGTTATTTCGACAAAGTCATAGAGTTTTTGATCATTTTGATAACTGACTTTTGAAATTGGAGCATTTTAATTAAATTCTCATTCAAAATTTAATTTTTGAATAAGGTTTAATGGGGCTCTAGAAAAAGGGGGAGGTGGCGATTATTGCAGGCCGAGCCTTGTTTTTATAATTGGACCCAGCCAGCCCGATTGCACCCCAGCTCATTCACAGTTGGTCCGATTCAAACTAGGTTCTCCTACATGGGGAGCACCACCTCCAGTCTTCCAAAACTTGTAAATTTACTAAAGTACCCTCTTATTTGTGGAAAACACGAAATATTTTTTCCCCAGCTGTTTAAATATTGCAAAATAAAATAAGAAGTTTACTTTCTTCTATCAATTTAATATTTTCTGCTATATTTTTCACTAACTAAAGATGAAATCGGTATATTGGTTTAACTCTAACAAGCAAATGTTGAGTACAATTAAAATATCAATTATAAAACCTAATTCTAGCCATTTCTATTTTTCAGTAACTTGTATTAAGTTTTCTAAAATATTAATCATAAAACTTGATTTATCGTATTTTTGTGAAAAAATATATAATTGTATAGGTCCGATGGGCCTATCCGAAAAACATATTTTGCATATGCCCACTCATTAATCTTAATAGGTCGCGTCTAATCGGTCCATCTGTCATTTTTTTAGAATGGTTGTACAAGTCTCCTTTTCTAGTGGAACAGGTTTATAAACGAAACATTATTTTCGTTAATAACTCTAGTCTTTAGCTTTTATTGGATAAAGGTGATGGCAAAATACGCGAAATAGCAACCTACTTTCATAAATTTCTTTATTATAGCATTGTACTTTCACTTTTTCTTACTATAGCCATGTACTTTTAAATTATTTTTTATTAGGACATTGTACTTTGAAAATTTTACCTATTATAGCATTAGATAACCTTTTGATTTAAATGTACCCATTATACTAGGTTCTCATGCAACCTCATTGTCCACATAGGCTGTCCACATGTAATATACTGTTGACGTGACATTTCTTATTACAACATTGTACTTTCAAAATTATTTTATTATAGCATCACCAGTGTGCTTTAGTTTCATTTTTTCATGTTGATCTTGCCGACCATTTCAGCCATATTGCTGTTATGATACACCAATAAAATACGTAAAAACCTCCCTCACGAAAATGGCAAATGACCTTACTCTGTGAATGGGTTGGTCTACAACATATGTCTGTTAACCACATAGTTTGTGTAAGTGATGATAGTGCACACCAACCCACCAATTCCAAACATGCATGAATTCAGACTTTAAGAACAGATGTGTAAGCTCCGTGTGAGCACCTTAACCCACTAATTCCAAACATGCTGTTGGAAAATCTTGCTATGATGAACAAATCACAGGTAATAATATGAATACACTTGTTAATTGATTGATACTTGTAATTTGTGTTCATGCACTTTACAATACATTGACCCTATTTATAAACACTGAAAAGGTGCCTCTGAACCATTGCGACTGTTCGAATGGTGGCGATTGAACCATTGTGAAAGTTGGCGGTGGCGGTTGGTGGCGGTTCCACAGCAGCCCCCAAACGACACATCCTTTCAATTTTCTACTAATTACAATCTGATCCCTAATCTATTATAATTTACATATTTAATACTTTAAACTAAGTTTAGTTTAAATATCTAATACTCCCCCTTAAACTAAACTTTGGTTTAAGGTAGGTCTTCAACTTGCTTTTATCTTGCTCTTCACAGCAGCGTAGGTCCTTCGTCATCATTAATGAGATAAGACTCTTCTTGCTTGTCTTTATCGTGTTTCCACTTCGAACATTCCCTCACAAAGTGACCGAAGTCACCACATTCATAACACCTGAAAGTGCTCTTGTCTTTAGTTCCTTGAATCGTACTTCTTCCACGTGTATTTGAACTATTCTTCCATTTTATGCTTTCCTTGGCTTCGTTGTTGAAATTTTTACCTCGCCCTTTACCACGACTTTGGTTGTTTGAACTTGCCATCAGAAGTTTGTCTTCATCATTTGCCTCTGGCATGTCTTGACTTTTGATTCGTTCTTCAAAGGTTGTTAATCTTCCAACGGCTTCTTCAAACGACATTTTGTCCAAATCTTGATATTGTTCAATAGTTGCCACGATCGGTAAAAACTTCTTTGGAACCGAATTAAGTAGTTTCCTCACAATTATCTTGCTTTCGAGTGTAGTTCCAAGATTTGTAAATATTGCCCTCATGTTGCTCAATTTGCTTGCAAAACTACTTACAGTTTCTTTTTCTTTCATATTTAAAAACTCTAGTTCACTCCTCAAAGTTTGCGAGCGTGCCTTTTGAACTAAGTCTACTCCAATGAAACGAACTTTGATTGAGTCCCAAACTTCCTTTGTAGTCGAGCACTGTGCTACCTGCATTAGGACATCTTCGGGCAAAGTTTGAAAGATCATTGCCTTTGATGTATGTGCTTTCTTCTCATCCACCGCATTTTTAACATCAATTGTTTCCCACAGACCATGGGCCTTCAATATTGTTTGCATCAACAATGCCCATGTAGTGTAGTTTGTTTCAGTCAATTTTGGACATTGTAGTAAAATGTTTCCTTGCTCTCGAACTGATGTACTGCTTGATGCGTTATCATGTTTATCACCTGCTTTTCCTGTCATGCTTGCTTGCTTGCTTTTAACTTGCTTACTTCTTACAAATCAGAACCGAGATGGTTTCTGGTTTTCTTGCTCTTGTGTTTGAAAAATAAAAAATCTTACTTGCTACTGGCCAACTTGCTAACCAGGTTTTCTTGCTAAACTTGCTTAATATTGACCAACTTACTAATCAATATTGTATTTCCAGACCCACTTGCTAATCTGACTCTTACTGCACGTATCTGACCTACTTGCTAATCAGTTCGTGCCTCCTGACCCACTTGCTAATCCGGTTCTTACTTGTTTTGATCAAAATAATTGATCCTTTCTTGCTATTTTTCAATTAATTTGGGATTATAACCTTTTAATTTTTCAAAATCCCAGTACTTCTTCTTTCCCTTTAATTTTCCTTCCCCAAAATCGCTCCTTCAATCTGCGATTCTAATCGACCGCCCCTTGCACTTGTTCTTCTCTGTTTCTGTCCGAACCAGAAATCAACACTGGAGTTGTGTTTTTTTTTGGTTCTAAATCTATATACATAAATCGCCCCTAACTTCCTTGATTTTATTCCGGTCCTGGAGTGCCAAAATCGAAGCCTATGCTCTGATACCAATTGTTGGAAAATCTTGCTATGATGAACAAATCACAGGTAATAATATGAATACACTTGTTAATTGATTGATACTTGTAATTTTCAACCCAAACATTAGGCATTACAGCACCGGTCAGGCTTACAAGATCAACAAAATACATGAGTTTAAGTGCGGGATCAACAACATTAGGCATTAAGTACCGGTCAGATGAGGGAGATGATGAAAGACACAATTTTTTTGGAATCGATCATGTACAGATGAGGTTTTGGAATCGATAGATAAGAATTGGAACGTCAGAGAGGGAAGGAATTTGCTTTTAAAAAATTATTTTTCAAATAGATTTTGATAAGCATGCAAACAGTTGTAATGGGTAAATTTTTTAAAGTACAATGCCCTAATAAAAAATAACTTTAAAGCACATTGCTATAATAAGAAAAAGTGAAAGTACAATGCTATAATAAGAAAATATATGAAAGTAGATTGCTATTTCGTGCATTTTGCCCTAAAGGTGAAGTATGATGTAATAACCGGATTCTAGTTTTAAATTTGTAGAGTTGGGTGTTTAGTTGGCCAAGACTCAAAGTTGGAAGGGCTAACTGTAACTTTGAAATAAAAGGGTTTAACCCTAGTGACCTCATTCTTTTTGTATTTGGCGGCTGAGTATTAAAAGAGAGAGGAGTTTTGGGCGATTTCAGAAGAAGCAAGAAAGAGGTCGACTCCTTTGGGTTCAAGCTTATTTTGATCTCCATCAAGGTAAGATTTCTTTCATTTGTTGTATTTTAGTCATGGTGGGATTTTAACCTTTGATATAAGTTTGGTTAATGGGAATGATGGATTAGTCTGGTGTTTGTTTGATTGGAAGTTGGGTTCTTATTTATTATCAGTTTGGGTATCGATCGATTGGAAAATAGAATTATTAATCTAGCTCTAAAGTTTAAATTAATCAAATCAAGGGAGGAGGGTTGGATTCGTTGTTGATAATCGAACCCCAACTACGTTTGGTTGTTGTGATTCGAGAAGTCGTTGTGGCCGAGGAATTCCTTGGCTGTCAAGATTGTGGCTTAGGCGATAGAGCCGAACCACCACCGGGCGACCCCGGGCTCATATTAGTCGGGCGACCCCGGGAGCTTGATGGCCGGGTGACCCCGGGCTTGAGCATTCGGGCGACCCCGGGAGAAGGAAACTCGGGCGACCACGGATATGTGAGGCCGGGGGATCCCGTAGCGGGGAAGCCGGGAGATCCCGGTCAGGCTTGACCTAGGTGAACTCGGGAGTTGCATTAACGTGAGACCGGGGAGGGTCGTGAACATAAGATCAGTCCTATCGATAGTTTTCCTAGACCAGATTATTGACCGTTCTAGAACCGAGTGTCTTATTGAATAATCCTACCTTGTGCCTTAGGTTTTATTACCGGACAACCTCAAGTGTGGAAATTCTTTAGCACGAGATGACAGGTGAGTTTCTTAAATTAAATTGCTTTTATCGTTAAATGGTTAAGGGCGCGTGAAGGTTACTTAAAGCATTTATTATTTACGTTGCTTTATACATGCAAGTTTTATTGAAAGTGGTTTTATATTTTTGATGGATGATTAAATATATGCATACATTGTGTTCGCGAGTTATGGCCTAAGACGGGGTGTGTCCCGCATGCTCTCGTACCCGTCGGGGGGGGGGGGGGTGTTCCGTTTATGCCATTGGGGGGGGGGGTGTCCCAAAATAAGGCAGTACGAGACAGACAGTCCGTCATACTTGCATGACGGTAGTGTAGGTCAGAAGCGTGGTTTATCAGTGTGGAGTTATTTATAAAAACTGAATTGGTTATCGTTATAAATTCTTTTATATTGATTTAACTGTTTTTAGGGGACTCACTAGACCTCCGGTCTAACCCTTGCTCTTTCAATATTTAAAAACCTTTTCAGGAAGACGCGAAATAGGAGGTTCCGGTAAAGGCAAAGAGAATGTGTGAGCGGTCCCCTATTCTAGAAGACTTCCTATTAGTTAGTTGTTTTAAATTATCAGTTGTGTAACAGGTTGCCTTGCTACAAACCTTGAAATCTATGATGCGACTTGAATTCAACACATTAATACCTAAGAATTTTTTCAAGTGGTGGCATCATTTGTCATCTAATTATAAGAAACGAAGCTATAAATATTTTCCAGAAAATCATCATTGGTCTTTTATTTAGTTCCTTACTTTCGTATATTAGGTCTTGCGTTCGAGTTTGTTATCGCAACTTTTTTTCAGAAACATAATCAACCTGAAATTAGCAACTAAAAACTAAAAAAAATGATTGAAACAGGATTCTAACCCGCGCCCGGGATGAGGGCAAGGCTATCCAAACCAACTCTACTAAGACAAACTTGCGTCATTATTGTAGTTTCAAAATATATATGGTGACATCAAACATTATAATACGGTGGCAACTTTAATGACCCTAACTGATTTTTTATATATTATGATGGATAAACAAAGCGGTGGCACGTGCTTCCATATCTTATACAGTGGGTCGGCCCCCTGATTAATGATATGTTATTAATTTAAAAAAGAAACTAAACCATTTAAATATCTAAGGGGGCGTTTGGTTCACATAATGGAATTTGATGAATTGGAATCTATCGAAAGAATTTGACTTTGAAGGAATTGGAATGTAATTTGATGGAATTTGACCACGCGTTTGGTTGGTAGAAATTCAATTCCTTCACTTGAGCCAAGGAATAATGAATTCCTTAAATTGTGGAATTCAATGGAATTGGAAGGATTCCATCACTTTCATTTCGTGAACCAAAAATGAGTTTGAAATTTGGTCAATGAAATTGGTCATTCCAATTCTTTAAAATCTCTTCCAATTCCATGAACCAAACAACCCCTAAGTTGATCTCGAGAAAATATAAGGGGTTGTTTGTTTTTTAAAAAAAAAAACCTCTTAATGACTCTCAAGTATGAATAAGACATTTTTACACATCACCTCTTATTAATCATAACTAAAATAAGACTTCAGACTTTAGACCTCTTAAAAAACAAACGACACCTAACACTTACATTGTCGTTATTATTATCGAATTTTCAAAAGTGTGAGAATATGTGGAACACCAAAATTACTCGCTAAAATAGCTCTTGAGTAGAAAAGTAAGGTTCCAATATATTTAGAGGAGAGATTGTAGGAAAGTGTTAGGGGTAAAACTCGATCATCAGGTGAGGGGACCCCAAATTACTCCTTAACGATGATACCATGTGAGAATATATGGAACCCTCAAATTACTCTTAACTTGCTTTGATCAAACCTAAGGTACGACGAGTCACGGTCGTTGTTTAGGTATTGATGAAGAAATTTGAATATATGTGATCAACTAGCATGTAATTTGTCAACATTTGATTCATCGTTTAGATATTTCAATACGTGGTATATATAACCTAAAAATCATGAAATTAAACCCACATTTACATCTCTGTGTTCTTGAAAAGAACAAGATTGTATGCATATGAACTCTTTTGGATCCTCCTTAAGAATTTCACTATATATGTTCTAATCGAATAAGAATTCAATAAAAAAAAATCCAAAAATTTATATATCATCCATGACCAAGAACTCAACAAGCTTTTTGAAATTTTTTTCATGATACATCTCGAGCGAATTAAATAAGACTTAAAAAGTCGAGTGAATGTTGGTATTCATTCATGGTTGACGGGCCCTTAGTTTTAGAGACTGAGGAACGCCTTTCTTGTCCAATCATCGGTAGGGGCCTTTTGTCTTTTAATTAGAGTAGGGGTCGTTATATGATGTTCAATAATATTTTTAGCCTTTTTTTTTGGTAGAGACGTTTATCATTAATGCAACGTCCATGATATTAATTTGCTCATTTATGGTTTTTGATTGATCTTAAAGAAGGCAAAGAATAAAAGGTAACTAAAGTGCCCATTTTCCATTTCAGTGATCAAGAACATGAATCTGCTCTATTGATTGTATGGTAGTAGAACTCATATATGGACATGTACAAATAAGAAGATTAAGTGTTCGTATCACTTGTAAGTTGTAATTATATATGATCTTGGATTTTATCGCATTCTCGTAAATTGATCAACTTTTCGTTTGATCCTCACACATTCTCTCTCTCTCTCTCTATATATATATATAGAGAGAGAGAGAGACTTAGTTTGAATATGAAAACGATCATATATCTATCTTTGATCATCAAAATACCGAACTTGGTTAACTTCACATTCACAAAAAGGATATTAAAGAAGGTTGTCGATCAATCGCACCAATATGCTCGATTGATTATAACTCGATCTATGCAAAAAACCAATCCTATCCGTGAGACTTTATATTATTTTTACACACAACCGAAAAAACCTAGATATTTTAATTACTTTTTCAATATCCAATTTTTTGCATACTTTCTTGTAGAATTTATAATGATCCTAGTTTATCTTTGATAGAATAGAATAGAAGTACATTAATTAAGTATAAATAAAGCAAAATGAGAGGAATATTTGATGAATATGGCACACTTCAATTCATGTGCTTGATTCTTAAAATTCTTTTATTTTTACAAATGAATTTCATATGCTTCCGATCGATCATATGTTAATTAATGTGTAAATACAAAAAAATAACATATATACAAATCATATACTATGACCACGCGTTTTTCTGGAAGAAGACGAAGAAACCCTAACTCTAAAAGATCGGAAAAACATATCTACCTCTTGGCGACTTGTATTTTCAAAGAATTCCATCGTTGTTGTTCCGTCATCGGACAACCTCCTTCTCTTCTGTAAGAGTTTACGTGGCGGCGGTGGCGGGAAGCGCGGTGGCTGAATCTTGTGATCATCGGAGGTGGGAGTTTGACAATCGTAATCAACGACGTCGTCTTCATGGGGTGCTACCAACAGCTGGTTGTTGTTTGACTTTGATGCATCGTCATCCTTCCGATCATCACCAAGTTTTGTGATGGATTTTCTGCTGGAATAAGTTTCGTAGCCTTTCTTAGACATGGCTGAGCTCAGCTAGCTCTGTGTGTGTGTGTGTGAGAGAGAGAGAGAGAGAGAGATTAATTGCTTGACAATCTTCTTTGAATAATTTTGGATTTTGGGGCACTTGTTATATATTGTGGTCTTGGCTTAAATGCTAGTTCGATAAATGAATTGGTTCAATCGGATTTTTTGATAAAAACCAAATTATTAAATTAATTTGTTCATAAATTAAAATTATATAAAAAAGCATATATATGTCAAAGCTTCCTTTGAAAGCTTTGGAGATTTCAACGCTTTCTCTATCATTGGTGTTTCCCTTACCCACGATATCTTTTGCCATTTGGGTTTTCTCCGTTGCCAAAGTGTTAACTATATAAATACATATGGCTAAAATCATATGAGAACCAAAAAAAAGATTGAAAACTGTGATAATCGATTTAAGCCGTAATTTGATTTTGATCATATGGTTTTAATTAAAAGTTATCTCACTTCCAATTTATTTCAAAATTGTCATTGCCTTTAATGACCATGGATTAAAATTAATCAATGGTTTAGATTAGTTTTCACGGTTCTCAACCTATTTTTGGTTCTCATTTGATTATCGTCCTAAATATATATATATATATAGGGAGAGTTTCATTTGAAAATGGTAAATATATGGTTCATTTGCGGCTTTGACCGCGAAGCACCGGATAATTTCTTGTGTGATCTATAGAAGGTAGAGGGGTAATTTCGTAAAATACACGGGATGAGTTCATATATGAATCTGTATGAATCACAAAGATTCATATATATGAAACTGTTAATTAGTTCAACTGATTCATATATGAATCACAAAGGTTCATATATGAATCAGTTAAAAGAGTTCAGTTGTGAATTGCACTGGTTCATATATGAACATATAGTTTATATGTGAATTATACATGTTCATATATGAACACAACCCGTGTGTTTTATAAAATTTACGAAATTTTCCTTCTATTTTTGGGATAGCCGCAACTTTTGACCAGTCAAAGCCGCAACTTTTGACCGGTCAAAACCGCAATATTTGACTAGTCAAATCCGATCTTGACCATATGAATGACTAGGATTACTTCTCTATTTCTCATATATTTATCATTTCTCAAATGAACCAAACACTATATATATATATATATATATATATATATATGTATGTATGTATTATTTGAGACCCATACATGCCTTTAGTTCATGGTTGTGATATGAATTTTCTTTTGCAAACCTCTTTATTTGTACAAACATTACAAAGTAATCACAACCATTACTTGATTTAATGAATTGGTGTTAAGAGAGAGGTGGCAGTGTTATAAAGGAAACACATGAGGTGATTCAGTGTCATGAAATAAGTGAATCGAGAGTAAAAAATGTAACGTCACTCCTAATTTGATTTTAGCAAGCGGTCTATAATTCTGAGAATCTCTCCATGATTTTAGGAAGTGATCTTGATTGATTACATATGTCAATGGGTTTCAAATATGAATGTTGAGTGTTTTTCAAACAATGTGTTATAGGCTTTAAGAATGAGAAGCCATTATAAGTCCAAGATGTTGTGGAAATACATATATAGATCTAAGAGTAAACCAATCTGAGTGGCTGGTGAATTCAAACTTGGTACATCCCCCATCAACGTGTTCACGAAGGGTTATGTTTGATATCAATGCACCTCAGTAACCCCCACCAATGTGTTAAACGTGACAAGTGAAGTGTCATTCACATTGATCACAAGGATGTGTTCCACGAATGCACCAAACATAACGTGATCAATTGTGATTTCAATCATCAACGTGGTTGGCAACATTGTTCATCATCTTTTTCCAATCTCCTCTGTCGACCATACCACATACATCTTGACTAAGACTGTTCTTCCAATTGTTTCACAAGCCTCGTTCACAAGTCCAAAATGGTTTCTCGTGATCCCCTTTAAGCTTGAGGGAGTGTTAACTATATAATTAACTAAATATAGTTGAGGGACTGTACTTGTCATTAGTTCATAGTTGTGTTAGGTATATATTGTTTATGGTTTTCCCCTTTTGTATAGGGAATGATTCCTATAACCAATACAAAGATATTTCCATCCAATTCAAACAATTAAGCTAACATCAACGTCTTAAGCGGCTGACATCGTTGACGAACACCTGCGCTAATAAGACAAAGAGGGAGTCTATGCCTTGAGTCCCGCACGCTCTTTTTGATCGGGAGCGGGGTGGACAACTTCAGTTCTCTAAATACCACCACCTTTGCCAACACTATTGTTTATTGTTCGATTTCCTTCCCAATCCATGAAAGAAATTGATTATACAATTGAATTAGGGTTTATAGTTTTTATTCGTTTAATAAGCTTTAAATATACTGATTTATTTCATCATTTAACAATTTGATTGAGTAACAATTTAGATCTTAAATTTTAATCTATTAACTTACATTAGTCAATGGTTTGTTTTCGAATTTGGTTGATTGTGTTTTAGATCTGATTAAGTAATTGTTCATGATTATGCTCTAAATTTGTAAAACTTTGTCTTCTTCCATGGCGATTGTGATCGGTGGGTGAGGATGATGCATATGGTTGGTGGTGATGGTATATAGATGCATGCATGTGGGTGGAGATTGGGTTGTTTCCTAGTGTTAAGTGGTGGGTGGGATTGCGGCAAAGGTGGTACGAGATAATATTAATCGAGAGTGAATTGTGGGATTTGGTCCTTGTTGTTTTGTGATTTTTTGATCATGGTCCTCATTCTATGTTTATTGTGGATTTGGTTCTTGTAGTATTCAATTTGTCTTGGTCATGGTTCTTCTAACTAACATCTCCGTTAACTTCGTTAAATCAAGGACCATTTTCGCCATATGCCATTTTTTTGTCCTTTTACGATAAGAAAAAAACAATACTTTTATACACACACATATAACGATATCAAAATAAATAAAATAGAATATTATTGTATGATTTGATTGTTTAACTTTCTTAAAAGATTAACTATATTAATACGATTTAATAGCATATATATAGCATAAATAATGAAAATCGATAACAAAAACTTAAAAATACCTCGAAATCAATCAAAAAACTTTAAAAATCTTTCGAAATCATGGAATTAGGCTAAAAACACATCAGTCAATATTGAGCGTCGATAAAAAGATGAAGACACATCGATTAAAACCGTGCTTTTTGTAAAAAAAATCTATATTATATAATGCTACTGTATGAAAAAATTTCTCGGTTTGTCCCTTATGATGGGGATGATGAAAAACTCAGGTTGTTTAGGATGGAGATCTTGTATTGGGATTCAACATGTAGCGAACTTTATCGTAGTATTTGGTTGGTTGGAATCCGGTGAGATCTTAAAGATTTGGAAATTGACCAAATTACATATATGCGCTTAGTTCATTCTTCGAAATTTAGTTCGGAAGTCCAATTCCACATATAGTGGAATTTAAATTCTTTGCATTGTAATAAGGAATTTCAATTCTTTTTCATGCATTCTTTTGAGAAATACTATTCTTCGAAATTTAGTTCGGAAGGCTAAGTTCAAAGTTAGTTTATTTTCAATTCAATTTTCCTATTTGACAAGGACAAAAGCTACATGTTATATTTTCTTTTTCTTTATTAGACTGGATTTTATTTTTTAAAATATAAAATTAAATCAAATGATATATTCATCATTGTACATTTTTTGTAAATATAAAATAAACCATAGTTGTCACAAATGCTAAAGAATTATATTCATTTCATCGATCGATTGAATGTTTTTAATTATTGAACGATAACGACAACTTACACATTTTCTCACCCCCGTACATGCTATAGTCCTTTCTCTTCAATCTTTTTATAAGGGTAATACTATCACAAATGTTATATGCACCTTCTTCCTCTTTTTTTAAATGTTTGAATCAAATCAAATTATATTGAAAATGTAAAAAATAAAATTTGATGTAAATGTATAAAAGGAGAAAAATAATAGGTAGACGTGTAGTTGGCCTCACCCACCCCTTTTTTGAAATATAATCTTTGACAAATTTTATATTAGTCTAATATATAAAAGTCAAATATCCAATAATTTTATAAATTAAAGTATTTCCATTATTTATGCTATAACTTAATAATAAAATTAAATCGTATTAATATAGTTAATCTTTTAAAAAAGTTAAACAATTAAATCATACAATAATATTCTATTTTATTTATTTTGATATCGTTATATGTGTGTGTATAAAAGTATTGTTTTTTTTTATCGTAAAAGAATAAAAAAATGGCAAATGACAAAAATGGTTCTTGATTTAACGAAGTTAACGGAGATGTTAGTCAGAAGGACCATGTCCAAGACAAATTGAATACCACAAGAATCAAATCCACAATAAACATAGAATAAGTACCATGATCAAAGAAATCACAAAACCACATAGACCAAATCCACACTTCACTCTATTAAACCATGATGAATTAATTTTGATACAATTTTAAAATAAACAGTAACAACGTTATTATAATTTGTCATGTTTTATAAAAAGAGAGTACGTTTAACTACATCAAAACAAAGGACGGGAAACGTGCATTTTCTGATTTTAGTAGGTCAAATATGTAATTTTTAATTTTCTAAAAAAAAGACAATCATACTTTCTGTAAAAAGGTCATCTTAAATATATTAAATAATAACATAAACTTTGACGTTTCAAAGTCAAAACTCAATATAATATTGTCTCAATTGGATTTAAGGACCCTTCATAATATTTCAATATAACTCGACTATATATGTAAGTTTAAAACATATATATACGGTGGTATATGCCTCATGTCACTAATTTGAGATATACACATGTATAGTTGTGTAAAGTAAATAAGAGATATTGTGTTTTCTGTTTAAATTAATACCACACAAATATATGTGATTAAAATCATATTTTATAACATAGGATTGGATAACACAATTTAGATCTCAATTATTGAAGGTAACTGACCTCACCAAGTCATTTACAAACATCAACATAGGATCCTCAAAATACGTCTTTTAATATATCTAATTCATGACTTTCTACTCAATTAATGACCTAGCATGGACTAGCCAACTAGGCTTGTATATGCTGAATCGACATCTCGATTCAAGTGTCTAGTAACATAAACCATCACATAACTATGCATACTAAACAATTCATGGTGGTATAATATGAACATATCAGTAACGTGGATACATATTACACATGTACATCTCAGTTGAAAAATCAAACATGAAACTCACATGTCATTTCAAATTTAACATACTAGCAGTTTCTTTACTTGTCCACACACGTTTCTTTGCCTAGTTGCATTATCAAATATTTAACTCCTAAACCCTCGTATTATGGCTTCATTGGCATGCCTAAACGGTCAACATTTATCATAAGATTCTGTTTTATAACTTTTGTGACCTATCTTGCAAGACTCCGTAAAATTATCCATACGTTTATCTAAATTATCTCACATTTTATAAATACATAAAAATCCATCAAAATGTCAATATGAGTTGCCGCAAAAATGATGTAATATACATTTTATGAAACTAAAAACCGTATTTTGTAATAAAACCTGATTTTTATGACTTCCTGGCCATAAAATGAATAAAATAAATCCAAAACAAGAAATCTGTAGCCAAAATGTATTGCACAGTCTAATTCTAATATACAAGAGTATTATGTAACACCCTCAACTTGGTAATAGCAACTAATTAAAATTTTCAATATTTCATTAATTAAAGGACAAAACTTCCTTCTACAAATCGAAACTCAATATACCCCCAATTGAAATTCTATAATTAATCTCAACAATTATAAACTCCAGACTTATACAAGGATTAAACCGAAGTCAGGTGTTACTTAACCAAAATACAAGTCGCTCTTCCCAAAACAAATGCGGAAAACTTCACCAAGCTATTCACTTCTCGAGCTCAATACTAGCACTCATCTCTTCACAGTGTCACTAGAACTAATACCGAAACGGAACCTGTTGCACATGCCTACAAATAAAAAGGTTAGACTAACACCTAGTGAGTTCATGAGTTTTTATCATTATTATAAAAATCGTTAAACGAAAATAATGCAACTTAAATCATGATCCTTCAAAATAAATTACTTTAAATATGAGAACGACCCGTTTTCCAATAATACGCATTTTATAGATGAACGCTTCAACGCCAAAACATTCTTTCATGAAGTAATGCAACCCAACACTTACTCAAAACGCGAATAATGGTAAATGCTCAAATATTGAAATTTAAATAAAACTTTATAAACCAAACGACCGAAATATGAGTAAACTCAAGCCTCCAAAATTATAACATATGGAGAATAACTCAAACTCAAAACGTCACCGAAAACATTGATAAGACTAAATACCCAAAACAACACATTTCGGTGACGGGGGAGACCCGAATTCCATGGCTAGTGGCGGAACACAAAAGTAGGCCACATTCCAAGTTATTGAGCTCACCATACAAGGACCCATGGCCACGAGCTCGCCGACTCGTACTAAGATGTGGAGGAGGGCACCTGAGGATCATAATCATGCTCATTCACTAGGATTATATTTACGACCCATGACTAGTATCCGGCTCCACATAACAGTACCAAGTTGCCTCCGATGACCCAATATCTCAACTAGCTACAAATGGAAAATGATTATCCCATAAAAACAGACTCATAAATTACATCACGGGGTCAATGGCACCATGAGGCCCTCGATGACCGTATAACTAATCCTGGTCCCAACATGAAATAATAGCCCCTTTTAAAATATTAAAGAGCGAATCATATGCCTATAGATCCATTACATTACAGTCTATAATAATACATGACTTCAATTGAATGACCAACACACTCAAAACATGTAATTCTCAAATGATGCGCAATAACCGCCATCATACTCAAAACTCCATGACGGGCTATTAAAACTGAACGAATGTCCCCAAGACTCATTTTAGTCAAAAGCGAGCCAAAGCTCCCCAATTTACTTTATCGTACAATAAAAGCCAGTGTAAACAATAAAACTCATTTAAACAACGGTTATGCAAAAGCAACGACCAAAAGTATGATTAACTCAAACGTTATCATTGGTTAAGACAAACCATTTTCCAAAATGAACTCATACCCTTATATTTCCAAAATGTCTCATAACACATTAATATGCATTTTCCAAACGGTTTATAAGATCAATTACACAAGAATGACATTTACATCAAATGAACTCCATTTATATATAAAATAATCAAGGAAACATATCAACAAGATTTATTTACCAAAATGTTCAAAAATTCCCAATGTGGGTGTTTCACAAAATTTATAAAATCAAATAATCCAAATGAGTAAAACTCTTCAAATATCCCAACTTTTAATAAAAATCATGTAAACACATAATCACTTTAAAATGGTCATTTTTGGCATGTACACGTTTTCACAAATCCACTTGAACTCAAATTGCTAGCTTTAGGCTAAATCTAGATTTCCCCAACTTGAGCTCCTTTGAAGAACACTTAGATCCTCAAGCCAAAAACTTCTAAAAAACCTAGATCCATACATTTTCAACCATAAATATTTACATCCAACCATAAAGAATTGTTTTCCAAACCTTTTACATAAATATCTAATCTTAACCCAAAATCCTAACTTCCATAGAAGAAGAAAAGAGAAGATTATCTTTGCCATAACTTGAAACCATCAACCACACACCCTTTTAGCTTCCCACATTAAGTCACAAGCTCCCAAATGTTCAAAGTGGTGAAAAGGGTTGGATGAACCCTAGAAAGTTTGGTGAAGAAGATGAAGATGAAAGGGTTGTACGCTTATCTTTCAATTTGCTAGATGGAGAAGAAACACTTAGATTTAGGAGGAAAACCCTCAAAAATCACTACTACAGAAATAGGTATTTTAAACGGTTGTTTTGGACATTTTTAAACGGTTTTACAACCGTTTGAAAAGGCACCGTTTGAAAAAGTCACATTTTTAAACGGTTTTTAAACCGTTTAAAATAGCAAAAAAAACGTTTAAAATTGTATACCTTTTAAACGGTTTAAAAAAAACGTGTAAAATGTGTATTGTTTTACATGATCTACTACACATAGGACTCGATCTCGGAACCACAACCATGCAAACCCACGACACTTACCATTCCGCCACATCTTCTTTTGTGTTTATAAAAGCACCTTTAATTCTTTAATTTATTTTCTGTCCAGCTTTGTACTCCCAACTTCAACTTCAGATTCGGCCCAGATTTACTCCAAATTACCAAAAACTCAAAACATGAACATTGTAGATCTGTGTGTTGGGTTTTCAGATCATTTTGAATCACTCAAATCGGAGATCGGACGAGTGAGATGTGATCAAAACGCCACAGTTGCACAAATCTGTCAAAAATTATCGTTTTCTTTTTTTTTCGCTCCAAATTGTTCCGAACGTATCAAAATATAAAAACACATTAATGTAGTTCGGTTTTACCATTATGGTGCATTAAAAAGAGATGATTGACAAGGAAATAAAGTGGAATTTAACGATCGATCATAATGATATTCAGTTAATACATACCTTACAATATTTAATATCTTTCAATTGATCGATATTGGCTCCTCAATTTGTGTGTAGAGAATGAATAAAGAAGATGGGGAGACCTTTTAGGCAAAAAACGGCGGCCATGAATATATAAAAAAAACCTAAATTTTTAAAAGCCTTTTTAAACGGCTTTGTGATAGTGAAAGCATTTGAAAAAGTGTTTGGCATTTTTAAACGGTTGTTTTTAGAGAACCGTTTAAAAAGATGTATGTATTTTAAACGGTTGTATGGAAAAACCGTGTAAAAAAATTAGGCGGCCTTTTAAACGGTTTTGTTCAATTATCCGTGTGAAATACGTATCCCTTTTTAAACGGTTTTTTATAAGAACCGTTTAAAAATGTCATATGACTTTTTTAAACGGTACCACAATCGCAGAACCGGTTAAAATAAGTTTTAAAAAAACGCGGGCACCTTTTTAAACGTTTTTTTCGAATTATTTAAAAACCGTTTAAAAAGGTGCGTTTAAAAAAGTTATTTTTGTAGTAGTGAATAAGTTAGGGTTCGATTTGGAGGTTGAAAGGTCGATTTGGGAGAGAAATGGGAAGAATATTTGAGGTTTAGGTCAAAAATGGGGTTTGGGGCCGGTTCCTCCATTTTAAATGCACACAGTGGCTCCGCGATGATGGTGGCGCTAATCCATCTGCACGGAGCACTAGGAACAGAGTCCCGCACCGATGGTGGCTCTGATCCATCCGCGTGGAGCACTGCCGCCCGATTTTCTTCATTTTTCTTGTCCGGTCACTGTTTTGGTCATAACTTCTTCGTTTTAACTCCGATTTTGCTCCGAAAAAAACCGTTGGACTCGTAATTGAACCATTCATCGAACAAGGCTATAAAATATAGAATTCGAGTACAAAAATCATATGTTAAGACACAGTCTCATTGGATTCAAAATTATCCAAAACGAAGATCGCAATCTGAAGTTAAAGCTGAAAGTTACTCTCAACCAAAGTCTAGGGTCTATTTTGTAATAAGTGTCAAAGTTATAATATCTAGATATTATTTAGATATTATGTTTTTAGTTATAATATTAGTTTATTAAGTTTTGATAATATCTTAAACAGATATTATCTTTCTCTCTATTATCGATCATCAGATCACAATCACACACACAACACATAGTATCAAGGTGAAAAAGAGAGAAAACAAACAGAGAACTCAAACTCAAGAAATCAACCGTGTAATCCGCGTTTATATATCGAAACAGGTTGGTTTATCATCTATTGTTTGTTGTTTGATTTATCTGGTAACGATCACGGACTCACAATTGGTATCAGAGTTGATCCAGATTGAAAATCAAAATTTTCAACTCTCTGTGTTCTTCATTTTTGAAGAACACTGTGTTATTGATCAAAACTTGATTTTGCGGTTATTTTCGAAATTAAAAGGTTGTGTATTGTTGTTGTTGGTAAGGAGAACATACTGTCAAAGTTTGGTGTGGTAAAACGACCTCTAGTTGGGTTAATTTTAGAGTTACAGGTCGATTTAATCGGAGAAGACGACGTACCGGTCCTTTGTAATATATCGGTCTAAGCCAATTGACCGATAATATTTTTTTTTACCGGTCGAACCTTAGTTTAAACACTCTATCGGTCTTAAGCATTCGACCGGACTCTTGCAAATACCGGTCGAAGTCCATCACAAACACCGGTCGAACTTGGAATTTTATCGGTCAAACTCATCTAAATCATTTACCGGTCAAAGATAATATCGGTCTTCACCTTTCCCGGTCTTCATCACTTCTCGGTCTTAGAATTTACAAAGAAGTATCCCGGTCTAAACCTCACCATTTACCGGTCAAAGTTGAAGTTTTTACCGGTCAAACCAATCTTTTCCCGGTCGAATCTAAACCCTCATACCGATCATTCCATTCCCGATCAAACATCCCGGTCAAACACTTCAATTCACAAGGTCCACTCCACTCACGGTCCACTCACACTCAAAACAATTTTCATGCAAAAACTACCTCCACGTGTCTATCTTTTCCATGCAAAACTCAAATATTCCAATCACTCACTTTCGGTCCACTCACATCTCATTTCACTCTCTCACTCTCTCACTTTGTCATGAGCTTTAATTAATATATTTTCAAAAGTCTTAAAACATACATTGTTAGAATTATTCAAAAAGAAAGTGTGAATTTCATTATATATCGGTTGAGATAAACTTTGTACCGGTCAAGCATAAATCAATCCTTTTTCCCGGTCCAACATTTTACCGGTCTTTACATCTTACCGGTTCTTTACATCTTACCGGTCGAACCTCACTTTGCGCAATCAACCTCTCGCGCAAACCTTCTCAAAACGCAAAGTTTTTCCAGACTTTGAGCTTTATTCAAAATGACATCCAGAGAAGCTCTTGCAATAGGAACTGACACCAAGCCACCAGTTCTCTTCAAAGGAGAATACGAACAGTGGAAGGATCGGTTTCTGAACTTCATTGACAGACATGAGCTGGGTGATTTCATCAGGACATCTATAGAAGAAGGGGTTATGATACTTCCAATGACAACTCGTGTAGTTGATAACGTGCCTACTCAGGTTGAACTTAAGCTTCACGAGCTACAAGATGATAACCTCAAAAGAGCCAAAGGCGACAAATTATCCAAGTCATACATCTTACAGGGGGTCCCAAATGAAATATACGTAAAGATTGACAGCTACAAGGCTTCAGGTAAAGAAATGTGGGATCAGCTCGAAAAGATGATGCTGGGTTCAAAAGTGGGAAATCAGCTGAAAATCTCCAATTGCCTAAATAACTATGAAGAATTTAGAGGCAGGGTGGGAGAAACCTTAGAAGAAACCTATGACAGGTTTGTGACGTTGCTGAATGAACTTAGCAAGAACAAAGTTCACAAATCTCAAATAGAGTTGAACGTCAAATTCCTTAGTATTCTTCAACCTGAATGGAAAAGATTTGCTTGGCAGATGAAGCAGATCAAAGACTTGAATGAGATTCCACTTCATGAGGTGTATGAAACCCTCCGTCAGAATGAAGAAGAGGTGGAAGAAATTATGGATAATAAAAGACAGAAAGGAAAGGTAGTTGAAGACACAGTCGCACTTGTAGTCAGAAAGAAGAAGAACAAGGCGACTGCATATGAATCAGATGAAAATGATCAGCTGAAGCAAGCAATGCTTATGTTGACTAGTGCTTTTCAGAAAAGGTTCTACACAAAGCCAACATCAAATAATCAGAGATATTCATCTGGTCCGAACAACTACATCCACAAAGAAAGGATTGAAGGAAACAGGTATGAAGGAAGAAGATTTGAAGGGAGAAGATCAGAGGAGAGGAAACCTGAAGAAAGAAGGTTTCAGTCAGAAGGAAAGAGGATTGAGGAGAGGAGACCGGAAGAAAGAAAATTCAAAGTTGAAGGATTAAGTCAGCCAGAACCGCCTACGTGCTACAACTGTGGCAAACCAGGTCACTTTGCCAAGGACTGTCGTAGATCAAAAGTCAGAAATTCAGACTATTACAAGAACAAGATGCTTCTTGCAAAACAACAAGAGGCAGGCAAGGCATTGATGGCTGAGGACGAATACTGGCTCGATCACTCAGATGAGGAAGAAGAAGATGATGAAGATCGAGAAGAGGCCGTCAACATGTGCTTGATGGGCAAGATAGAATCAGATGTTGAAGCTGATTCCGACAATGAAGAAGAGGAGGTATGTAATCTTTCTGATTTAGAATTCATGAATAAAATGCATGCCATGAGTATGAAACAAAAAGAGTTAGAATCTAATCTTAAGCAAGATAATGGTGTCATGACAGACAAAAACCAGTTGATACAGAAACTGAGCAATGAAATTGCTGAGAAGAAAGTATTAATTGAGGTTTTACATAAAGATAATGACACCAACGCTAAGGAAAAGACAATAATTCTAAAAGAGAATTCTGATCTTAAGACTCAACTGCTAAATAGTGAGATTGAAAAATATGAGCTTAAAAAGTTGCATGCTTCTTGTACAAAAGAAAACTTTTCTTTACTGGGAAAATTAAAAAGTTTGGAAGAGAAGTTGTATAAAATGGGTCAAACTGAACAGACTATTTTTCTGAACAAACCCAAAGAGGAAACAGAGAGATGGGGAATTGGTTATAAGAATCCTCACTGTCTACAAAAAGGGATGTCTGAAGTGCCAGGACTTTATGATCATCTTAATATGCAATTAGCTCGCAGAATCCCCGCGTTTAAAACTTTTTGGACTAAACTGTCAAAAGAGGATGAAGCCAACGAAACGGAAAAACGGATGAAATCTGCTAAAGTTCATCTTCCATTTTATTATGCGAAGTTGAATAATAGTTATGATGAAAACCCAATATATAAAAAGAAGGAAACTCTTTCAAGTGATTTCTTTCCAAGTTATTCTGAAAAGGAAATGGAGGCTAAGCCTATTAAAGGTAAACTATATGTCCCTCCTCTTGTTTTAGAACGCAAAATTTCTGAACTCGAGAATTCTTTATCAGATGCAAGACTTTTGATAAATATTGAGCAAAACGTTTTTTCAACCGTGTTTTCAAATTCTGTTCTTTCAAAAGCTTCAAACTCTGAGGATATGTTAGGTACATCAAATAAAGAATTTGAATTTTTGAACTCTGACGGTGGTTTAGATAATGGTTCTAATCTCTTTAACTTTAATGCAAAACTTCCCAACCATTCATCTTTTGTTAAGAAAACTTTAAGAAAAACCAGTAAGCCTGTGAACAGTGCAAAATCAACGAAAGCTTTCGTTGATAAATCAGTCTCTGTGAACGCTAAGAGTGCTAAAGGTAAGAATTTATCTCAGCATTCACAGAAACCGACCACTACTGGTAATTCCAAAAAGAAGCATTCATTTGTTGCTCAGAAGTCTAACTTACCAGTTTCACATGTTACAGATCTGAGCAAGCAAAGGCCAGAAGTAAATTCTCAATGGCAACCGAAACGGAAGCTTGACAAGACCGTTTTATCGTTTAGTAGTGTTAATTGTAGCAAGACTTCGCTTAGTAAAGATGTCTTAATTGTTGATGTTGCTCTTTTGAACTCAAAACTTGTTGTTTCCCGTAAACAATATACAATGAAGCAATTATTTCAGTTATCTTTATCTGCTAGAAAGTCTTCTATTTATGATAAACATGTTTCTATTCCTTGTCAAGATTCTGGAGATTGGTTTGGTAATTATCATGTGCATTCATCTCATACCAATTCTTCACATACATTTCAAAAGAAAAGATGAACCAATTTGAAATGGTTACCAAAATCTTGTGCTAACACAGCAGGACCCAAATTCCAATGGGTACCTAAAGCTAAATCTGTGTTGCAGGCACACAAAGCTTAGAGAGAAAGCGACTTCTGATTATGTACAGATCAGGACTCGTTCTTCAATGTCAAAAATAGGTTTTTGGATAATGCAATTCAAAACCCGAACATCAAAGTCAAAAGAGGCTTTTGAACACAACAGTTCAAAACCCGGACTTCAATGTCAAAGAGGCTTCTAAGTAAATCAGCTTAGAACCCGTACTTCAACGAAGTTTGACTTCTAAACACAACGGTTTAGAACTCGCACTTCAACGATCAAAAGACCTTACTCCGTGTTGAACATGAAGATTGTACTCCGATACTCGAATGAGGAAATCAACCATCAAGGGGGAGTACATACTTTTCTGAAATTTTATGCATATCTTTTACAACTGATAAAGTTTCAAATGCATAATTTCAGGGGGAGTAAAAGGTGATGACTTCTGATTATTTCTGATCAGAACTCGTACTTTAAAAAGTTTTACTGCTTTTTGTCTTTTCAATTTAAGTGAATAAATTTTACTTTGACTTGACTTAAGACTTTTGCAGAAGTTTGAGAGAAGCTTAAAAGATCATATCTTTATGACTTTAAGCTTAGCTTCATGAGATGTAAGATCATACGTTCAGGTATAATTCTATATCTTCATCTCATATATGTTTGAAAGAAGAACAACTTTCAATCATAGAAAACATTGTTTTTAATGTTCAAACTACTTCCCGATTTTTTCAACAGATTTTATATTATGGAAGTGTGATTTTAAATGTTTTCAAAATCAACATTGTGCTTTAACTAAAATAGTTAAACCAATCTGAGCATCACGTGCATCATAGGAAAACAAGAATCCTTGTGCTAGGACTTAACACTACTTCAATGAAAACATCTTAACCAGTGATTTCTACCCACGAAGTTAATCCTTAGTGATTGAGTGTGAGAAGCGAAAAGAAATGAGTGTGATTAGAGTAAGCAAACTGTTTAAAAGAAAGAGCGTGTGAGAACAAAGTTAAAAGAATATCACAACTCTGCACCAACTTTTTCTGAGCCGGGTAGCCACATTTCTAGTGTTTCACAATTCTTTGGTGATCATTATTGAAACAGGCAACTAGCCCATGCCAACTCTTGATCAAACCTCACCATCTACTCATTTTCTTCTCAACAAGAAAGTGTTTCACATTTTCTAAGGGGATGCAACACATTTGCTATCTGATTTTCATTTGGAAAATCTGGATATTGAAAAGAAGGAAGTCTGCCTCACCTTCGCACTTCAATCATGCACATTGAGTCTGTGTTTAACTTACTGTTGTCTCAGTGGTTTACACAATTTTGAGCCAAATAAGCAATCATCAAGTGCTTAATTCTTTCTATCACAAACACGAACACACAAGGAATTTGTTTCTTTGTCATAACGTTTATAGAAATTACCTTTGTGGTGTTTCGATGATTAAATGGAAGCCCTGGGGGAGTCAACATCAATCAGCTCCTTTCCATATGTGTATTCGTTACACACAGTGACTTAGTGATACTGACAGGCATTCTAACTGATTCATTAGTTGATTCAGGTGTTACATGATTATTTTGTCTAGATTTGCAAAGATCAGGATGAATAACTATTGAATTGACGAATCAGAGACTACAAGTGGTTCACATTTCTTACTCAAAGTTTTGATGAAGTCGTTGCACTTTCCATCAAAAAGGGGGAGAATCTAAAGCTTGAAGAAATGTTCAGTCCATTACATTACAAGACTAAGAACTGCGAGATCAAAGTATTCTGAAGACATGCTGATTTCAGATAAATTTTCTTTGAAGATACTTTGCTAAAGCATTCTGAGCTAGAGAAAGAGATTGCATCTTCTGAGCTGAAAGAGAAGATCGTATTGCCAAATCATTTTAGTAATGATCTTGATCCAAAGGGGGAGATTGTTAAGACACAGTCTCATTGGATTCAAGATCATCCAAAACGAAGATCGCAATCTAAAGTTAAAGTTGAAAGTTACTCTCAACCAAAGTCTAGGGTCTATTTTGTAATAAGTGTCAAAGTTATAATATCTAGATATTATTTAGATATTATGTTTTTAGTTATAATATTAGTTTATTAAGTTTTGATAATATCTTAAACAGATATTATCTTTCTCTCTATTATCGATCATCAGATCACAATCACACACACAACACATAGTATCAAGGTGAAAAAGAGAGAAAACAAACAGAGAACTCAAACTCAAGAAATCAACCGTGTAATCCGCGTTTATATATCGAAACAGGTTGGTTTATCATCTATTGTTTGTTGTTTGATTTATCTGGTAACGATCACGGACTTACATCATATTTCTTTTTTTTTTCCCTTAAAATACCCATTTGTATTAACTTAAAATCATAACTTCCTAGAAATCGGGGTGTTATATATTAGATGTGTTTTTGTATAATAGTTATTGATTATATATTATGAACTACGGACCTCAAAATTGACTTTTATTTTTAAAACGCTACCATGACGATGATGGTGGAAATTCCTCGATCTCAAATTACACAAACATACCTAGACCCGGCAAAAACTGACACGACACGCTAACCCGACACGAAATAAACGGGTTTGGGTAATACATTTAAACCCATTTAAGTAAACGGATTGACACAACACGACACAAAAACTAAACGGGTAAGGTTATGATCAAAAATTTCAATTCGAAAATGACCTGAATGACTCGTTTATATATATATATATATATATATATATATTATAAGTTTTCTTTTTAATGCTTTAGATTTTGTTAGAATTTATAAGTTTGAACTATAAAATTTGGATTTCTAATGCTTTTATTTGAATTTTGTATTTGTATTTTTTTTTTGTGAATTTTTGATTTTTACTTTTTAGTTTTATAAATGTTAAACGGGTTAGGCGGGTCGTGTCGGGTTAGGGTTGAGATTTTCTGACCCGTTTATTAAATGAACCGGGTTAGGATTAAACACTTTCAACCCGTTTAACTTTGAACCCAATACGAACCCGATACGACACGACACATTTGCCAACTCTAAACATACCAAGTGATAAAGAGGAACTTAGAATGGAAAATTCTTAAATAAGAGTTATGAAGACTAGTTTTGTATGGTAAAATCCATTAAAATTTAACAAAATTTAGTTTAATTTTTAAAGAGTGTAATATATTCTCATTTCTCAATCAATATAAAAATGTTGGGTCATTGACCAACATCTTCCTAAATCGAAACGTGGCGCTAGCTGCTACGCTATAAGAAAATAAAGATGTGCCTTCTCCATCAGCAATTGCTTTTGGTGTAGTGGTAAGCGCTTGATCCTAACATGTGGCATCAGTGCAGGTCAAGGGTTCGAATCCCATGGAGTGCATTTAAATGCCAAAGGCATGCTGTGTAACCATTGACTTCTAGCGAAAATCTTGTTAGTGTTGGCAGATGCTGGAAGGCTTCAGGAGAGATAGTAGGTGAGGGTGGGGGTGTAGGAGTAGATGCTTGGGATCGTAGGAGTGACAGTAAGTCGGCATCTTGAGATGGTTCGGTTTGGGATTGGGAGAGGAGTTTGGCTAGGAGCATGGATTTTAGGTCATCGATGGATAGATCAGTAGGTGTAAGGGATGGTGGTGTGAGAGGTAGTGGTTCAGGCTCAGGCATCGGTGCTTTGCCTTTGATCATTCTCTTTAGGGCGTCTACCTCCTCCTTCATTTCGGAGCGCATAATGTAATGGACAACCTTTAGGGCGACGTCCAGAAAATCCCGTGAGACGAACTCAGGGTGACTAACACCTGGGTCACTTAGACTTTCAGTTGTAGTGATGACTGTAGAAGTCGCACCGCCAACGGTCACAGCTGGCATGATGATGACTTTGGTAGGACTTCCACCCAATCCTCGTAATCCAACAGAAGTTAGAGTTACTATGGGTGTTCCGGCTGGGCCACTAAGTCCTCCAGCAGTAGCCGAAGAAATTACCCGTGTCCTAGTCAAAGAAATGATATCATCGATTGGCTCTAGACGCGGTGCACTGCAGGAAGCGAGGACGGGGGCAATTTTCTCTAGCTTCAATACCAGTACTCTCCAAGTGAGAGACTGGTAACGTATGAGTTGAATCCCCGTGAGAAAGTGAAACCAACATCTGTTGAGAGATGTCGGGGTGGCTAGGTGGGGTGTGCAACTGCGTCGCTAGGTCCACGACGTCTTCTTCAATACCCTGTCTCAATACATGAGACTGGGTAGCAGATGTGGCTACCTGGCTAATTTTGGGTAGGGGGAGGTCAACCGGAGTTGGTTGCCTCATCACTCGTGTACGCTCGAAATTGTGTTTACTTTTCCTTTCCTTCTCTCTCCTCACTTCTTCATTTTCTACTTGAACTCCCTCCCCTCTCCTTATCTCTCCGGGTGAGGGCTGGTCATCGTCACCATCAGAGTCAGATGACTCATCACTTGATTATGATGACACTTTTCAGATTCAGATTGGTTGGTGGTTAATCTTAGATTTTGGATTACTGGGGGGGGGGGGGGGGATTGTTGGGTCATTGACCAACATCTTTCTAAATCGAAACGTGGCGATGGCTGCTACGCTATAAGAAAATAAAGTTGCGAATTCTCCATCAGCAATTGCTTTTGACGTAATGGTAACTAAGCGTTTGATCTTAACAAAAAAACATTTCAAAATTTCCTACTTAATATAACAAAATTTCAAAACTTCTTAATCAATGTAAGAAAGTTTAAAATTTTCTTATTTAATGTAATATGCATGAATATTAAGTTTTTCGTGCATTTTATCATAGATATTTCTACATGTGTCGTATTCGAGGTCTATGTTTTTAGATATTACAATATAAGGTTATTACTAGTAAAGAAAACACTTTATTATATTAATTAGAAAAAACAATATTCATTAATTAAAAAAGCGTCAAATAAAACATTTTATCTATACTATATTATAAAGTATTTATAAAAACTCTTAAAAATAATTGATAAAGCTTAATATACCGTTATTTAATGCTAATTACTTAAATCTCTTAAAAACAACTATTAAAACATTATGTACTATATTTAATGTTATTTATTAACTTTCAATTATTATCTCTAACCACTTTAACTCTCCTAAAATCACTTCCCACTTCAACTCCCTTAAAATCACTCCCCACATAACTAAATACATTATAAAAATCAAATTTTAAATATAAAAAATCTAAAAGAATATTTAATGTTTATTTTATATAAAAAACATTATATTATTAAACCTAAAATAAATTACGTTATTATTAAACTATCGAATAAACTCTTAGAAACAAACTTTTATGCATTAAGTACTATTTATTGATACACATTACTCAAAATTCAAGATTACAAGTCATGATTCATGAGTACAAATTTCTAAAGTTATATGTTTGAATTTCACAAATAACTGATAAACATAACCAAAACAAAATAAACGTCTTAGTTTAAATATAAAGAATTTAAAATATATAAGATAATCTTTGAACTCTAACAAAATACTTAAATCTTTTTTATATGAAAAGTATTATATTAGTAAGCCTAAATTAAACAAATTTATAAAAAAATCATTATCAATCTCTCAAAACCATCCAAAATCATACTGTAAATCAATAAAAAACAAAAAATAAAATAAAACATTAAAATCGTGATGTATCTCGCTGCATTGCACGAGTACGCTTCTAGTTATAATTTAATGTGTGTTGTTTTATAATTTGAGCGAATTTGGCTGAAATAAGAACGGTCACGTATTGAATTTATAATCCACGTTTAATGATTCATTGTTTCTAGGGCTGACAATGGGTAAGGGTAAATCCGTTACCCGTTATGTTTCGACCCGTTGGATAAGGGTATGGATAAAAAAAAAATTATCCATTTATCCACTTATCCGTTACCCGTTTACCCGAAATTTTAGTGGGTAGGATATGGATAAACGTTTTTTCGTTATCCATTACCCGTTACGATATAATATATATGTATGTATAATTATATAAAATTAAATATTAGTGTATATATACATAATTACATTAAGTTAATTATTAATATTTTTTATAATGTTGTCGTATATTAACGTGTACTTTAATTTATTTTTTATATTTATCGAATAAATGATTTCATGTTGATTAAATGAGAAACAAGACGGATTTAGAAAAATAAATAAAACGAAAAGTGTTAGTCTTACAATTTTAATATTGTTTTAAAAATATTATACTATTATATTTAGAGTAATAAAATGTTACTACAACAAATTAGATATAAAAGAATGACTATATTTATGAACTTATGTTTATTTATATGATTAAGGTTTAACAATATCAATTGTGGTTCAAAATGAAATGTTGTTTTACCATTAATCTATTACCCATTTCGTTACCCGCTATTTTAATGGGTAGGGTAGTAATACAGATAAGGGTTTTATAAGATGGATAATGACCCGTTTCATTACCCGCTATTTTAAATGGATTAAATAACAGATTAACATTTACACTACCATACCCTACCCATTGTGAGCCCTAATTGTTTCTAAAGGCCCAATTCATGTCGCGTTTCACGCCACCACATAGGCACATAGTTACCAAATTTACATAACATATCCCTTATTTTTTAGAGACATGAAATTAGACCCCCTGTAGTTATAGTATGCAACATTCCATTGGTATTCGGTAGCTAGTGTATAAAGTAGCTTATCAAAAAGCTAGTTTATATTCATCCAAATATGTACCCAGAAAATAAGCTAGCTTATTTTTGTCAAACGATACCAAAATTCTAAATCTTTTACGCTTTCATCCCTTGTATTAAACTTTTATTTCCTTTTGGTTCTTTCCTAACATTAAATTTTCGAGGTATTACATAATGTATGTTTTATTGCTTGTATTATTAGATAGTGCATTGTCATCTCTTTTCTACTCTTATGTGATGAAATTCGTCTTTTAACAAAACGTAATAATTTGAATTTATATATTCTTTCTACACGGAAATTAAATAGTTTGGACAACTGAAATTTAAAAAAAAAAAAAAAAATGAATTCTAAGTATTTCTCCATTCCAAAATAAATATTGACATTTTTATTTTAGTTTGTCACAAAATACGTGATTGTTTTAAAAAATAAGTATTTGTTTTAAAAAATAAGTACATAATTTTTCATTCTATCCTTAATTTAATTAAAAATGCGATATAGTTGCACTTTTTCTAAAACTATGTCTATTTTATTACGGACACTTGTTATGGATGGAGTAAAAAGACAATAATTATAAATTATATCATTATTTTATAAATTATAATTACATATATAACCTTGTCTTGTATACACAAGTACATAACATGCATCAAAATTAAAAAAACAACTTAATTTACTTGTATAAAGAAGTGCATAACGTCCAAATCAAGGGCTATCAGAGTGTTCCTCAGTTTTCCCTTTTTTTGAGGTTTTCCTTTAACCCTTTATAAATACTTATGTATTTATACAACATACTTATGTATTTATACAACAGATCAGGGCCATCCCTGGGGGAGGGCGGGCAAGACGTACGCTCAGGGCCCAAACGAAATAGGGGCCCAATTTTTTTAGTATATATTATATATTAGTAGTTAAAAAAATTGTAAATAAAGAAGGCAAAAAAAAATAGTATATAATATGACCCAAAAAGAATTTAACATTATATTAAGAGCCCAAACATGTATTAATTAATAACATTGGACAACAAAAATTTGTAAAAAGTTATTTAGTATTTCATTTTATAGTATTGCTTATTGTTTCTCTGAGTTTTTTTTTATCTAGTACTAATATCTAAAAACTATTTTTGCCTATAATCTTTGATATATACTCCATTACTCATCTTCTATATACTTTTTTCATTATTCCATCCACATGAATTTTATTATTGTGTTAGAATATAGTAGATTTCTTGTTATTAACTAAGAAAACTCCTACATTTTAAAACAATTACCAAGCTATATTAGACGACCCTGTAACACCCCTAAAATTCGAAAATAACAGACAATTTAAAACTTCCAAAAACTCTTAAATACATAGCATTGAAATATCAAATATCTAAAGTTACAAGGAAGAATCACTACAACAACGTATCAGAGTTCTACGGAACTATCTAGTCCTACAAACGGGGACAAAATTAGTCGGATGTTACTAAAACCACCAAAGTTGTTATCTTCACCAAACCGGATAATGTCACTAAAGCCATCCTACCGGAACTTCTACCAAGCTCCACTCGCCACTCAGATCCATCTAAGACCTGATATACATGTCGAAAAGAAAAAGTGTTAGGCTTAACGCCTAGTGCGTTAAAGCAATTTTCATCATACAAATCATAAAACATTTAAAACGAACATTTTACTCTGAATAAGACCATTCTAGAAACACCGATTATAAAGAGGCATTTGCAAATCAAGTTACTTCTAATTTCCAAACACCCATTTTAAATAATTATTCGACGTCCAAATTTCCCCAAAACGCACACACACGGTATTTCACCAATAGACTCTTTGTGTAAATAAAATGGTACGTTTCAACACCGAAGGCATGGGTAAGGGAATACCCTAAAATAACACCTTTCAGTGACGGGGGAGACCCGATTCCATCGAATGTGGCAGACACATAAAGTTAAGCCACTTATCAACGTTCTCAAGTTTCACATAGAGTCATGGATCCCCGTATACGACTCCCAACCGAGCTACGACCATAAGATACCCAAATGACCTTAGTGTCTACTCGACCTCTAGATGAGTGTCACCACAAAAGTCACAAGTCCCCATATTCGACTCACCATGGGCACCACCGCAAGACTTAGCTACGTATACGACTCTACAGAGCACCACCGCAAGCTTACATAAAAACATGACTTGGGGACCACTCCCTAGACTCAAACATGGACGTTAAAAGTTCCATGATGAACAACCCGACTCCTATGCCTATTGATCCATCGCATTACAATCTAAACATTACATGACTCCATATGAATGAACTAACGCATCCAAAACATGTAATTACCAACTTTTCTATAATAATTGCATTTCCATAACGCGCTCCATAATGAGCCATTTAAACCGGACAACGTCCCAAAACTCGTTAGTCTACAAATCAAGCCGTACAACATCATAAAACATTTGACACTCAAATAGAGCCAATATGGCTACATAAGTCGATGTACAACTTTCCCAAATTTAGCACTTTCTCCAAATATAATTGGCCAAATATTCCCAAATTAAAATATACTTGTTCCAACAACCCACACTTTTAAAGTCAAAAGACTTAAAATTTTCAAATATAAAACCTGTAGGTTGAGTAAAGTCCCAAATGACCATATTTCAATGATCGTTCTTAAAACTCCCTAACTCACACTATAATTCCATTTAAAATCATTTGTACTCCAAATCTTCCCATATTAGGGACCCTAGCAACACAATACCCAAATTCTTCAAATGTTCAGGAAACATGTATGGTAGATCAAAATCCCCCTTTTGGTGACTCAAACACCTCATAAAATATTGTAACCCATTTTCAAAGATTTATAACTCAAATATGTGTCGTGTACAACTATTCACAAACTTATCAAAATGAAGTAAACGCATGAATATACTTTTAAAACAAAAAATATGTGCATTTTGACATGTATATAGTTTTTCAAAGCAACTAGAACTCACTTTGCTAGATTTAGACCAAATCTAGGTTTTACCCACAAACCTGAGCTCCTTTAAAGAGAAGCTCTTGGATCCTTCCACTAGCTCCAAGCTTTCTACAGATCCCTTACCACAAACATTCTCAAAGTTATACCAAATCCTAAGGATACAAAAACAAGATGAAGAACACCAAACACTAACTTTTTAGATGGAAAGATGGGTAGATTACCTTGATCGTAAACCCTTGGATCCACCCAATATCTTCAATACACTTATTTCTCTACTTGAAAAGCTCCAAAAGACGAGACTTTACTTTAGGTTCAAGAATCACTCAAATCGGATTTGGGAGGAAGAAGTTATGAGAAAATGAAGTTAGGTTCCAAAAATTGCGTTTAAAACTCTCAGATGGGTTCCCGCGGCCTTGCCCGCGACTTGCAAGTCGCGGGGCAAGCCGCCCGCTTCCCATAACTCGATTCCAGTGAGTTACGCGGCCTGGGCTGCGGCCCAGGGTCGCGCACCAACCCGCGACACTCCAAAAGTCCTGTTTTATCGCGTTTTTCGCGCCTGATTCGATCCCTGATGGTTCCATTGTAAAACTCACCTGATTTCTAGATACCTTTACGTTCCAAGAGTCAAACGACTCCCGTATTACCATCGAGGAGAAATTCCAAAATTACGGGCGTTATAGACCCAATATATCTATATTTAGGATTTCAAAGATACTTTTTTATCATACATTATTGACTATTTGTTATCTAATATTGAGTGCATGAATCTTAAGTAATCTCTTATATCTAAAATAAAAATAAGATTTCAAACTATAATCAACATGAACTTTTGATTATAAGATTAATGGTTCTTAAAAAGTTTGTTTCATCCCTAAAAGCTTAAAATGATGATTAACATCAAGTAACATGTGGAATATCTACTGATTTATGATGATTTACTTAAACTGTTACTCTGAATGGTCAACATAGTGACGTCAAATGATTTCAATCTATATATTAAAGGTATATCATAAGATGTCTTTGATGGTGGAACTGATTGACGATGTTATGTAAAAATGATATGGTAGATAATATTAATTTAGAAAGGGCAAAATGCGTGAAATAGCAACCTACTTTCATAAATTTTCTTATTATAGCATTATACTTTCACTTTTTCTTATTCTAGCAATGTACTTTCAAATTATTTTTTATTAGGACATTGTACTTTGAAAATTTTACCCATTATAGCATTAGGTAACTTTTTGATTTAGATGTACCCATTATACCAGGTTCTCATGCCACCTCATTGTCCACATAGACTGTCCACATGTACTATATTGCTGACTTGTCATTTTTTATTACAGCATTGTACTTTCAAAATTTTTTTATTATAACACCACCAGTTACTATTATAACATTGTACTTTTACTTTTAATATTTTTGTTATTTAGACATTGTACATTTAACAAAAAATATAATTTCAGAAATTAAACATGTTTACAAAAGATCACTATTTCATGAATAAAATGTTCACAAAAGATCATTGGTGAACCATTATTATGTATTTGTTTTCAATATCTGACATCGATTATTATGTTCTGATACCGAATAAATGTAGTGAAATGCAAACCCCAAATCTCTTTTCATTATCTTCATCCTCCACCACCTCCAGGTATCTCCCTTCTTCCCCATTTCACTTTCCACATGTTATTTTCTTTCTCGTTTTTATCATCTAATTCTGTTTTGTTGGGAATTCGGGCGGTGTTGATTATGATTAGAAATGAATTACACTTTTCATTACCGTCCATGGTTCACCAATGATCTTTTGTGAACATTTTTATTCATGAAATAGTGATCTTTTGTAAACATGTTTAATTTCTGAAATTATATTTTTTGGTTAAATGTACAATGTCTAAATAACAAAAATATTAAAAGTAAAAGTACAATTGTTTATGCCAAAAATCTCCCAAGGAAAATTTAAGGTAAATGTGGAGCTTAATCCAACCAAAGAAAGTAACTTTGATAATCGTATGACAATAATAAGATTAAAATAAATGAGACGAGAGAATTGGTGACGCGGAAAACCCCTAAAATGGGTAAAAACCGCGGACGAGTGTGAGTCGTCGTGCACTATGGACGTCAATCAGGGACGTCGTCCTTGTTAACAAGTGTTACAAATGAAATGTAATGTAAAACAATATAATAAAGTAAAGTCGGTCGTGCGTCGTATGTTCTTAGACTTCAATCGTGCGTCGTATGACAAACAGCAATAGATTTTATGAACTTTGAAAGAGACTGAACAAGCTTGAGAGCGTAATTTGTGAGCTTCTAAGGTCTGAGCATCAGATGCCCGAATGTGAAGTTCAATCTTCATATTTATACTCCAATTGTCCGTTAGCAAATCTTGAATGCATATCTTTAATAAAGTAACCGTTTGATATTGATGATAGCATCCGTTATATCTGTTGTTATTGGTAACGTCTTCCGTTATGATCTCTCATCATAAACGTCCTTGAAATCCTGCATTAAACATAATATAAAATATGTTGCAAATTAGTAACAGTAATCATGTCGTACGACTAACTTTGTCGGACGGATATTTGTTCATTTTAATCGAGGTCGCCTTAAAGGAAGGGCGTCGGTTATCGCTGGTCGTACGATGATAGACTGTTGGAATTTTTACCCAAACAGTTTGCCCCCAAATTTAAAATTCAAGCGGCAACTTTTTGAAATTTAAATTTAAAATCAAGACACGTGTCAAAAAAGAACGCGAGTAGTTCATATAGAACCGAATTGGTTTGTTTCTAGCTGGACAATGACGTCATTTCCTGCAAAAATAAACGGTTAGACGGCTAATTTTGGACAGATGTCATGCATTCGAAGGATGCACTTAAGTGGTTTGCCTGACACGGACGACATGTGTCAATTGGCGATTGGCGATTCGATTTCTTGGCGATTCAGTTTCCAATTTTCAGTATAAATAGGGATTGTCTTCAATCCTTTCCTTCTTTATGCTTACCTTCTTTAATACCTTATACCTCCGGCGAGATTTACTTTCCGAGCAATCAAAATCCCTTCCATTCTAAGTTCGAGGTTTAGAACGCTATTTAAGGTACGATTTTCCGTTCTTCCCTCTGTGTCGATTTATGCATAAGAAGTCCATAGCTAGAAAGCCTAGGAAAGCTTGGGATATTCTTAATTATTGGCGTGCGACTTTAAATATCCCGGATTTCCAGATGTCGAGCGATCCTGTGAGCCTATATAGGGAGGAAGAGAATTTAGATTACTTTAAGAGTTTGGCCAGGCTTCCAGATGAAATAAATCTGGTGTCGCCGGAAGATTTAAGGTCGGATGAAGTTCCGAAGGGATATTATGTTCTATATGAATATCCCTTCAAAATAGGGTTTACTTGGCCGTTTATTCCTTTGGTCAAGGCATTTTTAGATGCATTCGATCTAACACCTGGACAATTAATGCCTCAATTATGGTGGATTGTCCATGTTATCGAGCGTCTTACGGCCGACTGGGAGGTTCCGTTCAACGTGAACGATCTCCTGACTGCTTATAGCGTTCGACCGGATAATTATCACCAGTACAACTTATTCCCTCGATCGAAGGGAGATAACGTACTGCTGCATAATACCGCGGTGAACGACCGTGGTTGGAAACGTCAGTACGTTTTCCTCCAAGTGGCGTCTGTAAGCGATGAAGACAACCAATGGTTATCGTCCGGATGGAACGAATCGGGTAGGTTAACTGTTTTTGTCATACGTTTTTTTTCGTGCGTTTTTGTCGTGCGTTTTTAATATTTACTAATGATATCTCTATTTGTCTGGCAGCAATTGACTTTACTAAAGTGAAGCCAAACAGAGATTCTCTCAACAAGATTCAGAGGATCTTGGAAAGGAGTATTGACGATCGTTCGTTTGCTGTGCGGTCGAACGACGAGGAGGACGAGGTTGTTTTTGTAGCTGAGGCGACGTCCGTCGAGGGTTCTCATCAAGAAGAAGAGAAGATAGAGGAGAAGGAAAAGGAAGAAGAGAGGGAAGAAGAGAGAGAAGAAGAAATGACCGGTAAGTCGCTCGACATTACCTTTCACTTGTATATCGTACGTCATTTCATTTTTAACTTGCTCTCTTTTTCTAGAGGACGCAGCTGTAAAGTCGGCTGCCGTTAAGTGAGCCGAGCAACTGGAGCTCGCTCGTCAAGGGAGGGAGAAAGCGAGGAAAAGATCTGCCCCTTCCACGGGGGTAGATCCGAGACGTGTCCGAGGCAAGCCTCGGTCCTCGCCCAAGAAGACGGGCGATGCCACTTTGTCGTCCCTTTCAGGGGCGACACCAGCTAAGGGAATCGTTGTTGGGGTCGAGCTTGGAGGCTCGATCAAGGCGACGAAGGATGCCCCAACGACGAGGGCGTCGGGCGTTGAAAAGCTCTTTGCTGCACCTTCTTCTTCCTCTAAGAGTGAGGAGAAGAATAAGGAAAAAGTGGGAGAGATGATATTCAAAGCCACTCTCCCAGCTGACTTTATGGCTAATGACGTTCTCGAAAGAGACGTCATTTTTCCACACCTAGCAAAATTTCTTCTCCCGACTTTCTATGATCGGTACAAAGAGTCTCGGGTTGAGGACACGGGGGCACATGTTGCTGGCCTCTCTTTCATGGTAAGTTTTACTTATTCTCCTTTTTTCGTTGCTCGTTTTTTACTACTAATTCCTTTCCTTTTGTCGTGCAGGCTTTCCAAGCTTGTCTGAGTTTCTACGCTCAGACAGAAGGTCTTAGGTCGTCCTTTCCTGACGTCAAGAAAAGGGCCGACGAGGCTCTTGAAAAGGAAAAGGTCGCCCTAGAGGCGGTCGAGGCTGAAAAAGCGAGGGTTGAAAACCTTAAAGCCGAACTCATCGATGCCCGGAATCTATTAGAGATTTCGGATCGTGAGAAGGTCAAGCTCAGGGACCGTCTCTTTGAGCTTGAGGCGGCTTCGACAAAGTTAGAGATCGAGAGGATTAAGGCTATTACCACTGCTGCTGCTTCTGCTGACGAGATCGTGACTCTGAAGAAGAGGGTTGAATATCTGGAAGGTGACGTCAAGGACTTGGAGATGGAAAATAAGCAAATTGAGGCTTTTTCCCGCTTCACGGCCCGAGCTGCTTTAATGAGGCGTCACTTGAAGGGGAAGGATCCTATGGCGTCGGCCTCCGAAGAACTCAAAACTTACCTCAACACTGTCGGGACTGAGAGGGACCTAGATGAAGACGACGAATTGGAAGAGAGCGATGGCATAGAAGAAGTGGCAGCAGAGGAGACCATCATCGCCCAGGGACAAACTGACGTTCCTCCTACTTAACTTTTTTTTTTTGTTCTTTGAACTTAACATTAAGGGTCGGCCATCTGTGGTCGTCCCTTATACTTGTAATTTCTTTTTTGTTCGTCGAAGCTTGTTATTTGTTTTTATAATTTACCGTACGTCGAGTAACTTTACGTAAATAGATAATTACACTATATCAGACATCCAATCACATCACCACTTATAAAGTAATCCACTGAAATCTTCAATCAACCAAAGGCAGTTTGTAATAATGATTTTCGATTCTAAGTATTGAACATCAAATGTAGAAATTAACCTTTGTCATTAATTACGATTGATCATATACGTGCGATCGGATTAGTATTACTCGACACAAATATTTTAAATAAGTCGTGCGTCCCTGCGAAAAACAACATTAGTGGGGTGGTCGTTGGTTTGACCAACGACCCTCCGATGCTTAAGTCAGTAATTTACTTTAAGAAATAATCGAAGGAAATAAATATGAAGTTTAAAAGAAATACCTCTTTAAATGAACTGCATTCCAGCTTCGTGGGATATCTCGACCATCGAGAGTTTGGATTTTATAAGCTCCTTTACCCACGACGCTAGAGATTTGATAAGGACCTTCCCACTTAGTGGAAAGCTTACCTGCATTGACTTCTTGAGTATTTTGAAATACTCGACGTAGAACGTAGTCACCTTCTTGAAAAACTTTGATTTGGACATTTTTGTTGAAATGTCGCTCGACCACTTGTTTCTGTGCCGCCATGCGAATGTGCGCAGCTTCTCTAAGCTCTTCTAGAGCGTCGAGGTCATAACTTAGGTCGACCAAATTATACTCAACGGACGTATGTCTTGAAGTCAGTAATCTTACCTCAATAGGTAACACAGCTTCACATCCATAGACTAAGGAAAAGGGAGTTTGTCCTGTGGACGTACGAGGTGTCGTACGATTAGCCCATAGAACGGAAGGCAATTCATCCACCCACTTCCCTTTGGCAGCTTTGAGTCTTTTCTTGATTGAATTGATAATAGTTTTATTACTCGACTCGGCTAGACCATTCGACTGTGGATATCGAGGTGTAGATGTTACCAACTTGATGTTTCTTTCTTCACAGAATCTTCGCGTCCGACCACTTATAAATTGCGTCCCATTGTCGCACGTTATTTCAGAAGGAATTCCGAACCTGCAAATAATGTTAGTTTGGATAAAAGAAACGACTTCTTTGTCCCGAACCTGGGAGAAAGCCGCCGCTTCTATCCATTTAGAGAAATAATCTGTTAAAACTAGAAGAAATACCTTTTGCACAGGGGCAGGTGGTAATTTCCCAACGATGTCCATTCCCCACTTCATAAAGGGCCACAGAATCAATGTCGAGTGCAAGAGTTCAGATGGTTTATGAGACATACCTGCGTGTCGCTGACATGCGTCGCACGACTGTACATACCTGATCGCATCCTGCCTTAATGTCGGCCAATAGTAACATTGTCGCGATATCCTGTTGGCTAGACTGCGACTTCCTGAGTGATTTCCACATTCACCATCGTGCATATATTGTAGGATTTTCTGGACTTGCGTCTTATTGGTAATACATCGTAGATTCAAACCAGTCGAAGATCTTCGATATAATTGTCCTCTGATCATGACGTACCTTGATGCTTTAAACCTGACATTTCTTGCTTCCATTCTGTCATCAGGCAATTGATCGTTCTCTATATAATTTTTAATATCGTCCGACCAGGAACTTTCTTCCTCAATTGGTGCGACCAGAGTATTACCGTCGTCTTTGATTGTTGGTGTTGCAAGGTGGACTATTGGAATATTGTCGAATGTCGTTTGACTAAGTGCTGATCCCAAGTTGGCTAATGCGTCAGCTTGAGTGTTCTGATCTCTTGGTACCTGTTCGACTATGAAGCGACTGAACTTCTTTGCTTCTTCCTTTACTATTTTATAATAAGCAATCATCCTTGAGTCTTTTGCTGCAAATTCTCCATTAACTTGGTTAACAACTAGGAACGAATCGCTCCGAACATGTAGACATGTTGCCCCCAAGTCATGAGCAATTTTCATTCCTGCAATCAGTGCTTCGTATTTTGCCTCATTATTTGTTGCCTTGAAGTCGCACCGTATGGAGTACACTATTTTGCCCCTTTGTGGGGACTGTAGGACGACACCCAGGCCTGTTCCTCGTTTGTTCGACGAACCATCGACGTCGAGCGTCCAAGTAGTGTCGTGAAAAGTCGCCACAATTAACTCGTTGGACGTCGTCGTTTCTTCTAGTTCTGGACTGAAATTTGTAACAAAATCTGCCAAGACCTGTGATTTGATCGCCGTCTTGGGCTTGAAATCCAGATCATAATTGTTGAGGTAGATGCTCCATTTAGCTAATCGTCCTGTTAGTTCAGGTTTTCTTAACACAGACTTTAATGGAAAGTTAGTTACCACAGTTATAGGATGTGATTCAAAATAATGTCGTAGCTTCTTAGCGGCCATGACTAACGAAAGCAAGAGTTTTTCTATAGACGAGTACCTGGTTTCAGCGTCTAGTAGAGTTTTACTTACATAGTAGATTGGCAATTGTCGTCCGCCGGTTTCTCGTATAAGGACTGCACTTACCGAATTAATACTGACGACCAAGTAGAGTTGAAGAGCTTCACCTTTCTCAGGTTTAGAGAGGAAGGGAGGTGATGTCATGTATTTCTTGAGTTGTTGCAACGCCTCCTCATGCTTATCAGTCCACTCGAATCCTTTATTTTTTCGCAGGACGTTGTAGAATAGGTGACATTTGTCGGACGACCGAGAGATGAACCTGTTCAATGCTGCTACACGTCCTGTTAGACGTTGGACTTCTTTAAAATTTCTTGCTCATTTTAGCTCGATGATTGCTTTAATTTGGTCTGGATTAGCTTCGATTCCTCGTCGTGTGACCATATAACCGAGAAATTTGCCAGCTCGAACTCCAAAAGAACATTTTGTCGGATTCAACTTCATTTTGTATTCACGCAGAATGTCCTATATGATCGTCCGTATGTTTCGATTTGACAAGCATGTCGTTGATGTATACCTCCATAGTGTCGCCCAAATGCTCTTTAAACATCATATTTACTAGCCATTGATACGTCGAACCTGCATTCTTAAGACCAAAAGGCATTACCTTGTAACAATAAATACCTTTATCTGTCATGAAAGCCGTTTTTTCCTGATCGTCGGAATGCATCAATATCTGGTTATATCCAGAATATGCGTCCATGAAAGTGAGTAATTCATGTCTAGCTATAGCGTCGACCATAGAATCGATGTGTGGCAATGGAAATGGATCTTTTGGACAGGCCTTGTTAAGGTCTGTGAAATCAATGCACACTCTCCATTTACCATTTTTCTTTTGGACGACAACAACGTTGGCGAGCCAATCTGGATACTTGACTTCTCGTATTTTTCCTGTTTTAAGCAAATTATCAACTTCGTCGTTGATAACTTTATTTCTCTCAGGAGCAAATTTTCGTCTTTTCTGTTGAATGGGTTTAAATGATGGATCGACGTGGAGTTTATGAGAAATAATACTCGGATCGATGCCTACCATATCTTCGTGCGTCCACGCGAAGCAATCATAGTGGTCCTGTAAAAAAGAAATTAGTCGTTTTTTGAAGGATGGATCGAGTGTCGAACCTATGTAGACCATCTGATCAGACTTATCCTGGTTTAGTACGACAGCTTCCAAGCGATAATCGTCGTCGGTCCCAGGAACGTCCTGGTTCTGTAATTGCTATACTGTCTGCTTCGGGGGCTTCAAAGAGACTTTGTAACATTCCCTAGCAACTTTTCTTTTGCCTTTGATCTCCTGTACCCCCCATTGCGTAGGGAATTTCAAGATTTGATGGTACGTCGAAGGTACAACTTTCATATCATGGATCTATGGTCGCCCAAGGATGACGTTATAAGCTGATGAACAATCGACGACGTTGAACTTCGTCTGTCTGTTGATTCCTTTAGCATATACTGGTAGTGTGATTTCCCCCATGGTACTTGTCGTTCCTCCGTTAAATCCCAACGAGTGTAGTCGAACGTCGTGTAATCTCGGATTTGTCGATTCCTATTGCTTTCACTACATCAAAAAAGATAATGTTAGCTGAACTACCTCCGTCGACGAGTATCCTCTTTGTCAGACAATTTCCAATGCTTAATTGGATAATTAGTCCGTCATTATGTTTCTGATATACGTCGTCGAGGTCTGCTTGGTCGAACGTCAAGGGCATAGCTTCTAATTCTGCGTCCTCTTTGGGTCTTGCCTCCTTTGGAATTGATCGGTCGTCGGGACCGCGACTAGCATGTCTCTTAGCAGCTGAATATGTGGTCCCACAGACATCAGAGCCTCCGGTGATACAATTAATCACCTTGGCATGTTCTGGGGATGTGGGACGCACATCCTTTTTTCCCGTCAATTCTTGTAAATAACCTTTCGAATTAAGCCAGGACAGTTCTTTCTTCAAAGCGATGCAATCATCTGTCATATGACCAAAGTCACTGTGGAAATCGCACCATTTTGTCTTGTCTTTCTTATCACTGTCTTTATCGCTTTTCTTTGGCCATCGAACGTTTTGTTGGAGCTGTTTTAGGGACATGACGACATCCTTAGCTGATCCAGAGAAACCATAAGATGATACCTTAGGATATTGGACAGACTTGGAAGTCGTCGGCCCTTTCTTTTCAAATCAGACGTTTGAAATTTGTCTGGTAGGCTCTGATCGACCAATCGATTTTGGTTTGAAGTCTGGCTTTTTGACACCTAAGCTCTTCCGGTCACCCGAGTGTTTATTTCTGAAAGCGAGGTCATCCTCGACCCTCATGTGAGCAAGCGTCCTTGCTCGTACGTTTTCAAAGGTTTCTGGAGGATACTTCGTAAGGTCGAGATACAACCCTGAACTATCATCCAGACCCCGTTTGTACGCTTCAATTGTTGTTTTCACGACGCAATTTCGGATACTAATCATTTCCGCGTTGAACCGGTTAAAGTAGTCCCAGATGGACTCTCCATTCTTCTGTACAACATAATAAAGGTCGCTCGTTTATTTTTTCATTTTTCGACTACTAGCGAATTGTTGAGAAAATTGGTTCACTAATTCTGCAAAAGACCCGATGGTTTTGGGTTTGAGATTGATCAACCATTGTAACGCTGCTCCAGTCAAGGTTGCTCCAAAACTCTTGCACATGCAGACTTCTTGGAATTGATGCGGTATCGAAATAGTCCACATGAGCTGTTTGTATTGGGCGACGTGTTCTGTTGGATCAGTGACGCCTGAATATTTTGGAGTGAAGGTCGGGATGCTGTACTTCTTTGGGACGTCCACCAAAGCTATCTCATCAACGAACGGCGACGCCTGAAATCCTGTACGTGGCTCGACATCAACTGGAACTGCTGCCCCCGACAATTTGGCTAGCATCGACAAGACACGTTCATTCTGTTCTTCTAGGAGCTTCAATCGCTGTGCAACGGGATCTATCGGGACATTACTTAGGACACCCAATGGAACATAACCCGATCCATTGAAACTAATCTGATGTGAGGAATCAGAGGCATATCCATTGAATGGTATGGAGGCCATAGGCATGGTTGGGATTACGAAGTTTGCGGGATTAATTAGTGGTGGACGAGGATAATTAGGCAATGGAGGGGATACGTTCCAAGTACCGGCAAATGCATTTGTAGTCCCCGTCACATTATTTCCATTATGATTTCTTAGATGCTCGATGGTTTCAGCTGCTTGTCGAGCCTGGGCTGTTAGGGCGTCAATACGAGCACTAGCAGCAGTCAACTCCATGTTCATTTGAGCCACAACATGATCTTGAGTTCCTTGGAATGCCATTATCTTGAATAACTAAAAAAAACACTCGAAGGAAAACGTTAGTACGTCGTAAGATTATCAAATATTTTCTTTGGATGGGGCCCCACGGTGGGCGCCAAATTGTTTATGCCAAAAATCTCCCAAAGAAAATTTAAGGTAAATGTGGAGCTTAATCCAACCAAAGAAAGTAACTTTGATAATCGTATGACAATAATAAGATTAAAATAAATGAGACGAGAGAATTGGTGACGCGGAAAACCCCTAAAATGGGTAAAAACCGCGGACGAGTGTGAAGTCGTCGTGCACTATGGACGTCAATCAGGGACGTCGTCCTTGTTAACAAGTGTTACAAATGAAATGTAATGTAAAACAATACAATAAAGTAAAGTCGGTCGTGCGTCGTATGTTCTTAGACTTCAATCGTGCGTCGTATGACAAACAACAATAGATTTTATGAACTTTGAAAGAGACTGAACAAGCTTGAGAGCGTAATTTGTGAGCTTCTAAGGTCTGAGCATCAGATGCCCGAATGTGAAGTTCAATCTTCATATTTATACTCTAATTGTCCGTTAGCAAATCTTGAATGCATATCTTTAATAAAGTAACTGTTTGATATTGATGATAGCATCCGTTATATCTATTGTTATTGGTAACGTCTTCCGTTATGATCTCTCATCATAAACGTCCTTGAAATCCTGCATTAAACATAATATAAAATATGTTGCAAATTAGTAACAGTAATCATGTCGTACGACTAACTTTGTCGGACGGATATTTGTTCATTTTAATCGAGGTCGCCTTAAAAGAAGGGCGTCGGTTATCGCTGGTCGTACGACGATAGACTGTTGGAATTTTTACCCAAACATGTTATAATAGGAACTGGTGATGTTATAATAAATTTTTTTTGAAAGTACAATGCTGTAATAAAAAATGACACGTCAGCAATATAGTACATGTGGACAACCTATGTGGACAATGAGGTGACATGAGAACCTGGTATAATGGGTACATTTAAATCAAAAGGTTACCTAATGATATAATAGGTAAATTTTTCCAAGTACAATGTCCTAATAAAAAATAGAGTAAACTCTAATTTTGGTCCTTGAGGCTTAGTGAAAAATCTGAAAGTGGGACCTGAACTTTAATAAGTCTAGAAAGCATCCTTGTGGTTTACATTTTGCTTTGAAAATGGTCCTCCGTCACTAACCCCATTAAAGAATGTCTGTTAAACGAAGGGTCTTTTCGTCAATTTTATCTTTTTCTTATTTTTTTAAGAACCATCAAAATATAGAGACTAACTTGTAATTAACTCTTATGAATATTTTCGATACTATCAGACTGTTGTATCACCGGAAAACAAGTTCTCCCACCGGAAAAGAACTCTCTCTCTACTGTTTTTTCCGGTTTCTCGACCACCATCCCGACTACCTCCACCGGACCACCGCTATTGCTAATCTCTCCTCTTCCGCTACTATTTCTTCCCATGATGGTGTCTCTCTCTCCACCGCTCATCTGGTCTCCCCTCCATTGCTGGATCATTTTCCTCAAGATGGACAAAATCTACCAGTCATTAACTCCATCTCTGGTTTCCCCTCCATTGTCGGTAAGCGCTTAGATTTTGGTAAACGACCCCGTTTAACTTTATACAAGTCGAGCCAAGGCTCATGCTTATACAGATTTATAGGATGGTTATTGCTGCAAACAAGCCGAGACAAGCTTGGAAGGGCTCAGACACGACTCCACAGTGTTAGGCTACACTCGGACTTGATCCAATAGCTTGACGAGTCTTGTTATTTACGCTCAAGAAAAGGTTCGAGCTTGATTTGAGAGCTCAAATGGCTCTAAAATATCCAGCAAAACTATGCTCCAAGAAGCAAACTTGACTCAAAAGGTTGAATAACAATAATATCTACGAAAACTATGTTCGATAAAGCAATTTCAGTTCGAGCTCGACCTATAAAGTACTAACACATAACATAGATTTCGAAAAGCTCGATAAGAATTCGAGTCAGGATTTTATACCCAAACTCAACTCGTTATATATTTTAATTTTGCATTTAAACTCTAAGTCGAACTCGATAAAGTTCTACTTGTTCAAGCTTGAATCGATTTGGCCGGAGCTAGCTTCCATCCACACACAAAACCACAGGGACGGAATATTTGATTTGGCCGGAGCTAGAAATTTTCCCACCGAAATCTCTCTGATCTTGTAAGGAACGTGAATCATTCACCCCCCCCCCCTTTTCCCCCTTCGGTGAAGTAAAAACCCACATACATCACGAACCAAATCTGCAATTCACAGGGACGAAATCTCCAATCTGACGGGAAGGGGGGGGGGGGGGGGGATGATGTCACTGGGTTCCGTCGATTTCGAGCACAGGGACGAATATGATGATGATTTCTGAACTCCTCTCTCTCTCTCTCTTCGTTTACACATAGAGTATTTATTTTCCCGGGGGGGGGGGGGGGGGGGAGGATTTTTGGTTCTCGGCAGTCGGCATCAATGGTGATGGAAACTTGGGTAGGGGAAAATAGTGTGGGGTGGCAAAAAGAAACAGATGGAGATGTATGGAGTTTTTTCCGGCTGCCAAAAGGGTTCTCCGGTAGGGGAAAATATTTTCCTGTGTATATATATATATATTATATTTATATTAGAGTTAATAACAAAGTTAATCCCTATAATTTGATGGTTCTTACAAATATAAGAAGAATAAAAAAAAGATAATGAAAAGAACAAAAATGCCCATCATTTAATGGACATTCTTTAACTGAGTTAGTAGCCAGGGACCATTTTCAGAGCAAAATGCAAACCACAAGGATGCTTTCTAGACTTATTAAAGTTCAGGTCCCACTTTCAAATTTTTCACTAAACCTCAAGGACCAAAATTAGAGTTTACTCTAAAAAATAATTTGAAAGTACATTGCTAGAATAAGAAAAAGTGAAAGTATAATACTATAATAAGGAAATTTATGAAAGTAAGTTGCTATTTCACGCATTTTGTCCATTTAGAAATGATTATTATCTTGTGCTAGGAATACCGGTGAAATCGGTTTTATATGAATTTTTAGTATTATTTGAATTTAATGTTATTTTTGATGATATAAACAATATATTAAAAATAAATTTGTAGTTATCGAGAGCCCATTTTTATATCTTGTCCAAGGCTAAAAAATGTCAGGACCGAACGTGCAAGAGATATTAAATATTTCTAGTTCATATCTTTTGTCTTGGAAATTAGTAGTAAGTCCCTTCTTTTTCCTTTTGACAAATCTATACTATCATTAAACCCACTATTCCACTAAGTTTATAGATATAAATATAATATGACATAATATACAGTTATACATTATCTATTTTGACATTATTTTAAATTTGTTTTCATAAAATAATTGTAAAAAGGTGAGCTGGCGATTATAGGGACGTCAAGCCGTGTTTTGGACCCAACCGACCCGATTTAATTTGTTTGTACCCCGTAATAGTCCGGAGACCCTCCAACATGGAAAGCACGACCATAAGCAAACAATGACCACCTAATAGCATGCTGAATTTACCTAACTACCCTTTTGTTGTAATTATTTTATTTTCCAACGACATGAAAGATATGATGAACTCAAACATTTATTTGTTTAATTATTTGCAGTATCTTCAGTACTTGATGGGATAAACCCAAGTACGAAATTTGAAACTAGAAAGTCATTGCCATAACCAAGATTTTCTGTTTATTAAACTAGTCGTTGGTCGAGAAATTTATTACTAGCTAAAAACTAAATATTAACTAATAAATTAGTCGTTAGTTAGTGAACTAGTTGATTTTTGATATAACTAGATGATAGTACAAATTTACATAAAGATACATGTTGAAAAAATATTTTAAAAGATATAAAATACATGAATAATAAAATTGGGAAAATCCCCCTGTAACATTTTGGAAAAGTTAGTTTATAGCAAGTCGAAAAAATCTTTTTCAAAAAAGAAGGTAACTTATATTTACCACACATGTTCCAAATAGAGAAATTAAATTAATTATTTACATATACAAACAGATTTGGCAAAGATTTGGAATGCATATGTAGTATTACATGAAATTAAAGAAAAGTCATAGTTAAAAAGACACAAAACAATTGTATTTCTACTTTTTTTTCCTAATGGATATTGTGATATAATATTTTTTTTGGAAGGCATAGCGGCATCATCAAATTGAGTATTTGTCACGTAGAGAGAGAGAGAGGGGTTCAAATGAGAACGATATCTACTTAAAAAAACACGAGAACGGCAAATCACGTGCAAAATCACATGTGCTTTTACATTAGCTGTCAAAAACTGTACGCGGCCATGCGCGCGACTTTAGGTCACGGGATATTCGCATGAATCACATGTGATTATGTGATTTATCGTTCTCGTATTCTTTTAAATAAGTTATATTCTCGTTTGATCATATATATATATATATATATATATATATATAGAGAGAGAGAGAGAGAGAGAGAGAGAGGATTAAACGAGAATGCTAACTATTTAGTAAAATACAAAGACAACCAAATCATATGCACAATCACATTTGATTTTACATTAATGGTTAAAAAAAAGGTGTGCGGACGACTTTGGTGGCAACTTCAGGTCACAGGACAAAGTCGCGTGAATTACATGTGATTTTGTACGCAATGTTAGTAAAAAATCACATGTGACTCGACCGTTTCTCATTTTCTTAAATAGATTGGTTAACACCGTTAACACTAATGGAATGATTAACAAAATGATGAGGCTCTCTCTCTCTCTCTCTATATATATATATATATATATATATATATATATATATAGGGGGCCATTCAAGGGAGAACTGAGTTGTTTGTGATAACCGTGAGATCAAATCTCAACCACAAATCAACCCATAAATTAGGAAATTAATAATTTTGGTAATTTTGATTAAAATTTTAATTAAGGGGCATTTTAGGTATTCTAAAATTCTTCTCCCTCCTCTCGCCTCTCTCCGACCATGATGAACCTTATTTCAACAAAATTGTGGCACCACTATGATATCATCTGTGATACAATGTGATACCCACTGTGATACAATGTGATACCCACTGTGATACCAATATAATACCAACTATGATACCACTATAATACCAATTGTGATACCCAACATACATACAAGATACAATGTGGTACCAACTATGATACCCAATACTCATTTTGATACCCACAAATCAAAACTGCAAAGTAGAAGATTCAACAAGTGTTTTTTTTTAAAGAGTTATAGAAAAGGATGGTAACTCAAGTTCATACAATTGAATTCGACAGTACTATTGAATTTTCCAAAAAAAAAATGTGTTGTGGGTCTAAATCAAACCGAGCACAAGAAGTCGAACATCATCACGTTTCCCTTTCAGCGAAGAAACCTCATCACCGGTGAACCTTCATCTACGATTACCACCGTACTCCAGTGAAACCCCCTCCCCATCTTTATCGATCGACACCTCATTTCCTTCTCCACCGATCAGAAGAAGCAGATCCGAATCAATGACTATTCGTATCTATCTCAGAGCATTACAAAAGAAATCAACCTGCATCGATCCCCACTCGTCTCTCCTCCGGCCGGTTCGACAATCCCCACCTTGCTGCAGAAACCCAACGGTTGTTATTCGGCCTCCTGTATCCGACCGACTTTCATCTCCACAAAAGCAACAGAGGTTCACCTTTTAGGGTTGCGATCTGGAGAAAAAATGGTTTTGTAAATGGTTGCTGTGGGGAAAAAAATGGTTTTGTGAATGGTTGCTGTGGGGAAAAAATGGTTTTGTGAATGGTATATGGTGCAGCGGCTGGAGGGTCAATTTCTAGGGTTTTATGAGTTGTTTAAAAGAAATTAAATTTCCAATTTACCCTTTATTTTATTTTAGTAAATAACATTAATTATCTAAAATGATTGGCTCATATTGGATCTCACGGTTACCACAAAATAGTCAGTTCTCATTTGATTACGCCCCTATATATATATATATATATATAGTGTTTGGTTTATTTGAGAAATGGTAAATATATGAGAAATAGAGAAGTAATCCTAGCCATTCATATGGTCAAGATCGGATTTGATTAGTCAAATATTGCGGCTTTGACCGGTCAAAAGTTGCGGCTTTGACTGGTCAAAAGTTGCGGCTATCCCAAAAATAGAAGGACAATTTCGTAAATTCTACAAAACACAGGGGATGTGTTCATATATGAACATGTATAATTCACATATGAACTATATGTTCATATATGAACCAGTGCAATTCACAACTGAACTATTTTAACTGATTCATATATGAACCTTTGTGATTCATATATGAATCAGTTGAACTAACTAACAGATTCATATGTGAACCTTTGTGAATTACAAATAATTAACAGATTCATATATGAATCTTTATGATTCATACAGATTCATATATGAACTCATCCCGTGTATTTTACGAAAATGCCCCTCTATCTTCTATAGACCATACAAGGAATTATCCGGTGCTTCGCGGTCAAAGCCGCAAATGTTGACCAGATGAATGGCTAAGATTACTTCTCTATTTCTCATATATTTACCATTTCTTAAATGAACCTCTCCCTATATATATATATATATATATATATATATTATAAGATAATAGAGTAAACTCCAATTTTGGTCCCTGAGGTTTGTTGATTTATTTGAAAGCAGGACATGTGGTATTATAATTCAAGTTTTGATCCTCATACTTTGAATTTTGCTTTAAAAGAAGGACCTGACCATTAACTCCGTTAAAACTCTGTTAGAGCCAGGGGTATTTTCGTTTAATCATGTTTTGTCCCTATTTTTGCAATTCCTTTTTATTTTTTCTTGTTTTTGAAAAAAACATCAAATTTGAGGGTCCAACTTCACCACCATCGCTAACAATTTCAACCAAGAACCCTAGAAAATCCCTCAATACATTTCACACTAATACACCATCATCAACAGCAACGGCCGACTTCGCTACCACCGCTGAAATCTGCCACGCAATCCATCCATCGTTCGACGAATTCCTCTCCTCCTTCACTCTCCCAATCTCCTTCCATGAACTCTCCCTCCGTCTCCAGAAAAACCTCTACACCTTCTGCAGCAACTACACCATCATCTCACTCCTCATCTTCATGTTAACCCTAATTTTCCACCCAATCACCGCAACCGTCTTCTTAATCATCATTGTGGCTTGGATCTACCTTTTCTTCGCGAGAGACGAGCCGTTGGTCGTTTTCGATTTCGAAATCGGCGATGGTCTGGTTCTGATTTCGTTAACCTTGATTACTATGGTTTCGGTAGCTGTAGTTGGGGTTTGGTGGAAGTTGCTTCTCACGATTTTGATGGCGGCTCTCTTGGTTGAAGCTACAATTCAAAGATTTTTTATTCTAGGTTCAAGTTGTTTTTTTTTGTAGTTTGTTTGTATGAAGAACCAAAACAAGAACAAAACAATAACATATTCATAGAATTTGTTGACGTTTTTATGTAATTTGTTCTTCTTGAAATCACTTATGTTTGTTGTTTTTTTCATTTAATCGTTTATGTTTCTGCTGATGTTACTTGTTGGAATCATCTAACTCCTACCCCTTTATGCTTACTTGTATATCTTTTCTTTTTCTTCTCAACTTCCGTAGTCTACAACTTTCGTTACCACAATTAGAGAATTTATTTGGAGGTTTTATATAAATTGTCCCTACTATTTACAAATATGAAGTTTGGTTGAAATGTTATTTTTTGTGTGATTGTTTAAAGATTTTGGGTTAAAATTTGATTTGGTATTTGGCTATAAATCATAGTGGTAGTGAATATTCAAAGGAAGAAGATTTGGTATTTGGGTATGAATGGCAGTGGTTGTGAATATGGGTAATGTTCTTTAAGATCCTTGAAGTTTTATGGTTTTATACAATAATAAAAATAAACAAAAAAAGTGCAAAAGGAGGACAAAAGCATGGTTGGACGATTTTGTCCCTGGTTGTAATGGTAGCTTTTTAAAGGAGTTAGTTACAAAGTCCTCTTTCAAAGCAAAATTTAAACTATGAGAAACAAAACTTGAATTAAGAAACCACAGGTCCCGCTTTTAAAGAAATCAAAAAACCTCAGGGGCCAAAATTGGAGTTTACTCAAAATAATATGATATTAAATAAAAATATATATAATAAATTTGTTAATTATAATTAAAAAATAATAAAAAGACCAAAAGGACCTATCTTTAACTAATGGGCCTTTTTAACAAAAAATAGTTAGAGGAACCCAAAGTTAAAAAGATTGACAACCATAGTAACCAAAACTAAACGTTAAAGTTGATAATAAAATGACAACCATAAAGACAAAAATGTAATTTACTCTAAATACTACTACTATTATCAACTTAATTTCTTGGTATATGATCACCCAGGCCACCAGGCGGGAGCCAAATTGACATGGGCGAGATGCTTAACGTTTTGTGGTTGAGAGATCCACGTTTGACGTAACGATCTAAGAGGGGTTGGGTTGGGTTAGAGCATCTTCAATGGAGATTTTTATAAAAATCTTATTTTTGTATTTTTTTTGTTGTCAACTCATCTCCAATTCTTCAAATTAAGAACTTTCTTAAAGGTCCACAATGGTATTTTTTTATAAGAACCTCCTTAATGTGGGTGTCATTGATTCTTTAAACATCAATAATAATTAAATAAGTTATATTAATATATAGGGAAATTAATTAAAGTAGTCATTTCAAAAAACCGGGTTTACCTCCTAACCATTCTCTCCATCAATTTATTAAAATAGCCCCTACGTTTGTGAAAGGAGTTCGTATATACGAACATCTCCTTAGAACTGATAAATTTGATACATCTTCGTAATATATGTTCGGGAATTGCATTAAAATGGAACCAACTTTGACCTCGTTTCTATTTTGGGGAACGAACTTTTAAAATTATCATTTAAGGGTCTAAGTTAAAGTTCACATTTATTTAAGGGTCTTATTAATATGTTGACCTGCTAAATGATGACTTAGCAAGGTAATTAACAAAATTAAATTTAAAATGATGAGATGTCATCCTTAATTATGACATGGCACATAAATAATTTATTTATAAAAGTAAAATTCCACATCAACATTTAAAAGCAAAAGATTTATTTCATATGTCTGTTCTTGTTCTTGTTGTAGTTTGTTCAATTGTTCCCAATATGTCTGTTTATCTAGTATCTACCTTGCTTCTTCGTTCCCATCTTTCTTCCTCAACCATTAAGAACCCTAAATTTAGTGCTTGAATGTACCAAAAAAAAAAAAACTAAATCTAAATCTAAATAAAAAAAAAAACAACAAACAACAAAAATCCCCAACCTCGTATGAAGAAATCGCGTAATTAACCACCACCAAACATTCAAGAACATTTAAATATTCATAATCCTAAAAATATTTATGAGAAAAAAAGTATTCATAACAAAAATAATCACCAAATATGCAAGAACATTCATCAAGTTTTTTTATAACACAATCTCAAAAATCTAGCACCAACTAGAGGGAAAGATAAAAGACTCTAAAATGAAAAACCCTAAAAGTTGAAATCAGAACCCTAAAACAAACTATTTTGGAAATTAGAAACAAAATGATAAAATTTCCCATCATTTAATCACATGCCTTTGATCTCTGTTAGTAAATTTCCACTATATGTATTTTAAAAATACATACAATATTACAGCAAAAGTAATAATCAAATTTAATCAACAAATGATTAGACAACGAATACAAAGGGAATCGACTACAAGAATTAAAACAACTAAACCTTGTTGAACACGATTCCCTTAAACAGATTCGCCGTCTGTTCCCAGGGTACAACAACGTGAACAGATTAATTCGCCGTCTGTTGAGTGTATCGATTTGTATATCGGAGGAGCTTGTGGAATGAATCTGGACTCTCTATTTATACTTGAAATTGAAACCGACAGATTTATATGTTATTAATCAGTCATTAGCAAATAATTAACTGACAATTAAGCACATTAATCTTCGTATTCATTGAGTATCAAACGGGAGTTACAGAAAACGACATAGTGCATGTCGCGACTTGTCACGCGGGTAAAGTCGCGGCACAACCCGCGTGATGCATTGTTTCTCGTCCTCGCACAACTTACGGGTCGCAACAGTGCATATCAAAACCAAAAAGTTTTCGCAAAAACCAAGATTTCGGAGCGGCATTCGTGTCCGCAGGTCGCGCTCATGCACAAGTTCGCCGATTTTAGCCTACAAAAGTCTCAACCGACACCCCCCTGCGCACGGGTAGGTGATGGAGTAAAACCAAACAAAGGACTTGAAAGTCCCTCCCACATTTTTGGTTATAAACCACAAAATGTTTTACTCTCATTTCCTTTGTGGGACAACTTCCCACACCACTTGGTTTCCACCAAATTCATCCCAAACACTCAACTTTGAGCATCGATATCTCATTCACACATATTCCGTTTTGGACACATAATATATCGTTTCGAAGCTCTCATATAGGAGAACACAAACCCACGAAGAGTTAGATATATACTATACATATACATGTATTTAATTGTGTCCAAAGTTAGCAAAAAATCATATTTTTACTAAATTTTTCCAACAATCTCTACATCTTCCCGTTCGAGAGGAAGGTAATATTTGGCAAGGTTGGTCTTCCCTTGCCTATTCAAAAGTAGGAATCGGGTTTAATCATTTCATTGAAAGAATAGCAAGGTTATATAGGTGAAATCAACTATGCACATATTATTGAAGCAATAGTTGGAGAAGAAAAGACGACAAGAAGAAGAAACAGTCAAGAGACGACCATCGAGATCTGAATCTAATAATGACAAAAACTCCAATCGCAATCTTCTTCACTTCAACATAGTAATTGGATGCCATTTTTTACCCAAATAACCATCACTGTGTAATCAAGATTTAAGTTTGATAGTAGAAGATATTGAATTCCATGGTGAAAAGGGAGCTTTTGAAGGTCTTTATATTATAGGTTATAAAGGTAAGAACTCAATTGATGAAAGGATGTGATAAGTTACAACAATAGTTTTTGACCCATGACCTGTAATTTACCCCTATATATTAATGATGGTGTGGATGCATAAAATATCCAAGTAATATTCTTTTAATTTATAATTTTGCCACCTCATATGAAGGTAACCGGTTACCTACTCATCCGATTAATGAATCTCTTAAATAAATGTAAACTTTGCTCTAGGCCCTTAAATGATAATTTTAAAAGTTGGTTCCCTAAAATAGTAAAAAGGTAAAAGTTTGTTCCATTTTGATGCAATTTTCCCTATATGTTCGTATATACAAACATAATTTAAAAAATCATTAAAAAAATCATAAGTTCGTGAAATGGTTCGTAGAAAATGCAACGAGTTAAAAAAATTACGTTTTTTTACCCCTGTTCGTGAAATTCCAATATATTACGAACTGGAAGTTAAAATTTTGGCCCCTGGTCGTGATTAAAGATTACAAACTCAATTTATTAAAAAAAATAAGCAAGTTACAATTATGGTCTCTCATCTTTGGAACATAATTCAAAGATATTTACCATTTTGACCCCTGATCGTGATTAAATATTACAAACTCAATTTATTAAAAAAATAAGCAAGTTACAATTATGACCCATCATCTTTGGAACATAATTCAAAGATATTTACTATTTTGGCCCCTGGTCGTGATTAAAGATTACAAACTCAATTTATTAAAAAAATAAGCAAGTTACAATTATGGCCCCTCATCTTTGAAATATAATTACGAACTTAATTTATTAAAAAAAATAAGCAAGTTACATTTATTACCCTCATCTTTAGAACATAATTCAAAATATTTATCATTTTGGCCCCAGTTCGTGGATTCTGTTCGTGATATACGAACATTTATTTGAAAAATAAATTACACTTTCGGCCCCTCATTGTAACTTCCAGTTCGTAATATATTGGAATTTCACGAACATGGGCAAAAAACGTAATTTTTTAACTCGTTGCATTTTCCACGAACCATTTCACGAACTTATGATTTTTTAATGAGTTTTTAAATTATGTTCGTATATACGAACATATATTACGAAGATGTATCAAATTTATCAGTTCTAAGGAGGTGTTCGTATATACGAACTCCTTTCACGAACGTAGGAACTATTTTAATAAATTGAGGGAGAGAATGGTTAGGAATTAAACCCGATTTTCTGAAATGGTTACTTTAATTAATTTCCCTAATATATATTAATAATAATAAAGTTAAGAAAATAAAATAAAAAACAAGGGAAATGTCACTTCTTACAAACTTTATGGTAAGAAGTTCTTTCCATAAACCAAGGTTCTTATTTAAGAACTTAAAGGATTTTGAGTTTTTATAAGAACTCTCCACAATGTTAATTACAACAACCAACTACATTATTTGCTTGTAAAAACCTTGCATTAGAGATTCTTTTAGGAATAAAATTTTGTTGTTTCGAATTTTCTCACAATTCCTATCCCATCAATTATTTGAAAACATATTACTATAATCAATGTTTTCACCCCTTCCTTAAATAAGTAGATGATGTTCCAGGTGATTGGTGGATAACTGGATATAGAAGATACGGTGAATTTTGGGACAACAAAATTTATAAGTTGGGTCATGTGCACATCTAAGGGTAGATTCAGAAATTTAGGTGATTGGGGACACATCTAAGGGTGTAAAAAATTCCAAAGTCGAATAATCCATCCGAACCAAAACAATTTTTGGTTATTCAACAGTTAGTTTGTTCAATCGTTTTTCTTTTACTATTTGATCAAACCAAATAACACATTATACTATTATTTTATTTATTATACTTGTATATGAGTTTATGGATTGTCAGATACTCTCGAAGATGCATGGTGGTAAGTAAAGAGAAAATCTAAGAGTAAAATGTTGTAATTATCTCGAAGTGTATCTGCCCTGGTATCAACTACTTCTTTTGTCATTAGAATATAATTGGTTTTATAGAACACCATATTATATTAAATGTGTTACATAGATTTTTTAGTTGTTGGGACTTGAGCTTAGAGGATCAATCAATTGTGCGTCATGCATAAAAGCGTTACATTAAGTTGATATGACGTTTTTTGAACATGTTAACAAGTGTTTTAGACAATAGTGAAAAACGTCATATGAGTATTTTTTTTATATGACATTATTTAAAGAGAATATATACTATATTATAAAGCACGGATAAAAAACTCTTAAATACAAATTATTAGGCACAATGTACCATCATTTTATGCAAGATTTTAAAAATCTTTTAATTTACAAGTTTCAAAGCACAAAATACATATTACTACTGCAGGCTTCTAACACCCATCAATTTGGTATGTGCAGAACCTTCCTTTTATGCAGAAATTTCAATGTATCACTATTAATTAATATATTATATTACTATAAATTTGTTTTAATTATATTATTAAATATGTAATTGGTTATTTTTTCTAGATGTCGTTAAAATATATAAGATAATCATTGAATTATAACAAAATACTTAATTTTTTTATATAAAAAACATTATATTATTAAGCCTGAATTAAACAAATTTATAAAAAAACATTATCACTTTCTCAAAACCATCCAAGATCGTATTGTAAATCAACAAAAAAACAAAAAATAAAATGAAACATTAAAATCGGGATGTATCTTATTGCATTGCACGAGTACGCTTCTAGTGTCCTATAAGAGACAAATGAGTTATAAAAAGATGTGTTCATAAAATGTTTTCTCAGAAATATCATATAAAAAACTTAATATGACATTTTATTTTAAAGTTGTCAAAAAATTGATATTGTTATATTGGAAATGTCATACATGTTTTAACATCCTATTATAACACATTCATACATAAAACATAATTGTTTGGTTTCCAATAAATGTAAATCTTATATAGTTGTGTTAATGTACATGTGTAGAGGGTCCAGGTCCATGTTCGTATAAGGCCCTAGCCCATTTAGTCTCTGTATAAATACCTTGTATTGTATAGTCTAGGTTAAGTTCTTCTCATTATTACTTTTCACATTGTATGTTTATTCTTCAATCAATATATCGAAGACTCAAACCTTCAGCACATTCATCTTCTAACATGGTATCAGAGCTGTAGGTTTATTCATCGATTTTACTGTTCATCGTCACTTTTCATCAGTTTACTGTTCATCCGAACCATAGTCAACTCTCGCCGCCGCAGCCGCTTCTGCCTCTCGCCGTCTCTCGTCGCCGCCGTTGTTTCTTGCCATCGCCTCTCTCTCTCTCTCGTCGCCTTTGAATCGACATCATTTTGAATCGATTTGAATCGAGCCGACATCAATCGCCGACATCGATCGATCTGTTTGTTTTCTGAAACCCTTGACGCAGAACCGGAAGTTTACCGGCCAAAACACTCTACCGGTCGCAACTTTTACCGGTCGAAACATTCTACCGGTCGAAACCTTTACCGGTCGAAGCATTCTACCGGTCGCATCTCTTTACCGGTCTATACCGGTCGCACTTCTTTATCGGACTATATCGGTCGCACCTCCCGGTTCATACCGGTCGAACCTCTACCGGTCTATACCGGTCGCATCTCCCGGTCCATACCGGTCACAACTTCATACCGGTCGACACCGGTCACTCTAGTGCAAATCTGAATTGTTTCTCGTCACTCCCATGGCTGCCAATCTCAGTCACTCAAATACCATCTCGGTTGTTTTCAGTGAAAGCAACTACATCATGTGGCATCACCATATGACAATTCTGCTAAAATCTCATGGGCTTTACACCTATGTTACTGGTGCATCCAAACTTCCAGTTCAGGAAGCAACTGAGAATGCTGTTGATTTTGCTAAACGCATGAATGAGTGGGACATTAATAATGCCCGTATTCTGGGTTTCATTAATGCCTCCACTACTCCTGAGATCAACCAGCAGTTTCTTGGCTATGTCAACGCCAAGAGTCTTTGGGATTTTCTCGCCAAGCGGTACACGTCATCGAGTCTATCTCATCAGTATCAACTGTGGACCACCTTTCAGAACAAACATCAGCTTCCTGACCAATCCATAAACTCTTATATCTCTGAAATGCAGTCTCTCAGAGATCATATCAGTCTTGGAGCACCACAGATTTTTGATGAAACAACTCAACAATGCACATACTACTTCAACCAGCTACACTTGATCACCATTCTGATAGGTCTTACTGATAAATTTGAGAATGTTCGTGCTTCTCTTCTTCATAGGCAGCCACTCCCTACTCTTGAAGAAGCCATCACAGAATTGTTAAGTGAAGAAATACGCCTTCACATGCGCTCACCGATGCCCGCTACTGATAGCGTTCTCTACACGTCTCATCCCAAGTCCAAAGGTAAATGGACCAACAGCAACCATTCCAAATCTGTGGGAAAGACGAACACATCTGAGTGTGCCTTTTGCTATTCTACTGCTCATCTTCTCCTTGATTGTCCTATTCGCAAGTGTCGTAGGTGTGGCATCACTCATCCGCGCCATTATGAGTCTGATTGCCCTAAGAACTCAAAGCACACTGGCTCTCAGAACCGGACTCACGCTGTCGCTGGGTCTACTATTACTGATAACGAGGTTTCTTCTTTAGTCTTCTCACCTGATCTAATGGAACTGATGCGTCGCAATCAGGAACTCATGGAGCAAATCATGTCTGGTGATATGGGTATAAATTCTTCACACTCAGCTGTATCAGGTAACGTATGGCTTTTTGACTTTGGGTGTTGCAATCATATGACACCCTGCACTGATGGTTTTGTTTCTACGAAACCACCTCAGCATTTTACGTCAGTACGAACTGTTGACAACACTGGCCTACCGGTATCTTTTAGTGGAAATGTCTCCACTCCTCATATTCAATTACCAGATGTTCTAAATGTCCCGAAACTATCTCTGAGCTTAGTTTCGATTGCATAGCTTCTTGAATCTAATTTGATCATTTTATTTCATTTTTCTGGTTGTGTTATACAGGATCCAAAGACCAAGTAGATCCTTGGACTCGGCCGTAAAGTTGGACGGATGATTGAAGTGGTCTACCTTCATCTTCCATTACCCTCTTCAAGTCTTGTTGCCTCAGTTTCCAGCACTTCTTCCTTTGATTTGTGGCATGTCCGGCTAGGTCACTTGTCTCTATCTAGAATAAAATCATTAGCTAATTTAGGGGTGTTAGGAAATTATGTATCAATCGACAATATTTCTTGTTTATCATGCAAACTTGGCAAACATCATGTTTTATCTTTTAAAACGAATGAATTTAATTCTACTTCTTCTTTTGATCTTATTCATTCTGATTTATGGGGACCAGCACCACATCCATCCATGGGGGGTGCTCGATATTTTGTCATTTTTATTGATGATCATACACGTTTCACATGGATATATCTCATGAAACATCGTTCGGAGCTACCTAAAATTTATATTATGTTTGCTCGAATGATTCACACACAATTCTCAAAGCCTATAAAGATTCTTAGGGCTGACAATGCCATGGAATACAAAGAGTCCTCTCTTCTCTCCTTTCTTCAATCTCAGGGGACTCTCTCTCAGTACTCCTGTCCAGGCACATCTCCTCAAAATGGTCGTGTCGAACGTAAACACCGTCATATTCTTGATACGGTTAGCACTCTTCTCATTTCTGCAAAATGTCCAGAACGTTTTTGGGGCGAAGCTGCTTTCACTGCAGTCTATACTATCAATCGTCATCCTACTCCTATCCTTAATAATAAGTCTCCTTATGAGGCTCTTCATGACATCACCCCTGCCTATGAACTTCTAAAAGTCTGGGGTAGTGCTTGTTTTGTTTAGTTACAACCTCATGAACATACCAAACTTGAACCTCTCTCCATACTTTACTGCTTCCTTGGATATGGTATTGAACACAAGGGTTTTCGCTGCTGGGATCCTATCTCCCAACATCTTCGTATATCTCGTCACGTTACCTTCTGGGAACATGTTCCTTTTTCTTCTATATCCAAGTTTCGTGAGTTCCCTACCTTCACCGCTCCGTTCTTTACAGATGCCTCCGTCTCATTGGACTCACTCCAATCTGACATCACTTCGTCTCTGCCTATTGTTCAAACACCTTCCGAATTCACATCTCCTTCAGAGTCTCCTGCCTCTACACAACCTACCTCTTCTAGTGTTCCTGATCCACCTCAATCATCTATTCCATCCGCACCGCCAACATCTGAGCTGCCTGCTGAGTCTTTGGCTCCTAGAACGTCTCAATCTCAGAATGTTAGACGATCAGATCGGGTAAGACAGGTTCCTTCTCATCTTCGTGATCATCATGTTTATGCTACTCTGTTGTCCAATCACGAACCTACTTCCTACAAGGAATCCTCCTCTAATCCTGATTAGCAGAAAGCTATGGCTGAGGAACTTCAGGCTCTTGATAAAACTCAGGCATGGGAATCTGCCCCTCTTCCACCGGGTAAGTCACCCATTGGTTCCAAATGGGTGTTCAAAATCAAGACCAAATCTGATGGCTTTATTGATCGGTACAAAGCTCGCCTTGTAGCCAAGGGCTTCAATCAAGAGCACGACATTGATTATGAGGAGACATTTGCACCTGTTGATCGTGTCACCTCTGTTCACAGTCTCCTAGCCATCACAGCTACCAAGCAATGGCCTCTCTTTCAGATGGATGTTAAGAATGTCTTCTTGAATGGTGACTTATATGAGGAAGTCTACATGACACCCCTCCAGGCGTTCAACTTCCACAAGGTCATGTTTGTCGTCTTTGGAAGGCTCTTTATGGACTCAAGCAAGCTCCGCGAGCTTGGTTTGAGAAATTCAGTTCCACAGTCACCTCTCTGGGTTTCTCACCCAGTCACTATGATTCCGGCCTGTTTACTCGGACCACTGAGGCAGGCACAATCTTACTTCTTTTGTATGTGGATGATATGATTATTACTGGCAGTGACTCTACAGGCATAGCTCATCTCAAGACATCTCTCAGCTCTTTCTTTGAGATGAAGGATCTTGGCTCTTTACACTATTTTCTTGGTCTTGAGGTGCTCTCAGATCCTTCGGGAATTTATCTTTATCAAGCCAAATACACCTCCGATCTCTTGTTAAAAGTTGGGCTCACTGACAACAAAACTGCATCCACTCCTCTTGAGCACAACTTTCATTTAGCTCCGAATGCTGGACCTCCTCTGCGTGATCCTACTTTGTATTGACAGTTGGTGGGGTCACTTGTTTACCTGACAGTGACCCGTCCTGACATTGCTTATGTTGTTCATATAGTCAGTCAGTTCATGTCTGCACCCTGTTCCGATCACTAGGCTGTTGTCCTGCACATCCTTCGATATTTAAAAGGGACCATGTTTCACGGTCTTCATTTTACATCCACATCATCATTGACATTGCGCAGCTTTTCTGATGCTGATTGGGACAGTGATATGACTGATCGTCGCTCCACTACCGGCTACTGTTTCTTTCTTGGAGACTCACTCATTTCTTGGAGGAGCAAGAAACAATCTCTCATCGCTCGCTCCAGTACTGAAGTTGAGTATCGAGCACTCGCTGACACGACTCAAGAACTTGTGTGGTTATGCTGGCTACTCTCTGACATGGGGGCTCCTCAACATTCTCCCACTCCATTGTGGTGTGACAACAACAGTGCGATTCAGATCGCTCACAGTGATGTCTTTCATGAGCGAACGAAGCATATTGAAATTGACTGTCACTTTGTTCGTCAACACGTGACTCGTAAGACTATCCAACTTCTTCCTATTTCAACTCTTGATCAATCGGCCGACATTTTCACTAAAGCTCATCTACCAGGACGGTTTCGTGATCTAGTTTCCAAACTCCATCTGGCTCATTCTTCTCCCGATTGAGTTTGAGGGGGGATGTTAATGTACATGTGTAGAGGGCCCAGACCCATGTTCGTATTAGGCCCTAGCCCATTTAGTCTCTGTATAAATACCTTGTATTGTATAGTCTAGGTTAAGTTCTTCTCATTATTACTTTTCACATTGTATGTTTATTCTTCAATCAATATATCGAAGACTCAAACCTTCAGCACATTCATCTTCTAACAAGTTGTTTATTAGAATATTAATTTAGATATGTTCAACATCCGATAAAACCGATATTCTTGTATTGTATAAATAATCCTTGATCATCAAGAGTGACATTCTCAATGGAGTGGTGTTTAAGGCTTAATTTGATTGTATTAGAGCTAGCTAGAGATTCAGAAGAGATAATGTGTTGGCACTTTCTAAAAGAATAAATTTATTCTGTTCAAAATATATGGGATGATATTTGAAAAATTGTCACATAAACATATACAAGTGTCCTATAAATTTCAAAAAGAATATATAAAATTTATTCAATTCAAAATGTAAACTAAAAGATCGATCAAATATATATATGAAGATAAAGTCAAACTATCAACTCTATTTGCGCATCCAAGACAATATAGAAGACAAAATATAATGTGATGTAATTTGACATCTAACGTATATTTGGTTTTTCTTTTTCTTTCTGAAAACAACAAAACGTGTTAGATTCATCAAATGTGTAACTCTATGATATTTGGATTATTTTGTGAACGATGATATTAGTTTTTAAAGATGATAAATTAATTAAAACCCATCTTAATTAATGTATTTATATCATAGTGTGTATTTGCCAAAAGAAAAAACAAGTCGATCTCCCGTTGAAGTACACTATTTATTTTAGAACAGTTCTGTTTTTGCAATATATATATATCACTGTTTTAAAAAACTCGTCGCATAGCCGTCATGGCGCGCCATGGCACCAAGGCTTATGCGTCATGTCACGTTAATCCCATGGCACGCCATGGCCTAATACGCAATTATTGTAATGAGATATTTGATTTTTCTTTACGTTTTCAATGTCTTATTTGCATGTTTTTAATATATAATCTAATTTAACTTGCTTATTACTATTGACTCATTAAGTAACACTACAAAACATACGTTTTTATATATAATATTATATATGAATTAGAAATTTGACGCCATAAGTCACGCCTTGAAAATGCCATGGCTTCGCCGTGGCTCCTAAGGCTTGAGGTTTGGTCTCGCCGCCACGCCACGCCTCACGCCATTTAGAACCTTGATATATATACAGTAACTCTACATATCCAATTATAATTAGTATAGTCTACTTTAAAAATCTTCCTTTCTTACATGTATGGATTTCGAATTGAATAGAACTTGTTATATCACTGTTTAATTCATACTTTCTAACGTGGACTATATATATTCTTTTTAACACTTATAATGGTCATAATTTATCTTGAAAATTAAAGCTTCATTATTATAGATAAGAGAATTAAGATACCAAAATCATATATATAATTGATCGAAAGAATCAAAATAAGGTTCGCTTGATTCTTATTATATGTATGCTTCTGATCATATGTATATTAATTATATTCATGTGTAAATGTAACAAAATAAAGATTATATCATATACTATGACTACGCCTTCTCTTGCAGGAAGACGAAGAAACCCTAACGTTAAACCATCGGAAAAACGCATCTACCTCTTGACGCCTCGTGTTTTCAAAGAATTCTGTTGTTGTTCGGTCGTCGTCAGACGATCTCCTTCTTCTCTTGTGTAAGAATTTACGTGGCGGTGGTGGCGGCAAGGAAAAGCACGGCGGTTGGATCTTGTGATCATCGGAGGTTGGAGTTTGACATGAATCGTCGTCTTCTGCCACCAGCTGCTGGTTGTTTTTTGACTTTGATGATTCATCATCGTTTTTTTGATCAACAGCAGGTCTTGTCATGGATTTTAGGGTGGAATCAGGTTCATTAGACATGGCTCAGAGAGATCTAGAGAGAGAGAGAACAATCTTCTGTAATTTGTACAGTTTTGGGTTGCTTCTTATCTTCTTTTTTTTCTCCCACATTTAAATCTTCATTTTTTGTCCAATTCAAACGTTTGGATAAAGTTAAAATAAGTTTTTAATATTACATTAAAAATATCGTAAGACATTTAATTAATTCATACTTCTGACGAGGTTTTTACCGACATTTCACATTCTTATTTTCTTAATCCAACAATTATGTCTAACAATTATTTGGATCTATTTGATGATATTATTTATAAGTATAATTCAATTTTGGTTACGTATTATTTTTTAAAATTATATATTAAAATTATCTAAAGATGTGATCAAATACAGAATAAAATTAAACTGTATTTATATGGCAGAATATTGAGTTGTTAAAATAAAAATAATTTATATATTTATTTTTAAATATGAAGGATATATAAATTATAGTAAAATTTTGAAATAGACAAATATGTACATGTTTAATTTTAACTTATAATTTCTATTTTATTTAAAAATAAAATTTGGGTTTTATTTTTTAATATGAAATCACGTTAAATTTCAATTCTTGATTTAGGTAACAAGTTGATTACTGACGATCTCAACCGACTCCATACCAGGGATGGGCCCAATTTTTTTTTCATACGGTGGCACCATATAATATAGATAAAAATATAATTACAAAAAACACGGTTTTATCGGCGTGTATTCATTTTTTTACCGACGTTTAATATTGTCTGATGTATTTTAGCCTAATTCCACCATTTCGAGGGATTTTTAAACGGTTTTTGCTTGATTTCGATGGATTTTTAAGTTTTTTTTTTTTTATCTATTTCAAGGATTTTTTTCGGTTTTTTTGGTTGATTTCAAGAGTTTTCTTCGGTTTTTGGTTGATTTCAAAAGGTTTTTTTTTGGTTGATTACGAGGTACGGTTACATCTTCTTGAAGCTTCCATAATAATACGATAGCACCTTTCAAAACAATACGGTTGCACTTTCAAAATAATACGGTTGCCACCATATCTAAGCCACTAGGTCCGTCCATGCTCCATACGAAACCCGCTTCTAAAAACACTAATATAATAAAGTATTTTTGGACTCATTCAACGACTGAGACTAACATAATTTTATAATAAAATTTTATTTACAAATACACTTAAGGGCTATTTACCAAATTTTTGATTAAGTCCTGTATGGATAAATCTGTCTGTATGGATAAATTTGTCTGTCCGGATAAAAATGTGGTAGTGTTTACTTTTTTATACCTGAATCAACCGTCTGAATGACAGAAATGACCAATCTACCCCTAAATCTAAACAATGACCTACTAAAATTCATAAGCTTCAAAAATAAAATCTAAACAATGACCTGCAAGAAAAACACAAACAAAAAAAGGAAATCGATGAAGGAATACATATATGTGAATGTAAAAAAAAGAGACCGAGCACAAAATTCTAATTGTTTTTTACCATCCAAAAACAAAATGAAGGAATCGATGAAGCAAATCGATTCCTATATTCGACATGAACCAGATATCAGTAAGTTAACAGAGCCTTTGATAAACCCTAAAACTAACTCAGTAGTCACCAGTTCTAATGTAATGGTTTATGTTTTGTTAGATGGAAGAAGAAGATGTGTAAGAGGGATTTGAGGAGCAGAGGAAAGAACAACACAATGATTCAAAGCTATCGATGTGAAGAAATGTTGGGGATGGTTCAACGAGCCGATCGGGGAAAAGGAAGATCTCGTGGCAAGATCTGGTGACCTTAAGGGATCGATGAGGCAAATCGATGGGAAGAAGCAAATCGATGGGTTTTGATGTCGGTTTGTTGACCAGTGAAGAGGGGTTCGTCGGAGATAGGCGATGGGAAGACAGCAGGTTCGCCGGAGATAGCCGATGGGAAGAGATGGTCGCACTGTAGAAGAAAGGAGAGGCGTGTTCTTTTTTTAATTTTGAAGGAGGCTGTCATTTTGTAAAGGGGTAAGGGAGTCATTTTTATGGCTTAATGGAGACAACACCTCATTCCTTATTGTGCGAATAAGCCGTTTTCCTCTGTGCGAATAAGCCATTAAGCCCCAAGTAAACACCCTCAAACGTCTGTGCGAATAAGCCGTTTTGTCAATAAGCTCATTAAGCCCCAAGTAAACACCCCCTTAATTAAATATGCATATACCAAATTAGGCCATTAGACATCATTTTTTTTTGAAATCTTTGCATATTTCATATCCACAAACTACTTATTATAAAATTGAAAATTTTGGCATATATAAGTGGATCATGGCTATATGCAACTTTCCCCCCTAATTTATTTCCTCCTTTTTTTGCCACAAACTTGTAATTTATTTGATCTCACATCGTATATATTAATTGTGAAAATTTGGTTATGTTTCCCTGCTTGTAGCTTTACCTAGCTAATTGTATTATATATATATATATATATATATATATATATATATATATATATATATATATAAAGAGAGAGAGACATGCATGTTAATATGAGAACAATAATTAATTAAGAGAACACAAAAACGACGAAATCACACGTGGTTTTACCTTAACATCACATGTGATTTATGCGACTTTAGCCGCGACCTGAGGTCACAGGCCAGGTTGCTTACTTACCCTTACTTTGATCGTGTTCCATGATCGCATGTAAAATCACATGTTATTTAGCCATTTTCTTGTTCGTTTATTTTAATCATATTTTTGTTTGATCATCCCTCTATAAATGTGTGTGTATCTATTGTTGGAGGGAATACATCATGATTTTCTTTTTAACATAAATGTATATATTACTTTGTCAAAAATACGTAGTTTTTGATCAACGATTTATATTCTTTATATCACCGGCCAGTTTATAGTTTTCAAATCAATTACATGATTACCATTTTATAGTTTAAATATTAATTAATTTATCATCAAGTTAATTATTCGTGCTAAAAAAATTTGTGCTTCTCGCAAAAGGAGTTACATTGCTCTCGGGTTTTGGTTTGCTTAGGTGTGAATATTGAAATTGATCATTATATCTGACTATTGCAATTTAATCATTTTAAATATAAGATTGATATAAGTTTTTGTTTTTAATTTGATTAGCGAAAGGCAACAAAATTGAATTTAATTCCTCGTTACTAGAAAATCCGTCAAATCGTCGTTGGTAAAAGCGTCGGAAAGTCGTCTAATGCTAGCGCCGTCCATAAACACTTTATTCTCTGACGATAAAGAGTAATTTCAAGTTATATTTTTGTAAATTTATCCATGGGTTTCGACAGTTTACCGACATTATTGACCCACTTTTTGTCGATGTTTTTCCTCATTAAAAAGCCGTTGATATAAGCCATTTATGACGGTTTCGTCCGTCGGTTACCTTGGATTTTATAGTAGTGCCTATTTGGTAAAATGAATAAACCTTCTTCAATTAGTATAACAAAAATTCAATTTCTTTATTCCATACTCATCTTAACAGGAAACCTACCAAATTCTATAACATTTGATTGTGTGATTGTCAAATTATTAAGCTATTAGAAGCGTATTCGCGCAATGCAGCGAGATACATCATGATTTTAATGTTTCATTTTATTTTTTTGTCTATTTACAGTACGATTTTGGATGGTTTTGAGAAAAATTATAATGTTTTTTTTTTATAAATTTGTTTAATTTAGGCTTAATAATATAATATTTTTTATATAAAAACTTAGATATTTTGTTAGAATTCAATGATTATATTATATATTTCAATGACATCTAGAAAAAATAACCAATTACATATTTAATAATATAATTAAAACAAATTTATAGTAATATAATATATTAATTAATAGTGATACATGTAAAGGTCTGCATAAAAGAAAGATCCTGCACATACCAAATTGGTGGGTGTTAAAAGTCTGCAGTAGTAATATGTATCTTGTGTTTTGATACTTGTAAATTAAGAAAATTTTAAAATATTGCATAAAACGATGATACCTTGTGTCTAATAATTTGTATTTAAGAGTTTTTTATCCGTGCTTTATAATATAGTATAGATATTGTGGGTCAAGAAGTTAATTATGGTCGCAAATATATATATATATATATATATACATACATATACATATATATGTATATATATAGACGGAGGTTCAAGGGAAAACCTCAAATAAATGAAAAACTAAAAAACATCTTATCAACTGTTAGATTAGATGATCTGATAGATATGATTAAACAGACGGTTACAGCAATATTTTTTAAATTAAAAAAACCTCCACCCCCTATTTTTTATTCGAAAAAATACAAAAAATGAACAAAATTCGAGTGAAATAAATTACACCAAATAAACGATCATATTTTTCTCGTTAATTTGACATCCATATTCATATACTTTTTCATTCGTTTTTTCGTGGTTTTTCGGTTTTCCATTTATTTAGAGTTTTCTCCTGAACCTGACTCATATATATATAGGCCAAGGATAATTTGCAACCCACGTAAATCTTACAACCCATGCAACTCACATCTTAACCGTTGGATTAGTGATAAGCGGTTATTTTATTTTTATTTTTATGTTTTTTTAATTGAAAATATTGGGCCCACATTTATTGTAACCGTCGATCATGAATCCAACGGTTAAGATATGAGTTGCATGGGTTGTAAGATTTACGTGAGTTGCAAATTAAACTACCCCTATATATATATATATATTTTATTAATACCCTCCATATAGTCATCTACAACATTAAATGTAACTAAATTAACAACATCTAGTCATTTATATCATTAAATGTAACAAAGTTACTCGTGATAATGGGTAAGAAAAAACAATTACCTTGATTGAGAAAAAAATTATTCATAACACTACGTAATGAACTACGACAAATATCTTATATTTTCCTATATATTTTACCCTACTTTGATAATCTATAATATAAGATCGTTTTAATATTTCTAGACATTATTACTATTTCATCCGTCCAAAAAATAAATGTCTACATTTCTATATATGTTTGTTCCAAAATAAGTGTCATGTTTCAAAAGTAGAAAACTAAATTCTCAAATTTACGATTAATTAATGCACAATATTTAAGAGTTGTGGAAAGAGAGAAATTAAATAAGGGCAAAGATGTCAATTGATTAACAAAAGTGTAATAACTATTCATGTCTAAAACTGTGTCTCATTTCAATTATAGACATTAATTTTAGGACGAATGAAGAATACTTTATTAACTGAACTATCTAATTAAAATCTGAAAGTTACAACAATAATTTTTTTTAGAAACAAATAATTTAAACGTGCGTAGGTAATATGAACATGGCATAGGATACCATATGTTACGTTATGAAAAATGGAAGACCATTAATTAATTAATTCGATTGGTGAGAATAAAGACACAAATACAAAGCCAACATGGCATTCCTCCATCTTCCCCACCACTTATGTGGCCATATTATCATCGCAATCAATTTCCCGGAAACTTCCAGGTATGTATTTGTCCTTGTTTTTTCTTTTTTTTGGAAGGTTGTGATAGGCTATGCCTAGACTAATCCCTTGGCAAATTATTGTGTACGTCTGGATTCAAACCCTGAGGAGATGAGATATTCCACCACATCCCTCATTGTCTTAACCAGTACGCCACAACCTTTGTGGTTGTATTTTGTCCTTCTTGTTGCAACTTGTAAAAGTACAAGGCGTGTAGTTGAAAATATGACTCAGTTTGTTGGGTCTTTAACCAACCGAACATGGATCGTATATTCCATGTTACGAGGTAGTCTTTTAGCCAAGTTTTAACCAACATTTTGGAGATGTACTCTAAATTCTTTCTGCCCGCCCCCCCTTTATTTTTAATTTCTCCAACTACAAAATATTCACTATATTCAATAGTTATCTCTAATTTGTTTGGATTTTTATCCTGTTTATTTCAATATGTTAATTATCCATCTCTGAAATTATATATAGAGAGATGAGAGATAATTAAACGATAACATAATAATCAATGGCAAAAAAAATGTATAAGAATAGTCAAATCACATGTAATTTTCTACTAAAATCACATATGATTATGAAACATGTACAGTCGAAGCAAGAGGTGCGTGGACGACTTGGCCCACAATTTAGGTCACGACTAAAGTTACTTGAATCAAATGTAATTTTACACCCCCCCCCCCCGGGGCGCCTATCTATCTATATATGTGTATATATGGGTTAGGTTCCGCTGAGAAAGGAAGTTATGATGAGAAGCGTAAGAAGGGATCTCCACCTTTGGATGCACATTAGGATGAGATGTACCGGATCAATACCCTTATCAAACACGATTCATGTGTGAGTTTGAGATTAAAAATGATCAAGGGTCCAAATCCCTTCTTACGGTTCTTGCCTTAACTTTTCTTCTCAAATGATTATTTGCCATGTATATATATACACATATATAAGGGTTAAATCATGTGAGGACCAAAAAAAGATTGAGGACCGTAAGGACCAATCTCAATCATCCAAGGGTTTTAATCAAAGGCCATTAAATATGGTGATATTTTTTGTAATATTTGTGAAAATCATGTCTAATCTCACATCTAATTTGAAAAGTGGAATTGCATCTTAGGGTTTTTAATCCAACAAATGAGCTTCATCTTGACGTCGTCCAATTGTTCTCCTTGGCTCTCCAGCAACACTGTAACACCCGTAATTTTCGGTAAGTAAAAGCCATCCGGACGTTTTTGTATCTTGTAATTGGCGGAATTTTTGTTGGAAAATCATTATTTAAAGTCCCTTGAAGTATCGGAGGTATTGGCGTTGAAAAAGTTGAGTTTCGGGGCTCTGGAAGGGTCCTGCTACAATCACAGTCGCAGAAGGGAAACAGAGGTTGAAGGGTACCATGCGACAATGACCAGCGATAATGCCCAAAGCATTGTTGTGTGGCAATGTCTCCCAGGAAGGGTAGAGTGCTGTTAAATTCGGGAAACCAGGCTTCTTTCTCATTTTCCTTCTCCAAGCTCTTCCCTTTCTCTCCCAAAACGTTTTCCCTCTTTGCCCCTTCAAACCCTAACCCATTTCAGCTCAAACCCTTGTATTTTATGGAGGTAAAGCACCATCAAGTGGTAAAATTGGAAGTTATGGTCAATGATTCACCATCTCCATCTTCTCCTTCAACCTCAAGCTCCATGGTAGAGTTTTTTATGTTTCATCAAAACATAAGTGGTAAGTTTATCCTCTCCACCTCTAAACCTTATTTTAAGACATAAATGCTTCATTGATGATATCCTAGTGTTTTATTACTTCAATTTCGGTTTGGAAGATTTTAGAGAAATTTAGGTCAAAATTAGGGTTTTGACCAAAATGGAGATGTTGATGTAAAGTGTTTGGGGATCGATTCTAAATGGTTGAATATGATTATTTATGGGTGGAGTTTTGTGCATATAGGTTTATGGAGGTTTCGACCTTGAAGATTGAAGTGTTCTTCAAAGGAGCTCAAGTTGGGATAAAATCTAGATTTAGCCTAAATCTAACAAGGCGAGTTCAAGTTGATTTGTGAAAACGGTGTACATGCCAAAAATGTTCATTTTAAAGTGTTTTGTGTTTTACATGAAATTGTTAACTGCTGATCACCTGATAAATTTTGGTTATTTTGAGATGAGTAATTTTATAATCATGGTGAAACACCCATTTTGGGATTTTTGAGAATTTTGGTAAATAAATCATGTTAATATGTTTCATTGATATTTTTACATATATATTTGGTGTTCATTTGATGTAAGTGTCATTGTGTGTATTTGATCTGATAAACCTTTTCGAAAATTACATATTATTGTGTTATGAGGCATTTTGGAAATATAAGGATATGATTTCATTTGGAAAATGGTTTGCCTCAACCAATGATGAGATTCAAGTTAATCATATTTTCGGTCGTGTGTTTGCATAATAGTTGGTCAAATGTGTTTCAATGTTTATACTGGCTTTCATTTGGGGTTTACGTAAATTGTTGGGTCTTTGGCTCAGTTTTGACTAAATTGAGTCTTGAGGACATTTGTCCGGATTAAAAACCGTTGTGGGGTTTTGAATATGATGGTATATTTCGTGTCATTTGAGAGTTACATGTTTTGGGAGCTTTGGTCTTTCATTTGGAGTCATGTAATTTTAGACAGTGTTGTATTGGATCCATAGACACGTAAGTCTGTCTGTTTTGGAAAAGCGGGTAAGGTTGGTTATGACCGTTGACCGCTTGGGTTCGCTAGCGAGTAGGCAATAGGTGTGATATGCCTTGAGAAATCAATGCATATTCACTCTTTTTCTCTCTTTTAGATAGCTATTTTATTTTCAATATCCCTAATTTGAGTCTTTTTCTATGTTATTTTCCAAAATCTTTTTATGAGGCTTAATGTGGTAATGAAACTTATCTTTATGTTAAATAGTAGCTTATTTTGTGTTTAATGTTTAAATATTACAACAGTGACTCACAGCATCCCCGTAACATGGGTGGACAACAAGCTTATGGAGTGGCTTAATGGATCAAGCTGTCACAGTTAATGGGTCAGGTTTTTTTGAAGAAAACGTGGGCTGCTAGTTTTGAAGGAAGAATCAGATTTACTTTTATTTTTGGGAAAAATTACAAAAACACTTTATTGATTCTATCCTTGTCTTTTGTGTAAACTTGGGCTCCAAGCTTGTCTTTATCCATTGGACATTACCTAATTTTTTTGTATAAATAGGTGGGTTTAGGTGCTTGTTTAGGAGCAACTAGTATTAAGTCTTTCAAGCTTTAAGTAAGCAAGTAGTAAAAGCTAGCAAGTATTTTAAATTTTCAAGTAGTTGGTAAATCTTTTGGCCATCAAGATCCAATCGGTTTCACAACCGATTGTTACATTTTCGTTAGTTATTTTAATACAAGTCTCGCATTTACTTTATTTCTCACTTTCTCGCATTTATTTATTTACGCTTATCGCATTTACATTCCGTTAATTTATTATCGTTATTTACTTTACGCAATTTACTTTATGTCTTTAATTTCCGCTCTTTACATTTCTCGCAATTTAATTTCCGTCATGAGTAGCTAATTCCATTAGTTTTGGTGTGAGACAAATGGTGAGTTTTTAAATCAAAAGAAAGTGGACGTCGTTTCTCAAAAACGATGTTCCACCGCTTCAATCTAAGTTTTATAAATCCAAAACACACTTCCTGACGAATTGATCGCTTTGAAAAAGGTAAAGTGTAGTGGACTCAGAGATGAGCCACATTAATACACGTCAATTCGAATGACATAGGAAGTATACTTGGAAAAGTTGCTTACCAAGAAATTTGGCAACTATGTTTTTCTAATCGATATATTCTCAACGAGTTGATCACGAGTCAAAGTGTTAAAGTGTAGTGGACTCAGAGATGAGTCACTTGGAACACGTCAACTTGGATGATATGGGAATCGACTCGAGAGAGTGATTTTTAACAAACTAGTTTGTTTATCCATATACTTTGAGAGCACCGTTCGACACTATCAGTGGTTCTGATACTGCACAGATATGTGCCTGGTAGAAGCTAAATCCAAGTGTTACGGTAGAATCCGAGATGATCGTTCTTAAAGTAGGTGGTGGAACTAGTTGTTGAGAGACACAATGCTGTAGCATCCCTACAACATTGGTCCACAGAAACTTGCGTTTGATACTTACCACAAGTCTTACACCCTTACTATCTTTATTCTCTGTTATCTTAATTTAATTGTTAAACAAACCAAACAAAGTCTTCAAATTCGCCATCTGAAATCATTTCTTTCATTACACTTTTATTGCACTTTTACAACAATCTTTGTGGGACGATATTCGGTATTTTACCACTTTATTACTTGAAAGACGATATTGGGTCTCATTGTATACTTGCCTTGAGATTCAATTATCACATGTCTTAGTGGTGTGCAAACATCCGCATCAAGTTTTTGGCGCCGTTGCCGGGGATTGGTTCGCTAAAAGTCAGTAAAAGTTTTCTAAAAGATTTGATTTTTCTAATACCGTTTGAATCACCTTCTCTTGGTGTATGCCAAGAATACCACGTGGGGAGTTATTTGAGTTCAACCCAGACATAGAAAGAACATTCCGTAATAGAAGAAGGACTCAAAGAATTTCATTGATCTAGAACCTCCAATCATGGAACCACCCCCAACAGGTTTCAAAAATAGGGTGCCTAGACTAGAAAATCAGCAAAGACAACAACTGGTATTTCATGATGCACAACCCATTTTTGGAAATCCACCCGAATTCCCTTTTCAGCAAATGCCAAATCAAGGGAACAATAACAATAACCATAATCAAAATCAACACCCTAATGATGATGCATAATCCAATGGTAACAATGAAAATAGGGATGAAGCTCCGAACATCATAAATCTTGCAAATTCTAAAGAGGGAAAAATTATGGACTATGTTATCCCAGATTTTGAGCAATTGAACTCGAGGATAGTTAGACCCTATATGGCCACCCTCCATTTTGAGCTAAAACCCATCATCTTCCACATGTTACAAACCAATGGACAATTTGTCGGAATGCCGTCGGAGGATCCTCATTCTCATTTAAAATCTTTTATGGAAATCACCGATGCATTCCTGATCTCTAGGGTATCTAACGATGCCTTGAGACTCACTCTATTTCCATTTTCTCTAAGGGATCGGGCAATGCCATGGTTTAATTCATTGGCGCCTGGTTCTGTACCATCATGGAACAATATGGCTGAGAAATTTTTGCGAAAGTATTTTCCACCAACCCGTAATGCTAAGTCCAGGAACGAAATTTGCAGGTTTAAACAAATGGACGATGAAGCAATTCCCGATGCATGGGAAAGGTTTAAGGAGTTGTTAAGAAAATGCCCTCACCATGGCATTCCCTACTGTATTCAACTCGAGACATTTTACAATGGGTTAAACCCCATGGCTAAACAAATGTTCGATGCGACATCAGGAGGGGCCTTTACAGCCAATACCTACAATGACGGGTATGAAATCCTTGAAAAGATTTTAACATACAATGGACATTGGGTTGATCCACGTGCTCAACCGCAAAAGAAGACTGTTGGATTTCATGATGTAGATGCATATACCGCATTGACAGCACAACTCACTTTCATGGCCACCATGCTTAAAAATCTTTCTACGGGCCAAGGAGTGCAACCAGCTGTTAATACACCTATGCCAACAGTACTCTCAATACAATGTGTTTGTTGTGGTGGGGAACACTCTTATGAACATTGCCCTCAAAATTCTAAAACAGTAAATTATGTTCATAACAGATCTGCTCCCTACGGCAACACTTACAATGCCAGTTGGAGACAACACCCAAATTTTTCTTGGAACAGTCCATGTTTAAACCCGCCTGCACAAAAACCACAGGGAACTTCCAATTTTCAACCACAACATCATGCTAGTAGTTCTCAACATCATCAAAACCAAAGTTCACAACATCATCAGAACCAAAGTTCACAGCATCATCAGAACCAAAGTTCACAGCATCATTAGAACCATAATTTTCAAAATACCCAACCACCTTTTCAAAACAAACAACATGCACAAGCTTAATCATCATCTTCCTTAGAAGCTATGATGAGGGGTTTCATGACCCAAACGCAGACTGCACTCCGGAACTTAGAAACCCAAGTCAGTCAAATTGCACAGAATCAGAACAATAGGGTAGCAGGAACTTTGTCTAGTGACACGGAAGTCCCAAGAGCCCCAGGAAAAGAACATGTGAAAGTTGTGACCCTTAGAAGTGGTAAAGAATTAACAAGACCAGTGTTAAAAGAATGTGGACCAACGACCAAAGCAGATTTTGAAAAAACCATAAGGTCAGAACCCAATGCTATAGCATTGCTCCCTGTTGATGAAATACCAACCAAGCCTCTAGGAGACCAAGAAACCAACCCTATCCCTAAAAGGTCTGATCATTCTATACTATTCCCAGAAGAAACTCTTAAGAAAAAGACAGTAGAAAGTAACGTTCCAACCACAACACAAGAGAGTGCACCAAAAGTCATAAAGGACCCATCTTGCTCAACACATTCAAACAAAGTTGTCATAAAACCAATTCCTCCCTATGTACCTTTTCCCCAAAGGTTAAGGAATCAAAAGGAAGAGTTGCAATTTAAAAAATTCTTGGATGTGTTTAAAGAGTTGCATATCAACATACCTCTTGTTGAAGCAATCGAGTAGATGCCCAGTTATGCCAAATTCCTCAAAGACATCCTAAGTAAGAAAAAAAAGTTGACTGAATATGAGACTATTGCCCTTACTGAAGGATGTAGTGCTCTCTTGAACAACAGAATACCCCCTAAGCTGAAAGACCCAGGGAGTTTCACCATTCCCTGTTCAATAGGTAGGAAAGAAGTTGGAAAAGCCTTGTGTGATTTAAGAGCCAATATAAATCTCATGCCATTATCTGTCTTTAACAACTTAGGAATATGAGAGGCTAGATCCACCACAATCACTCTCCAATTGGCTGATAAGACCATTGCCTACCCGAAGGGAAAAATTGAGGACGTCTTAGTTCAGGTTGACAAGTTCATCTTTCCGGCAGATTTTATTATCTTGGATTTTGAGGCTGATAAGGTTATTCCCATACTTTTGGGAAGACCCTTTCTAGCCACCAGAAGAACTTTGATAGACGTCCAAAAGGGAGAGTTGACCATGAGACTCCAGGACCAAAAAGTCACATTTAATGTTTTCAATTCCTTGAAATACCCTGATGATGTAGAGGATTGTTCAACATTAAGTGTGACTGAATCAATGTGTCATGAAGAGGGAGTGAGAAAATCCTATGAGTTAGAGGAAGTAAATGATGAAGACTGACCATAGATGAAGAAATTGATGTTGAGGAGTTTTCCATAAGAGAAGAGGAAGTTGTCCCTGTGAATGCTGTAGCATTTGAACCATTGGAAAATAATGAACAAAATCCTTTCACACCATCCACTATTTCACCACCTGATCCGGAGTTAAAGCAACTCCCATCTCATCTTAAATATGATTTTTTAGGAGAAGAAGGCAAATTGCCTGTCATAATCTCCTCTACCCTAGAATTGCATCAAGAAAAGAAACTTGTGGATATGTTGAAGTTGCACACTAAAGCCATAGGATGGACCATTGTTGACCTTAAAGGGATTAGTCCCTCTAGAAGACAAGGACTTCACATCCATAGAACCACAAAGAAGGTTGAACCCTTTCATGAAAGAAGTAGTAAAAAAGGAAATTTTGAAATGGTTAGATGCGGGAATCATTTTTCCAATAGCCAGATGGGTCCTGTTGTTGCAAGAGTTTAACCTCGAAACTGTGGATAGAAAAGGAGTAGACAACCAAGTAGCGAATCATTTGTCTAGACTTGAGAGGTCTAGTGAGGATAAAAAAGAAGGAGACATCAATGAGACCTTTCCTGATGAAAGAATTCTTATGATACAATCTGACCAACCATGGTTTGCTGACATAGTAAATTATCTGGCATGTGGTATAAAACCCCCTGATTACTCTGGCCAAATGTTCAAGAAATTTCTCCATGAAACTAAATCTTATTTTTGGGATGATCCTTTTCTATTTAAACTTGGTGCAGATCAAATCATAAGGAGATCTATTCCTGAAATTGAAGTGGCAGCAAATTTACAGCATTGCCACCAAGCATCATATGGAGGACATTTTAGAGGCCAAAGAACAGCAGCAAAAGCTTTACAATCTGGTTTTTATTGGTCTACTCTCTTCAAAGATTCCCATAACTTTGCACAAAGATGCAATGAATGCCAAAGAAGTGATTCCATTTCCCAAAGGAATGAAATGCCACTAAATGGGATCCTTGAGGTAGAGTTGTTTGATGTGTGGGGAATTGACTTTATGGGTCCTTTTCCACCATCAAATCAATGCCAATACATTCTTGTTGTTGTTGATTATGTGTCAAAATGGGTTGAGGTTGTGGCTTATGTGTCTAATGATGCAAAAACTGTGATTAAGTTCCTCCAAAGACAAATTTTCACAAGGTTTGGTACCCCCGTGCACTAATCAGTGATGAGGGTACCCACTTTGTTAATAATATGTTGCATGGAGTCCTTGAAAATTACAACGTTAAACACAGAATTGCCACCGCGTATCACCCGCAAACCAATTGACTGGTCGAGCTCTCTAATAGAGAGATTAAAGGAATTCTGGAAAAGGTTGTAAAACCAAACAGAAAAGATTGGGCTTTCAAACTAGACAATGTTTTATGGGCATACATAACTGCTTTTAAAACACCAATTGGTATGTCCCCATATAAGCTAGTATTTGGAAAAAAAATTACCATCTCCCTTTGGAATTGGAACATAGAGCATATTGGGCTATTAAAAAGTTGAACATGTCTTTGGACCTTGCTGGAAATAAAAGAAAATTGCAACTATTTGAGATGGAAGAGCACAGAAACATGTCATATGAAAATGCTAAACTCTATAAGGAGAAAACAAAGAAATGGCATGACAAAAGAATCCATCACAGAGAGATTAGGGAAGGACAACATGTTCTACTTTTTAATTCTAGGTTAAGACTGTTCCCAGGAAAGTTAAAGTCTCGTTGGTCCGGACCTTTTCAAGTCCATAAAGTTCATCCATATGGAGAAGTTGATCTAATTAACCTTGAAGATAACAGTGTTTTCAAAGTTAATGGCCAACGTGTGAAAGTGTACCATGAGCCTGTAGCATTTCCAGAGCAATGCTCGACAGAATCTGCTACCCCTTAAGAAAGTTTCCATGTCTAAGTTTTTGTAAATATTAATTTTTTTCTTTTTTATTTATGTCTTATTTTTTCTTTTTTTAGTATATGTCTAATAGTTATTTTATTTTCAGCTTTTTGAGGAAGCTTCTTGAGGAAGCCAAAAATTTTGTTTCATCCATGATATTTTGCAGCAGATTTAAAAGAGAAAGGACAAAGAAAGGATGAGAGGAGATGATGTAATCAGATGACATCATGTTAAATAGTACATCAATGGCACATTGCTCAATTTTTGTCATCATTTTATACCCAAGACATCTTGTCTCTTTATTTTCCAACGGGTATTACCCAATACATCAGATCAAGAGACCTCCTTCTCCAAGATAACCTCCATTTTAAATAAACTCTTTAACTTCCTGATTTTTCACAAACCTCTTCATTATCCAACACTTTATCTCTAAACCACTCTCTAAACCACTCTAAAAAAACCCTAATCCATGGCTCGTATGAAGCAACTAGCAAGGAGACCCACCGGCAATGTTCCTCCGATGAGAAGAAGTGACCGACGGCAGGCCACTGTGGTCGCACCCACCACCATCGCTGAACCCTCATCCGCCGTTGATCCCAAAACCTCGACCACCACTGACATCGGTACCTCTACCGATAAAACCCACCCACCTACCACCGACGTTCCCCTTTCGTAAACCACCGAAACCCAAAAACCCCCTGTCGAAAACCCTCTGAAGTCACCAAAACCATAGTGACCATCGCCGATGAAATAACCACCACCGAAGCCGCCGCTGTGGAAACCCAAATCGACCCACCTGTTGACACCATCGAAGAAACCTCCCTTGGACTGAACTTGAATGAACCGGCAGTGGAGACTGAAGAAGAGCAAACCACCACTCCAGTTGAGACTCAGGTAATCCCTCCTAGCTCTAGAACTACTCTTGAGGGCCACATCACCTCCGAATCATAAGAGGAGGAGGTTGATGGGGCTGAAAAGTTCAATACTTAAATACCTGAAATTGTTGTTATTGAGGCCCAAGAGAAAACCTTGTCTGAAAAAAACAAAGGGGTTGTGGGTGATGAAACTCCTTCCAAGAACCCCGATGATGTGGTTATTGGTGATTTGATGAAAAAACTAGGCATATCGCGGAGTGTAGACCTTGGGGAGGGTAGTAATGTCGGTCTTGAGGAACCCTCTAAGGGTGGAAAAACCAAATACACCCTTCGTTCATCCCACAGAAAAAAATCAAGTTTAGGGAAGAGGGCTACCTCTAAGGACTCCCACGATGAAGGGTCGTCCAAAAAGAAGGCTAAAAAAGCCTTAAAGGGTAAGGGGAAGGCAAAAAGTAGAGCTTCCAAAAAGAAACATTTTGCAGGAACCTTTTGCTGCCCTCACAGCATCCCCACAGCATCCCAGGGCAGAAAGTTCAAAGCCCTCTAGGGTGCCGAGACCAAAGCTTCCCAACGATGGTTTTAGCTCTATTAAGGCCAAGTAGGAGTTTGCAAAGCAGAAAGACAAGATGGCCTTACCCGAAAGGGGATTTGTTGAACAAAGTATGGAGGAATACGGTTTCATCAAAACCGTAGTAGAAGCATATGGATGAGAGAACTTCTGTAAGGTACAACAATCCTACAACCTTACGCTTGTTAAAGAGTTTTACGCAAAATTTAGCGTATGCACAGGCACCTCACTCACTGTTAGGGTGTCGAGTTCACTTTCATCTCTTCCAAAATAAACGAGTTACTGGGTTTTTCACCCCCCAACTACATTGATTTTGATAAACTTTTTCACCGATCCACTGAAGCAAAGCTAGATGAAATTGTGCACCTACTTGGAAAGTCCAACACAGATTGGGAGCCTCATAGCAACTTTAGGCTCAGAACTTTCACAGCTTCTAATATCACACCAAATGCCAATGTATGGATGCATTTCATTAAACACTCTCTATCTCCTACCACTCATGATGGCACTATAGGTGTTGAGAGAATGTTGGTACTTTACTGTGTGATGGAGGGTTTGAGCATGTATGTGGGGGATATGATCTTGAAATGGATCAAATATTGCTCCAAAAGGCAACAAGGGAAGATGTTTTTCCCTATTTTGGTGACTAATTTGTGTAGATCGGCTGAGGTTCCAACATATGATAAGGATGTGATAGTGACCGAGGGAGAGGACAGATGGACTATAGATACCAAGTTGGTGCATAGATTGAGAGAAACCGCACCAAAGCCTAGGAATTCCTCCGAGATGATGACCATGATCCATGAGCTCATAACCCAAAACAACTCACTCATGGATGCCTTGTTCCAACAAAGGCACAAGTATTTTGACAGAATTGACAAGTTACAAACGGAGTTGGCGAAGAAAATCAAAGAAAGCAGTGGCATGTCCAAGGTAGCGTCCAACAAGTACAAAGAATTTCAAGAGGCCAACACACGCAGCAAGGTGAGGATTCTGGGAGCGAAGCTGAAGAAACTGAAGGAGGAAAACTGGAGGTTGACCGAAGAGAATGCACGGTTGAGGGAAGAATACAGCAAGATCAAGGTTGATGCTGCAATTGCGAATGTTGCAGCATCCGATGGCAGTTCTGAGGATTTGGAGCCTACTCCTTCGGAGTAGGGCAGGTTTCTTCTACTACTGTAAACCTTATTTTTTTCCTTTTTGAGTCTAGGGATAATTTTTTTTATAACTTTTAGGTTTGTTTTCATTCAAGATTGCATGTGTTAGAATGTTTTCACTTTTTGTGTCCATAGCCCAAATAATTCCATGGTTTAACCACGAACTCACCTAATAGTTGTTCTTGCTAGAACTAGCTGCATGTTTTTGGGACACATATGATCACACATCACCACAAGTTCTAAGGGATGAGATAGGCCATCATTTTCTTTCTCATTTGTTGCCACTTGACGGAAATGTTGGTCAGTAACTTAAGGTACGCTTGCGAAGCGTAAAAAGTGGTCAGTGATGGCCAGTAGATTGAGTTCTGCCTGCGAAGCATAAAGTGTTTTACAGTTTGATTAAAAGAGCAGGTTATGTTTTGAGATATAAAGCTTTGTTTAATTTTTTAATTAATATTTGAACTGTTGCAGTATTGATTGGAGGGGACTCACTAGACTATTGGTCTAACCCTCGCTATTTCAAAATTTTAATCCTGTTTCAGGCTATCGAAAAGTAACAGGTACAAATAAAGGTAAAGAGAAGATATGAGCTATAAGCAGGAGATAGATGACTTCCTACAATAGTTTTCTTTTTGAACTCAGTTGTGTAGTAAGAGATAGTGTAACCTTGTACTCTGAAATGTAAGCCTGGGACAGTATTTAGTAAAGAATGTTATTATATTTAATGTATATAAATGTTCAGGTTGTTACAATTGGTATCAGAGCATTAGTTTAAGGGATCTAGGTGACCAGATGGGCCTAGACTTAAACTGAGATAGTAGAAGCACAACTGAGTAGTAGGAAGACCGTAAGAAGATAAAATTAAGGTAGTAAGGACTAGCATGTAAGGTAAATTTGGAATTCCATCTGGCCAGTGTAATTGTGAATTTACAAGTACATGCTTGTGCTTAAATTCCCGTAATGTGTAGTATGTTAGATTGAATATCTTATGTTTCTTCATATCAGAAGTATGTCTGAGCGAGTGACCAGGAGTAGATCTATAGTGAATCCTGAAATGGAGCCAGATAATGAAGTCATTGCCGAAGAGCGAATGACTGATGTCAACCCGACTGCTATCCAAGGAAAGAGTCGAGGTCGACCTAAAGGTAAGACAGTTCAGAAAGCAGCTACTCAGGCAAGAGTTTCCAATGTGGGAACTCGTGGTGGGAAGACAAGTCGTGGTATTCGTCAGAATGAAAGTGTAGAGGTAAGAGTTGAGCAAGAAACTTCTAATCAAGAAAGTTCGGCTACTGTAAGGGGTCGAAAACAGACAAGAAACCGTGGTAGAGGTAGAACGCAAGGTTTTGTTACACAAGAAACCTTTACTGCAGAAATGGGAAAGTTACAAGAAACGTTGAATGCTTTACTGGCTCAACGTACTAATGAGGTTTCTTCAAGTAAAGAGAAGAGTGAAAATAAAGTAGTGATTGAGGTAGCAGAATCACCAATAACTGGAATGGGTAGTCACCCTCAGTCAGGTCCCATTAGGTCAGTTAAAGCTGTAACTGGGAAAGGATGTAGTCTTAAGGAGTTTGCTGCTTACAAGCCTCCTACTTATAAAGGGGAATGTGACCCTGTTATAGCATTAAGATAGGTAAAAGGTATGGAGCTAGCGTTTGATACGAGTAAGTGTGCGGAAGAAGATAGAGTAGTCTATGCTTTGTCAATGCTGAAAGATGAAGCGGTAATGTGGTGGGATGTGGAATCCGGAGGTCAAAGTTCGGTTGTAGCTAAAGAAATGGCTTGGGGTGAGTTTGTGAAAAGATTTAAAGCACAGTTCTGCCCTCTGGAGGCAGTTAAAAAGTTGGAAGAAGAATTTCTGGGTTTAGAGCAAAAGGGGATGTCAGTTCGAGAATATGCCACAAAGTTTATTGAAAAGTATCGATTTGCAGGGATTTATGTACCGAATGAAGAAAGACGAGTAGAACGTTTCGTCTTTGGATTAAGAAGTGATATTCGGGAATTTGTCTCGAATAAGGAACCGTCTACTTTTCAAATGGCAGTAAATGCAGCTGAAATGAGAGAAAAAGAAAAGAATAGGCAAGCCACTGAAAGAAGTGGAGATAAAAGAAAATGGGAAGGAACAGTTCGTGATTCCAAACCGTTTAAGTCTGCAAAGTTTGATCAGCGTTCTGTCAATAAGTTTGAAAGTAAGCCCTGTAGTAAGTGTAACCAAAGGCATAAAGGAGAATGTAAGATTGATCAAGAGGGCTGTTATAAATGCGGAAAGATTGGGCATTTGGCTAGGGATTGCCAGAGTTCTAGGTCTTGTTATCAGTGTGGATCTCCTGATCATATCAGGACCAATTGTCCACAGTTGAAAAGGGAGCGATCGGAGGAAATGTAGAAAAAGGAACTGAGAAAAAGATGGAGCCAGCTAAAGAAAGAGCTAGAGTTTTCAATATGTCAGCAGAAGATGCGGCGGAGATACCTGATGTAGTGACAGGTACTTTCTTTATAGATTCGAATTATGCAAAAGTATTATTTGATTCAGGCGCAAACCGTTCTTTTGTGTCTCCAAATTTTGTGCATAAATTGAATAAGAAACCTAAGAAGCTTATGCATGAATTGAAAGTAGAAGTGGCTGATAATAGTCAAATCTTAGTAGAAGAAGTGTATGATGGGAGTAGTATTGTCATTGATGGACAAGCATTTCCACTTCGATTGTACCCAATGGGTATGGGAGAATTTGATGTTATTGTGGGAATGGACTGGTTGGCGTCTAATGATGCTCATATAGTATGTAATAAGAAATTGATTCGTATAGCGCAGTCAGGAAAAGAAGAGATAGTAGTATTTGGAGATCGGAGAGATAGAAAGTCATGTTTGATTTCTATGATTAAAGCTAAGAGATGTTTAGTAAAAGGGTGTGTGGGGTTTTTAGCTTATGTAATAGATGCTAAGAAGGAAAAGAAGGGATTAGAGTCAGTTTCGGTAGTCAGTGAATTTCCAGAAGTATTTCTGGAAGACTTAACCACTTTGCCTCCTGATCGGCAAGTGGAATTTCGTATTGATTTAGTTCCTGGAGCAGCGCCGATTGCAAGAGCACCGTACAGACTGGCACCAGCAGAGATGAAAGAAATGATGACTCAGCTGCAGGAGTTGTTAGACAAGGGGTTTATTTGCCTTAGTACCTCACCTTGGGGAGCGCCAGTATTGTTTGTTAAAAAGAAAGACGGGTCTATGAGAATGTGTAACACCCTCAAATTTGCAAATAACAACTTATTTAAAACTTTCTAAATACATCCATAAATGAATCATCTACAACCACAAATTCAGATTTTGCTACAATACACCCCTTCTATCTATACATGCAGTAAACAATAAGGACGGGTGCTACTAATACCCAAAACATGTCACTATCTCCAACTCGTGGAAGACTTCACCAATTACTTACGTTTGTAAGGCTAAGGCTCAACTCTTCATAGCACCGCTAGAACTGAACCCCCCGCTAGGAACCTGATGCACATGCCGACAAATAAAAAGGTTAGGGCTTAACGCCTAGTGAGCTCAAGAGTGTTACCATGAACGAATATATCTTTAAAAGAACGGAAAATCAGTTTAAATCAAGATCCTTCAAAATATTATACTTCAAAATGGAAATGACACATTTTCCCATAATATACACTTTTAAAGACAATGCTCCCAAAACACATGTTTCTTATAAAATGGTGCAACGCATAACTCACCCAAACGGGATCATAGTTCGACACTTATTTAGTAAAAACATGAATAACCGTTTATACCCCAAAGTACCCAAAACATGGGCGGGACAGAGTGCCCGATCCATAAATCGCTATCAAAACCACATATACCGTACGTCCGAAAACATGGACACTTGGTCCAATACTCACGCGACCGTAAGGAACCAATGACAATAAAATAAGACGCTCTTATATTTAACATACTGATAGCCAACAACGGGGGAAACCCGTATCCGTTGAGGGTGGAGGGAACACAAAAGTATACCACCCAAACAACGTTAATCGCATGACACCTCCCGACATTCCAGCCCGGTGTCCCTACGACTTCTTTACAAGTGTCACCCCAAGTCAGTTGACCTTGATGGATCATTCCGAAGAACTCCATCCCGAAGGCCCGACACACTTAAAGACTACCTCCCAGGCATTACTTCAAGCGGCGGAGGTCCTAGCGCCTACTACTCCGGTAGCACTAGCCGACTCAACCCTCCTAGCGATCACTTGTAAAGTTTCCGGTCATAAAACATGGGTGCCGAAGTTCAACCCCGCAGTACCTAATTGACCATCCCAAAACAGACTGATTCACGTGCCTATGGATCCATTACACACTGTCTAACGTTACATGACTCCAATTGAAAGACCAAAGCTCCCAAAACATGTAACTCACCAATGACACAAATTAAGTGTCCTCATATCCAAAACCCACAACGGTTTAAAAATCCGGACAAATGTCCACACGACTCGTTTAAGCCAATACCGAGCTAAGGAGCTCAAAATTCGCTTGACCAATAATTACCGGTCTCCAAAATAGTGAAATGTCTTTAAATAACGTTTATGAAGACACACACCTCAAAGACTAGATTTACCCAAACTCCATACGTGATGAGACTCAATATTTCCAAAGTGTTTATGAATGCAAATAGACCAAATACATATAACATGAATTAGACTTTACTTGTACAAAATCATCAAGAATACATAATTCATGTTATTTAGTTGTTGGAAACATTCAAAACCCAATAGAAGCATTTTAAGAGGTTAACATAACCCAAGTTTAACAAATATGAAAACTTATCAAAATACTCGCACTTTGACAAATAACTAAGTAAAACACATTTTACTTCTAAATACTCAAAACTTATCAGCAGTTAACCATTTCATGTAAAACACTTTAAAATACACATTTTGGCATGTACACCGTTTTCACAAATCAACTTGAACTCACCTTGCTAGATTTAGGCTAAATCTAGGTTTCATCCAACGAGCTCTTTTGAAGGCCGCTCGAATCCTCAAGCCGGAAACTTCCAAAACGTAGATCCATACAATCCAAACCATAAGTAACCATATTCGACCATGTAGAAACATTCCCCTAACAATATACCAAGAAACCCCAAATAATAACAAAACCCTAGTTTCTCCAAAACTACCAAATCCGAGATTTAAGAAACCAAACACTAAGAAACCATCAAGTGAGCATTTATAACCTTAATACAAGAAAACTTACCCTTGAAGACGGTGAGACTTCCGAGAACACCCAATCCAACTCTTCAACCCGAACTCCCAACCGTTGAACTTGATGAGGAAGATGAAGGTGGAGCTTCTAATCTTTGTTGGGTGGGGGAGAACACTTGGAATATGATAGGTTTGGTGCCATGGATACATAGAAACCGATTTTAGGGTTTGGGTTTGGTTTCTAGAGAGAAGAGGGTGAAATGGGGGAAGGTTGGAATGAAAGAGGGCTGAAGTTCGCGATTTTAAGCAGGTCTGCACCCGCCGGCGATAGTGCCACGCGACTATGCCCTTGGCATAGTCGCCCGAAGGGGGTGCCCGCGGTACGTTCCTCGCGACAGTGCCCCGCGATAGTGACACCCTGTCACAGTCGCGGGCACAATCGCCCAGGACGTACCGAGCATCAAACTTCCGACTTTTCAACGCCAAAACTCCCGATACTCCGAGGGACTTTAAACAATGCAATTCCCGACAAATCCCCACTGGTTATAAGTCACAGAATTGTCCCGGTGACATTTACTTATCGAAAATTACAGGTGTTACAATCCTCCCAACCTTAGAATGATTTCGTCCTCGAAATCTAGGTTCCCATGAAATCTCGCCCGCAGAAAGATTGACCTTAACCCGTTGCTAGCACTACCAACACGTCCCTTACACCGATACTAACATTGCTGCCCCTCTTGGGCACAATATACCCATAACCGAGCGTACACTTAACTTTCCAAAATAACCTTTTACTCACAAGATTATGGTCGTCTCCCAACCTTGGGTGACAATTACTACCTCCAGGTAGTTAGTGACCCCAAATTCTTGCCGGCCAACTTTCCTTCGGATATAAACGATCCCGGACCCAACATCAAAGATCATAACCTGTAACACCCTAAAAATAGGGATAACAAAAATCCGAAAAAACGGACATGCGGTATTTAAAATTGCCAAAGCAAGAGCCTCCCAAAAATGGGGAAAATACACAAACCTGTTTAAATACAATCGTAATTAAACGGATAATAAATAACAACCAACTAATCTAATTTCTATAACTAGAAAAGATATTACAATCAAGGGTGTCATTTATAGACCCAAAGGATCCTCTACCAATAGTAAGTCCAAAAGCGATATTCCCAAATCTCTCACCCAAGCACTACGCCCGCTTAGAACCGGTGCCGCTAAAACCTGAGATACGCATCGACACCAAACAAGTGTTAGGCCAAAAAGCCTAGTGAGTTGAACAATAAATAGCATGCATGAACAGTTACAATTCTTATCAGTAGTTAACCAGTTTTCAACATGTATGGAGTCAACGGGGGAGACCCATAGCACCAATCAATTCCACTCCAAAGAGTCGATGCACCTTGATGCCCTTAACAAGGAACACCCCAAAGGCCCGACCCACCCGGAGATCAGACCGTACAGGAAACTTTCCGAGTGGCGGAGGTCTACTGGGCACATACCATCACAGTTGCGCCCCGAGACTACATCCTCCTAGTGAACTTGCCTTGGTTCGTCCAACATAATGCATATAGGAGGTCCTTAGGTATCTTTCAACCAAGTATATTTCACCCTCCTAATAGCTCGAGTCTAACATAAGACTTAAATATCCACATAACCACGTTGTAGATACAATAACACCAAGAGTGTATTCCGAATGGAAATCATCATGTTATACCAAACATATATTCCTTAATCATGTCAAATACCCATTGTGGGCACACATAATGTAAATCCCCAAATAATTACACAACATAGAGTAAATCATGGGATGATACTTCATATACATATATCTCACATAATCTCATGGAAATGCCATCAAATACTTAAACCCGTAAAGATGACCATTTTGAGCAAATATGTGATAATAACAACAATTAAACAAATATGATGTGTATCCAGTTTTAACAAAAGTTTAGTAAACTCACCTTGCTAGATTTAGACTAAATCTAGATTTTATCCACTTAGAGATTTCCTTGAAGAAACTTGGTTCTTCAAACCAAATCTTCCAAAACCTAGATCCACAAGGTTCCAACCATAAATATACATAATCAACCATAAAGAATCGTTTCCCAAACCATGTACATGGATACCTCAACTAATACCGAAACCCTAACTTCCATAACCGAAGAGAATAGAAGATTACCTTAACCCAAACTTTAAATCATCAACCAAAACACTTCTAGTTCACCAAAATGATTACAAACCTTCAATCTATGAAAGGGAGAACAAAGGGTGGATGAAACCCTAGAAAACTTTGGGAAAGAAGATGAATAGGGAAAGATGAAAAGCTTACCACCACAAAATGCTCTAGAATACTTCAATAAACTTCCAATCTCTTGCTTGATCCTTGAAGAGCTCTAAAAAACGAAACCGTATCAAGTTGAATCACCAAAATCGGAGTTGAAATGAGAGAGATATGACGAAATGAAGTTTGGGGCTGAAAATCGCGATTTTAACACCCTGAAACACCCAGGCGATTGTGCCAGGCTATAGTGACAATGTCACAATCGTCGGGCACAATCGCTGAGATTGTACTGAGAGTTTTCGGGCTCTGGCGATTGTGACAGGCGATTGTGACACTGTCACAATCGCCGGGCACTATAGCCGAGCACGTACCGAACACTGTTTTGGCCATAACTTCTTCGTTTTAGCTCCGTTTTCGCTCCGGAAAGAACCGTTGGTCTCGTAATTGAATCATTTATCCATCAAGACTATAAAATCAAGGATTCAAGACCAAAATCAAATATCTTATTTTTCCTTAATATATCGGTTTCTGCAATAACTCGAAATGATACCTTTCGAAAATCGGGGTGTTACATAACCACACTTCCAAATCCTTTGATTTCACTGATCCATTCCTAATATTTATAAAGATATTCTTCCAAGGCGCACCAAAATGTCTTTCATGCAACCGGTTAACACAGATTCGGATGTCACTCAACTCCGATTCAACACAAATCCTCACAACAATCTTAAAGCAACATCCTTATCACCACAGGAATGCTTGGGTACCTCGATACTCAATACCCAACTCCTTTCAAAATCCACTACCGAAAGGTTACTATTTTCCATAATCCAACCGGGTTACATCCATCCATTCCAAGATCCATTGACCTCAAGAAAACAAGTCGACGCCTAGGACTAAACGGTGACCTCGAAAATGTGGACATCTCGCCCAAAATCCCATCCCAGATGGGTTGTCGCACTAAGGTTGACACCTAATCAGAGAGCTAAAATTTCAAATCTTACAACTCTAGCAGACAGATCACCAAAATTTCCTTTAATCGCGGAACCCGCTAAGACGGTACATCAACCACATAAGCCATGGTGTCACACCGACGAGCAAACCACCAAAACGAAACCCAATCTGATTGCCAATAGTTACCTAACACTTTAACTCGCATGATCACCGGAGCATAAAATCGCCCCTTAAATAACCGGGAAGACTTAAGTCTACTAATTCCATTAATACAAACGCGCGCAGATTCGAAAACCCAAGTCCAAAATCCAAGACTGACCGCGAGTCAGATCATCCGACGCTTCAACTCCTAAGGACTCCCTTAGCCCCTTAATTGCAACTCCTTTCCACGACAGGGGTTAAACCTATAGGCCTAATGAGTTCAAGGTTTTTCAAATAATATGCCAATTTAAACTTTTATAAAACTTTCAAATACACAAGTTTTATAACGATTAACCGTACAGTGACTACACACTATCGCCTATCCGATAGGTTTCAAAACTGGTTACCAACACAACGCATATAAAACCATTTCCAAAACTCGTTCGATCAGTAATTACGTTAATAAGAACGGTAACAAGAGATGCGCAACAAAATTGTCAAACGGACTACCATGGCCCTAGTAATGCATCAATTTACACTATGCATATGAAAGATAACTTTCCGCACTATAACATGTGCAATAAAAGTTTGTACAATTCCCAGAAGAGACATTCACAAATTGATTTTTAAAGTTCTGACTTCCCAACCCAAAAGTCGTTGCGACATAAAATCATTAACAACTCCATATGCAACAGTTTATTCCCCAAAGTTCGATGAAATGATACGAATGCAAATAATTCTCAAATCGAGTTTAAAACTTTAAGTCGTCTTGGTAAGACACATTTGACCAAGATGGTAACTACAATGATATGCAATTCGAAAATTCATTTCATGTATTGCGGAAAATTTATAACAGCAAGGTCAACAAGCGAAGTACGCTTAGATTAAAATTTAATTTAAGACAACATAAATATTTCGCATTTTTACTCACGCGAGTGAAAGTCGGATTCAACCCAAAAGTATGCACCTATACTCGTGTGAAACTCAAGATGCAATCATGCGACATTTAGATTTTCAAGGTGCCTCTTACGGTTGCAAAAGTGTCGATGCAAGACTCGCATGAAACAAAGTATTGAACACAACTCGTAGATTAACGCACACAATGATGCATATGCACATGTTCTCAAAATTATTTTACGCAACGCAAAATGACGTAAGACGAGGCACCCTAAACCCAACTGAATCTTCGCAAAACTCAATAATGCTAAAATCATGCAATGACAAATTTTCATTTCTCAACAAGAATGTAAGACGGCAATATGGCTAAAACACTAAGCCTTTAAGAGTTTCCTCTTTTAATGCAATGAAAGGTAAAATTACACCTTTAACAAAATTCACATGGGACACGACGCCAACTAACTCGTAGGCTTAAAAGAAGCAAAATTAAAACTCACGCATGGAAAGACATCGTATAAAACAATACTCCATGAAATTCCAACAAAACTCACACAAACTAAAATTCTCAAGAAATTCCGACTCAACGCGTGGGAATAACCTTTCCTTTAAAAAACATTGACATATGTGGAGGAGATCCAATGCCTGGGTTAAAATCTCATAGCTACTTGCCCAATACTCAAATGACATTAAAACATGGATATTACAATATCCGCAAATAGCGTTAAACAAGATACGTGAATAAAGAGATTTTTTATAACAATTTGCAATTACGTGCAACAAAACAATTTATGCATGCTTAAGCTCACAGTTTAAAATCTGATGCGTGTTAAATGCTTTACCAAAACTTTATTATATAAACCACTTTCTGTTTTACGAACACAAGAAACAATTTATGCAAATTTATTTCAGAAATAAATTTTAGTGCATGAATTTGGTCGGCTTTCACCCCTCTAGACTACGCTTCTCAACAACCCGACATACTAATACCATCCAGGTGTATCAAGCATCTTAGGACAACAATCTCAATTTCCTACTATTGTCATCCGGATACTCCACATCTTAAAGCGACACTCGGATATTTCATCGGTTCACCTTACAATCTCTCCTCGTATGTCGTCAATTCCATAAGCTCAAGGTTCTACTCCAACCAATTATTCTTACTCAAGACGGTCAACTTAATGCATTCAATGCACTTAACTATCACTTCAACGTGACATTGCTATAGACATCAACGTTTTCCTTAGATTATTCCCTTAGAAACCTTCTCACTGCCCCAACGGTAATCATACCAAGGTAGTTCAAGTATACACATGTAGTATGTAGGTTCACCATAACACTGGCCAGGTGCCATTATGAACGTACCGCACATGTTCATCCTTGCGACCCTCGACAAGTTTCCCGTTTCTAGTGACTCGATCAACTCCATAATATCTTATCTTAAGGTTCCTAATGTGCAACTTCACTTACAATTCTTATAAAAACGTTAGTTTGAGTCTAGGCATCCTACAATCAATACCTAATTCTCTCAAACTTAAGCTCTGATACCAACTTGTAACACCCTCAAATATGCAAATAACAACTTATTTAAAACTTTCTAAATACATCCATAAATGAATCATCTACAACCACAAATTCAGATTTTGCTACAATACACCCTTCTATCTATACATGCAGTAAACAATAAGGACGGGTGCTACTAATACCCAAAACATGTCACTATCTCCAACTCGCGGAAGACTTCACCAATTACTTACGTTTTTAAGGCTAAGGCTCAACTCTTCATAGCACCTCTAGAACTGAACCCCCCGCTAGGAACCTGATGCACATGCCGACAAATAAAAAGGTAAGCTCAAGAGTGTTACCATGAACGAATATATCGGAAAATCAGTTTAAATCAAGATCCTTCGAAATATTATACTTCAAAATGGAAATGACACATTTTCCCATAATATACACTTTTAAAGACAATGCTCCCAAAACACATGTTTCTTATAAAATGGTGCAACGCATAACTCACCCAAACGGGATCATAGTTCGACACTTATTTAGTAAAAACATGAATAACCGTTTATACCCCAAAGTACCCAAAACATGGGCGGGACAGAGTGCCCGACCCATAAATCGCTATCAAAACCACATATACCGTACGTCCGAAAACATGGACACTTGGTCCAATACTCACACGACCGTAAGGAACCAATGACAATAAAATAAGACGCTCTTATATTTAACATACTGATAGCCAACAACGGGGGAAACCCGTATCCGTTGAGGGTGGAGGGAACACAAAAGTATACCACCCAAACAACGTTAATCGCATGACACCTCCCGACATTCCAGCCCGGTGTCCCTACGACTTCTTTACAAGTGTCACCCCAAGTCAGTTGACCTTGATGGATCATTCCGAAGAACTCCATCCCGAAGGCCCGACACACTTAAAGACTACCTCCCAGGCATTACTTCAAGCGGCGGAGGTCCTAGCGCCTACTACTCCGGTAGCACTAGCCGACTCAACCCTCCTAGCGATCACTTGTAAAGTTTCCGGTCATAAAACATGGGTACCGAAGTTCAACCCCGCAGTACCCAATTGACCATCCCAAAACAGACTGATTCACGTGCCTATGGATCCATTACACACTGTCTAACGTTACATGACTCCAATTGAAAGACCAAAGCTCCCAAAACATGTAACTCACCAATGACACAAATTAAGTGTCCTCATATCCAAAACCCACAACGGTTTAAAAATCCGGACAAATGTCCACACGACTCGTTTAAGCCAATACCGAGCTAAGGAGCTCAAAATCCGCTTGACCAATAATTACCGGTCTCCAAAATAGTGAAATGTCTTTAAATAACGTTTATGAAGACACACACCTCAAAGACTAGATTTACCCAAACTCCATACGTGATGAGACTCAAGATTTCCAAAGTGTTTATGAATGCAAATAGACCAAATGCATATAACATGAATTAGACTTTACTTGTACAAAATCACCAAGAATACATAATTCATGTTATTTAGTTGTTAGAAACGTTCAAAACCCAATAGAAGCATTTTAAGAGGTTAACACAGCCCAAGTTTAACAAATATGAAAACTTATCAAAATACTCGCACTTTGACAAATAACTAAGTAAAACACACTTTACTTCTAAATACTCAAAACTTATCAGCAGTTAACCATTTCATGTAAAACACTTTAAAATACACATTTTGGCATGTACATCGTTTTCACAAATCAACTTGAACTCACCTTGCTAGATTTAGGCTAAATCTAGGTTTCATCCAACGAGCTCTTTTGAAGGCCGCTCGAATCCTCAAGCCGGAAACTTCCAAAACCTAGATCCATACAATCCAAACCATAAGTAACCATATTCGACCATGTAGAAACATTCCCTAACAATATACCAAGAAACCCCAAATAATAACAAAACCCTAGTTTCTCCAAAACTACCAAATCCGAGATTTGAGAAACCAAACACTAAGAAACCATCAAGTGAGCATTTATAACCTTAATACAAGAAAACTTACCCTTGAAGACGATGAGACTTCCGAGAACACCCAATCCAACTCTTCAACCCGAACTCCCAACCGTTGAACTTGATGAGGAAGATGAAGGTGGAGCTTCTAATCTTTGTTAGGTGGGGGAGAACACTTGGAATATGATAGGTTTGGTGCCATGGATACATAGAAACCAATTTTAGGGTTTGGGTTCGGTTTCTAGAGAGAAGAGGGTGAAATGGGGGAAGGTTGGAATGAAAGAGGGCTGAAGTTCGCGATTTTAAGCAGGTCTGCACCCGCCGGCGATAGTGCCACGCGACTATGCCCTTGGCATAGTCGCTCGAAGGGGGGTGCCCGCGGTACGTTCCTCTCGACAGTGCCCCGCGATAGTGACACCCTGTCATAGTCGCGGGCACAATCTCCCAGGACGTACCGAGCATCAAACTTCCGACTTTTCAACGCCAAAACTCCCGATACTCCGAGGGACTTTAAACAATGCAATTCCCGATAAATCCCCACTGGTTATAAGTCACAGAATTGTCCCGGTGACATTTACTTATCGTAAATTACAGGTGTTACAGAATGTGCATAGACTATCGTGAGCTCAATAAGTTGACTGTCAAAAATAAGTATCCGTTTCCCAGGATTGACGATCTTTTTGATCAACTTCAAGGAGCGTGTTACTTTTCGAAAATAGATTTACGATCTAGGTATCACCAGTTGAAGGTGAGGAAGGAGGATGTGCCTAAGACTGCATTTCGTACGAGGTACGGATAGACCTGGCAAAAAATGACACGACACGCTAACCCGACACGAACTCGACACGAAATAAACGGGTTTGGGTAATACATTTCAACCCATTTAAGTAATCGGGTTGACACGACACGACACGAAAATTAAACGGGTAAGGTCAGGGTCAAAATTTTCAACTCGAAAATGACCCGAATAACCCGTTTATATATAATTATATATATATATATATATATTATAAGTTTTATTTTTAATGCTTTGAATTTTTAATGTAATAGATTTGGTTAGACCTTTTAAGTTTGAACTATAAATTTTAGATTTATAATGCTTTCATTTGAATTTTGGATATGTACTTTTTTGTGAATTTTCGATTTTTAATTTTTAGTTTTATAAATGTTAAACGGGTCGAGGCGGGTTAGGCGGGTCGGGTTAGGGTTGAGATTTTCTGACCCGTTTATTAAACGGGTCGGGTTAGGGTTAGACATTCTCAACCCGTTTAACTTTGAACCCGACACGACACGTTTGCCAGGTCTAGGTACAGACATTTTGAGTTTCTAGTTATGCCATTTGGTTTGACCAATGCGCCAGCAGCTTTCATGGATCTGATGAATAGAGTGTGTAGTCCGTTTTTAGATAAATATGTCATCGTCTTTATAGATGATATATTGATCTATTCACGTTCCAAAGAAGATCATGAAACTCATTTAAGAGCAATTTTAGAATTGCTTAAGTGTGAAAAGTTGTACGCCAAGTTTTCAAAGTGTGAATTTTGACTAAAAGAAGTTCAGTTTTTAGGGAACGTGGTGTCAAAAGATGGGATTAAGGTTGATCCAGCTAAGATTGAAGCCATTAAAGGGTGGGAAGCACCGAAATCACCATCTGAAGTAAGAAGTTTTTTTGGATTGGCTGGTTATTATAGAAAGTTCATTCAAGACTTTTCAAGGATAGCTACGCCATTAACAGCATTAACCAGAAAGAATGTCAAGTTTGTCTGGGCAGAGGCTCAGAAAGAAGCGTTCGGTAAATTGAAAGAGAGTTTAAGTAGTGTTCCTGTTTTGTCTCTACCCAACGGAACGGAAGGATTCGTAATTTATAGCGATGCTTCAAAGTTGGGTCTGGGATGTATGTTAATGCAAGAAGGCAAGGTAATTGCTTATGCATCTCGACAGCTGAAAGAGCATGAAAAGAATTACCCAACTCATGATTTAGAGTTGGCGGCGGTAGTCTTTGCTTTGAAAATTTGGAGGCATTACTTGTATGGGATCAAGTGTCAGATTTACACAGATCACAAGAGTCTTCAATATCTTTTCAATCAGAAGGAGCTTAATATGAGGCAGCGTAGGTGGATGGAGCTGTTAAGCGATTATGACTGTGATATTCTATACCATCCCGGTAAGGCCAATGTGGTAGCAGATGCTCTAAGTCGTAAGGAGCATGGAGAAATAACAGAAGTTGTAGCATTTCGAATTGATGTTGTTTCTAATTTCTTAGAAGAAGTTATAAAGTATCAAGAAGAAGCAACGTCAAAAGAAAATTTGAAAAGTGAAAGAATAGTTGGGATTGTTAACTCGTTAGTAGTTGACAATCGCGGAGTAAAGTGCTTCAATAAGCGAGTATGGGTCCCAAAAGCAGGAGATCTGAGGCAGAAAGTGTTGGAAGAAGTGCATAGATCCCGTTACTCAGTACATCCAGGAACCAATAAAATGTATAGAGATCTGAAGCAAAGCTATTGGTGGTCAGGTTTAAAGAAAGATATTGCTCACTTCGTTGAACGATGTCTGACATGTTTAAAGGTTAAAGCTGAGCATCAGAGACCTTATGGGGAGCTTCAGTCGTTAGAAATTCCAGTTTGGAAGTGGGACGAGATTACGATGGATCTTGTTACTGGGTTACCGCGATCACCTAAGGGGCATGATGCCATTTGGGTGATAGTGGATAGACTCACAAAGTCAGCTCACTTCCTACCGATCAAGGAGACGTACTCATTAGAAAAATTGGCTCGATTGTATATCGACGAAATAGTAACCAGACATGGAGTACCGTCGTCCATTGTGTCAGACAGGGATGCTCGATTTACATCAGCTTTCTGGAGAAGTTTGCAAAGGGAATTAGGCTCTCAACTTAAGCTGAGTACGACCTATCATCCGCAAACTGATGGTCAGAGTGAGAGAACTATTCAGACATTGGAAGATATGCTTCGTGCATGTGTTATCGATTTCAAAGGTTTGTGGGAAACTCATTTGCCATTGATTGAATTTTCTTACAACAATAGTTATCATGCTAGCATACAAGCGACCCCGTTTGAAGCTTTGTATGGTCGTAAATGTAGAACACCTTTATGTTGGAATGAGTTGGGTGAAAGACAGCTAGCGGGACCAGAAATAGTACAGGTGACAGCTGATAAAGTCGACTAGATTCGAGCAAGATTAAAGATTGCTCAAGATCGTCAGAAAATGTATGTTGATAAGCGAAGGAAACCGATAGAGTTTCAGATAGGAGATAAGGTAATGTTGAAAGTTTCACCTTGGAAAGAAAGGAAAGTTAAGACCAAGGTTTGTTGGACCATTTATCATCATTGATCGTGTTGGTGAAGTGGCCTACGAACTTGATCTACCAGAAAGTTTGCGTGGGATTCATTCCACCTTTCAAGTGTCAAACCTGAAGAAGTGTTTGGCAGAAGCAGATATAGTTGTTCCTTTAGAAGATATTCAGGTATATGAAAAACTAAGTTATATTGAGGAGCCCGTAGCAATTACAGACCTCAAGATAAAAAATTTGAGGAACAAAGAGATTCGCTTAGTGAAAGTTCAGTGGAAATTTCACCAAGGACAAGAGTCTACGTGGGAAGTAGAGGCATATATGAAAAATCAGTATCCCCAGTTGTTTAGCGATAGAATTTCGGGGAAGGAATTCTCTTAAGGGGGGAAGATTGTAATATCCGGATTCGAAATTTTTATAAATTTTGGAAGTTGGGTGAAAAGTGAAACGAGAACCAAAGTACAGGGGGGGTTATTTGAAACTTAGGTTTTATATAACCTAATTATCAGATATTTGTGATTCATATCTCATACTGTAAGCTGACTTAAGATTTCAGAGAGAAAAGAGAAAAAAACAAAGAAGGCAGAGAAAAGAGAAAAAGGTCTTGAAGGATCGATCGTTTTTGGTCAAATAGAGGTATGATTTTAGCTTAATACTTCTATCTGCATGTTATAGTCGGTAAATTGTCTTGTTAATCAAGATTTTAACCGTTTATTTGATCGATTTAATGATCAAAAGTTTTATGGGTTCGAACTGTAAGTCGCCGACTTAAGTTCTAGTTCGACCGGGAAGATGATAAAGGATCGGTAGAGGTTCGACCGGTAGTTGTAAAGGACCAGTAGAGGTTCGACCGGTAGGTTGTAAAGGACCGGTAGAGGTTCGACCGGTAGGTTGTAAAGGATCGGTAAGTGGTTCGACCGGTAGTTGTATTCGACCGGTAGAGGTTCGACCGGTAGGTTGTAAAGGACCGGTAAGTGGTTCGACCGGTAGTTGGTTCGACCGATATTTTGTTAATTGGTCATAAGAGGTTTTGATCAGGACGGTTTCGTACCGGGATAATAGCAGTAGATTTCATTTGATGAGTCTTTTGAAAGAAAGAGTGTTAGTTGCAAGTTAGCTTACCTTTGTTTTTTTAATATACCATCGTAGGTGGTGTTAATCAATAGAAGTCAGAGTTAATCAAGAAGAATCAGAGGTGAGTCTTTCAAACTAAATCTTTTATGATTTGATCAGTTATTTTATAAATGTGGGTTTTATATACTGCGCATTTATAGTATTGAAAGTTATGCATAATTATTTCAAAAGATTGATTTAATCAGTTTGACATGTTTATGCTCAGGTATATAAACTTGTTTTATATACAGTCAGGACTAGGTGTATGCATACATTTGAGTCAGAAGTCTGACCTAAGTCGGGAAGTGTGACCCGCCTGCTCGTACCGGGGAGTGTGGCCCGTTTATGCCATTAGGGTGTGTCCCTAAAATAAGGCAGTGCGAGACAGACATACCGTCTTTGACGGAAATGTTGGTCAGTAGCTTAAGGTACACTTGCGAAGCGTAAAAAGTGGTCAGTGATGGCCAGTAGATTGAGTTCTGCCTGCGAAGCATAAAGTGTTTTACAGTTTGATTAAAAGAGCAGGTTATGTTTTGAGATATAAAGTTTTGTTTAAATGTTTTAATTAATATTTGAACTGTTGCAGTATTGATTGGATAGGACTCACAAGACCATTGGTCTAACCCTCGCTATTTCAAATTTTTAATCCTGTTTCAGGTTATCGAAAAGTAACAGGTACAGATAAAGGTAAAGAGAAAGATATGAGCTATAAGCAGGAGATAGATGACTTCCTGCAATAGTTTTCTTTTTGAACTCAGTTGTGTAGTAAGAGATAGTGTAACCTTGTACTCTGAAATGTAAGCCTGGGACAGTATTTAGTAAAGAATGCTATTATATTTAATGTATATAAATGTTCAGGTTGTTACAGGTTACCCCTCCTTTAAAAAGCAAAAAGATCAAACAAAAGAGCAAAGCTCTAATGTGATAGTTTGTTGGGAATGTGTCAAGATGCACCAAAAATGTCCCATAGGGGCAAAGTGCACACTTTCAATTAAAAGAGCACAAAAGTGCCAAAATTTTTGAACAAAGTGCAAAATGATATCTATGTTGAGAGGAAAAAGGCAAAGTGAGGAAAAGATGTGCCAAAATGAGTGAACCCAAATGTTAAAGTCCTATTGACCTTAGAAGTGGTATGTGTTTGAGCAAACAAAAATAATGTGTAGCTATCTTATGGTTCATACACTTCTAGGTAATGAGTTTGTCACTAAAGATTTATAAAAGGCTATGGATTGCAATTGTTGGTTGATTCTTCATGTGTGTGCACTTAATGCCATAATCTTGAAATTTTCAAACTTGAGTCATTTTAGTTGTTTCTTTTAGTTGTTTGGGGACAAGCAACATTTTAAGTTTGGGGATGTGATATTAGGGTTGAGCAACGGACGGGTCGGGTCGGGTCGGGGCCTGAAACCCAAAACCCGATCGGATATCGGGTGATGGGTAAGAGCCCCGAAATCCGACCGAATAAACTTCGGGTTTTCGGATATCGGGTTGTTCGGGGCACGGGTTTTCGGGTATAAACTTCGGGTTCCGACCGAAACAGAATTCACAAAACCATTTTTCCACCAAAATCAAAAACCTAAAACCTTACTAGAGTCGACGAAACAAGAAGGGATTCAAAGCGATTCAAGTTTCAACCAAAATCAGAAACTCAAGTTTTAACCAAAATCAAAAAGACGAGACTGTGCGCCGGTCGAGAAGAGAACAAAGAGAAGAGTGAGAAAGGTCTCCGGTCGAGAAGAGAACGCCGAGAAGAGTGAGAGAGGTCGTCGGTCAATGATTTGGGTCGAGAGTCGAGCGAGAGAGAAGAGACGAGAGAATGTTTCTGATTTATGAAATTAGGTTTAGGATTTAGTATTTATAGTTCGGGTTTTCGGGTCGGGTCGGGTGTGGTATTGGATACCCACCCCGATCCGTTTTAGCCGAGAAAAGATTTCGGATCGGATGTGGCGGGTTCGGGTATTTCGGGTTAGCCTAATTTCGGGTTGGACGGGTCTCGGGTCGGGTGGGTTGCTCGGGCCGGTTCGGGTTTGCACACCCCTATGTGATATATGCCTTGAGAAATCAATGCATATTCACTCTTTTTCTCTATTTTAGATAGCTATTTTATTTTCAATATCCCTAATTTGAGTCTTTTTCTATGTTATTTTCCAAAATCTTTTTATGAGGCTTAATATGGTAATGAAACTTATCTTTATGTTAAATAGTAGCTTATTTTGTGTTTAATGTTTAAATATTGCAGCAGTGACTCACAACATCCCCGTAGCATTGGTGGACAACAAGTTTATGGAGTGGCTTAATGGATACAGCTGTCATAATTAATGGGTCAGGTTTTTTTGAAGAAAACGTGGGCTGCTAGTTTTGAAGGAAGAATCAGATTTACTTTTATTTTTGGGAAAAATGACAAAAACACTTTATTGATTTTATCCTTGTCTTTTGTGTAAATTTGGGCTCCAAGCTTGTCTTTATCCATTGGACATTACCCAATTTTTTTGTATAAATAGGTGGGTTTAGGTGCTTGTTTAGGAGCAACTAGTATTAAGTCTTTCAAGCTTTAAGTAAGCAAGTAGTAAAAGCTAGCAAGTATTTTAAATTTCCAAGTAGTTGGTAAATTTTTTGGCCATCAAGATCCAATCAACACTATCACTTGTTCTGATACTGCATAGAGATGTGTCTGGTAGAAGCTAAATCCAAGTGTTACGGCAGAATCCGAGATGATCGTTCTTAAAGTAGGTGGTGGAACTAGTTGTTGAGAGACACAATGTTGTAGCATCCCTACAACATTGGTCCACAGAAACTTGCGTTTGATATTCACCACAAGTCTTACACCCTTGCTATCTTTATTCTTTGTTATCTTAATTTAACTGTTAAACAAACCAAACAAAGTCTTCAAATTCGCCATCTGAAATCATTTCTTTCATTACACTTTTACAACAATCTCTGTGGGACGATATTCGGTATTTTACCACTTTATTACTTGAAAGACGATATTGGGTCTCATTGTATACTTGCCTTGAGATTCAATTATCATATGTCTTAGTGGTGTGCAAACATCCGCATCAAGGTGGCTCGAGCCTTCGAGTTGAAACTCGCCTAGATTGGATAGGCACCCATGTCTATAAGTCTTTGAGGTGAAACTCGACGGAGTATGGCCAGAGGCATAATGGCCCGAGGATTGTGATGTCGGTGGTGGCATGGGAACTAGGTCCGGGATATGTGGTGAAATCCAATAACATCACGGGTGGCCCCATTCACGTGTTTTTGCCACCCAAGATGGAAACGTTGAGATGACATGCGAGTACGTTGTATAGGCGACCTACTCGTGTGTTTCTCTACTCTAAATGTATACGGGTCTCCCCGTCGTCGATCTGTGGTATTTTAAATGTTAATGTCGTATATTACCAACTTTGGTTTTGTGTGGTCGACGGTAAATGATGGCCTTAATATTGGGTTTTCCCCGCGTATATTAAGGTTTGAATGAAATACTTCATTTCTACGTTTCGGTATTTGATTTCGTCCATTTTAGGGTTGTGTGAGTTTTGGGTCTAATGTCTGTGTTCGCGGCAATATTTATTTATATAGATTTTCATCTATGGTTTATGAGTTGTGTATCATGTTCCACCCGTGTTGGGTATTTCGAGATATAACATTTTACCCGCGTTTTATAAGATTGGGAGTCCTCTCTCTCTATTCTCATTTTGAGCAAGTTTTGGGTTAAATCTAAGTTTACGAAAGAACGCTTTATATCGGGATTTTAGCTCTTTAAACATTTTGGTTTGGTTAACGATTATATTGGTGCCTCTTTCGTTTAAAATGCATAATTATTGGTAAACGAGTCATCTTCATGATTGAAGCATATCATTTTGAAAGATTATGATTTTAATTGCATTCTTCCTTTTTAACGATTCATTTATAAATGTTGAAAACTCTTGAGCTCACTAGGCGTTAAGCTTAACCTTCTTATTTGTCGGCATATGCATCAGGTTCCAGTTGGGGTTTGGTTCTAGCAGCTATGAAGAGTTGAGCCTTAGCTTTGTGCAAGTGTAAGTAGTTGGTGAAGTCTTCCGCAGTTTGGAGATAGTGACTGTTATTGGGTTTTAGTAGCACTCGTCCTTATTATAGACTATATGTATAGAATGAAATGTGTGTATTGAGGTTAAATCTTAAATTGTGATTGTGGATGAATCAATTATCGACGTATTTAGAAAATTTTAAACTAGTTGTTATTTCCAGAATTTAGGGTGTTACAAACACCACCATATCCATGAAAACTTGATGCAGCTCTTTCAGATTCCTCTCTATCACCATTAGGGCATCACGTCGTTCTTGGATTTCCAGTATTGTGTCCATATCCTGCCCTCTTACTTGCTCTCGAATTGCTTTATGTAAAAACCTCTCACTTTCTCCGGTTGAGACCAGGTTATCTACCGTAGCCTCGTCAGCCTTTTCTCCGGTGACGGTATAGTACCTCTGCTCAACGGTTTCTCAATGCTCTATAGCCATTTTCTTGCAGTTAAGGACGGAGATTCGTGTACGGTCGGTGGAACTGCCTGGGTCGCAACAAGGGAGATTGTGGTTGGCTCCTCTGGAACGGTCTAGGGCTTCTAGATGGTTCTTGATGAGTTTGGCCTTTTGTGGAGATAAGGAGACTTTGTTGTCCATCTTGGTTTGGAGGTTTTTTACCGTTTTTTTTTGTACAAGTTTTTACTATTATTGCAGTTGATCTGGAACCACCATGCTTGAATTTGGTGGGAAATGGGTGACTAGAATAATGCTCGTTCTAACGAGGTGTGCCACGACGGAGACCAGATTAGGAAAACATCTTCTTTGGTTGCGATTGATTTGGGGTTTTTTTGTTTTCAAAAATTGAGTTTGATTTCATACGTTGAAATAACATATAGACGAAAATTATGTTTGATTTCATGAGGTAAAATAACATATTGACGAAAATTGTGTTCGATTTCTTAGAATGAAATATAGATTATAGATGAAAATTGTGTTTGATTTCATGTGGTGAAATAACATATTTACAAAAGTTGTGTTTTATTTTATGAGATGAAATAACATAGTGAGTATGTGTTTCGTCTGGTGAATCTTTGTTACCAAAATGATGATTAATTGGTTATACCCTTTTTCTAATTAAAAATGACTTTCAATTAAAACATATGATCAAAACAAATTAGGTCTTAGATCAGTCATCACGTTTCTCAACCTTTTTGTGGTTCTCATTTGATTACCGTTATATATATATATATATATATATATATATATATATATATATATATATATATATATATATATATATAATTGTGAGTATTTGGCAATGACAAACATAAACTAACTTATTTTTTGAGTTTATATCAAAAGCTCCATTTGAATGATCAAAAAATAACTTATAAGTTAGCTTATTGAAAAGATATTTAAAATAGCTTATAAGCTCCATGAGATTTTTTGCCATTTTTTTTTAATTATAGTCTGATTAATATTATTTGTTATTTATTGTTATTGATTATTAATAAATATATATTATTGAAAAAATACTAATTATAAATTATTAAATGATATTAATTATTAGTTAATATTTATTTCTAATTATTAATCAGTTTTAATAGTAAATTTTTTACTAATATTAATTATTTAGAATTATTATTAATCTTATTAGTTATTGTATATTATTATTTGTTTTAAATATCGTATGAATTGTTAAAATTACTAACTTTAGTATGTTTTTTTTGGTAATTTTACATTTTTCAACTAGTTTATCCGTTAGTTTTTGGTAAACATAATAGTTCACGAGCTAACTTATCGGTCAATTTATCAAATATAACCTTTTTGTATCTTATTCAATGTTGTTTTATGAACACTGAGGTGCCGTTTGTTTTTTAAGAGGTCTAAAGTTTGAAGTCTTATTTTAGTTATGATTAATAAGAGGTGGTGTGTAAAAAGGTCTGAACGATTCAGACTTAAGAGCCATTAAGAGATTTTTTTAAAAAAACAAACAACCCCTGAGTGTTTAAACTAAATTTAACAAGTTTAAATTATAGGTTGAAGTATTTCTAAATACATATAAATATATAAATGAATACGTGTGTATCTGGATGGGTTTTGTACATACCATTCTCCAAATAATCATAAATTTTGATTCTTCATTAAATTAAAAAGAAATCGAGTCACTATCTATATATATATATATATATCTATACTATCTATATCTATACTATATTATAAAGATGGCATAAAAAACTCTTAAAAACAAGTCTTAAAGCTTAATGTACTGATATTTAATGTTAATTACTTAAAAAACAACCATTAAAGCTGTATGTATTACATTTAATGCTATTTATTAATTTTCAATCATTATCTCTAACCATTTTATCTATACTATATTATAAAATTAGCATAAAAAACTCTTAAAAACAAGTCTTAAAGCTTAATGTACTACTATTTAATGCTAATTACTTAAAAAACAACCATTAAAGCTGTATGTACTACATTTAATGCTATTTATTAATTTTCAATCATTATCTCTAACCATTTTAACTCTCCTAAAATCATTTCTCAATTTAACTCCCCTAAAATAACTCTCAGTATAATTAAATATATAATAAAAATCAAATTTTAAATATAAAATTATAAAATATAATTAAAAAAATCTAACAAAATATTTTATAAAAAAATTATATTATTAAACCAAAATAAATTACATTATATTATTAAGTCTAAATTAAATAAATTTATACAAAAAAAAATCATTATCACTCTCTCACAACCAACCAAAATTGTAATGTAAATTGACAAAAAATAAAAAATAAAATGAAACATTAAAATCGTGATGTATCTAGCGGCATTGCGCGAGTACACTTCTAGTATTATAAAAACGATATAAAAAACTCTTAATTACAACATTTTAAGCACAAGTTACAACTAATTAAAGTCAATTACTTAATTTATAATTTATTAATGCTTTGGTACAACCTTTCCAAGCACACAGTATCTCACATAATCATCTATTTGTGAAATAGATACTCATTTATTAATATAACTATTTGTTTTTTTGGTGGAGGATTTTATAAAATAGATTTTATATAAGCATAATCTATTTTAAATGTAGATTTTACATTTAAATCTATATTAATGAGATGTAATATAAAATCTTTTTTCTTCCGTATTTTTTTATATTACATCTCATAATGATTTTCCATATTTTATTTTATAAAATCTTTTTCCATATTTTATTTTATAAAATCTTTTTACATAATGAGATGTAATATAAACTCTTTTTTATTCCGTATTTTTTTTGCTAATATAAAATCTATTTTATTTTATAAAATCTACACGTATTTTATATTAGCATAATATAAAATCTACACGTATTTTTTTTGATAATATAAAATCTACACGTATTTTTTTTCACGAGCATTAAAAAAAGAAAAAATAAGGTTGATATGAATTAAAAATAAAAATAACGAGATATACTAATAAATTATCGTATTCTTTAAAATAAAAATATTTTCCATATTTTATTTTATAAAATCTTTTTACATAATGAGATGTAATATAAACTCTTTTTTATTCCGTATTTTTTTGCTAATATAAAATCTATTTTATTTTATAAAATCTACACGTATTTTATATTAGCATAATATAAAATCTACACGTATTTTTTTGATAATATAAAATCTACACGTATTTTTTTTTCACGAGCATTAAAAAAAGAAAAAAAAAGGTTGATATGAATTAAAAATAAAAATAACGAGATATACTATTAAATTATCGTATTCTTTAAAATAAAAATATTCCGCAATACTTTCCAAATTAACCAAATGTAAAGAAAATAAAATAGAAACGATGTAGATATAAAAATATTCTTCCATATTTTTAATATATTTACATTTAAATGTAAAATCGAAAATGAAAATAAAATATTTTAAAATATTCTCTACATTCATTATAAATATATAGTTTCTCTATGTATCATCCGAGTACAAGAAGAAGACGAACGGTCGGGTGTCAATGGCGGAACCTGCAATTGAACAAAAGGTATTCCACTATATTTTTGTTTCTTTGAAAAACTACTTTTTTATATTTTATTTTATTTACTGAGAATTTGTTTATATTTTTCAAAACCCACAATCATATTTTTCGAAGTAGGGGAATAAGATATATATACATATCTTTATTTTTATCGACTAATACTATGAGGTCTTGAATTCAATAGTCAGATAAATATGTTGTGAGACATGTCGTTTGAGTTTTAAATAATATAATACAAAACTATTACCAATATTATTGCACAAACTCATAACAACAAACGATTAAGAATATATGCAAGTTAACCACTTATGAAAATACATTCGTTTTTCACATTGTATTTCATTAATTGTTAACAGAGAAATTACGTTTCATTTTAACTCGATTCAATATTCCAACAAAAAATTTATCCTCTCGTGCAATGCACGGGCCCAACACTAGTTATATATAAATTATAATCATATTTGACTTTAATCTTTTCAATAATCAGTTTCATTTTAGAAATCTAAAAAACACGCAAGACCTAAATTTCAACCCTTATATGATGTTTTAAATTTAAAAAAAAATCTATATTGCTGGACAAAATTAAATCATTCTAATTTGTAAATATAATGTATTGTTATTGGATGTTTGCAACTAATTATTTTTATAGCTAAAACTTATATCTATACATATAATAAATAAGTAACTAGAAGCAGGGGCGGAACTATAAATTTTAGATAGGGGTGGCTCATCCATAGTCATACTTTGATGTAAAACCTCAAGCCTTCTGAGTGGTGTGAGACATGACTTGGTGGTGATGTCAAACCTAAAGCCTAAGGAGTTACCAGAAGAGCTCAACGTTTTCTAAGACACGATTTATGGCAACAAATATGTATATCGTATACACATATATGTTTTCTTCCATTACTCAACGAGTTAATGATATCAACATTATAAATTAGATTATATACTATAAACCACAAAGTAAGAAAAATCAAAAATCGTGTTACAAAAATCACGCATTGGGCCATGACATGTCACATACTTAACATGGCTCTAGACACGAGTCTTGAGCCATGGTGCACCATGAGTCAATGACGGTTACATTAGCGAGTTTTTTAGAGCACTCATTAACTAACACCGTTACCATTTATCATGATTTAAATCCAAATATTAAGTCAAAGATATATTGTACTTAGATCGCATTGAAAAAAGCATCCAAAATAATCACCAATTTTTCACAAAATATACTATTCAAATCTAAATTATTTAAGATAAGCTTTAATAAAGAATTTAAATACTTCAATCTTTCTTTTGCTGGTGCAAAGACATTTGAGGGGGCCAAGAACCAACCATTATTTGGGGTTGCTTATTAATAGAAAATTGCTTTTATATTATTGTATATATGAAGCATTTGGCCAACAGTTAAGGGGGGCTGAGCACTGCCTTGTCCCCCTACTAACTACGCCTCTGACTAGAAGGACACGTGTTACCTTCTGATGCGCATATTTTTTCATTTTCTCGCTTAAACATGTATCTGAACGCATTTTACATTATAAGTTCATTTAGCACATCCATATTCATTCCTCTTAAATCTTTCCTTAATTCAATTTTTTTAATTTATACTTTATATTTACTACCCTTATAATTAGGTATGTAGTTTACTTTTAATTTCTTACTTTTTTATTTTTCATTTTAGACTCTTATCATATAAACATAAATAATATATATGAACTAAAATGCATTAAAAAACATTTTTATTTTTTACAAATTATATCATTGTAATCGATTCGTCAATACATTTGAAATGAGTTCAATATTTAACACTTTTAAATTTAATTATATTATTAAATATCATAAATATATATATGAATTAATGTGTCGTGATTAATATGAGATTTGTTAAAATTAGTATGAGATTTGATACAAATAATCATTAAATTGTCATGATTTTCTTTTTGCAATTTCATATCAATTTTAACTATGTACTTTTCCATAATTTAATTTACGTTCTATTATAAATTTTGTTTTATAAATTATTAATATTTATTCATATTTTTTATTAATTTTTTGCAAAACATCATTTGTGAAAACTGACTAAAACAAGGACATTTTGTAACCAACTGCAAAAAAACAACTCTGAAGGGGAAAAAAACTTGGAAAGTAGCATCGTACTTTCGATGATCATTTATATCTGTAAGATACGTTTTTCTGGCATGATTTAATTTTTTAAATTACCCCGTGTATTACACGGGGTCGTACCTAGTTATTATTATAAATGTTAATCTATACTATATTATAAAGCACGGATAAAAAACTCTTAAATACAAATTATTAGGCACAAGGTACCATCATTTTATGTAAGATTTTAAAAATCTCTTAATTTACAAGTATCAAAGCACAAGATACATATTACTACTGGAAGCTTCTAACATCCACCAATTTGATATGTGCAGAACATTCCTTTTATGCAGACCTTTCCATGTATCACTATTAATTAATATATTATATTACTATAAATTTGTTTTAATTATATTATTAAATATGTAATTGGTTATTTTTTCTAGATGTCATTAAAATATATAAGATAATCATTGAATTCTAACAAAATACTTAATTTTATTTATATAAAAAACATTATATTATTAAGTCTGAATTAAACAAATTTAAAAAAAAACATTATCACTTTCTTAAAACCATCCAAGATCGTACTGTAAATCAACAGAAAAACAAATAATAAAATAAAACATTAAAATTGTGATGTATCTCGCTGCATTGCGCGAGTACATTTCTAATCGTTTTTAAAATAAGTGGTCAAGGAACTACATCACTTGTCATTAGTTTAAATGGTATTTAACTTATGATGGTGTATTAAAACTTAATATCAACATAGTATTTGGATATTTATATATATTCTTTTATGTTTTTGTTCTAAATAGTAAACATTGTCTTTTTTTTTTTGGAAAGGTTGTCATAAGCTATGCCTAGACTAATTCTCTTGGTAATTATGATAGTAAGACATCAATCCTGATTAAACCTCAGTGTCCAGAATTGTTGTGTACGTTTGGATTTGAACCCTGGGCAGATGGGATATTTCACCACATCCTACAGGACCTTAACCAGTACGCCACAACCCTTGTGGTTAACATCTATACTATATTATAAAGCACGGATAAAAAACTCTTAAAAATAATTGTTAAAGCTTAATGTACTGTTACTTAATGCTAATTACTTAAAATCTCTTTAAAACAATCATTAAAGTTTTATGTACTACATTTAATACTAGTTATTAACTTTGAATCGTTATCTCTTATCATTTTAACTCCCTTAAAATCACTCCTCCTTTCAATCCCTAAAATCACTCCCCTGCATAATTAAATAATGATAAAAATCAAATTTTAAATATAAAAAATCTAAAATATAATTAAGAAAATCTAACAGAATATTTAATGTTTATTTAAAAAAAACCATTATAGTATTAAATCTAAAATAAATTACATTATTATTAAACTATCGAATAAACTCTTAAAAACAAGTTTTTATGCATTAAGTATTGTTTATTGATACACATACTTAAAATTCAAGATTACAAGTAATGATGCATGAATACATTTTTCTAAAACTATATGTTTGAATTTATAACTAACTAATAAACATAATCAAAACAGATACTATATTATAAAACACGGATAAAAAACTCTTAAAACAATTGTAAAAGCTGAATGTACCGTTATTTAATGTTAATTACTTAAAATCTCTTAAAAACAACCATTAAACATTTATGTACTACATTTAATATTATTTATTAACTTTCAATCGTTATCTCTTACCATTTTAACTCACCTAAAATCACTCCTCCTTTCAATCCCTAAAATCACTTCCTGCATAATTAAATATTGATAAAAATCAAATTTTAAATATAAAAAATCTAAAATATAGTTAAGAAAATCTAACAGAATATTTAATATTTATTTAAAAAAACCATTATAGTATTAAATCTAAAATAAATTACATTATTATTAAATTATCGAATAAACTCTTAAAAATAAATTTTTATGTATTAAATACTGTTTATTGATACACATACTTAAAATTCAAGATTATAAGTAATGATGCATGAGTACAATTTTCTAAAGTTATATGTTTGAATTCATAACTAACTAATAAACATAAAAAATCTCAATTTAAATATAAATAAGAGTGAATTGTGGATTTGGTCCCTATGGTTTTATGATTTCTTTGACTATGGTCCTCATACTATGTTTATTGTGGATATAGTCCCTGTGGTATGCAATATATTGTGGTTATGGTCCCTAAACACTAACACTATTAACTTTAAGGGTTAAAGGCATCATGTGCCTTGCACACTATGGGCATAAGAGTCAATTTACTTTCAACTTTCAATTTAACCTATACACTTTTAAAACAAAGAATATTAAATTGTGGATTTGATCCCTATGCATCATTCATCATCTTTAAAATCCATTTATCATATCTCTTAATTTTTTTTCATCCAATCTTCATTATCAAAATACAAGAAAAACTAATTTATTAAAATTCAAAACAAATTACTTGCATTTAAAAATAACAATTGTTTAAAACCAACACTACATCCTAAAAAAAGAGAACATATCAAAATAACAAATGTTTGAAACCAACATTACATCCCAAAAAAGACAACCCATCAAAATGATAATTGTTTTATATCAACATTACATCCCGAAAAAGTAAACTCATCAAAATAACAATTGTTTAATATTAACATAAAAACTCGAAAAATACAACCCATCAAAAACAATTGTCGTTTTCGATGGGTTGTCTTTTTGATGGGTTGCCTATTAAACATATCATACAACGGATGAACATAACAAAAACAATTAAAAAGGTATAAATTAATAAATAAAATAACAAAAAGTGGCATAACGGGTATAATAGAGATAAAAACTCTCATTACATATTCATCATCAACAAAATACTACACATGCACTAATAAAGATAAAAACTCATTACATGTTAGAATTATCAAAAAGGTTAATCAATCAATAGGAATTCTTTTATGAAATCACATAACTTAAAATTATATTCAATTTAATGCATCTTTAACCAACTCTAAAAAAATGTGAATTTTATGATATTATAGAAACCTGTTGAAATGCTTAGGGAGAATATAATATGAAATTATACGTGCTAATGAAGCAAAGTTGAGGAGAGGTGTGTGGAAATATGGGCAAAAAAATAGTAGTTACCTGTCTGCTACCTCCTTTCCCTTTTAATGAGAAACTTCTTGCCTAATAATGAAAATAACAATTGTTATATTTTATAGGTTGTCTTTTTTAAGATATTATGTTAAATCAAACAATTGTTATTTTGATAGGTTTACTTTTCCGAGATGTAATGTTGATATAAAACTAAGGGTGAGCAAAACCCGATCGTACCCGAAAAATCCGAAAAAGTGAACCGAAAAAACCCCGAACAACCCGATCGTACCCGATACCTGAAGTCCGAAATTTAGGTCGGGTATATAGGTTCGGGTAGGGTCTTAATCTCCGTCACCCGATCCGACCCGAAACCCGAATTTTTATTAACTAAATATAAATACTAATTTTTAATTACTTTTCCTAAAAATACCTAATCATATTTTTTTTTCATGTTCAATCCTATTATGTAATTTAATCTGTACTACTCTTATATTTATGTATGTTAAATGTGGAAAACTTGAATTGCAAAAACAATACATGAGAATGGAGAGGAGGCGTTGGTGCTTTTTTGTGAAATGCTAAAGTAAGGTGTCAAGTTCAATGTATTAACTTTTATTGAGAGTTATTTTTATGGTGGAAAAAGAAAAAAAATGGATTAATCCGAAATCCGATCTGATCAAACCCTAAACCCGACTAGGCCCGACACCCAAAACCTGATTCACCCGATTACAAAATTCGGGGCTTCCATTTCCTACCCGAAACCCGATCGGGTTTTTCATTTTCCCCTCCGACCCGACCCGACCCATGCTCACCCCTATATAAAACAATTGTCATTTTAATGGGTTGTTTTTTTTAGATGTAATGTTGGTTTCAAACAATTTTTATTTTGATAGGTTGTCTTTTTTAGGATGTAGTGTTGGTTTTAAACAATTGTTATTTTTAAATGCAAGTAATTTGTTTTAAACTTTAACAAATTAGTTTTTCTTTTAGTTTGACAATGAAGATTGGATGAAAAAACAATTAAGAGATATGATAAATGGATTTTAAAGATGATGAGTGATGCATAGAGACCAAATCCACAATTTAATATTCTTTGTTTTAAAAGTGTATAAGTTAAATTGAAAGTTGAAAGTAAATTGACTATTATGCCCATAGTGTGCAAGGCACATGATGCCTTTAACCCTTAAAGTTAATGGTGTTAGTGTTTAGGGACCATAATCACAATATATTGCATACCACAAGGACTATATCCACAATAAACATAGTATGAGAACCATAATCAAAGAAATCACAAAACCACAGGGACCAAATCCACAATTCACTCTATAAATAATTTAAATTATATAAGATAATCATTGAATTCTAACAAAATACTTAATTTAAAATCTAACAGAATATTTAATGTTTATTAAAAAAACATTATAGTATTAAATCTAAAATAAATTACATTATTATTAAACTATCGAAGAAACTCTTAATAACAAGTTTTTATACATTAAGTACTGTTTATTGATATATATACTTAAAATTCAAGATTACAAGTAATGGTGCATGAGTACAATTTTCTAAGTTTATATGTTTGAATTCATAACTAACTAATAAACATAATCAAAATAGGATAAAAATATCAATTTAAATATAAAGAATTTAAAATATATAAAATAATCATTGAATTCTAACAAAATACTTAATTTTTTATATAAAAAACATTGTATTATTAAGCCTAAATTAAACAAATTTATTAAAAAAACACATTATCACTTTCTCAAAACCATCAAAATCGTACCGTAAATCGACAAAAAATAAATGGAAACATTAAAATCATGATATATTTCGCTGCATTGTGCGAGTACACTTCTAGTTATTTTTAAAGTTGACATAAATATCTCAAATTTGATTAAAAATTGCACATAAAAAACGAGATACCAAAATGTAACATTGACGGCGTTAATCTTGTTGTTGGACTGGTTTTTTTAAGTCAATTATCCACTGTGTTGGGCTTAGGCCCACCTTAAAAATGTCAGCAGGCCCTCCAATATTACTCGTTTTAGTTTTTGGGTCTTGGAAATTCATAGAGAGCAACATTACTACTGTCAGTACTACCACCGGACCACGTCCGGGACCGGTTACGAAATTTGTCGAAATTGAAGGCCCGACTTGGCATCAAGACCGGTTATGCATATGGACTAATTTTTACAGATTTTACAAATTATAATACAAGTTTTTAAAGATTTTATCAAGTAAATGTTTTATTTAAAATATATTTTAATGCACAATTTTAAATAGTCATAATTATTAAAAGTTGTATAACGCTTTCGTGCAATAAAGTTTTTATAAAATAACAATTAAAAAAACAGGCCAGACGTTGGGACGATTTGTGACAGAACTAGAAAGACCGGAACTCGGATCGGTTGGTGAGCCAATGATTAATCCTAGGATTTTTTATTCGGCACCGACTGATCGGTAGTCCAGTTGGGCCCGACCCAAGACAGACTTTTAGGGGGTGTTTACTTGGGGCTTAATGACAAAACCGGCTTATTCGCGCAGACATTTCCGTCTTATTCACTAAGTAGGGGAAAGATGTGTTATCCCCATTAAGACACATATTTGATATTTCTACCCTTTAAAAATAAATACATGCCTACCCTCCTACTCAATAACCACGCAATAAAAACCTAGTTGCTCGATTTCACCTTGTTCGATTTCGATTTCACCTTCACCGCTTGTTCGATTTTACTGCTTTAAGTTCATTGCTGGTTCGATTATACTATTTCAATTCACTGCAGGTTCGATTTCAACCCTAGACAATAATTTCCTTTGGTCGATTTCTCCAAAGGTAATGATTTTACTGATTGTTCGATACTTGTTTCTTCTCCATACTCGATTGTTGTTCCATACTTGTTATTCAGTCGATTGTTGTTCCATACTTATTTCTTAAGTCGATTGTTGTTCCATATTTGTTTTCTTCAGTCAATTGTTGTTCCTTACTTGTTTTTTTCAGTCGATTTTTGTTCCATACTTGTTTCTTCTCCATAACTGCTCGACATTTTTGCAATGTAGATTTTGGTAACCATGATTTCTACAATGTCGATTTCATACTTGTTTCATACTTGCTACTTTTTGTTTGAATTTGGCTACATTGTGTTTGAACTTGGAAGTTTAAGTACCTAATGAATTTTTGTTTGATTTTTGGATTATATCAATGAATTTATGAATATATGACTTAAAAATAAACAACAATTTATAAAACAACTTAAAATTCATATCCAGGGGTAAATTGGTCATTTTTGTTATTCAGAATGTTAATTCAGATAAAAAAGTAAACAACAACATCAATTTATCCAGACAGACAAATTTATCCATACAGGACTTAATGAAAAATTTGGTAAACAACCCCTTAGTCATCTCTACTTTCATCTACATATAGACAAATGCAATTGTCATATTAGTGAGCTCGTATAAGACAATATTGTCAAAAAGACTCTAGCCATTGTATATCCTAGTTAAAAGAAAAACTTTATGATTTGATTTGGTGTATAGATGAGCAAACTGTTTAGCTTATAATTAAATATTTAAATATAAAAAAATAAGTAAAATAAACTTGTAATTCAAAATTAGAGTTATTAATTTGAAATTAGTAATAATAGTTATTTCTGATGGGAAAAAATAGAATTAGAAGCATATCAAAAATAGAAAAGTTGTTTCTCCAAAAGAACTTATAATATAAAAAAAATTGGAAATTTTAGCAAGGAGATGATACTTGGGGGCCGTTTACCAAATGCTTACCGAGACAATTACCATACGGAAGTACATGACAAGGACGTAGAATCTTACCGGGTAAGAGCCGTGACAAAGACCGAGAGTCTTACCCGGTAAGTGAGGGTGACGACTCTTACCCGGTTAGCACTTAGCGGATTGATTATTGCACATGATGTTTTTCCGATTGACTAAAATTTTACCCAATAAGTTAAATAATAGTGTAGATTCTCATCGGTAAGCGCTTACCGAGTAAGCATTTGAGTAAACAGTCCCTTGGTATTGGCTTTCAAGAAAATTATTTTAAAAAACTTTGAACAATTGTTCCTTATTTTTGTGTATCCAAAAAAAAAACAAGTGCTTCTTTGTTTTGCAATAGATTTTTAGAAATGGAGAATTAACACTCAGAAAGATTTAACATTCAATTGCTTCTTTGTTTTGCTATAGATTCCCAAATTTGAATAATTTTACATTTTCTCTCATGTTTTCTCTATTTTTGATAACTTGTTTAAACCTCCATCTTGTCTATTTAAAAAAAAAACTGTTAGAGATGCCCTAATAATGACTTCCGAATCACTCCGAGTATAAAGTGATATTTAAAAGGGACATTAGAGCCTCTTCAACATATTTTTCAAGTTCCTATATAGAATAAAAAATCAAAATTTCAAAATAAAACATTTAATTCCAACAGTTTCTCTCTATTTAAGAGATTACAATATCAATTATATTATTAAAAGTTTAACACATTTAAAAATATTATTTTTCTTTTTAAAACATTTAATTTCAAAGATTCTTATTTGTAAGAATACTAAAAAATCATTTTCCTCTCATAAATAATCATTTTTAAAGAGTTCTTCAAATTTGAAGAATTTTACCATATCTCTCTTACGTGCTCCATTTTATAGAAAGTTTTAGAAAATCTAGCTTTTGAGCAAAAAAATAGCCATAATCTTCAATTTCTCCATTTTAGATAATCTCTTTAAAATGGTCTAACAAAAAATAGACATTTTTGGGAGAACACCGCCTTACATAGTGGCAAAAGATATTTCCACATTATGAAAATATGTGGAACCCCCTAGAACATTACATTCAAAAAAAGCCCTTGAGAAAACAATGAATGTTTCAACATGTATAGAGGATAAATGTTCCAAGTATAACGGATGTAAAACTCTACCAAACCCCCTCCAAAGGGTGGAAAGCAGGCTAGACAGATAAGAGACTAGACGGGTATAGATTGTCTCAAGGTGATAAACATTAGTTTTGATATAATATGATAATATGTGAAATCTTATTGGATTACACTTTAAAAAAGTTTTTTAAATATATAAATATTGTTCCAATATATATAAAAAGGAAATTGTCCAAATATAGGCTATTGTGAATTCTTAACACACATTTATCACAAAATTGTCACACTTTCCGCAAATCCCCATAGCAAAGCCACTTTATTTTGCGAAGTGTGCCTTTTCTCATCCTTTTTACGTTCTGTGGGCCCATTTCTATAAAGTCGGTCACAAAAAAAATAGTTAGCAAAATATATTTTTCAAAATTTTCACCAAAAAGAAGATTTTGTGAATGGGGCCGCAAACAAAAACAGAAAAGAAAACCCAGAAAAAGTTCACTTTGGGGTTTGCGAACAGGATTTGGGTAAATCGGGATCAATTTATGCTGTCTTTTTGTTTTAAAAAAGGCCATTTATATGGGCCATCACGGAAAAGGGCTATTTTTATGAGGAAAACCAAGAAAAAAACAAGCCTTTTTTCTTTGAAAAGGGCTATTCTTGGAATTTTCTTTTTTCTTTGAAAATACCTTCTTGGAATTAATTTGAAGTCAAAGTGATAAAGTTGTGTTGTTGTCAGCAAGTCAAAATACTATCCCACCTTTTTCTTCGTCCTCGCCCATAGTTATCACTAATTTCCTACCTCAAAAAACTAAAAACACTTTATCAACCTTTAGATTAAATGATATATATAGGAATGAGATAACATGAGAAGTATGAGAAGTGTTTTTAAGTCATTGATCACTTTTAATCAAATACTCTTCCATGAGTTGCGGCTTTAAAGTAAATTGATCTGGTGCATCTCATCCTGATGTTCGTCCATTTATCATCCAACGGTTGATAACCACTTCTTACGATTCTCACCAAATTTGGCACTTCTCATCGGAACCCATGTACATGGTGCAACCCCTTGCAACCCTCTATCCATCACATATTTTATGTAATTAAAAAAAAGGAAAAAAGGTAAAAGTAAAATGTGTGGTGGATAAAGGGGTTGCAAAGGTTCCACACATGTAAAAGGTTGCATAATAACTCACCCCTATATATATGCGAGTATCGTGCAAGAAGTTGAGGTTAACATAAAAAGTGTGAAAAGTGGATCTCAAATGTTAGATCACTTTTAATCAAATGCCTCCAATGAATTACGGAAGAATTGATTCGGTGAATTGTGGTGCATCTCCTATATGTATATTTATTATATATATATGTATTACCTTTTTCACTTCTCCCAAATAAACCCATTCAATTTTATTTACGAAATGGGGAACCCCCAATTTCTTGCATTACTCCTGATTTCAGCACTATTCATTGTTCTGTCGCATTTTCATGGAGGATTAGCAATGGCAGCTCATACTACTGGCACCAAAGATGGTTCAGAGCTTTGGGGTTATGTTCAAGTCAGACCCAGTAAGTAAGATCATTCAACCATCGTTTTTCTAATATCTATATTAATTCTTTTAAAAATTGTTTTCTTTTCATTTCTTAATTGCGATCAAGAAAAACAACCCATTTTCAAGATTGGATTTTTTATATTCTTGTGAAAACAGGAGCTCACATGTTCTGGTGGTACTACAGAAGTCCTTTCAGAGCTCAAAATCCAAACAAACCATGGCCAATTATTCTTTGGTTACAAGGTGGACCTGTAAGTCTTTCTATTAATTACTACTTCAATAATAATAATAATATATTCTTTATACAAATGGCTAAATTAATTAATTAGATGTTAATTTATATCATATGAAGTTTGTGTTCTGTGGTGAATGAAATTATGAAATGCAGGGTGCATCAGGAGTTGGAATTGGAAACTTTGAAGAGGTAGGGCCATTGGACACTTCATTGAACCCCAGGAACTCTACATGGCTCAGAAAGGCAGATCTTTTATTTGTGGTATATATGAAAATTTCTATTATGATTCTTTAATTATGATAGAATTATATTTAATTAATATATTTGTGAGGTATCATATTATATCAGGATAACCCAGTTGGGACTGGATATAGTTTTGTGGAAGATAAAGAGTTATTGGTGAATACTGATGATGAAGCTGCAAGGGATTTAACTAGATTGTTGATTGCAATTTTCAATAGAAATAAGACCCTCCAAAAAAGCCCTCTCTATATTGTGGCTGAGTCTTATGGAGGAAAATATGCAGTCACACTTGGATTGTCAGCTCTCAAAGCTATTAAAGCTGGAAAATTGAACCTCATACTTGGAGGTACATATACATAGGGGCTGGGTTCCGATGAGAAATTGAGTTAATGGTGAGAAACGTGAGAAGTGGGTATCGACCGTTGGATGAGAAATGAATGCACAGTAGAATGGAATGAGCCAAGATAAAATGCATCGATATGCACCAGATCAATTCTCTTCTAAGTTGCAATTCATGCCTTCATGGGAGGGCTTGAGATTAAAAGAGATCAACGGTTTAGATCCATTTCTCACCGTTAACTCAACTAGTCAACTTCTCACACGATCATTCGCCCATATACATATACATATACATATACATATATATATATATATACACACCTTTTTCTCAATCTTAATTAAAACCACATGCATTATATTTTCTTGAAACTTTTTATGCAGGAATCGTGTTGGGAGATAGTTGGATCTCACCAGTAGATTTTGTGGTCAGTAAAGTGGATTCTTTTGCTTGTAGGCATTTCGATAAAAATAAACTAGCTTACAAGTTAATTTATTTTTTAAGTATATGTTTGGATGAATATAAATTAACTTATAAACCAGTTTACTGATAAGCTATTTGTAGTAGCTTATTAGAAATTTTTTGTTACTTTTTTCAATTATAACCTTATTAATATTACTTATTATTTATTAACTATTATTTATAAATAAATTTTAATTATTAAAAATTAATTATTACTAATATTAATTAAAAGTTATTAATTAAATTTTAATTATACATTGATGTTAAGTTCTAATTATTTAGAATTATTGTTACCCATATCAATTATTTTTATATTATTATTATTTTTTAATATTAGTCAATATATTTTAGTTATCAATTACTATTATTTTTTAATTATTATTCAATTATTTATTTATATTCATATTATATGTAATGGTTATTTAAAATAATAAGTTAATGTATATTTTTTCTAAAATTTGTTTTAACAAATTCAAAATTTATAGTATATATATAATATTAAATTTTAATTCTTTTAATTAACATATTATATTATTTAATTTTTCTTTACTATCTTTTTTTTTTTTTTTTTTGGAGAGGGTATCCCAGACCACATTGGGCCCAGACTAATCCCTGGCAATATGGGCCGAAGCCCGACTGCTAAAGCATGCAGTACTATCTTATTTGTATTAAATAACATATTATATTACTATAAATTTGTTTTAATTATATTATGAAATATTGTAATTGATTATTTTTTCAAGATGTTCTTTTTGGTCATTTTACATACTTATCAACTAGTTTTTGTCAAACGTGACTTATCCATCCGTTAGTTTATCAACTAGTTTGCCAAACATAGCCTTAATATCATGAGTTATTCCAAGCTAAACATTTGAAAATCTTGAATCAAGCTTTTGTAATTGTTATGGTTAGGCTTCATGGGGTCCTCTTCTCAAAGATGTTTCAAGGATAAACAACAGTGGCCTCAAGATATCAAACAGGTTCATTTTTGTGTTTTTGAATTTGATGATTGGAGTAGGGTTAATTTCTGTGATCTGACAAACCCATTTCAGCAAACAGTTTAGTTGAAGAAATAAAGCAGCATATAGCAAATGGTGAAATGAAAGAGGCCACTAAAACATGGAGTTTTCTTGAACGAGTGATCACCTACACCAGTAACGATGTTGTATGCTTCTTTAATTTCATTCCTTTTCTTTTCTTTTCTTTTCATTCAATCAGAAATAAATTTATTAATTTGATCATATATAGGATTTCTACAACTTCTTGTTGGATGCTGGGAGTATTCATGAGCCCGTGACTGCAGTGGAGCAATCGAGAAAATTTGCCAACAAGAGATACTCGAGATATCTTGAATCTTTGAGGTTTTCTGCAGGTGCAAAGGAGGGTGATATACACACATTGATGAATGGTGTCATCAGAAAGAAATTAGGGATTATCCCCAAACATTTGGAGTGAGTCTTGGCCCCTTTTTGCTATTTCTTGTGAAAAAAAAAAACTTTTGACTTGAATCGAGGGGATTAGTTGAAGTGTGCACAAGCTGGTTTGGATACCTTAATTTGGTTAGCAAAAAAAAAACTTTTGACATGAATTTGGTTTTTGCAGATGGAGAGATGAGTCGCAAATTGTTTTCGATTATTCAGAAGTCGATTTCATGAGACCAAGGATCGACGAGGTGGGGTTTTTAAGGATCAATGACGAGATTATTAATTTTGAGATGAGGTTTCGCTTGACATTTTTTCCATTTCTTATTTATAGGTCGATATGCTCTTGAAGGCGGGAGTCAACGTGACCATATATAATGGTCAAGTAAGATGCCTCTTTGCGTAAATTCATTAACGGAATTCGGAGTTGTACATAAAAGTAACGTTTGGTAGAAATGTTGGTTGTGTTGTACAATCGTACAATGCATAGATACTACTGTTGGTACAATTTTTATATATATTGAAAAATTGTGCAATTATGGTTGTTAATTATGGTTTGTTGGTTTGTAGCTTGATCTCATATGTTCAACAAAGGGAACTGAAGCATGGGTTGAGAAGCTCAAGTAACTTCACTTCTCTTGTTCTTTAATTTTCTCTTTTACCATGTAGACTTTGGAAGATCATAGAGTTTTAATCAATGTTAATTTACTATATTGCCCTTATACAATGTGTATTTATTTGTGGCTAAAGGTGGGAAGGGCTAAAAACATTTTTGAAGATGGATAGAAGTCCACTTTACTGTGGAAATGATAAAAGGACAAGAGGATTCACTAAATCATACAAAAATTTACGGTTCTTTTGGATTCTTGACGCCGGGCATTTTGTAAGTTTTACACTCACGCCTAAGTATACATATGGATTTATACGTTTAATAAACTATAAAAAGCATGAACTTTAGTTTATTGACTCTATTTTTAATTCATTTTTATGTTCAGGTACCGGTAGATCAACCATGTGTATCATTGGACATGGTGGGTAACATCACTAGGTCCCCCGTGACAAGTTGACAACCGTATGAACGATGATAGAAGGAACGAAGAACGGCAACTGGTCAAAAGATCGAGAATTGTGTGGGAGAGAGTATTTTGGAGTGAAAAAAAAGTAGAAGATATATATGTACTAAATAAAAAATAAATGTTTGAAAATTGAAGTTATGAACAAAAATGAAATTTGAATAACATATTATTAGATTCTTTAAATAACAACTCATTGACCTTTATCAAATTTCAAATATAGATTTTGGAAAATATTTGCAAGTTGCATACCTCCAACAACAAGAACATAACATAAACGTTTAAAACCATGTATCTGATCCTTATAAGCATATAATTGTATAAATATCCGTTTGTATTTGCTTAATGTTATTTTGTTATCGTAAACGATTGTTTATTTGTCATTCATCAATTCTTTATGTAACGTTTGATTTGCAAAATATTTTTCAAAAAGAATAAAATATGTTAAAAGAAATTTAAAAATCAGCCAAATAAAAGAATTTAAGGAAATTTTAAAGTGATTTCTTTTGGGAAAATTGCATCAAAATGGAACCAACTTTGTTTTAATTTCTATTTTGGAGAACCAACTTTCAAAGTTATCATTTAAGGGTCTTAAGCAAAGTTTGTATTCATTTAAGGGTCTCGTTGACCTATTAACCTGCTAATAGTGACTTGGCCCAAGTGTTTTGCCAACTAGGATTCCACGTCATAATTAATTAAAAAAAATTTAAATCTAAAATGATAACATCCCATTAATACACTATTACAAAGTATTTTGAGTGTACAAATATCTTATGCATTTGTACAAGTAATTGGGATTTAGAAAAAAACAAAATAAATTTTAAAAACTATGTCCAATCATAAACCCTAATACACCCTCATTGTTTTCCTCTATCATCTTCTTCACACCCGACACAGAGAAAGATGAGTGGTTCAAGAAGAAAATACAAGCGATCAAGAACCAAGGTTCGCGTAGGGTTGCCGAAGAAAAACCTTCACGTTTTCAAACCGGCTTTCTCTCTGCCACCGAAGTTTCGATCTATTGTTGATTTGTCGAAAACCAAATGGGACAACCAAGGCAGTGTTCTTGAGAACTACAGGTCATTTGGTGTTGTTTCCAACCCTAATTTGCTCGGTGTTCGTTCTCGTACTTCTAAAATTATCGAGAGCGAGTCACTTCAACTCCTGCAAAATTGCATTGATTTTGACCGGCACCATTATCAGACCATTGTTGTAATCTCTTAGGCGTGGCCACCATTTGCAAATTAACATCCACCATACCTCTATCCATAAATATGGTCACAACACACAATCCAAATTACTCCACGACTTAACCATCTCTCTTCTCTTTCTCTCGATTCGATTAAAAATCCAACCCAGATCCATAGCTCAAGGTATATTGTTGTCAAAGGACGTTGGATATCGTGTGGGAGGTGGGACACTGGATCTTGATGGGTGGTTGGAAAGATAGATCTGATTTGGATGGACGTCGATTGAGGCAACATATATATGATTTGGATTTGCAGAAAAATTGAGGGTCGATGGTTGTTGGTTTTCACTGATAAGGAAGAAATGAGGGGTCTTTAGCAGGTCACCGAAAAAATGGGAGGGCCGGTGGTAGTCACCGGAAAAAATGGAAAGGACGGTGGTGGGTTTGTTAGGCAACAGTTAAGAAGAAAGAAGGGGGAAGATAAAGCGTTATTTAACCGGTCAACGAGACCCTTAAATAAATTCAAACTTTACTTAAGACCCTTAAATGACAACTTTAAAAGTTGGTTCCCCAAAATAGAAATCAAAACAAAGTTGGTTCCATTTTGATGCGATTTTCCCATTTCTTTTTAAAAAAGGTGAATTAATTGACCTTTCAAATAATCTAAGGGTATTCTTATATGTACATCTATTTATATAAAAGCACGTAAATTATACATTGAAAATATAAAAAATAAAGTCTGATATTGATGTAAATGAAAAATAAATTAATAAGTATGTATGTAATTAGTCATTATCCATTTTCTAAAAGGTAGGCTAAATACACTTCTAACTACTAGTTTTTCTTCACATAAATCAACATTAAAACTATTTTTAATATTTTTAATATATAATTTAACAATAATTATGATATAAATAAATAAGAATGATATAGCAACATCTATTTTAATTCCATGGGAATGTTGGTTGGTGGAATTTAAACAAAAAGAAAACACTTGAAATCTTGAATACATGACAAGTAGTTTGACTGGCAGTCAGTCATCCAATCTGGCACATGACAAAATGCTTGAACATGTGACTCTATATATATTAGAGAGATTTTCAAGATTTTTGTTTTAAGAGATTGAACTCTTAGTTATCCCTCTCCATCACTTGTAAAAATGTCTCAAGGGCAGAGTCATTCCTGATACTTTGGATGTCCTGTACGAAAAACTAAATATGCTTTTAATTTTTTATTATATTTATCTTATAATAAATCTACCGATAACTTATTTTTGAATTTAATCAAATTGGACACTAAATTTTAATTTTATTTTCTTTTGACACTAAATTTTAAATTTTAATGTTATTATGTTAGTGTGGATTCAAAATTTGTAATGGATTCTTTAACTTTTTATTAATGTTAGTGTTTTAACTTTCATAACTTGTTCAATAAAGGGTTTGTGAGGAGGTAGGAAATATGAAATAACATGGTATGTAAGTAGGGAGGAGCTATTAATAACAATTGTCTTTCTATAGAATCGATCAACCATTATCGGTTTTCACAGAAATCCATATCAACAAGAACGTATCATCAATAAAAATCAATATATTAAAAATCAAAAGTGTGCCAAAAAAACATACGGAAAAAATCGACAAATACTAAAAAATCTAAATCTATTAAATATTCGAAAAAAAATATAAGATGTATCATTAAAAAAAACTAAACAACTAACGTTATTCAGAGCAACTCTATCAACTATTTTATAAAAAAAAAACTCTAAAATAGACAATCTAAATTTAATGTCTCTAAAAAATTATGTTCAACTCTGATAACTATTTTATTTTTACAATTTCAACATTATTTATATTATTAAAATATTCTATAAATTTATTATCTTAAAACATTTTTTTTAGAAAAATATTATACAAAATTAAAACTTAAGATATAAATTAAGAGGTTTAGATTTGAATTTTTGAAGGATAAATCGTATAGAAAACATTTTAAAAACAATCATATAATTAATTTAATTATCATAGTGAAAAGAATAATAAAAAAAGATATATTTAAGTTATTTTCAAAAAAAAATAAAGTTAAAGAAAATGTTAAACAGATTAGAAAGCAAGGGATTCGAACTCTGCCCTGGTGGAAATAAAGCATACCTAACATGCACACTCCTTTACTATTGCACGGGATGTATTTTTGTTAAAATTTTGCCTTAAATTATTTATATAGTGATTTTTATTATAAGTAAAAAATTAAAAAATATTTCGAGGCCCCCCGACGATCGGAGGCCCTGTGCCGTAGAACCACTTGACACACTCCAAAGAACGGCCCTGCCAAGGGACGCAATGGAGCCCAGGGCGCAATTGCGCCCCTACGCATAATCTTACTGAAAACAAGTAGGGGATCCATTGCGTCCTTGGAGCTCCATTGCGTCCCTTGGGACATTTTTACAAGTCAGAGAGAGGGATGACTAAGAGGTCAATCCCTCCCCGTGGTTTAGCTATTTGTGCCCCCACCCCTTTCTCAAAATCTTCTGTAAGAATAGAAAAAGTGAGAAAGAGAAAGAGTGAAAATCTACACAAGTGGAAAATTTTCTAAAATTGGTTACTTATAAAAGAAAATTTACTATTTTTATTCTTTATACCAATGAGAATTCTTAGGTTAAATGTATTTGAGCGATAAATAATAGTTTATAAAAGGTATTAAATATTTTTACAATATAATTTATATTGTAATTTTCAAAATAAAGAATTTAATAATAACATAATTTTTTTTTTGAAAATGTTGGTTTTCAATTCACCACTTTACATATTTTATTAGAAATGCTCTTGATAAACTCGGAAAAAACAAAAAATAAAGTGACCAAAAAATCAAAAATGCTGACGTGTCAGATTACTATGTAGTATCCTGCAAAAGACCAGGTACTTTGTAGAATTGATAGCATCCGATGACCCCACTTTCTTACTTTTCATTTATTTTTGAGTAAGGTTCACTTTTGACCCCTGATGTTTGTCATTTTCACGGATATCGTTTCTAAATTATCGAAACTCGGAGTTATTTTTGAGTTATGTTTTGATTTGGGTTTGAGGGGTTTTCATGATGTTCTTGATAAAGTAGAACATGAAGAAGATGAACATTAAGAAAAATGCAAAATGACCAAAATACCCTTCATTTAATCAGAGTTAACGAAAAAATTTAACGGGCGTTAGGAGGAGGGACCAGAATCAAAGTGAAATGACAAACGTGAGGGACCAAATCCGAGTTTCGATAGCTTAGGGACGATATCCGTTGAAATGACAAACGTCAGGGACCAAAAGTGAACTTTACTCTTTATTTTTTATAATTATTACTTTATATAAATTTGCATAATAGTAAATAGTAATATATATATATATATATATATATATATATATATATATATATATACTAGGCGTGATCTCGGCCGTCCATAGACGACCCTCTGCCTACGGGTCCTGTAAAGCGAGGCTAACCAGTTACCCGGAATCACACGGAATCACAGGGGCTGAAGAATGGCGGGCTACTTCACGCAAGACACCACCATCTCCTCCTCCGATAACCAAAACCTGCAGATAGAGAAACGTAAGGCAAAAATAATCTACAAATGGGAAAACTTGATAATCATCATACTAACAAATAGTTCTTAAGAGATCTTCCGGATGGGGATTGAACAACGTAAGAGATGAGTTATCATTTTTTGATATGCACATTCATCTCTTTCTGTAAGAAATCAGCAACTCAACGTTGCCCACGAGTCCTGTAAAGTGCAATGTTATGATTGTATACTAAATGTATGAATTCAAATAATTGGATTTAGAATATGTTATACGTGTTAATATTGTAATTAACAAAAGATTCTGCTATCAAAATGCACATGTGCTACTTGGATATAACCACCAAATGTAGATGCGTTTAGAACATTGATATATACACTAAACTTATATATGTGGTAATAAAACTTGACGTTTTATGAATGATCCATGTTAACTTGGGACAACAAGTTATATTTGTTTCTTAACATATTTGTTATACATTTATTTGTTTTATAATGTTTTATATAAAATAAAATAATTATTATATGTTTCATTGAGGTAACATGCTTGGACCCAAAATTTAGTCGGAGCACCGATTAAATCACTTTATTTAGGGGTCGTTTACCAAACACTTACCCGGGTAAGCGTTTACCAAACTTATCAAGTTATATTATATTAATCGATGAATATGACATTGACCAATAATCTTACCCGGTAAGAGCGAAAGCAATGGTTGAGAGTCTTACCAGGTAAGTGAGAGTGAAGGCTCTTACCTGGTTAGCGCTTACTGGATAAACTTTGCCTATGATACCGTTTTAATGGACTAAAATCTTACCTGATAAGGTAAGTGATAACGTTGAATATAATCGGTAAATGCTTACCGGGTAAGTGTTTAGGTAAACGACCCTTAGTTATGATTACCTTTTAAGTGTTATATAAATTATAGAATACCAACGCTAATAAATTCAAAATCTAGTGGTTTGACACATCCCACGTGTTCAGGGGAATTGGCATGTAAGTGGAAAGAAAGTGATATTCAGAATCTTAGGGCAGTACTAAATGCTTACCCAGCAGGTAGGCGCTTACCGGATCGTTTACTTCACAAGATTTGCCATAACGCTTACCGGATCGTTTACTTCACAGGATGAGCATGGCAAGGGTCGAGAATCTTACCGGGCCGTTTGCTCTTTTTTTCTATTAAAACCTCTCTGGAATAAGATAGGGTTAGTGTGGACAGCCGATACATGACGATTTATCTAATTTCGCCATTTCCAGCCACTATTTAAGACTAAGCAAAAAAAACATTGTTTAATGGTTGGGTGGTATATTAATCACAACCTACGCCCATTTAATGGAAATTTACCGTAGCAATATTAGTATACCTCATAGCATGAGACATCAAGCAAAGCATGTGAAAGAAAAACAGCCTGAACTAATAAAATGTATGCTTATATAATTATAACATGGTTTATTAATCACAAGCTAAGCCAATTTAGTTATGTTTGCTTATTTACCATATTAGAATGTCAATTTACAGTAGCAATATGCGGGTTCGGTCTTGACCGGGCTTAGTCGTACCTGGGCGGGTCCAGTCCATTTGGGCTGGGCCGGGTCGCCGCGGATTAGTCGGTGTTGCCCAATTGGATGCCCGGATACCGCGGGTGCGTGTGTGTGTGGGCTTAGCCCAAGTTTCCGTACAAAAAAAATATTAGTATAACCCCATAGCAAGAGACATCAAACAAAGCATGTGAAAGAAAAACAGCCCTGAATTTGGTATCCAAAGGTATTTTCACAGCATTACAATGTTTATGCAGATAATGTGATTATTCTAAATGCATAAATTATGTACAGAGACGCAGTTCAAATAATTGCCAATAACACCCATCGACTATGAAATTAAGTGCCTTAATAACATATATGTGTTTGCTATAGATCTGTAAGATGTATTCACAACAAACCTTGTCATATTTTTGTTACATATTAGAAGTGTTACAGACCCGGGTAAGCGTTTGGTAAACGGCCCGTTACACTTACCTTCCATATCTTCAGATCAACAAGTCTATTGTGGTAATTTTACCACACGTGATAAATGTTGAATAAAGAAATAGCAGGAGATACCCTACCTTCATATGTTCCTCGTTTTGATCTTTTTAGTCTAAAGCCTGTTGAACCTCATCCTGGCTTCCCATATTAGAGGCTAGTTGATCTCGAAGAGTCTTAATCTCATGAATGAACTGCTTTTCGTCTTATAAACACAGTGTTTCATGTTGTATCATATGTTCCATATTGTATATCTGCTTCAAGGACATACGGTCAAAACTGTATTCTAGAATATGTAGCAACTTATGATAAAAATAATAGAGTCGTGTTTGGAATTGAAAGGAGTGAATCATACCATGACATCAATGTCTTTGACAGACATTGCATTTTTCACCCTTGATGAAAAATTTAACTAACCGCCTTGCAACTGTCTCCTCCAACTTCGCTGTATTGTGGGCTTTCAACCTTACCTGGAGAAGTAAATAACATGAATCATACTTCTAAACTTATTACAAAATATAAATTAATGACTTCAGGATTTCTCATCCTTTTGCGTTGGATCTCAACTCGGATTGCATCTAAATTCTCTTTTCAACTATTTGTCAAAATTTAGTAATTTCGAATCCAACACTTACTTTCTTGAAAATTCTGACTTAAACCCCAAAAATCTCTTCATATTTTCAACGGTGTAAAACCTATGAACCCTAAATTAACAACCCACACAAATTTTGTTGAATAAAAACCCTAAAACTTCATAAAATTTTTAATTTCTTTAATCTTTCCTGGAGAGATAGAGTAAATAAACCCTAATTTTATCCCAAAATCCTCATCAAATTCATAAAGATTTTGAAAAAAAAAATCTTCCTTGATTCATTTTAATTCTCCATTATTATCATCATACAAATTCATTTTTAAATACTTCAAAATTTATTCTGTCCCTCTTCATTTTCAGTCCACCTTCCTCACCACTCTCTTTCTCTCTCCAATCAACTTTCTCACAAAAACCAACAACCAAATTCCTCCAAATAACCCTTCAAATTCCGCCATAATCCAAAAATGGCAAAATAAAATTGGAGCAATTGCAGAGGTAAATAAACAAAATCAGAGAAAACCCAGTTGGAAAAATTAGGGGGGAAAAATAAAGAAATTGGGTGTTCTTGATTTCTTGTTTTTTTAAAGATTATGATGCAAATATCATCGGGATACCTGATGGTGGAAGAAGAAAACCCTTTTGGTGGGGAAAAAAAGAGTGTGCGTGTGGAAGAGAAGAGCAGAGAGACGCGCTACTGCATGACTCACCGCGCACTGTCTAAGCCCCTCTCCTTTTCTTATAGTATATAGATATATAAAATTTCTATTAACTAGTGGATCGCACCGCGCAACCGGAAAATAATTTAAGAATTTCTAAGTGATTATATTTATAAATTTAATTCATTTGTCTTGTATAAATATGACTGAAATGATATGGTACACATATTAAAATATAGACATTCTATCTTCAATGACCCTGTTAAATGTGTTATTTTTGTATAATTGTAATCCTATTGTCTACAAAATCAACAACAATGACAACTAAAATGCTCTCAAATTGAGTGATTATACACTTGATATAAATTAAATTATCATATGTAATACTACTAAATGGAACAATCACCAAAATAACAATGAAAGTGTAAAGTTGTGTTGTAAAAGACTTCAAAAAACAAAATTATATTATATGGCATGAAGCGCCATTTGCATAATCCAAGGGAATACCACAATTGAAATGTGCAGCTTGCATTATAATTTAACTTCAACGTTCTGCAATTGAAACAAAAAATTATTGGTTAATATTAATAGTCAATGATGTTTCTTTGGATAAAAATTAGTAACGAAAATAATTTAAGCGAGACAAATATTATGTGAATAATTTATAATAAGTACGATAGATTTGTACCTTTATTCAATTGTAATTGGGCGGAGAGATGGTGTTAAATACTTCATGATAAATAACGGACAGCGGAATGGCAACAACATGGGGTAAATAACGGACGATGGTATTGGGGTTCTGCAAATGGGGTTTCTATGATAACATAACAGGAAAAAAATAACTGGTAAACCACATTGACATTTCATCGAATAGGTTGTGTGCAGAAACTAAACAACAAGAAAAATGATGAAATCTAAAAAAAAAACCTTCTCTTTCTTCTCCTTGGAACCACTACCACCAGGGATCAAAGCTTTCCTAACTGCACAAAACCAATCCCCCTTCTTTCCCATTAGCTCGTCACATCATCTTCATCTTCAAAAGAATTAAAAAAAAATCCTTAATTTGAAATCCCAATTTATCTTAAACCCATATGAAATTATCATAAATGGAACGTTAATAATTTGGCATTTAAATTATCATAAATGGAACGTTAAAACAACAATTATTAAATATAGAAATCAGTTATAGGAAAATGTGAATGTTGTCAAAAAATGTGCATTTATGTTGAAAAAAAACGGAAACACCTGGGATAGAAGAGCATAAAATTTGAATCTTTGATTAATGGAATGAAAAACAGATGGACCCCTAATTTGATTCATGGAATGAAGAACAGATGGATAGATGAGAGGTAGTGGATCTGTTTTTCTGCAGCGGTATCTGATGTTGGCTGCAAATCCAAATGAACCTGGTCCAATAAAAGTTGTCAAGAGAGCCAAAAAAAAAAAAAGAGAAACAACACATTCCATACTTGATAATTTAACCCAAACAGATGGATACATGAGAGGTAGTGGATCTGTTTTTCTGCAGCGGTATCTGATGTTGCCTGCAAATCCAAACATAGAATGAACCTCCTCTAGAATTTGAATACCGTTTAATTAAATACATGGTTAACATCAATCGCATTCGTTTTAGCATTTACATAATGAGTAACCACATTTCTATGATATGAGATTAATTATCCGAATCTTGAAGGGAAAGCGATGAGTTCGCACTTCATGCCCGGTGAAAACTCTAACATCCATGCAAAGACTATCAACCACCATTACAAGAGCAACTGAGCCGAACTTTGAAAGAAAACATGAACCTGGTCCAATAAAAGTTGTCAAGAGAGCCAAAAAAGAAAGAGAAACAACACATTCCATACTTGATAATTTAACCCAAATAGAAAATTGTTTAAACAAATCAGACACTAACCACATCACTTGTGTCCACCAAATTTGCTCATCATTTTCACAATGAGCGGAGCAACCTTCGGGTTCCCTGGTGCTTTGCTAGATTTGTCGCGTTCCTCATCACTGTCAAAGAATTTGACCAATTTTAAAGAATAATTGGATAACCTTTTAAAGCAACATAACAAATCATCATTTGTTTCTGTTTATTATCATAACTTCATGGAGCAATTCAGGGAAGCATCAAATCTTTTAACTCAGATTAAATATGAGATATCCGATTAAAGGCGATAGTGGTTTAAGATCAAAGGTGAAATCCCATTTCTACAAATCAGCTGATAACACGATACGGTGCACAGTAAACAAAAACTTACCATCTTGCAGAGCAGCCATTACTTCAGGATCTTTAGACACGTCAAATACTGATAGGTTTTTTTGGAATAATATTAGTTTATAGATGAATCATATTAAAAGAAGGATTCATGTGTTCAAATTTATATGTGTGGTGGGGGATGTTATTTGCAAAATCATCAAACCAAAACCAAAACCAAAATTTGTGCACTTTTGTCAAACCTAAACCAAAAACTCTATTCTAAGCCCTAACAATCAACTATTTTATAAAGCCCTGAAATATATTCAATCTATTCAACAAAGTCGTTTTTTAGGGCTTATAAAATAGTTTGTTGTTAGGGATTAGAATAGAATTTTTGGTTGAGGTTTGACAATATCACGAAAGAAGCATTAATTAATCAAAGAAAATTGGAAGAAAACTGAGAGGCGGAGAAGGGTTTACGGAGCAAACTGAGAGGCAGGGTGGTGGTCGCAAGATCCAAAATCCCTCTCGATCTGATGCACAAACTGCTCCGCCTTCGGCTTCGGCTTCAGGACGATCCTTTGGGTTTCACCACCAACATCCCTCTCGATCGCTGCTTAATATTCATCGCTGCTTTCACGGGGCCTGGTCCAGAAGATATAAATTCTATTTAGGGCGAGGAAGTTGATGGGTTTGAGGAGAATCAATATTTTATTTTACAAATAAATCAAAAAGCTAGAAAAAACGGGGAAACAGGATTGGTGGAATACTAAATTGTAGAGATGCCACGTAGGACATCCATGATCCTACTTTTATATATATACACTAGTGGCAACCCCGTGCAACAGCAATAAATTTTTTAAAGAAGTATTTGACCGAGTTAAGATAGAACATAATTTATTGCTTAATAATTAATGACATACAATTTAAAATGAAGAATGTATTTACATAAGTGGTTTATTTTCACGTATTGATAACCTTTTATTGTTACGAAGAGTTTGACACGTATTGAAATTAACTTTTTTGTTATGTTATTTAGAATGAAACAACATGTCATACACTCATATCATTATTGTTGTTACGAAAGTTTTGAGGAATCACCATCTGGCTCAAATTTGAGTTTGATAATTTTGAAGTTTGAACTTAAAAAATGTTGCTTATTATTTTAATGACTCAAACTTGTAATGCACTAATATGATATTCAACTTGATTCGTTCCAAAAGTTCGTTTAATGCTCTTGAGTTTATATATAAGATGACACATAATAAAAACACTCTAACAAACATGTTGACATTAAGTTTTAAACTTAAGGCCTAAAGTAGATGTATAGATTTTTTAAAAAATTATTGTTGGTCAATATATTTAGTCAAACCTATTTTTAAATTTTTCAAGCCAACTTCTACTCATATATAACCATCTATTTTTAAATTTTATCATCTTCATAGTAATGTGGGATAATTTAACCAAACCATAATTTAACGTTTAATAATACTCAAACTTGATTAGGCCACATCATCAGTTGTGGCGATAATTATTTCAGGAAATATATGTATCGAGATAAGATATATAAAACAAAATTCCTCAGTTTAAAGTTAATTGAATACAATATAAAATAATTAATGTGTTTCAATGAGTGGTTAATTTGTGTATATATATATATAATTTTTTTTTTTTGGAAAATGAGAGTTGGTAGCCAATATCAACCCTCTCTTCCAAATCCTACTTTCTTGCTAATTTATTATGGGATTCCAATCGTGAGCTAAAACATATTTATCCAACTAAAATATTGATTATCAAAATCAACCCTTGTTTCTTACAGTCATCTTCATTCTCCAATCTTGCATCTCGCATCAAGGTGGGATAATTGAACTACAACACAATGCAATATTTTAGAATACTGAAATCTCACAATGTCATCTCATTATTTATGGTTGTTCTTTTTATATAAATAAAGTCACATAAAGATTAATATTTTATAAAATTTGATTTTTAGCAAAAGAGGTCGACTAAAATGAGACAACCACATAGGTTGTCACAAACTTTTAAACTTGTAAGTTATCTTATCGGCCTTTTCTTTTGTTTACCTCATCTTCCAAATTTATTATCTTTACGTTGATGTGGATTAACCAAATAAGACAGCTCATGCACCTTTTATATACTAACCTCTTCTTTCAAATCTATCTTTTTTTACCGATGTGGGATAAATAAATTAGACATTTCATCCAGCTTTTATATACTAACATCTTCTTCCAAATCTATTGTCTTTATGTCGATGTAGGACAATCAAATAAGATATCTCATTCAACTTTTACATACTCATCCATTCTTCCAAATTTATTTTCTTTCTATGAATGTGGGATAACCAAATAACATCACAATTCAAGATTTGAGAATACTTAAATCTTCTTGTGACTTGTGAGATAATAAAAAGACATCAAGGTTCAACATTGATAATATTGTATAAATTGATGAAATATGATGATTTGTATACATTTGTCTATCGATTTATTTGCTTATATAAATGGGTATTTTTAACAAAAATAGGGGTCGGCCAAAAAGAATATTTAGCCAAGTAATCCTTTAATTTATCAAAATCTAAATCTGATATATCTTCATCCTCCAATCTTATATTCACTCATCAATGTGAGATGTGTAAAACACCACCAGAATATAGTAGTATTTGAGAATACTCGTATCTCATCAAATCCAAATGTCCCCGTTTCTTATAGGTACCTACATTACTCAAATCTCACAATGTCATATCATTCTCTATAGTTCTTTCTTTTATATAAATATATATATATATATATATATATATTGATGATTCTTATTTGAGGCATGTCATTTCTCTTGGGTAATTGTACTTATATATATATATTAGATTTCTTAATCCACATCATGACATGTCATTTTGTCTTGTTTTTCATTTTATGTATACAAAGACAAAAAAGATACATAAATAAACAAATTAAATTAAATAAGTGTATTTTATTAGTTGTAATACAATATATATTAACAACAACAAATTTGTAACTAAAAATCAACTCTTTAATCCAAAATGGATTAAAACAAATCATAAATCATGTAAAAAAAAGTTGGCATCCTTTTCCTTTTATAATCATCTTCATGTTCTAACATTTCATCTTTCTATCAATGTAGGATAGACAAAGTTAACCACAATCCAATATTTTAGAATTCTCAATCCACATTGTACCGTGTCATTTATCTTGGTTTTTGCTTTTATATATATAAAGATAAAGATAGTTGTAATACAATATATAATATATATTCAACATCAACAAACTTGTAACTAAAAATAAACTCTTTAATCCAAAATGAATTAAAACAAATCATAGGTCATGTCAAAAAAATTGGCATTCTTCTCTTTTTATAATCAACTTCATGTTTCAACATTTCATTATTCTATCAATGTGGGATGACCAAAGTTAACCACAATCCAATATTTTAAAATTCTCAATCCATATTGTGTAATATCATTTCTCTTGGTTTTTGCTTATATATATATAAAGATGTATAAAAATAAAGATAGTTGTAATACAATATATAATATATCTTCAACATCAACAAATTTGTAACTAAAAATAAACTCTTTAATCCAAAATAGATTAAAACAAATTATAGGTTATGTCAAAAAAGTTGGCATTCTTCTCTTTTTATAATGAACTTCATGTTCCAACATTTCATTATTCTATCAATGTGGGATGACCAAAGTTAACCACAATCCAATATTTTAGAATTCTCAATCCACTTTGTGTCATGTCATTTCTCTTGGTTTTTGTTTTTATATATATAAAGATATATATATATATATATGTATATATATTGATGTAACCTATTTTTTTAAATCCATATAATATTTAATTTATGTAAGTTTACAAAATAAAAATAATAACATAAGTAAATTCATTAAATAAAAATAAAATAATCCTCGTCATAAAAAAAGTAATTATAAAATTTTAGTAAATGTTGGATTTTTTGAATTATGGTTTGATTAAATAAAAAATGAATCAGATATAAAATCAATAAAAAAATAAATAGAGAAAATGAGAAGTTGAACACATTTAATGCTATATTTTTTATTTAAAAAAAATCAAAACAACCACAAAATTCTATGGCCTCAATGGAGGCCTTTCCTTCACTCTCTCTCCTCATCTTTCTTTTATATATATATTGATGATTGATGATTAGTAAATGTTGGATTTTTGGAATTTTGGTTTGATTAAATAAAAAATGAATCAGATATAAAATCAATAAAAAAATAAATAGAGAAAATGAGAAGTTGAACACATTTAATGCTACATTTTTTATTTAAAAAAAATCAAAACAACCACAAAATTCTATGGCCTCAATGGAGACCTCTCCTTCACTCCCTCTCCTCATCCTTTATATATATATATATATATATATATATATTGATTGTTACCTATCATTTTAAATCCATATAATATTTAATTTATGTAAGTTTACTAAATGAAAAAAATAACATCAGTAAATTCATTAAATAAAAATAAAATAATCCTCGTCATAAAAAAGTAATTATAAAATTTTAGTAAATGTTGGATTTTTTGAATAATTGTTTGATTAAATAAAAAATGAATTTGATATAAAATCAATAAAAAATAAATAGAGAAAATGAGAAGTTGAACACATTTAATGTTATATTTTTTATTTAAAAAAACCACAAAATTATATGGCCTCAATGGAGGCCTATCCTTCACTCTCTCTACTCATTCTTCTTTTATATATATACAAGAAATGAAAGTGAATGCTTTCTCAAATAAAAAAAACTATTTAACCCAAAATTGGATCAAACTTTGGATGGGCATTCAACCTATACCTTGTCTTTTATATAGTCACGTGCACTTCCAACATTTCACTTTTGTAACAAATGTTGGACAATCAAGAATTCACCACAATTCACCATTTGATCAATACTTGATTCTCATTGCGCCATGTCATCATCCTAAAATGAAAATGAATGTTTTGTCATGTAAATAAAAAATAGCTTTTTAACCCAAAATTGGAACAAACTTTGAATGAACATTCAACCAATACCTTGTCATTTATATAGTCACTTGCACTTCCAACATTTCACTTTTTTCACCAATGTGTGACAATCAAGAATTCACCACAATTCACCATTTGATCAATACATGATTCTCATTGCACCATGTCATCATCCTTGGTTTTCCTTTTAAATATAGAAAGATAAAGATTTAACCACAATTCAATATTTTTGAATTTTCAATCCACATTGTCTCACTAAAATTTTTGCTATGTAAAAAGAATTAAGAAAAAATATCAAATAATGGAAACAATTCGAGATTCTTTCATATAAATTTATCTTACATGAAATGAAAATGAATGTTTTGTCATGTAAATAAAAAATAACTATTTAACCCAAAATTGGATCAAATTTTGATGAACATTCAACCTATACCTTGTCCTTTATATAGTCACTTGCACTTCCAACATTTCACTTTTGTCACCAATGTGGGACAATCAAGAATTCACTATAATTCACCATTTGATCAATAATTGATTATCATTGCGTCATGTCATCTCATTGGTTTTCCTTTTAAATATATAAAGATAAATATTTAACCACAATTCAATATTTTTGAATTTTCAATCCACATTGTCTCACTAAATTTTTTGCTATGTAAAAAGAATTAAGAAAAAATATCAAATAATGGAAACAATTCGAGATTCTTTCATATAAATTTAGTTTACATGAAATGAAAATGATTGTTTTGTCATGTAAATACAAAATAACCATTTAACCCAAAATTGAATCAAACTTGGATGAACATTCAACATATACCTTGTCCTTTATATAGTCACTTGCACTTTCAACATTTCACTTTTGTCACCAATGTGGGACAATCAAGAATTCACCATACTTCACCATTTGATCAATACTTGATTCTCATTGAGTCATGTCATCATCCTTAATTTTCCTTTTAACTATATAAAGATATATATATATATATATATATATATATATATATTTGTTAACTATAATATATATATATATATATATATATATATATGAATGGTTTTAATTTAAAAAGGGCTAAATTTTAAATAAAACAAAATAATTCAAACGGCTAAGTTTAAATAAATAAAATTTGAAATTAGATTTCATTTTTCTAATTTGTTATTAGAATTTAGTAAAATAATTAATAAATGGAAAGGGAGTCAAAAGAAAAAAAAAAGGAAAATAAAAAATTATAAAGCCCAAAAGTGAGCTCTTTTACAAGCAAGAGCTTCTTTGTATTTTACTTTTTTCACTTGGCCAAAAAATCAAATCCAAAAAAGCTATAAAAAGGCACCATTCTGGACGCTCTAAATATGGTAGGTGACATTACAAATAGACAGGAAAATTATGTATTATATATAAATAATTTTTAGTTAGCTCTTTTATTTTTAATTTAATGATTATCATTAAAATTATAGTTATTATTGATTTTATTTCATAAATTTAAATTTAATAGGTTTTTGAAAATAACAGACAACAAAATCTCTAATAATCAAAACACAGTTTGCAACTTATGATAAAGAGTCCAAAAAACTAGGTTTTATTAGCCCATTGAAAAGTGAAGACTAAAATTAAACATCTTTTATTTATCTTGGATAGAAAATATTAAGATTTTTAACTTATTATTTTTATTTTTTAAGACGTTTTATACGGTATATAAAATAGAGAATATGATTGTCGAACATTAGCCTAATTTGAATGGCACATGATAAAAAAAATGGTCTTTTCATTTTGGTATACATTAATAAAGAATTTAAATATCAAATAATTATTTTGTTCTTTTCATTTCACGTAATTGTGATTCTAGCAAGTCCATCACATGACGCAAGAAGAATCAAGGGGAATTCATCTGTGGAAGATTTATTTAGAGTTAATTATAGACTTGGTTTATTTAATTTGATGGTTGTTACGAAATTATCCTTAAACTTTATTTATTAAGGCTATGTTTGGCAAAAATAAGCTAAGCTAGCTTATAGCTTATAAGCTAGCTTTTCAAAACGCTACTTTGAGTAGCGTTTCAATAAGCTAGCTTATGGTCATCCAAACATGTACACTAGCTTATAAGCTAGCTGAAGCTAGTTTTTTTTTGCCAAATATAGCCTAAACCATGACATTTCCACTTTTTAATTGGAATTAGTATATCTGGTTAACTTCCGTTACAAGTTAAATGAGAGGCAATTGCATTTTTTTCACTTTTTTTGTAATAAAAATATAAACATTGGGTACTATATATATTCACTTATTCTTCTTCACGTGTCTTGTTTACATGATCAACGGTGAATCTAGAATTTTTGGTGAGCAGATACACCTTTAAGGTAGATTAAAAATGTCCATAGATTCAGCCAAATTTCACTATTTCGAAAGATTTTTAAGTCTTTTTTTGTTGATTTCCAAGGATTTCTTCCAGTTTTTTGGTTGATTTCAATGAATTTTTAATTTTTTTTGTTTGATTTTGAGCGAATTTTTCAGTTTTTATGGTTCATTTCGAAAGACTTGTTCAGTTTTTTGGTTGATTCCGAAAGACTTTTTCAGTTGATGTCCCTTTTAATTTCTGATACCCCGGAGCACCTTCTCAAAGTTTAGTGTGTGCACCTTTCATACGTCAACAATTATACTTACGAACATTGGTTGAAAGAATGCATGGGACCTGCTAAGGCCTTCATAGCTCCGCCCCTTTACATGATAATATGATATAAAGTTAAATATAATAGTAATTTTAGTCTCATTGAGTTGCACGGCAAATTCTTTTTTTTCTATTACAAACTGAGAGGTGGGTCAAGAATTTTACCGAACGCAACCAGCTATTGAAATATTCGAGGTAAACGTTAAACCAAAACATTGACTTGATTTTAACACTAGAGTGGATGACATTAGCATTGCATTGTCTTTACTTTTTCTTGTGCTTTCATCAAAGTTGCAACAAACCTTCTTAATTTGGTCATTGCTTAAAGCATTTAATACTTTTTATTAGGGTTAATCACTAAAATAATTATTTGATGACTCCACAAAATAATCAATTTTTTCGGGTCTCAAATAAAATAGTTACGGAGGATCTTGTCCGATTTCCAAAGGAGATTTTTAGGTATATAACCTTAAATGGGATTTTAATTAAATCCATGACCTTCTCATGAGTATAAACCCATTTTTTCTTGAATAGGCGAGAACGTCATGCATTTAATTAAAAGATCATTTAAAGTCATTTTCTTAAATCACCCTTTCCAAAGTGACTAGTCATTATAGGTGAATTTTATGTAGTTTTTGAAATGATTAGTCATTTTTGGAGAACCTTCACCATTCGGATTATGATAGTGTCTGCATTGTTCTGTCTAATCATTGAGTATATGTAATTTTGGGGACTTGTCATCTTAAATGGCTAGCTCATAAAAACTTTGGAAACCAAATTTAAGTTATTGATCTTTTTAATCAATGATCAACATTCATTTGAATTATATATGGTAATAAATTAATTAATTTATTAATAACGATAATAATAATATATCAAAAGGGTAAATGTGTCTTTTTCTTTTGTGTTTCAAATTTGACAACAAAGATGAAATATGCTTAAATATAGAAAATCGTATATTTCTTAAAAAAAAGAGCATATCAAGACTATCTTTTTATTATTTGTTCATCAATATGCAGTATGTAAAACCCAAATAAGTTTCATTAAGTTTCATTACCATTATTGTTTCATTACATTTCCATTATGTTTCACTATATCAAATCTGTTTCATCAGGTTTCACTATATTAATATTTTGTTTCACTATATTAATATTTTGTTTCATTACCTTTCCATTATGTTTCACTATATCAAATTTGTTTCATCATGTTTCACTATATTAACATTTTATGTTTCATCAGGTTTCACTATATTAATATTTTGTTTCACTATATCAAATCCATTATGTTTCACTATATTAATATTTTGTGCCTGGAGGTAATATTGAAGATTTCATATGAATATCAACTTTCATTCATTGGATGAATCAATCACTGATTCATAAGAATAAAAAATAATAATTTGATTTGTAGCTTGCGTCTGAATCAATTTGTGTTTACCTAAATTAAATGTTTCATGTTTAAATTAATAAAGGATCAATATTACCATATATAAAATACATTAAAATTAAATAATTAATATTATAATAATAATAACACTTATCATATATATTATGAAATTATGTAAAAGACTAAAATAACCTTATCAATTAAATATAAAAAGAAAAAAAGAAAAAAAGAAATTCAATTATTGGTTAATTTCGGTTTCTAAAGTTTCCAATGTAATATTGGTTTCTAATTGATCTCTCCCATATATATATATATATAGAGAGAGAGAGATATAGGTTCATACGAGGTTTTCAAGACTGTAGTCACTTGTACAAGACTTAATCAACAACATAATATGCATACCGTAATGTTCGAAATGGCGTTAGACACACAACGTGGATGAAGAGGTTTTCAATACAATGTTGCAACTACGTGCAATAAGCAATTTCATGGATGTTTAAACTCACGATTAAAATCCGGTGTGTGCTAAACATTTTTCCAAAATCTCATAATACATTTCACTTCGTGATTCGCAAAACATGAAAAGTAATTGGTGCAAACTCGTTTCAGAAATAATTTTCTGCATGACTTTTTGTCGGCATCACAATGTCTTAGAACCATGCTCCTCAATCTCATAGTCATACTATCGTCATCCGGATGTTCAACACCTTAAAGCAATAATCACACTTATTCGGTTAACTTACAAATTTCTTCTTGAAATATAGTCAACTCGATAAGCCTATGATTCTAATTCCACCAACAACTCTGATCCAAAAAAAATGGTCAACTCAATGCATTCGTCATGCTTAACCATCACTCCAATATGGCAATGCTATAAACATCAATTCTTCTATCGGTCACTCGCTCAGAAATTTCCTCACTACCCCAACAGTCATCACAGCAAGGCAGTTCAAGTATACCCATGTAAATGTAGGTTAACCATAACACTGGTCAGGTGTCATTATGAACGTACCGTACATGATTATCCTTGTCATCCTCGACAAGTTTCCCGTTTCTAGCGACTCAGTCAACCTTAAAATATCATATCCTAAGGTACCTAATGGTGAAGTTTCACTTTCAATCACTTAGAAGAACGCTAGTTTGAGTCTAGGCATCCGAAAATCAATACCTAATTCTCTCAAACTTAAGCTCTGATACCAACTTGTAACACCCTTAAAATTGGAAAGAGCAACTAATTTAAAATTTTCAATGAAACCTCAAATAAGGATAAAATCTCTTACAACAAGTCCAAACTTGAATTACTAATCTAGGTTCAACCATCAACAAATAAATAAAGTCTTACACGAAGACTAAATCGAGTCGGGTGTTACTAAAACCCAAACACAAGTTGCTATTCCCAAGATAAAGACGGAAGACTTCACCAGGCTACTCACCCTCGTGGATAAACTAATGCTCAACTCTTCACAACAACGCTAGAACCATTTCCCCCATCCGGAACCTGATGCACATGCCGACAAATAAAAAAAAAAGTTAGGCTAACACCTAGTGAGTTCAAGAGTTTACAACATGGAATAAGTATATTTGTTAGAGGGAAAGAATGCAATTTAAATCGTGGACGATCAAAAGATTTACTTTAAATATCAAACGATAACATTTCCCAAAAACGCCTTTAAAACAAGGGACCCAACTTGACCCTTCTTTTGTAAAACCATTTTATCCCCAAGCTCACCCAAAACGTGAACGGTGAGCAAACTCTCAATTTATAATAACTCGAAATAAGATTTTACTTCGTGAAACACCCCAAACGTGGGCGGGCATAATACACAACCCTCAGATCTTGGGTAAACAAACCCATATACGCAACACGTCACCGAAAGTATGGATAATAAAATAATCCCTGACAATACCCAAATAACACCTTCCGGTAACGGGGAAGACCCGATTCCATTGTACGTGGTGGAACACAAAGTTAAGCCACATAACCATGTTGTCGAACTACACCTCAGATCGTGACTGTATTGCCTGCTCTACCGAGCTACACCTCCAGTCTTGACTGTATTGCCTGCTCCGTCGAGCTACACCTCCAGTCGGACTTATTTCGAGTCCCAAACACCGTATCCCCCATTGCCTGCTCCGCCGAGCTACAGCTCAAGGATACACGATCTTATTGCCTGTTCGGTCTCTAGCGGAGTTTCATCCTCAGGGTACTCATTCGAACCCTAGTGCCTACTCCCTAGCCTTCAATATAGGAGCCTCAGCTCTTTACTTGATAACTCTCGATGTCTAACCTCGTGCACAAGAATTAGACATCCAAACACAAGACCCAATGGTCCTGAGGTACAACCTATAAAGGTTCCTCTTCACCTAACAACCGGGACAACACCAATGCCAACACGACATTATTTCTCGAAATGGGAATCCCAAGGGTCCTGACCATTAAACACGACCGACTTACATGCCTATGGATCCAATGCATTACCGTCTAAAATACATGACTCCAAATGAATGACATACGCACTCAAGACATGCATTTCCAAAATAAAGTGCAATAAATGCAACTCACACCCAAAGCTCCTCTTTAAGAGCATCTCCAACAACTTTGCTAAAATAGAAAAAAATGAGTTTTTGTTCTTTAAACCTCTCCAATAGTTTTGCTATCTTGTTTGCTATAATAGAAAAAACTTTAAAATTTTCCAAGTTTAGAGAATTGTCTAAAACTTGATGGTAGGAGAGAGAAATGATTATTTTATTCAATCACACCAATGAGATTTAATTTTATATTAAGTTTTTTTTAAAAGTGCATTAGGATGATGAATTATTGAATATTATAATAATATAAGTTGTTTTAAAATCTCTAAAATAGCAAATCTGTTGGAGTTGAATGTAATACTTTTTAGAGATTTTTACTTTTGATTCTCTATTTTAGAGAAATTATAGGAAAGCTGTTGGAGATGCTCTAAGTTGTTAAAGCCGGACAAAAGTCCCCATTACCCGACAAAACCAAAAATTGAGCCTTAAGCTCAACCAATCAAGCGACATATGCTACAATCTGCAAAATGCAATAAAATGCAATGACCGCATTTATGCAAACACATGCTTCAACTAAATGAAATAAACTTCAACATAAAACATTTTCCAAACAAGCTTATAATCTCATTTACTCCTTCCAAACGTTCCATGACCCACATTTAAATGACAATTACGCAAGAGGTTTATACCCATACAATAAATCATTTAAATACCAATATCCACGGTTTACTCAATAAAATACTTGAGTTACATCTTTTCCCAAAATCCAAGGTTCAGAAGTTCAGAAACGTTTGCAAAGTTGGGAAAGACCAAACGCCCATGGCTTACCCGGTGGTATTTTTAAAACATTTCACGATACAAAATACACGTAATACCAACAAGCATAAAAGTGCATTCTTACCCAATACTTTCCATTTAGGTAAATAAGTCGTCAAATCATTTTCATTTCGATGCATTTAACAACATACTCAAAAATCCCCAAGATGAGTGTTTTATACGTTTACAAAGTTAAATGCTTCCAAATAACCAAACTTATAGCAGTTAGCATTTTAATATAAAACACAAACACTTTAAAATAATCATTTTGGTATGCACACAGTTTTCACAAATCAACTTAAACTCACCTTTGCTAGATTTAGGCTAAATCTAGATTTTACCCCCAACTTGAGCTTCCTTGAAGAACTCCGAATCCACAAGCAAAACCTTCCAAAAACCTATCATCATAAGTTTCCAATCATAAATACACTAGTTCAACCATTTAGAATCGATCCCCAAACATTTTACATCAAAATCTCTAACTTGGCCAAAACCCTAATTTTGATATAATTTCTCCAAAACCATCAAACCCGAAATTAATAAACCACACACTAGGATAATCATCAATGGAACATTTATAACTTATGTTAAGGTTTAGAAATGGAAGGGATACACTTACCACTTAGGTTTTGATGAAAACCTAGAAGCCCAAAAATAAGCTTAAGGTTGAAGATGAAAATGGAGATGGTGAATCCTTGACCATAGCTTTCAATCCTACCACTTGATGATGTTTCACCTCCACAAAATCCAAGGATTTTAGCCAAAATAAGTTAGGGTTTGAAGGGGAAAGAAGGAAAATGGTTTGGGAGAGAGTAGAAGAAGTTTGGATGAGAAAAAAATGAGAAAAATGGCTGAATTTCGCGACTTAACAGCAGTTTGCCCACTTTGGGCGACTTTGCCATGCGACATTGTCGCTGGTTCTCCCAGTTTTCTTCTCGTTCACTGTTTCGGCCGTAACTTCTTCGTTATAACTCCGTTTTTGCTCCGGAAAGGACCGTTGGACTCGTAATTGGATCCTTCAACCATTAAGACTATGAAACTTAGGATTCAAGTCCAAAATCATATATCTTATTTTTCCCTTTAAAATTACTGATTTATGCATTAACTTGAAATGATACCTTTCGAAATTCTGGGTGTTACAGAATCACTTGTGCTTACCATGATAAACGAATTTTGAATTTATTTGCAGAAAAAATGGGGAGAGATTGAGACGTGTTGAGATAAATTAGGAAGGAATTTTTTTTATTTGAATTAAATATTATAATCCCTGTTTTTTGGAAGTTAATACTATCCTAATATATCTATAACATAATATGACTTTATTGCCCTTTTACTCTTAATTTTAGAAACTATTATTTTTGGAATTAATTTAAAAAAATGATTGGCTGAGAATCATCCCTTTATTCTTTTAAATACACTATGTTCTCGTTTGAACCCACCCCTATATATATATAGAGAGAGAGAGAGAGAGAGAGAAAGAGAGAGAGATAGGTTCATACGAGAATGGTAACGATTTAAAGGAATAAAGGAATAATTCTTGACCAATCATAATTAAGAAATTAATAATTAATTTTTTAAATAAAAAAGTTTATAAAAGGGCATTTTGGTCTTTTTTTACTCATGATTATTTTAGGATAATCTTCTAACTTCTAAATATAAATGATTTCCTAATTATTAGCTCTATCTCTCTATCTCTCTCTCTCGATTTAAACCTAAAACCCTCGAGTTCTTCTGATAATCGAAGACGGCAACGAGTATTGAAGAAAAATCAGTCATGAATCCTTCTTCTCCAGTGAAATATTCTTGTAAATGCGACCTCCGGCAACCACCTCCACCGCCATCGTCAACAGAAGAAGCATTATCACCGGCAACACCATTGTTCCGACGTTTGCCGCCGGCCTCCTCCTCCGCCTCGGCTGCCGTAGGCGGTATCATGTTCACATCGATCCCCTTCAGGAACGATCTCTTCTCCACTCTAAACGCATCACCGTTGCTCTGATCTGCATGTAACAGATCCGGTCAGAAAATCAGATCTAAGATCTAAAAAATGTTTAAGTGTGTTTTTTTTTCAATCCAGAATCATCTATGGTTCAAATGGTTTTAGTTGTGTTTTGTTCATTCTATAATCATATATTTATGTTGAATGAAGAATTGACATTTCATGTCTTCCAGATTTCATATGGTTATTACTAACAGGATCACCTATGATGTTGTATTGTACATTGATGGTAATTACTTATTTTAGTTTGTCTTCTTTCAGATGCATTAAATTTACAATGATAATACCAGTAGATCACTTGTGATTACTTTGATAAACCAATTTTGAATTCATTATACTAGGGATCACTTGTGATTACACCATGATAAACGAATTTTGAATTCATTATACCAGCAGATCACTTGTGATTAACATGATAAACTAATTTTGAATTCATTATAGCAGCGAATCACTTATGATTACCATGATAAACGAATTTTGAATTTTATAGCAGCCGATCACTTGTGATTAACATGATAAACCAAATTTGAATTCATTATAGCAGCGAATCACTTGTGCTTACTATGATAAACGAATTTTGAATTTATTTTCAGAAAAAATGGGGAGAGATTGAGACGTGTTGAGATAAATTAGGAAGGGATTTTTTTTTATTTGAATTAAATATTATAATCCCTGTTTTTTGGAAGTTAATACTATCCTAATATATCCATAACATAATATGACTTTATTGCCCTTTTACTCTTAATTTTAGAAACTATTATTTTTGGAATTAATTTAAAAAATGATTGGCTGAGAATCATCCATTTATTCTTTTAAATACACTATGTTCTCGTTTGAACCCACCCCTATATATATATATATATATATATATATATATATTACAGCCACACTTTTAGTTTATTTTCATAAAATAGCCAAAAAAAATTGTAAGTCAACGTCGCGAGACGCTTTTTCTTGTTTTTTTTATAAAAGTTGCGGTTTTGACTTGCTTTTTGTGCGTCTACATATGTCCTTGCGGTGGAGCTATCTACGGCTTTGGCTTGCTTTTTATACGTCTACATGTGTCCTTGTGGTGCCACAAACTGCGGTGTCTCAATTTATTTTTGCGGTGGACCAACTTTTTATCTAATGGTGTGTGTGGTTCGCATAGTGGAATTTGATGAAATTGGAATCCATTGAAGAAATTTGACTTTGAAGAAATTAGAATGAAATTTGATGGAATTTGACCACGCGTTTGGTTGGTAAGAATTGGATGAAATTCAATTTTTTCATTTAAGCCAAGGAATGATAAATTCCTTAATTTATGGAATTCAATAGAGTTTAAAGGATTCCACCATTTTCGTTATGTGAACTAAACATAAGATTTAGAATTTGTTTAAAGGAATTATTCATTCCAATTCCTTCCAATTCTATGAACCAAACACTCCCAAAGTGTATCAGAAAATATCAAAAACCGCAAGAAAAAACGCCTGACGTTGATTTGCAGTTTCTTGACTATCTTGTAATTTTTTTAGAGCGACTAAAAATTAAACTTTTTTCACCATGTGAATACTTATGAATAGCCCAGTTTTTAGGTATTGCAACACTTCGCAAGATTCTTGTTTTTCACCTTTGAACAAATCTTCACCAACATTTGTATAAAACCCAAAAAAGTTAAAAGACTATTTTGTGCTGAACCTCCTCCATAATGGTTTATTTTAGTTATCATTTGACTAATTGTCAATCATGCCCTTTAAGCAACAAAGAGTCAAAGAGTACATCAAAATGGTCTGAAAATGCATCACGGACTTGTACCACCCAATTCAAACTACAAGGTTTCTACTCGCAAAAGTCAAAATGTGTACCTAGTTCAATGCAGGAACTATCTGAAAAATGATTTGTAATTTATTCAATCACCAAAAGGTTACTGTAATCAGAGTATTCAAATATACATTTTGAACATCATATACAGATATCTTAAAATCACAATTCAGCAAACCCTTTACAGGGAAGCTGTTATATTAAAACATTTACACACACACACACACACCACATCATAAGAAGACCAGCTACAACTACAAGCCTCCTGACTCTATCTTCTCCAAAACTTCCAATCTGGTTTTCCTTTTCCAACCTTTCATTGTAGCCACAAGGTTGATAAGCCCCACCATTTGGCTTTTCGTGTATTCCTGGAAACACAATTTTCAGGATTAAAGAATTATATCATTAAAAAGTTAAAAGTAGATAAAACTCAAAGACGAATAATATGTTACCGGATGAGCACGTGCCCAATGTACATATTCAGTTTCTGGAAGGTAATATGCCTGTGAAAGCAGTTAATTCTCATTATAATGGAATTTATTCATGGAATTTAATCAAGTGAAGTAGTGAGTTAAGTTTCAAATACCTTGATAAAAGTTTCAACGGTTTGTAATTTCGGCTTAACATTAATGGTGACAAAATGCTGAAGCCCATTGATCAGAACCTGAAAAGATAACAGAAACACTCATCATCTAACATACCAAAGATGGAAAATACTGAAGCTTGATTGATAGTCATAGTTTAAGAAAAACCTGAAGATCCAATAACATTAGGGCTCTACCCTCATCAGAACACCGTTTCACTCTTGAGAGTCCTTCAATGAGAGTTTCAGAAACAGTTTCAAGTCCATACTCTATTAGGAGATCTTGAACCTGTTTACAAGAATAGTCTTTAAATGATGGCATTTCCCTTTTTTATAGAAAAGGCAGTTAGTTGTTTGCATGTACTCCTTCAGTCCCCAAATAACTGCAACATTAATTTTAATTTCAATTAAAAAATTTACCTTTTAGGCCACTAGTAATCATTACATATTATAGATACTGTTTGACTTAGGTTTACAAGAGTCCTCTATTTTGTCACCTTTAAGAATTTAAATATTTATGTTTATTTCCATGTCTTTGTAGTTTAGGGTTTCAAGTATCTTTATTAGTAAAACCAACACTTTAGGGCTAGCGTCCTAAAGCGATCCTCACTGTTTTTGCATTGTGGTCTTGAATGAAGGAGTATTTTAGATATTTGATTAATAATGGTCAAACACTTGATTTGCATCTACCTCAAGACAGAGGGAGTATAAGTTCAGTTGTTCTAGGCCAAATGCTAAACCTTCAAAAAGATTTCTATGACATAAACTTAAGTCCACAAGGGTGATCAAGGCTATGGCCAGTTATATGCCAGACATTTAATGACAGTTCAAGGAATTTAAGACGGGACGAATACGTTGATGCCTTTTTTATTTTTTACCAAGCAAAAGAGAACCCCGGATGTTTCATAATACAACCACAAAATGAATGATATCAGCCAGGAAATGATGAAATTGCCAGCACAACATCTTAATGTTTGAGGGGATGTCATAATAAATGGGGAAGGAGCGCTCAGCACCCTAAGGTTTAGCAAAGTTTAATCAAGGTCTCAATAGTAGAACCATAAAATGTTCTCCAAATTTATTAGTGAGTTCTTCAAATTGCAAAAGCTCACATTTAGAGATTTTTGTATTGTGTATTATTTTTTGCAGCTTAAAACTGATCCGTGAACATCAGAAAGGATGAGATGAGTTCAAAACTCTTAAATAAATACTATTTTCTTTAGCAGAGGAGATAACAAACTTCAACATAGATATTTCAAGTATCCACACAATATACAACACAAAATATTAGGCTCCAGCCATTACCTCCACCCGAATACCTCCATGAGCAAGCCTTGTTTTGTAGTGCTTAAATTCTCCCAATAACAGGTCAACATACCTATTAACCATAACAAATTAGTCCTATGAAGTATAAGGTTGTCAACTTGCTATAAGGGGAGGATCAGTAGGTTTATTAGGAACAACAGACTTCGACAAAAAGAACTTATCAACCTACACGGTCAAGTAGATGTGTAAATAGGAAGAAGACCCAAATTAGAAAGAATGAACATGTTGATTCACCTGACTTAGCGGACTACTCAAGTTTCTTAATGAAGATAATTAACTAGTTTCATTATTCTAAGCTGATTTGAGCTTAGTATGAAATACAATAACAAGACATTTGCTAAGATAAAGAGGAGTTCAGTAGAATAAAATTCAGTAACTTCAAGAAGTTCAAAGGAGAAGTTACTCTAGTCACATTAAAAGTAGCTCATGCTTTATCCTAGGGTGATCTTGGGCTAGATATTTCTATCCGCTCTTTGTGCTACCAAGTTTGCTCTTTACTTTGTTCTTTCATTGGTTTGTATTGCAAAAGCACACTTGCATACCAATTGATCATGGTCTCTACCGAAGTGGGCGGCACTCAGAATGCAAGATGCAAACCAAGTAGGGATGTTCCCTTCTTTTCCTAGCAGACTTACCGATAGGAATCACCATCATTGTCGTCCATGTTTGTGATTTAAATTCAGTCCAGAGTGAAGTTAGAGTTATTATTTATTGATTCATCTGTGTTGTTGCTAATCAGGAGTTTAGAGTTTTATGGAGTTTACTTGGACTTAATTGTATGGCAAGGATGATTAAATGATATGATATTTCGGTTAGATATATGGAAACAACTCTTTCTTTGAAACATATCATCATGAACGTATATCGTCAGAAATCGGAAGACTTTGGGATAAGAACCCTTGAAATCCTAGTGAAATGTTCTAAAAAATTCCAATTTCAGTTCCCTGGTTTGTTTCCATAGATCAGTAACTAGTAATGGTTTACCAAGAGGTGTCACCTTTTCTGATGCTCAATTGGGTGCAATTATGTAACACTCTCGGTCCATGGCATGGTGCCTCTTTTCCATCCTTTTATTATGTGTTTAGCTTATGATTTTATTCAGGTATACTAGAACTGAGAAGAAACAAAAAGATCACCTGGAGAATACTTAACATATTGACTATTAATTTATAATTTGTATAAACATCTTAGACTAAGTACTGAAATCACGAAATATCAATTGCAAAACATGTATACCCATTATGTTCCATTCCAAGCTCTTTAACTTCCCATTTAGCACTGGCAATTCGATCAGCATACCTGCCAATAAGTTCAAGGTTAAACACACAGGATTTACAGGTGCTTTAACATCCACATACACCGACACACACTAGTACTCCCCAATTGCAGAGGCATTCTGCCAAATGCTGCAACCAGATCACCATCAGAAACAGATCTGGCATAAAGACAGCATGGATGGTAGACTAACAGCCAGTGTTGTGCATTTGTGCTATCAGAAAAGTAAGTTTCCACTAAGCTTGAATGACAGTTAAGATATGTAGAAATGACAGCATACAAGAACATTATGCACATAAGTTGAGAAATCATCACTTTTTTTTTTTTTCTGGATGAGCATGTGATTAAGTTTGTCTTATTGTCTTATAAACATTCAAACTGCCCCCAATTGATTTACAAAGCAAAATAAATAATATAAATAAAATCAACAGAAGAGCATTTGTCATGTTTTACCCACTAATATGAAAAAGTAACTTTGCTGTCGTTCTATGGATTTGCTCTGTGAGATCTGGCACCGAATCCACCTGTTAAAAGGTCAAACTTTTCTCCATCAATTTACATACAACTGACAGATTCCAAAGAAATAGAACCTAGTGGAGGCAATCCATACTTAATGCTAAGAAACTAGAGGCTGTGAACCATAATTTGGTCAGCAGTTGCTCAAAGTGTGCTTTTAAGACCTGCACTTTGGGCGGCCCCAGCATCCTGAGTGCATGTTCTTAACACAGTTTGGACAACTGGTCTTTTGGTTTTACGCAGAGACTGCAACATGTTTTTCTATCAATGAACACTCGGGCTATCCATAAAAATCTGGTTACTTCACCCATCTTAAAGGGTGTCCTATTTAGAAGTCGAAAGATCGAAGAGAATTCTTATGTTTTCAGATCTATTCTTCCTTCAATGTGGCAATTAGTACGAGGGACTCTAGAGAGTATTTTTTCACCTTAATGTGGTAAGAGTTTTATGATATCTTTAAATTTCCAATTTAGGTCCATTACACAAAAAGGAATAGGGACGCCAAATACTCCTGTCCAGTACTACATGTAACAACTTATCATACATGCCTATTAAGGAGGGTGGTGTACCTTAATGATCCACATACAAGTGGTCACATCCATTAATATATAACTTGAGGGAAAATCAGTAGTTTTTTTGGAGTAGAAATATTATGATAACAGCATTAGAATTCTGGCTTCATTTGAATAGAGTTCTCCTATGCTACTTGGGGAGTAAAGATGTTTCAGCCATGCATATAATTTTCTGTGCATTGCAACTAATCTTTTACACTTTACCATTTAAGCCTCGAGCTGAAAAGAATGACAGCTTCGTATAACTAAAAACAAATACATCATCTCAATTTTGGTCTCACATAGAGCATGGTAAGTGAAACATACCAAATGCAAATAAAATTCTTCAAGCACTGTTGCATTATTCGTCAGAAGTATTGATTGAAGATGAGCCTTAAATTTATACAATAAGTGAGCAACAAGAGATATGGTGTCAGCTCCTGCACATCTTTCCTGCAACATCACCAAAGCCATGAAATTAATATGCTTAAATAAATAATCCAGCTGATGATAAGTTTGCCGCTTTATAATTAATAACAGAAAGATCATATAACCATTATAAATGATCCCAGCTGATGATCCAATCATACAGGTTATGCACTTATGCTCAATTGCATTAAAGGTCTCAAATATAGTTAAATCAGTAGACAGTAAAATTGATGTCTCATGACTTAAAAAAGTTGGCAAGGGAAATATAACGTTCTCATATTATATACTGGATGATTTAAGATGACTATTGCCTGAAAGAGGGATGGACCTGATACTTCAGAAGTCCAACAAAATGTTTGACTACAAGTTGTGGTAAGGAGAAAACTGGAGAAAAACTCGTTACTCAGATTGCAGCAGTTCATTTAAGATTAAGGGGCCGTTTACTAAACGATTACTTACCGGGTCACTTTACTTTATCGAATGAACATGACAAGGATTGAGAATCTTACCAGGTAAGAGCGATGACAATGACCCGAGAGTTTTACCCAATAAGTGAGAGTACCAACTCTTACCCGGTAAGCGCTTACCGGGTAAATTGTTGCATACGGTGCCATTTTAATGGACTAAACTCTTACTCACTTTAAATTGTTGACCCTTACCGGTAAGCGCTTACCGGGTAAGTGTTGGGTAAACAGCCCCTAAGTCTACATTCTTTGGCATGCATTATATAAAACTGCCAAAAAGTGAGATTGCAAGTCATGAAACCATCCTCAATGGAGAAGAAGCTTCCTGGTTGGTCAAATAACTGGCCCAATATCTGCTCTCAGCTGTTTATGATATGAAATACATTTGGTTATGGGATAAACAATGGGGTGAAGTGTTTCTTTTTGTCAAAGTAAAAAACATGTGGAACCAATATATATAAGGTTAGGCATTTGGTACTTGCAAGAAAACCAACAGTGTGATAAATTTGTAAACACTATTTATTTGTTGTTTTGTACCAACGGCATAAATAAATCCAGTCATCCCTCCCTCTATCTCTCTCATCTTCAATATAGCAACTGTAAGCTTCACATAGCAATTTTCAATAATACGCTCATGTTTTCATCCTGTGCTTGGCTTTGCTCCATATTCCTATACGGGAAATTTATGAACACTAATCTTTGAACCTTTGACTTTTAGAAAGTCACATTCCCAAGACCTAACTGAAAATCCAAAAGCCACTATCTAAGGGTGCCCAGAGGTCATATATCCCCATGCATTTGTCTCTAACTGATTCGAACCAATACAGCATACACAGACAAAAAGCACCAATGTCATATTATTAGTTATTTCCTACCTGCGGCCATTACAAAATGATAAGCTTCCATCAACAGAAAAACATGGTTAGAAAATTAGAAGAGTATCTAGCAATACACAGCATGGTAGATTACCTTGAGTCCAAAAGAGGTGCCAGGTATATGACTAGAATTTGCACTGGGTGGACTAGTGGGTGTGATGTCCATGTGAGAAAATGGCATGTTCAAAGGTGTGTGCGAAAAGAAAGAGTCTGGAGGGGATGATGACTTTATCCATTGACTGCAATCTTGAAATATTCTGGATAAGGCTGTTTTCAGCCGATCTGAGTACCAAACAAAGTAAAATCATATACCAAGAAGGCAATAAATCATAAGCACAGAAGCTGAATGGAAAGAAATAACAAAATATAACAAATTTGGTGAAAGAGAAGAGAAGGAAACTAAATCAGGCACAAATTATCTTTTCTACATAATATTTTGTTCCCTGGTGAAAGGAGAAAATGACTAAAGGGGACCACAAATATAGAAATGGGAGCCAAATGAACTCACAAGTAAGAGCCTCATTATTCCCTTTTCCACTAGGATTGGTGTTCTGATGACCAAAGCTTTCAAAAACAAAATAGAAGAAGATCCCAAACAACTGACATATCCCCTGTAAGAATTAGACTCATTTAGACAAAGAAAGTACTGTAAAGGCAAAAACCACTTATGATAGAATGAGTAAATAATACAGACAGAAAAGAAAAAGCATGAAGAAGATGACATCAGTAGGAACATACCTTAAATAACTCAACATTGATTATCTCTAATCTTTGCATTAGCCTTGCATATTTATCCATCAACCTATTTTGCATATACACTACGTTCAGTTCAGTACACTCAAGACACTTACAAAGTCAAGAGTCTGGAGAAATAGTTTACCTTAGCACACAAATTGATGATCCTGTGTGCGCTCTCATATCTTCAGAGCTCCAAGGTAACGAGTGATTGCTTGAATGTTTGGGCTTATAAATACGGCTAGGTAGTTGACTATCCTCATCAATAAAATCTGCAAGAAGATCTTCATTTTCATCTTCTGAATCATCAGCATGGCCATTACTATGATTTGCATCACTACTATGTGAAGAATCATTGGTGTGAGATGCCCCATTGATTTTTCCATTGGGTTCTTCGCAGACTGCCGAGACACCGTGCAAAGGGGAACCATCACACTTTGTATCATATCGTGAACAAAATGGATTCCCACTTCTAATCCAATGGGAGAATCCACTTTGCTTGGGGCCAGTTTTCATCAAATCAGCTGACTTGTGGGAATGCAGCTCTCGAACAGTGGAGGAGGTAGCAGTTTGACTTATCAATGCAGCTCCATCACCAACAAGGCCTGCAAAACTCACTACCTGAATTGTCTCTGGTGGCAGCATGAACCAACTCTCTTTTTCCAAAACCATTTTCAGGGCCTGAAAGATGAAATATGATCTTATTAAATGTTTCTAGCAAACTAAATGCAATATCAAATGCCAATGTTATAAATTTCAAAGTCTTCATCACAACCTAGCAAATACATCATCTAATGACATGCCAGCATAGTAGAGACAGAAGATTTGATGCTAAACTCAAGCTTGTGGATTTCACTAAGTTAACTTGCGAAGTGCATAATTACTAACCAAAAACATGAACATTCCTTCAGATCTATAATGGTCTAAATATCCGATCCAAAAAAGCAAACCAAACCAAACAAACCTAGTATATTCCACTCGAAAGCAGGGTTTGGGAGGGGTAGGATGTACGCAGTCCTGACCTCTTACCCCAAAGGGTAGAGCGGTTGTTTCCGTGAAGACCTTCGGCTTGGGCCAAATGTGAGAGCAAAGGAAAAGACACATATTAAGCAAGACTAGCACATATTAAGAAGCAGAAAAAGATGAAAAGGCAGAAAATGGCACAAATTAAACATATACAGAGTAAGAATGGACACGCAACCCTCCATCTACCGCACACGCTAATAAGAATTTTAATATCCATATCATGCAACAGCTTTGGTACTTCTTTATGTTTTTTTCCTCCTTTTCACTGACAGGTGACAATAATGTTTCAGTAAACTGTTTATTAGCACAAATATAAAACTCCATAAGCCAACTCACATGTATATTTTGTCTGTGAAAAGCAATATAATAGCTTTCACAAAAAACTTTCACTTTCTGCCTAAACTCAACTGCTTCAGCCCCGCAAAAAGCTTCCCCGGCCAAGATGAACATATTGAGATCTTCATATATTTTTAAAAACTGGTGGATGCTAGTAGAAGAAACTGCAGCAGAAGAGAGCAATACCGACACACGGCTTGTTGCAAGTTGCCAAAGATAATTGCGACCTCTCTGTAACGTCTGTGAAACAAATAACGTGGCATCATTTCGCAGCTGAAACCATGGGGATCCACTGCTTGAAGCTCCACTCCCATCATCCCTTGATTCTAAACCAGACGGATCATGAGGGATAAAGCTGCCAGTCAAAGGTTCCTCCGCTGAAGCTAAACTGGGTTCTTGTTGGAAGGATTGAGAGGGAAAACCAACATCCACCTCGGAACTAGAAGAATATTGTGATAATGAACCAGCTTGTTGAACATTCTTGGAAGATCCTGTTTCATCAGCTTGTTTCTGCACCTCATGTGATACTTGGCCCATCGAAACCTGACAAAGATATTGAAGAACCAGTTCTAATTAGTAAACATCATGCCTCCTAGAGAAGCATTATAAGCTATTGACTTGTAATGGAAAAACATATGTTGTACAAAATCCCAGACTTGTAACAGGAACCAGAGGTCAGAGGATTATTTGACCAATTCAATCCGATACTAGATAAGTATTGACATAATTTGTATCTGAACCACAAAAGAAGTTCAAAGAAATGAAGATCTAACAACTAGAAAGGATCATATCACATGATCGATAGTTTAATGAGCTCGGTAGATATGAAGTTACTGCCAGACGATCTTAGCTAAAAATGTTAAAGTGACCAGATTACCAATGCCAAAACCACACAAAGGCCATTTAAACCTGGCCATGCACCAACTTCTAAAAATCTTGATTAGATGCATGAGCCAACCTGGCAGCAAGATGCATGACTCAAAAAAGACGAGTTGCAAGAAAGGAATAAATGCTGGTTGTTATACAACAGCAACAGAGCAGTTATTTGCATTAAATACATTGCTAATGCAGATATACAGACCACCTGGAACATCCCAGAACAGATGAACCGAAGATAGAACCATGTATGAGCAACAACTTATCTACAAAGAACTGCAAACATCTTGTGTTTAACAGAAATAGCATGCACATGGCAATGCACACATAAACACCAGAAGATTGGGGGGGGGGGGGGGGAGGGAGTTTTGAAGATGAGAAGTTCTTCAAAGGCACACATAATTAACAGAAGGGAAGACAAGAATAGACACATGAGAGTAATGAGAAGAATTGGCTGCTCATGCCAGCCTCTTAATCACCCACAACCACCAAGCACAATGATGCATCAAATATAGTCAGGTCCTTGACTATGATAAGAGTAATATGATTCTTTAGGTTAAGATAAATCAATAAAATGACAGATAGTAAACACGAATTATACCTTATACTCTGAATGGAAACTCATAATTGCATAATATGAGCACATCAACTTGAAGACGACAGCTAGAGTCTCCAACAAACACTGCCTATACTTAGATTCAGGTATTCGAGTGCAAAGATCACTGTATGTAAGCCTGAGATGTTAAATAAAGACAACTTAAGATTAATAAAAAGCTTTAGGTAGGACAAATATCGATGAAAATACAAAATATATATATATATATATACCTGGTGCTTTGTATTTCAGCAGCTTCCAGATCCTGCCATATTCAGTTAGTCATACAATTTTAAATTAACAAAAGGATAGATAGCTATAGCTATTAAACAATAAGTGGTTGACTTAAAACCAAAAGATGATATTGTTAGTAATTCAATGTGATGTACACCAGTAAAAAGTACCATAAGGTACTGATTTGAAGCAACAAAGCAACCACTACATGATGCCAGAGATTAGATGTGTCTCACTCACCTAGGAGCATATATGAGTTAAAGTAGTACAACAGGCAATGTATACTATAAATAAAGTCTGGTGCTCTCTACAGTTCCAAAATACTGTCTTGCCATTATCGTCAGATGAAGGTTTGGGAATTTCAGCAAATCAACATTATATAGACAATTCAATGTTCAGTGGGATCTTACAAATGCATAAACAAGAAATTACTTGTACATTTATAAAATCATAAAACACATACTCCCTCCATCCCGAAAGAATGTAACACTTACTATTTCAGGTTGTCCCCAAAAAAACACAACATTCCCTTTTCTGGAAAGATTCCAATCCAAATGTACTTATTTTCCCATTAGCAATTGTTACAAGATATTGGTGAGAGTGATTTTGGTCCACCGATTTTCTTAATTTTGTATTATTAAGGGATATTTTAGGTATTGACTATTAGTCAAAGACTTCCCTTAAACTATATGTCAAGCCAAATATTGCATTTTTTTGGGGATGGGGGTAGTTTTTGTTTAAAAGGATGTCCTTTCCAATCATGTATGGAAGCCCTTAGAAATGTTGTGTTCTCTTCGTTCTCTTTTTTCTTTAGTAACTGATATGGTATGATTTGAAGTTACTGGTAAAAAATGTACCTCTAGCACAATGCTCTTAAGGACTGCATGGGTTTCAGATATAACCTCCTGCATAAAGAAGCTTTGTATCTTTTCAGCAAGACCAGAAACATCACCAATCAATGCATAAGCATCGACCACCTGCAAGGATGGCAAAGAGTTTCATATTGCTTAAAGAAAGAGAACAGAAAAGGCATATCAAGTATAAATACAATTAATAATTGAACTGATTCTCCAAAAAAAATAACTGAACACATAATCTAGATTTAAATTGGAAGGCAGAATTGTTATGATAAACTGAAGCAGAGCTTAATAAGGAGACAACTATAAAGCCAATTATTAAACTGGGTTCCCTATGTAGAATATGCAGATATGCCTCCAAAAAAGCAAAATACATGTATTGTGAAATATTATAACAGAAGAGCAAATACTATGCTAAATGAAAAGGAAGGGTGATTATCATTGCAATATTAACCAAACCAAACCGACTCAGCATTACTCGAAAGTAGGGTCTCAGGGGTGGGATGTAAGCAGACTTGTCATCTACCCCAAAGAATAGACCGGTCGTTTCCATGAAGACTCCCAGCTTGTGCAGAAGTGTGAGCAAAAGGGTAAGGAACAAAGACTAGCACAAAGTGAGCACAGAAAAAGAAAAAGGAGCGAGAAAGTAAGGAACAAAATGCTATCAACTACCCCTATAATAATTAAACAATTATACAGCGTTACGTAACTAAATACTCTGTACGTCCCAAAATAAGTGTCCACAATTCTATTTTAGTTTATCCCAGAATAAGTGTCCACTTTCAGAAGTACTTACTTTCCAATTCTACCCTTAATTATGAGATGGAGAAATTCATTACCTCTATTATTGAGGGTAAAATTGTCATTTAGTTAATTAAGAAGTGTAATGATTACACATTTCTAAAACCATGCGCCTTTTTCATTGTGGACATTTACTTTGGGACGAATGGAGTACTTTCCTAGCAAGACTACAAAACCTGAAAATTTATCAGCCCATATTACTGGAATCCTAAATTCCAATTAATCATGCAGATTTGGTTACACAGAACATCTCTAAAAAATTAAGCACGTTTTCCTGCTAATGGTGACGCGGAAAATCTTTGTTGAAATTTCCTTAAGTTTGGTAATGGCTGAGAAGGAGAAACCAAGTGTTGATAATGTGAATCATATGACAGTGTGATACAGCATTTGCCCGACAGTTTCAGGATTGGGCCAGATGCTGTCGAATCTTTACTCACTACATCCTAATCTTCAAAGCTCGAGCCAGAAGCAAGCCACCCCCAGAAAAACCATCATTAATTACAAACTCATGAAGTCCGCCCACCCAATACCTTTCTTCCTAAACAGCACTTCCGTAAATTTACTATAAAATGTACTGTATATCAAAATAAGAGAAGCAATGCTGCTAACTTTCACCCAATTCCTTTCTTCCTAAGCAATACTCCTTCACATTTATTATAAAATGATAGTACAACAAAACAAGAGATGTGATACAGCTGACTGCTAGAGACTTTATTTTGAGAATATGGCCAGTCCGTTAACGGTAAGATAGTAAGTTGGGGCATGTCCACAAACAAATTAGATAGATCCCCTTCTCTCCTTTACAGTTGAGTGATTTATCATTCTCTCTCCCTCTTTCTATAGATAAGTGGGTTCTTCGATCTGAATGACTTCACAAGCTACCAAACTATGCGATCATGTTGAAGTTGATACTTCTGAACTATGTAGCAAAGATAAGGGTCTTGGGATACCAACGTGTGACCAATCCACAGATCAGCATTACAGAAGTTTGAAAGTTGAAAATATATGTTAGACATGTAATTATATTTTGCAAAAACCTGAACAGAACAAATAAAAGCATCCATATGCAACTAATGAGGACTAATATTTGGTTTGTTACCAAGTGTCAGTAAATATAGAATACCAATTATACAATGGTCCTAGTGGTACAATCAAAAAACATGTGGCATGTAATCTATCGAAGTCGAGCTGATAAAATCATAAAGATAAGTCAAATTCTAGAGATGACGGCAACAAGAGGATTATATGAGAGGATGAAGAGTACAAAGACAGTGGAGGGAGAGTAAGCTGAAAAAAGAGGGTTAGCAGTTTCCGTTGTGAAGTAGATTTAGAGAGGTATAAACTCAATTAAGATACAGTCAAGAATTCAGGGACACAACCAAAGTCACACCCATGAAGCTGTATCGACGTCTCTCCTCCTATAGCAAAACTGAAGAGGAACAATAGTTCACCTCTAAGGGCCAAAAGGAGCAGCAAAAATAACCTTAACTAAGAACTCCGTGTTCAAGAGAAAGATATGAAGACAAGATTAACGAATAGAAAACAAGAAGTCTAACCCCAGAAGAGTAAGATCGGCAAACATACGATATCCCCAAAGTTGGAACCATACCACGGGTACTTTTTAAGACCTGGAGTACCCAAACATAGGTTCCCTACCATCAACTTTGTTCAAATCAGGACAGACATTGTGTGCATAACCAACACCCAAAAACTTTATGGACCAACATGATAAGAGCCAATTATAGGGGATACGACAGGTATTCACCTTGTTAGAACAGTAAAACGCATACCGTTAAGCAAATAGCCTGCATGCAAGGATATGCATCATCAGGGGACTGTTTTGACTAATCAATATTATTTGAGCCACCTCTAGCAAATGTCTATTTTGCATTAAATGCTGCCATTCATTGAGGATTGTAGGCACATGATTATTCATGTAATATTCCTGCATATTCATAACCCTAGTAAAATCCTTGGAGAAATACCCATTCACAACTTCACTATGAAGGTTTTTAACATAAGTTGTACGCATCAAAATGGTTGTTAACATAAGAAAAAACAAGTTATTCGACATCATATTTTAGCCACTAGACACATGTAACTCCAGGAAAACCATCAACAAAAATAATAATGTATTTTAAAACCCTCAACAAACTTAGTTGGCAACGCACCCAAATATCAAAATGAACAAGTCCAAAAGTACCCACAGACCTAGGCATAATCCTAGATGGTAAGAAAATATTTGTAGTCATTACCCATTTTGGGTGAAATTTGAGGTTGCTTGAGAGTTGATTGCTTGTATACTCCGCATGATACAAGTATTAGGCTTGAGCAGGAATGCGACTTTGATACAGACAAAGGGCTCCTCGATTTCGATTGTTTCGATGTGTATCACACCAATACAAGAGTGGTTGTTAATCTGTATCATGCGTCAAACAGAACTTCCAACCAACAATTGCAACTAAATATGCTTCCTCATGAGCTTGCAACACGTGACTCACTAGACAGGGAAGACATAGGCTTTCTAAAATCTAAATAGTCCAAAAGCTCCAAATGGATGATTTAGTACATTATCAATCATGTAATGGTCGTTAACTTGAAGATGGTGATGCACCTTGACAGGACCAAGCATGCCATTGTGATGGTCTTTTGGGTCTCAGGTTGTATCTAGAGTAATGACTCCGATACCATGAAGAGTATGAGTCTCAGAAATGTGAATCGCTCATTAATCAAAATGGGAATAAGTGAGAGTACAAAGCAGGCCAGTCAGTGCCAAAATTATGAAACCCTAAGTATAAGATATAACCAAATTAAATATGTCATATGTATCTGACGCTGGTGTCATGGAAACAACTGCTCAATGTACTCACAGTCAAAAAGCTCGTTTCTTTGAAGTCTTGGCACACTCCCAATAAAAGTGAATCCAGCTTCTGTAGAGCTTTTCCCAGCCAAATCTGCAATGTGAGTAATGCCTATATAAGAATAGAATTATGTACTACTACTATGCTGAAACGAAGAACAGTTGAAGGAAATCATACAAGTGTAATTCCAGCTAAGAAAGAAAATGAGGATAATTTAGCTGTATATGATAGGGTATAGGTAAGGAAGGCTATCACGTGCTAGCAACACTAAAGAGAATTACAACAACCATTATAAGAAAAAATAAAATAGATCATAATTAACTATACTAGTTGTGGATCTTTAGCTCATTCCAACTATTTGAACAAATTAAACAGTGGCCCTAGTGCATCAATGAGCAAACCAACAGCAACCAAGCTGCTTAAGAGAGAACTGGACAAATATGAGCTTTTGACTTCAAACAAGAGATCAAAGCATCCTTGAATTCTGTGCAACAAGAGCTATCTATGTGTCTAAGTAGCTGTAACCAAATTCTTAGCAGAACTCTTCATCGAATTAGCCAAATAAAGTACGCATGCAACCTTCTTTGTTAAGTCCAGTTCAACAATCGCCAGAGAATGGAACTTCTTAGCAATGCAAACTATTTTTCTATTAGCCTCTAATCCAGCACATAAAACTGCAAAAAAAGCTGTTGAGCTAATGACTTCTATACACACCCCATGGAAACATATCTGAGTAATGTCATGATGACTTTCTTTCTCTTTTCTGAGCAAAACGGTGAATGCATGTTCGCTTGGATATTTTTTTTTGCCTTCTGATACTGAATAGTAGTTTAAACATGCAATCACTTATTTGTGGAATGTCTTCACTTCCAGGCTATGCCTTTTTATAAGGAAGATGCACCCCTTCAGGAAGGTAGCGGATCGAGGAGTGCCTACATTTTGCTTACAAGTCATACATCTAACCTTTTGGCTACAATTATTTAAAACTGATTCATATAAGAAAAAAGTTGGTTGTCCTCATTAGTAGGAAACTTAGTTCTGAACAGAGTGATCTTTTCAACTTCTAATTATTTGTGATATCTGCAACCAGGCACTCCTACAGGTGCACAAGCCACCATTTCACCTAATCCAGTTGGCAGGTTAATTTCTTTGCCAGTTTCAGCAGCTATGCCATATGAATTTCTTACCTCTACACCACGACTCATCTCTTGTATAGCTGAAAGCTCTGACAAGCTATCCAGAAGTTGAAGATACTCCGACAGGACCTGAAATGCCTGTACAAGGAACCAGTCCAGCATAAAGCTGCAGTCTTGAATCGAGATATGATAACAGGATGTATAATCTCTTAGATCAACCACAAAATTTTGCTGAATTGCTATAACACAAAGAAATTTCAGAAAAAGGGGTTGCACCTTAAAGAAATTATCTTCATTAACATGGGTTTCAAGTTCTATTTGCATGTGCTTTGCACGACGAAGCTCTTTTAAAACTAGAAGCACTTCCTGCATATTTATTTTACATTTTTTGTTAGATGTAAATATACGGTTAGTGATCATAAAAGATTCCATCATGTGGAAGCAAATGCATTAAAATCAAATCACATTCTCGAACCCAACTTATGTAACAAACTTTAATTCTTCAATGTGTGATGTCTTCACACTTGGACACTTGATGCAAAGTAAAATAGCACTCAGATTATTCCCACCAAGCATACACCTTCACAGAAAGCCAAACCTACCTCAAACTCATAGCATTGAATCTAATACTAACTTTGACTTTGTTACACTTCATTTGCTTATTTGAAAGGATCTGTGCATGGAATATCTAATCATCTGGGTAACTAACTAAAGCGACAACAGAAATCTATCAGACGAAGAAAGAAGGCGTAGTAAAGGATAATAACATTCTATTCGATTTTTTTGTTTTCAGTTTTTCTTCTCAATGTTGACTTCACTTTTGTATAGCAATACATTTGTTTTCTACAAAAGAAAATTCCACTTAAAAGGTTAATGTGTTACAGGACACCTTTGTCCAGATTATGACCAAAGTAAGCTATGCAATAAAAGCCAGATTCAAAGAAATCGTTGAAGTAGAAACTGATTTGAACCAACCACAAAAAAACTTTTAATTTGAAAACCCCACAACTATTTCATATTATGCAGTACATACTAGAGACATTTTTAGAAATAGACAAGTTGTGTCAAGTATATTACTTTGACAAGGGCTATCACGAATCCATGGTTTTCAAAATCGTTCGAGGCGTACGTCTCGAGGCGCCTCGAGGCGAGGTGGTCCATGTTAGACTAGTCATTGTTAAGGGTGCTAATGTGTAATTACTTAGGGTATCTAAGTGTAATTATTTTCCCTATATATAGGGCTTGTATTTTCTCTCTTTAGCATCAATAACAAAAACCCTTTACCCAAGGTTTGATTTGGTATCAGAGCTGTCAAACCCTAATCCAGCCGTCAAACCCTAATCCAGCCGTCAACCCTAATCCAGCCGTCGCTTCTTCCAAGACCAGCCAGCCGACGCAACTTCCGGCCATCTTCTCACCAACTCGCGCAACCTCCAGCCGCGTGAACAGTGCGCGTGAACAGTGTCGAGTGAACAGTGCCGCGTGAACAGTGCCGCGTGAACAGTAACGTCCGGCGCCCTTCCTCACCAGCCGACGCAAATCTCCGGCAAACAAATCTCACTTCCTTACCATCATGGCTGCAATCTTAACTCTTACCAATCAAGAAAAGACGACCCACAACTCTCATAAATTTGCCTTTACCCTAAAACCCACGAACTATGGTTATTGGCGAACAATGGTCGAAGCTTTCCTTACCTCTCACAATCTTTTTGGTTATATTGATGGCACTATTCCGTGTCCAGAACCGAAGGTTACAAATGGAACTGCTACTACAGACAATCCAAGCTACCAACCATGGGTCTCCAATGATGCCTACATTCGTATGCTCCTTATCTCTACTGTGTCAGAAGAGTCCTTTCAACACATTCAGGGTAAAAGCTCCCGCGAAGTGTGGCTGTCTTTAGAACAAGCGTATGCCCCGGTAACTTCGTCTCATGAATTTACCCTTAAAAATCAGTTGCTTCGAATCACCATGAAGGGTGATGAAAAACCTGCTGAATACCTCAGCCGAGCACAGGAATATGCAACTGCCCTCGCCAATATAGGCGAACCAATGAAAGACAAAGATCTGGTTATGCTAACTCTTGCAGGACTTCGTGAAGAATACAATGGCCTCAAGGCAAACCTCTTGGCTCGTTCCCCTCCTGTCAACTTCAATGAACTACATGGTTTATTAAGTGACCATGATTATATGATCACAAGAATCTTGGCAACCAATCCGCAAGTTCCTCAAGCCTTTCTGGCGACTGCCTCTCCTGCCCAGCAGCTCTTTCCGACTGCCTCTACACCCCTACCGCAGCCTAGTCTCGACTCCATTCAGCAGCAGCTTCATAATCTTCAACTCATGGCCTCTCAATTGGGATATCAACTAAATCCTACATCTTCACCACGACCACAGGCTTACTTTGGATCACGGTCATTCAATAACAACCGTGGTGGTCGCGGCTCTCGTGGATCTTCACGTGGCAACTCACGAACTGCCTCCAACTCTCGCAATCGTGACAGTAATAGCACACGTCAATTCTCTTGGGCTTCTACCCAAAACATGGTCTATGGTCATTGTAACCGATGTGGGATTGGTCACCTACCTTCTCAGTGTCCTAACCAGCCTAACCAATCTCGTGCAGCGCCACAAGCTAACTATGCTACCTACTCCGATGCTGGTTCACAATCAGGATCCACTTGGAAGCCCGACACTGGCGCTAATCACCATGCCACTCCAGATCTATCTAGCCTTGACAACTCCGAGGCCTACTTCGGTAACGATTCTTTACTTGTTGGTAATGGTAACTCTATACCCATCTTTCATATTGGCTCCTCAAAACTTTACTCTCCTAACAAAACCTTTCAATTATCCCATATACTTCATGTCCCTGAACTAAAACAAAACCTTTTATCCGTTCAAAAATTTTGTGTAGACAATGATGTTTTCTTTGAATTTCACTCTTCTTATTTTGTTGTGAAGGACGAGTCTACACGCACTATCCTCCTAACGGGCCCCAGTGAACAGGGATTGTACTCCATCCGTCTTCCTAAGCTCAAGTCTCTACCCAAGGTTGCTTTCACTGCTGTCAAAGCTTCCTCGAACATTTGGCATCAACGCTTGGGACACCCTCATGCTCAAGTTTTTCGGTCAATTATTTCTCATTGTGCTTTACCTGTTTCGGACAAATTATCAAATAATTTATGTTCTTCTTGTCAACTAGGCAAATCTTCAAAATTATCTTTATTTGATTCTAATTTTCGTAGCAATAATTTTTTAGATCTAGTTTATTGTGATGTTTGGGGCCATTCGCATACACCATCCCTCGATGGTTATCGTTTTTTTTTGTTGTGTGTTGATCACCACTCTCGCTACATGTGGTTTTATCCTTTAGTCCAAAAATCTGATGTTTACACAGTCTTAACAAACTTCATTACAATGGCTGAACGCCAATTTAACACCAAGTTAAAGTGCATCCAGTCTGACTGGGGGAGAGAGTTTCGTCCTCTAACTACCTTTTGTCGCAACCTTGGCATTATTCATCGTCGTTCCTGTCCTCATACAAGTGAACAAAATGGGATTGTCGAACGTCGTCACCGTCATGTTGTGGAAACTGGACTTACCCTCCTGGCCCAATCCAGTCTTCCTCAACGCTTCTGGCAATTTGCCTTTGAAACAGCCGTGTACTTGATAAATCGACTACCTTCTCGTGTCTCCTCAAATAAATCTCCCTATGAACATGTTTTTAAACGCAAACCTGATTACTCCTTTCTTCGAGTTTTTGGATGTCAATGTTTTCCCTATCTTCGTCCGTATAACCGTCACAAGATTGATTTTCGCTCCACTCCATGTGTCTTCCTTGGCTACAGCCCTGTTCACCATGGTTACCGGTGCTTTGATCCTTCCACCGAACGGATATACATAGCCCGTCATGTTCGCTTCAATGAACATGTTTTTCCCTATTCTCCTTCCACCCCTACCCAATCCCCGTCACAATCTGATTCTCCATACACCTCTATTTTTCCTAACCCACCACCCGGTTTTCCAACCGAACCCAACTCACCACCATCACAACCCGGATCCACACCCCCACCCTCACCCCCTACCATATCCACCTCAACCATCTCACCCACTCCTGCACCCACTCCCGGCCCCTCCCCTAATCCCGATTCCACCCCCACCCAAGCACCTCAAACCCCTCGACCTCGGCCTCCTCATCTTCGCCCCAATCCTAAACAAACCAACCGATATGATCCCGCTGCCTATACTGCCACCACTACCCCCACCTCGCCTATTGAACCTACCTCTTTTTCCGTTGCCAACAAGTACCTAGAATGGCGCCAAGCTATGGCCGACGAGTTGACTGCGCTTCATAGAAATGGTACGTGGACATTAGTTCCTCCTGTTCCCAATACTAACGTTGTTGATTGTAAATGGGTTTACAGGTTGAAAACAGATCAGAATGGCAAGATTAGCAGGTACAAGGCCCGACTCGTTGCCAAGGGCTTTCATCAACAACATGGGGTTGACTATCACGAGACTTTCAGCCCAGTAATCAAACCTGCCACCATCAGAACTGTTCTCTCACTGGCCATCACAAATAAATGGCCTTTGCGTCAGTTAGATATCCAGACTGCCTTTTTACATGGTGATCTTCAGGAGACGGTCTACATGCGACAACCTCCTGGTTTTACTGATCCTGACAGACCAGATCATGTGTGTTTACTGAATAAGTCTTTATATGGGCTCAAACAAGCTCCTCGTGCCTGGTTTACCAAATTGTCCACTGCTCTTCATCAGCTGGGTTTCTATGGGTCCAAAACTGACCCATCACTGTTTATTCTCAACTCCTCTGGCACGCTTGTCTATCTCCTTGTGTATGTTGACGACATCATCATCACCGGTAATAACCCAGGCGCTATAAATACCATCATTGATCGTCTCAACTCTCTGTTTGCCCTTAAAGATCTGGGTCAACTCCATTATTTTTTGGGCATTGAAGTGGTGCATCATGGCTCTGATCTGGTTCTGTCTCAACGGAAATATGTTCTTGATATTCTTCAACGGGCTGGTCTTGCGGATTGCAAGCCTGTTTCATCTCCCATGAGCACTTCTCAAGTGTTCTTACCAGATGACAGCCCCCTACTTGACGATCCCTCTCGATATCGGCAAACAGTCGGTGCCCTTCAGTATGCCACTTTATCACGTCCTGACATTGCCTTTGCGGTCAATAAGGTGTGTCAGTTCATGCACGCTCCTACTGAAAATCACTGGGCTGGTGTCAAACGAATTCTACGTTATCTGAAAGGGACGATCAATCTCGGCTTACTGTTTCGTCATAACACGGGGTCTCAACTTCAAGCCTTTTCTGACTCTCACTTGGCTACTAATCTTAGAGCATTCTCAGATTCAGACTGGGCTGGCTGCCCTATCGATCGTCGCTCCACCGGGGGATATGCTATCTATTTGGGCTCCAATCTTATTTCATGGTCAGCTCGCAAACAACGAACTGTCTCTCGATCCTCAACCGAGTCTGAATACAAGGCTATCGCTGATACTGTCGCTGAACTGATTTGGTTACAGTCTCTTCTTCATGAGCTCGGTCTGAATAACACGGCACCAACACTTTGGTGTGATAACCTTGGTGCAACCTATCTTTCTGCAAATCCAGTCTTTCGTGCCCGCACAAAGCATGTTGAAGTTGATTACCACTTTGTTCGTGAACAAGTTTCTCAAGGAAAACTGAATGTCAAGTTCATCTCCACTGATGACCAAATTGCTGATGTGTTCACAAAGCCCTTGTCCTCACAAAGATTTGAGTTTCTACGGTCCAAGTTGCAGGTCGTTCCCCGCCCTCAACTTGCGGGGGAATGTTAGACTAGTCATTGTTAAGGGTGCTAATGTGTAATTACTTAGGGTATCTAAGTGTAATTATTTTCCCTATATATAGGGCTTGTATTTTCTCTCTTTAGCATCAATAACAAAAACCCTTTACCCAAGGTTTGATTGTCCAAAACCGCTCATAAGGCGACGCGTCATGGTCCCTGGACGAGGCTTAAGCCTCAATCGGTGAGGCGGTGCCTCGAGGCATTGAGGCGTGAGGCGCTGGTGAGGGGCAAGCCTCAACTGCTTTCTGTTTTCGGTGAGAGTCTGATGACTTTTAAAAAAAATTAACTTGTACTTTTATTTATTATTACTTTTTGTCTAATTAAAAAAGGTAGAAAGTCAAAGAGGAAAAGTATTTATACTTTTAGTAATTTAAAAGTACAAAAACCCACTTTGGGGTGTCATTTCCTCTTCTCAAGCAGAAAGAAAGAGTTGACTTTGCTTTTTGAGACTCTTTTTTTCATCTTTCTCGGTTTTGTTTGCAAAACCCCACCGAAGACATCAAGGTTCCAACTCCATTTCTTCATCTTTCTCTCTCAAAGACCCACTTTGGTATGGAATTATGCTTTCCACCTTGCATGCACAGTGCACTCATAAAATTTGTGTATATATATTTAGTATATATATTTTGTATCACACACACACACATATATATATATTATATACATATACTCGCCTCGCAGAGGGAAAACGCCTCGAGTCCCAATTTGGATTTTTAAAACTATGAACGAATCCACGTGTGTAAGCTAATTAATAGGACAACAAGTAATACTGTAAAGAAAGGGTCACAGAGGATAGAGAATACCAGAAGAGTTTGTTTCCTTCTAGAACTGGTGTTAACAATAAGATCCCTCGATACTTCATTCCTTGAAGAAGTGAGGTGTCTTCGTCCATTCTATGCACAAAAAATAAACATGCTAATAAGTTCTGAGCAAAAACAAACCTGCCTTAATCATCTTAGTTTATATAGCTAGACTAATTCTAGCTACCTTAGGTTTATGGTTCGACAAAATCAGGCATAGGCAGACAAACACAAACGCCACCACCGGCTTACCATGCAAATGACATTTGCAACCTTCAAGTCTTTCTCCAGCTCGCCTACCAAATCCATTCCTTTCACTGAATGAAAATAAATAATACCGCTTCATCACCGTCTAAAAAATCCACTCTTTATCAGATGCTAAGTCAGAAACTGCTAAATACAGATAGGAATTGAAAGAAGGGCCACTGCAATACACATTCAACCACAAGAACAAAGAACTGAAATATATGCAAGCAAAGGAACATTGGTAACAAGTATCACTTTGACAAAGATACCACCAGTATGAACCACATACATGAAGATAGAGACAGAGAGAACTATACCATAACATCGGATTCAGGGATACTGCTTATTTAACCAAACATAAGATGCCTCTTTCATGATGTGAAATGACCAGTGACTGGGTCATAAATTGTACCAATGGTGTAATCAAGCAAGAAAGAAGATCAAGATGATCAGCTTCTATCATGATGGGCCTTTTAAAGGCCGCTGTGTTCTCAAGGAGTAAAATATTTTCATGCCAACAAAATTCATGATTTCCTCATAACCTGATAATACATAGATCCTTACCTATCAGCTGCAGTTTTTTGCCACTAATTTCTGGGTTATTAGGTAGTGAATGACAGTCTATGAAACTTAGTGATTGGAATGCACATGAAGGCTCAGTATTATAGCAACCCCAACCAGTACATAGAAAAATGCTATCACAACAGATTTGATGTCTAAAAGGTTATGCTCCATTTCCCTAAAAGAATAGATATTTGTGTATATAATGCCAATGTAACCAAGCTTCATCACAGTGCAAAAAGCCATGGGACAGACAAAAAAATTCATCATTAAAAGATTGTAATGCCAATTTTTCTTTATGTAACATAAATGGGGTAAAGATAAGGTATATATATCACTTGGAAGAGACTATGTATTAATCTTAAGTGATGTGAACTATTTTCAGTGTCTAGGTGGTTTTCGGTAAACAGATTATTAGGGAAATTTGGAATCTTAAATACCGAAAGCTAGCCTAGCAGGCTTCCAGTTGTTATATCATCTCATCTTCTCCGTCTTTTTTAGATCGGATTATTGAGAAGAAGTAGAATCAGCCAGCAAGCAATGCAATAGATGTAATAGATGAATGCATCCCCTTTTATTTCTTCTCAATGGATCACTCAGGAACCATTTATTATTAAGTGACAACCTACGTGTGCCACATCAAATAATTCAACCATAGATGTATGCAGTTGCCAAACAATACATGCTAACCATCAAAACAGGACGAAGAAAAACGGCTGCATTATGCTAAAATGGTGAACAGGATACACCTAAATTCAGATAGAGAGTTATAGAAGCCATTCTTATTGCTACTGAAAAGTTGCAAGATGTTGGATGAAGATTGACTGTGGTGTATGTTAGCTTGTAGGTAGACAAGAAGCAACAAGTCAGATTCATTGTATATCTCACAACAGAATTTGAACAAATTATAGCATTAATCTTACCCATTACTTCGTGGTGCTCCATCACTTGGCGAGACAAACTTTCTGTTACTTTATCCAGTTGTAATAATCTAAGAGCAGCCTATAAACAACAAATTGCAGATTAATATGGTAAACATTATTTATTGAGTCTACACACTTGGCAAAGTATAAAATGAACTTGCATCTGAACCAACTCCTAATCCCCTTTCTCCTCTCCTAGCCAAAGGAGTGCTACACAAGGAGAACCATGCTACCATGTGCTGATGTAAAACCAGTGCATATTCTTCTACTTCTTAAGCAGCACGTTACCACAATGTGAACTTCATAACATGTCAAATGAGAGAATGGATGTACAATTGGCAGGGGTAATAAACAAAAATTCACACTTGGCAAGAAAATTTTCTGTTACTATATCTGGTTGTAGACACCTAAGAGTAGCCTATAAACAACTGACTAAGACTCCAAATGCATTATCATTATGCATGCAGCATGTCGATGAACGAGGACGAGGATGCAGACTGGGAGAGGAAAGAGAAAGGGAGAGAGTGCAAGTATTGTATTCCTACGTGCCAGTCAGAGGCACAAAATATAGTACCAAAAGCACAACTTAGGTGACAAGCATAAAGACCCACGAAAGATGGCTGACATTTCGTTTGTCAAACAATAAATAGAACCTTGGATGGCTTAATTACGTGAAGGGAACAGATCAAATTACCTTCCCCTCAAAATATGCATGATCATTTTCTTCGGATGGAATATTCTCTAAGGCGTGTCGAACAGGATCAAACTCCTATTCACAGAATTCCAGCAGCTTTTAGCAATCGTAATTACACAATATAACTTGGAATAATTAACTAGTTCACATGCACGACTATTTAGATGAGCAGTAATTATATAAAGCACTTGGAAGTGGTATCCTCTCCCCGTCCCTCCTAAAAAAACCAAACATAGACAAATAAGTAAATGAACACATATGAAAAATAGGAACAAAACAACAACGACAGAACGGCTATCCCAAGCTAGTTGGGCTACATTATAAACAAATATAAGTTTAAAGAAGAATGAAAAAAATCCAAACTAAACATGCCTGGAGAAGTTAATTGAAACTAAAAGAATGCTCAAGAACTAGACTCGCATCATAACTAATTTGAAGATTGTAAATAGCAGAAGATTAGCAAAATACTTAAGACCGTGCTAGATGACTCGGCAATCTTCATTGTTGTCAAATCAGTTGAACTCTACCATCATTTTGCAAGAAATTTGATTTATGAACACAAGTTCATGCTTATAAGAGTTATCCTTACAAGACTAGAAGATACGGAATGGCTAATTATATTTGGTATATGAACGCCTTTCTACCTTCCAAGTTTTTAACCAACTTCAACTTGTGAAAAGTTTATGTATGATAGTCAATTGGCTCGTTTATGAGGATGTTGAAGAAGGTGCTATATCAGTCTTAACTACGTAGAATGCTTTAGCAGGCAGTGTCATCCACCTTGCGCTAGTGACTGATGAACTCTGCAGTATGTTTGTCCTTGTAAGGAACTTTAGCAGATTTATGCCGGAAATGAGTTTGTAAGTTGTAAACCTTATCTCCCTTAGCAGCATGGGTTCTATAGAACTTCACAAGTGAATGCCCTTTCTCCTTCTTCAAATCCCTTGTGGAAATGACTTCAGTCTGATACTTAGAGGCAATAAGATAAGGATCCTAAAAGGTTGTTGTTGCAAATATCAATACAATGCAAGTTAACTTTAAATCCTAAGTCAATGTTCAACCAAAGTCAGACAAGGCATAAAAGTCAACATCCCAACTCCGAATGATCAACATGCTTCACAAAAGGTTCTTAATGTGGAAGATAGATGAGATCCTTAATCAATCAATCATGGTGGATCATATAGCAATAAACTTGGAGCAATATAATAATGCCATACATATAGGAGCCAACACCGAAATTTATGTGGAAACCATAAAAGGGAGAAAACCACGGGTAGAGAAGACCAGCAAGAGAAGTCCGCTAATAAATGATGAGAATACAGTGCAAATCCAAGGAGAAATAATAGAGAAATGGTGTTGCAGTTGCAGGAACTGCAATGGGGTTATTTTGAGTATTTTGTATGAATGCGTAAAAGAGATAACTAACAACCAAGAAAAGAAAATAAAACCGTCAGGTCTGGTATGCGACTTGGATATGCAACCTCAAGCCACACATAACTCGCCTGTTTCCATAAGATAGCCACATGCAAGTTGTTCTCAAGATGCAACATAACTCGTAGAGTGGTACATGATGCAACTTCAAGTTGCATGTTGTCTTTTGATCAAGTCATGACTTTTTTGTACTGTAGTCTCTTTTCCTTAGCACGGTGACTTCTTCGGCGAGTACATCTCGCCAGACCCAAGTTGCGAGATCCCAAAAAGCTCGTATTTGGAGACATATTCAACAGTTGCAAGGAAAAAAATGAGGAGCTTCGTTTTGTAGTTAACATAACATGATCTCTTTGTGGTCGTAGGGGATAAAAGCTGCAAGGTTATGTTGACCATTCTCATCTAAGTGCTTCCCTCTTATTGAAGGTTGTTTCATTTAAACCTTTTGGCGACATTGAGGTTGTCTGAGCTACATATCTTACAAAGTTATACCTTAGATGGTTGGCAACATCCAATGACCACTCACTTGCTAGTTATATAAATTCTTAGTTGGGAATCATATATATCATAATATGGGGAAAAATATTACCTAAACCTCAGTTTCTGCAACTTCCAAGATTAATTCTATCCAATGCAAAAACTTTCCTGGAAGTATCACTTCTAAAAAGAAACGTAGTACTAAAATTGGAATAGCATGTGTAGCATTCATACTAGCATCGTAACTCTCAAGTGTAGAATTAAGTGTTGTATTCCGCAATTAGTAAAATGTATCTTAAGATTCAATTGTATAACATCATTTCACATACTCATTGAAAATATGGTAGAGCATGTGTATTTGACCACCCTGAAACATAAATTTACAAATCTAATAAATGTCAAACCTCTTCATAAAATTCTTCCTCAAGCTCTTCCAGTACTTGATCATGGTGTTCACTTCCATATATAGAACTCAGCTCTTCAGAGCTTGAAGAGATATTGTGTCTATGATGTGGAGGGATTGAAGCAAGTGCACGAGCTATAGTTGCTGCAGCTGCAGCCCGTGCTGGAACCTGTAAGACAAGTAATTTACACTTGAATCATATAGCAAAATACTATTGAACAGTAGTACCGGATTTGTCTCAACAAGCTAAATCAGAAACTTCATTCAACCACATTGTGGGTACTATTTTCCAGATTACTTGCTAAAAAGAAGCAATTGAACAAAACAAATTAAGAAGTCCCATGGAAATAAGAACCCCTGACAGACATTGACAACTCCATTGCTGAAAATACATTAACCTTCCTGTGAGAAGAAAGAAAGAGATTCATAGAAGAAAGACAAGCCTACAAGTTGGCCTCCGTTACCAATTTAAGACCAAGGAAGAATTCAAGCAAAATAATAAGATCAACAACGAATGACACTTCTACAAGTGTAGCCAAGTTAGGTGAAGTAAATCCAGGAATGTAGCTTGTATTTTCTACTCTGAATAGGCTCTACCGTTTAGTTTCAAAGTTGATTACGATCTCGGAAGTTAAGTTTATGGCCTTCGTCGTGTGGGCTGTGGGGCATTCACAAAATAAGTCTTTGCATGGATAGGGATTATAGCTCCCTCCTTTCTTCTTCACCTTATTCTTCTTCTTTCCATTTTGATTCTTTTGTAGAGCCTTTTTTCCGGTATGCTAACTTGTCTTAAATCAAGTATGCATTATTAAGAGGGTTTTCAAAGGAATAAATTCTTCCATAGTTTCAGACCTTGGAAGCTTCTTAGAGTATTAAAGATAAATCATCTTTCCCGGGAGGCTAAGAGCCAAAAAAATCATTGAATTGCAAAGTTGCCACAGTTATAGTTGGCTCTATAGTTCTGTGTAAAATATCATTATGCAGACTCGATTGATGTTTGCTTTTTGTGTGAACGCATGGTATGATAGATTACTTACGGACTTGCGATATAGAATATGCATTATCACAATACCATTCGTTCTTGAACTTGTCCACAGATTCATACATTATAATCAACCCCAAAATATAAAGGATTGACGGTGATCATTCTATTCCTTTATTACACAGCACGTCAACTTCAAGTTGAAGACTCGATTAATTAAATCTTTCATGTCCGTCTATGAAACTCCTAATGTTTGAACAAGACACTTCCGTTCCTTATTGACCACTTCAGCTTAGATGCACCAGTTGGTAAGCTTCTTTCTGGAAACAATGTTTAGTTTTCTCCTTGTCGTTCAAATCACCAAGACAGTCTTATCTCCGTACTCTCTTTTAGATTGTATTCACAACTTTAATGACATAAAGCTATAACAGGTTGCATACAGCCATACACCTTATTCAAGTAGATAAATTCAACATCATTTTATTGTAGTTCAGAAGACTTGTACCTTGACTTATATCTTTCAGTTGAAAGTGATAATCCTACTTGCACCGAAAATTTCAGTTCCTCCATCAGCACCAATGGAAATCAATATTTTCTTTATCCGAATAACCATGAGAAAGTTCTACAGTTAATTTACTATGATATTTAATCAATTTCAAACTCAAATTAAAACCCTTCTAATCAACCCTTTGAACAATTGGTAAGATCACTCTTTGCGATCAAAGGTACAGGCTCAAATAACACAAACAACCTATTTGCAAACAGATAGAGACCATTTACAAAGCCTGCCACGCGTATGAAGTTAATGTTAAAAAAATGTTAGCACCCCTTTTGAAATGATACAGGCTAGCAAAAAATTGTTATGAAGAAGAACCACTAGAACAAGTTTCACTAACAAAATATACAAGTTCCGGTTATAAGTTACCCATGCCTACTCTCCTTAGCTCCAAAACATCAATATAGTAAAAGAATTAAACCTAATTATTAGTATCATAGAGATGCTTTTAAGCTACTTGTCAAAATAAAATAAAATAAAATAACAGTATTATAATACCACAATGGAGCATAGCATAAGTTATTTGAACTATATATCCGAGGTGTGTGTAATTTAAGAATTCACTAACAAAAGGTATGGAGTTAAATTATAAGTTAAGCATACCAAAAACTTCAAAAATCCATAGTTTTTCACTGGAAACTGATTAGGAACATGATCTGTCCCTTCAAACTACTTCCCTTAGAATAACATCAATTTACAGTACAGTATGAAACAAGTGATGCAGACATAATTAGGTGAGGAATTGGTTTAAGCAGGAGCTATAAGCTTTCAATTACCTCAGGACGATCGGAAGTGGAAGGAAGAAAGCCGAGAGATCTAGCGGAGCGTACCGAACTGAGAAACTTCTCACCAACCTTTGATAAATCCATAGCACCACCGTTATCGCAGGTGCCTCCTCCTGGAGATAACAGAAGCGAACCTAAGAACAAAAACCTAGAGAGCTCGAAACCTTCAGGGCTCAAATTTCCTTGATTCAAAGCGAGTGGAATGAGAGCAAGTGGTGGTACAGAAAAACTGTTTGGCTGCATCTCAAATCGGGGGTCTGAAATCAAGCAATTGATAAAATTGAAAGCCCATTTGTGAAGGGTCCTTCAGATCGATGGTGAATGGTTTACAGAGCCGTGGAAGAAGGTGAGATCAAAATTCGGCTTGAGCAGAGAGAAGTCACTGTGGGTATAGATGACAGACTGATTGACCTTGACTTGTATGCCATCCCCGTTGATACCCGCTTCACATGTTTTTCTTTTTTTAACAAAACCAATGGTAAATGCTTTTTGTGTGTTTATTTCTCACTATTTTTTATTTTCCTTGTATTTTATACGGTATTTTGAAACACGATAGTTTAAGGATAGAGTTAACGTGAAAAATGTAAGAAGGAATTTGGATCATTAATTAGTGTTAATTTAATTGTTTAGAAATTAGATTGAGGGTTTGTTTAGTTGGTTTTCTATTAAGTTCTGTATGGATTAATCTGTCTGTATAGATTTTGAAGATTTTTATTTGTGATAATTTTTTCATATATGAAAGGAACGTGTTTTTTAATGGGATGGATTGTTTTAGAAAAAAACTTGGCTTTCTGTATAAAGTTCCTCCTTGAAATCTTATTGAATAAGTCACTTTCTATATCATTAAGCCACTACCAGTCATATATAACTTACTGAATAAGTTGTGAGTCACAATAAGCTGCTAGCAAACAGACCCTGAGTCCCAAAAATAATCATGAATTAGCTTAAAATATAATTTTCAATTGATTTTCAATTATGATTGATCCAAATGATTGTTGGTTAAGTTTTACAAACCTATCGCATATGATCTCGAAACTCAAAAATAAATTTTACATTTACATAAAGCTATACTATATTTTTAAACCAATCATAAGTTTTGCACCTATAAGGTTAGCTATGCATTATTGATACCGCATTTAGCGTACTTGAATCGGGCAACTCTGAAGGTGTTTTCAGGAATAAGAGAAAATTGAGCTCTTTCATAAGCTATTTGGCTGCTCGCCCTTCCGAAATAAGGAGCACACATTGTTGAACAAGCTTTTATAATACTATAGACTAACAAGAGTCAAGACGAATAACAATTGAAACAACATACAAAAGTTCATATTAAAGTTTTTATTAAAAGTCTTATAAATTAAAACAATAAAATGTTAAAAAATGATAAAGTAACATGTGAAATTCACTTAGATATAATCATACCCATAACAGTCTTCGAAAGTCGGGATCGAAAATATCCAAATCAACAAAAAGAAAATTAAAAACCTAAAACATTCTTATTAGGCTCAAGGTTAATACATGTATCATCGAGTAAAGTCAAGTTCCACATGACACATTAGAAAATTATATTTTTACTAACTATTAAGCATTATGATTTATTGTTGTTGACCGCTAATTATATGTTTACTAAGGTGCCGTTTGCTTTTTAAGAGATCTAAAGTCTGAAGTGTTATTTTAGTTATGATTAATAAGAGGTGGTGTGTAAAAATGTCTGAACGATTCAGACTTAAGAGCCATTAAGAGGTTTTTTAAAAAAAACAAACAACCCCTAACTATTAAGCATTCTGATGCATCTTTCACTAGGTTTGCTAAAAAGTGATTTAATGCAAAGTGATTTAGCCATCCTCATAATAAATTAGTCTAATTTTGTATTAATGTGTAATGTGTTCATTTGCTTTCAATTTAACCTAGATAGTAAATTATATAAATAGTAGTGTAATGTGTTTGATTTAACCGCAATAGTAAAAAATAACTGAAACCTGAACCGAATAAGTTATACTTATTCGATTAACCGAACCATTTAAGTCGAAAACCAAATAACCTGAAACCGTCTTGGATTGGATAAGTTGTCGGGTTCCGGAACTTTTTGACACCTCTAAATGTGAAAAGTTTATGGATTTGTAATTGTTCCCCATATCGCTTTAAGATATACTTTAACATCCTAGATATACTTCTAAGTGACTTACGTGAGCCCCATGTGTGTTTTGTATCATCAATCACTTAAGCGAACTAATTAACTGATTCATATATGAACGTATAGTTTATATATGAATCACAAAAGTTCATATATGAATCAGTTAAAAGAGTTCATATGTGAATTACGCTGGTTCATATGTGAACATATAATTCATATGTGAACACATCCAGCGTATTTTACGAAACTACCCCTCTATCTTCTACATACCACACAAGGAATTATTCGGTGCTTCACGGTCAAAGTCGTAAATGTTGACCAGATAAAGGGTTAGGATCATTTCTCTATTTCTCATATATTTACCATTTCTCAAATATATATATATATATATATATATATATATATATATATATGGTTGGATTCCGGTGAGAAGTCGAGTTAAAGGTGAAAAGCGTGAGAAGTGGTTATCAACCGCTAGAAGAGAAATGGACGCACATTAGGATGAGATGCACCGAAATGCACCAGATCAATTTTCTTTTAAGTTGCAATTCATGGGAGAGCTTGAGATTAAAAGAGATCAACGATTCAGATCCACTTCTCACGTTTCTCACCGTTAACTCAACTTCTCACCGAAATGCACCAGATCATGTGAAAAGTTTATGTTAATGTGAGAAATGGATATGGATCGTTGATCACTTTTAATCTCATGTTCTCCATAAATTGCGTCTTATAAGGGAATTGATATTATGCATCTCGCATCTCATCCTAATGTGTGTTGATTTCTCTTTTAACGGTTGATAACCACTTCTCACGTTTCTCACCTTTAACTCGACTTCTCACCGGAACCCAACCCCAAAAACACATTTCATACTATAATCCTTCTAAGATATTTTTTCGACTACTGGAATTTACCATCTTGATATAACTCCTTGAAATAAATATCCAGTGTGTTTTCCAATAATTATATGATTGAACTTTATCAACACCCGTAGGGATGGACCCAGGGACCTTGTCATACAGTGGGACCATACTTTTTCATACGTTTTTTATCGACATGTCTTCATATTTTTACCAACATTCAATATCGTCTTATTCGCCCGATGTGTTTTTAGCCTAATTCCATCATTGTGAGAGATTATTACAGTTTTTTGCTTGATTTTGAAGAATTTTTAAGTTTTTTTTATTGATTTTGAGAAACTTTTTTTCGGTATTTTTGGTTGATTTCAAGAGATTTTTTTTCGGTTTTTTTAGTTGATTTTAAGAGTATTTTTTGTTGATTACGAGGTACGGTTGCACTTCTAAAATAATACGATTGCACATCCTAAAATGATATGATTGCATCTTTCACAAACCTAAATTTTTTTATCTTACAGCGTAGAAACAATACGGTAACATGTGCGACCGTGGGCACCACTATAAGTCCATCCCTGAACACGCATTCCAAAATGATTTGGGGATTTCTCGATTTCAAACTTTAATTTTGATGTAATATGAAAACGATAATATTTTTATAACAAATGAACTTTAAATATCATAACATAAAGTCATAAAATATTTGTCAATTACCAAGTAGAGTTGGTTTTCGATAAAAAGTTAAGTTAACGGTGAGAAATGGGAGAAATTGTTATTGACCGTTGGATGAGAAATGGTCCAAATGGACGTACATTAGGATGAGATGCACCGAGATAAGATGTACCGAGATGCACCAGATCAATTCCCTTCTAAGTCGCATTTCATGGGAGGGCTTGAGATTAAAAGATATCAACGTTTCAGATCCACTTATCACGTTTCTCACCGTTAACTCAACTTCTCACACGATCTTTCGCCTTACCAAGTATATGTAAAGTTAGGGCTCGTTTACTCGATGCTTACCCGGTAAGCGCTTACTGTAGGAGTCAACACTATAATTTATTTTATCGGGTAAGATTGTGGTATATCCAAATGGTATTGTATGCAACAATTTACCAGGTAAACACTCACCCGGGTAAGAGTCGTCACCCTCACTTAGCAGGTAAGACTCTCCATCCTTATCATTACTCTTTTTTTGAAAAGGGTATCCTGGGCCTATGGCCCAGACTAATCCCTGGCAATTAGGGCCTTTGGCCCAGCTGCTAAAGCGTGCAGCCCTGAGTTTATCCTCAGTGGCCACAATTACTGCTAGTGGGGCTCGAACCCGGGTTGAGCGCTATGAACTCCTAAGCCTTTACCACCACACCACAACCCTTGTGGTTTATCATTACTCTTATTAGGTAAGATTCTTGATCCTTGCCTTGTTTATCTGGTGAGAAAAATTACTTGGTAAACACTTACCGCATAAACGTTTAATAAACGACCCAAAAGTGTAAAACTTAAATAATGCACTTGCACAAACAGTCCTTGTTTGATGGGATACTGGTTGCAAAACAGTCTTATGTAATAAACACTTACCGCATAAACGTTTAATAAACGACCCAAAAGTGTAAAACTTAAATAATGCACTTGCACAAACAGTCCTTGTTTGATGGGATACTGGTTGCAAAACAGTCTTATGTAATAATCACTTGCGACCAAAAGGGTGTTAGCCTAGTGGTAAGGCATGTGGACTAGCTAGTAGCGGTCTCATGTTCGAACCCTGGGGGACGCATCCTGGAGGTACGGGGGCTTCGACCCCGGGCTGCATGCTTTAGCAGTCGGGCTTCGGCTCATATTGCCAGGGATTAGTCTGGGCCCAATGTGGTCTGGGATACCCTCTCCAAAAAAAAAAAATAATCACTTGCGTATAACATTTGATTATTATGGTTGATGGTGCAGTGAACAAATAGTTGATTATGCATTCGTTGCGAATCATATGGGCGAATGGTTTTCTCTAAACATTTAAAAAAAAACGACATTAATTATTATTTTTTAACAATATTCTAGTTTTTTAAAACAAGGTCATTCTCTTAATGGTTTTTATTCTTTATATATGTTTTTTTTAAGTATCTTGAAAAAAATTAGGGTGTATTTGATAAACGGACGAAACTAGACAAGCGAGGTGAGATTGGACTTGACTGAACAAACTTGTCAATCACATTATTTTTATTTTTATAATTTTATTCCACCTATTTTAGTAGGAGAGAAAAAAATATATATATTTTTGTTCGGTTTGGTACGGTTTCAATATAATTATTGTACCAAACATGACCAAATTTAAAATGTGACACAATTTATGTTGAAATTATGAACATAAAAACTAGACCTGGCAAACGTGTCGTGTCGTGTCGGGTTCAAAGTTAAACGGGTTAAGAATGCCTAATCCTAACCCGACCCGTTTAATAAACGGGTCAGAAAATCCCAACCCTAAGCCGACCGGCCTAACCCGACACGACCCGCCTAACCCGTTTAACTCATTTAACATTTATAAAACTAAAAATTAAAAATTAAAAATTCACAAAAAAATACAAATCCAAAATTCAAATGGAAGCATTATAAATCCAAATTTTATAGTTCAAACTTATAGGTTTTAACCAAATCTAAAATATTAAAAATCCAAAGCATTAAAAAGAAAACTTATAAAAAATATATATAAACGGGTTATTCGGGTCATTTTCGAGTTGAAATGTTTGACCCTGACCTTACCCGTTTAATTTTCGTGTCATGTCGTGTCAACCCGTTTACTTAAACGGGTTGAAATGTATTATCCAAACCCGTTTATTTCGTGTCGAGTTAGCGTGTCGTGTCAGTTTTTGCCAGATCTAATAAAAACAAGTACTTTCAAAATGTTGCGAAGAAAAAAATGCCTTTTAAATTTATCATAAAAAAGTTGTTACATGTCAATTTCGTAATGAAAATTGTCGTTTGATAGTGAGATTAACGTTTATAATTTTTATTAAGAAAAAAAAATTGTTTTCATTTCAAATATTCTTAGGCATGAAAAAACAATACGTTTTAAAATGTTGTCGGCACATCTGTTTTAAGTTAGAATTTTCATTGAATAAGATTTTTCACAAGTTTAATTTTTTTTTTAACACACTAAAAAGTTATAATTTTATAATAAATATTATTTTTTTTATATTCTTTATAACGATTATTAATCAAACTAATATGTATTTTGATTCAGTTCACCCTTAATTTAAAAGTTAACATGACCAAAATGTTAATTTAATTTTTGTATATTATTATATTATTACTTCAAGTGAAGGCTTGGGGTAAGGAAGAAGTAAGGTCGTGTTTGGTTCGCAGATTCTGAAATAATCTGATGAAATTGGAATGTTGAATTTTATTGACCAAATTTCATTTATTTGTTTGGTTCATTATTTTTCATGGAAAGAATCTTTAAATTCCATCAAATTCCACAAATGAGGTAATTTAACATTCTTTAGCAACTACAAAGTATTTTTTTGGAATTAAATTCTTTTTTTTTCACTAGTCATGTACCCGCACGTGATGCAGCGCGAGTGTTAAACTTTCTTGTAAATTATGATTGAAAAAGTAATACGATTATTTGTAGAATGTTATATACCATCTAAATTATAGGTTGTTAGCAAGTAAATATTATCATGAAAGCCAAATGAAAAATACGAATGTTGAAACTTATAAAAAATCAATCATTGTGTATAGTTTATTTGAAGAAATAGTTCATGTATTAGATCTCAAAGAATTTGATGACTTTATTTTTGACTTCATATTAATTGAATACAAATAATAAAATGTCCTATAAAAAAATAACGATAGTGTATAAACATCAAAAAATTTATATTATCAAACTTTTCAAACAATTATTTGAAATATAAAAGCATGATGCGTTGAATATTGAAATTACTCGAAGTTATAAACAAATTTCAACATTCCCTAACATTTAGGATATCAAACATCTCTCCATCCATCTATCAAGCACACTAATCAAATGTCTAGACCAAGTTATTACTTGCACTTCAACAAAGATCAACATGAATCCAAAAGCAAAAAAACTTTAAGAACTCTATATTTCTACAGTTCTACCAAATCACTGATCATTAGAACACCTTAACGAACAAGGTATTAATCAAAATAGAACTAACTTATATTGCTACAATGCTTAAATTTAAAAACACTGTTTTTCTACTAAATCATTGATAATCAAAATGTTATCACTCAAAATGGAATTAACTTACTACTATAATGTTCAAATCTAAACGCTAATTTTCTACCAAATCACTGATCATCGAAACATCATATTCACCAAAACGACATCAGGCATATAAAACCAACTTATTACCATAATGTGCAAATTTTAAAACACAACGTTTCTACTATGTGACCAATCGTCAAAACATTTTCTTCACCAAAATGATATCAGACAAGATTGTAACACCCCGAAACCGACGGTTCACTTCGAACTTCTGGGATGGGTTGTAGAAAGAGCTTGGTACGCGAGTAAAGTTGAGTACGGCTTACCAACCTCAAACTGACTGCCAAAGCGAAAGGACGATCCAAACGCTTGAAGACATGTTAAGGTCTTGTGTCATCGACTTCGAGGGTAGTTGGGACTCTCACCTACCTTTGGTGGAGTTCGCTTACAAATAATAGCTACCACTCGAGTATTGGGATGACACCATTCGAAGCCTTATACGGACGGAAGTGCAGGACTCCCGTGTGTTGGCTTGAAGTGGGAGAGAAGCAATTCGCCGGACACGAAATCGTGCAAGAGACGGCCGATAAGGTAAAGAGTATTCGGAACGGTTGAAAGCGGCTCAAGATCGGCAAAAGGGCTATGCCGAAAAGAAGAAACGGCCGATGGAGTTTCAAGTGGGTAACCGTGTGATGCTTAAGGTGTCGTCATGGAAGGTCATTTTCCGGTTCGGAAAGCACGGGAAGTTGAGTCCCCGTTTCCTTGGACCCTTCACGGTACTTAAACGTGTGGGCTTGCAAGCCTACCAATTGGAACTTCCACCAGAGATGAACGGGATTCACAATACGTTCCATATTTGTTACCTTCGGAAGTGTTTGGCAGAAGAGGAAAGTGTCATTCCTCTTTCTGATATCAGAGTGGACGAGGGTAATCGCCTAACCGGTGTGTGGAGGAACCCGACGCTATCCTAGAAAGGAAGTCCAAGAATTTGCGTCACAAAGAGGTCACGATGGTCAAAGTGCAATGGAAGCATCACCGTAGAGCCAATGTGACTTGGGAAGCTGAAGAGGATATGAGGCGGAGATATCCTCATATTTTCGTATAAGTGTTGATTTCGAGGACGAAATCTCTTCCAAGTTGGAGAGGATTGTAACACCCTGAAATTTCCCTAAGTGAACTCGTACCTTTATTTACATTAAGGATCATTTGTTTGAATTATTTGATTTAGAAACGGGTTACCTTAAGTGATGAACGGGTTATAAGTGAGTGGGTGCGAAAATCTGAAATTTTGGGCCTCAGCACATTTGGGGCGATAGTGCCCTGGGATAGTGACAGGGTCACTATCGCCGAGGTTACAATCGCGTAAGGGGTCGAGGGCTCTCAGTACGGTTTACGCGAGAGTGCCTCGTGATTGTGACAGAGTCAGTTTAGCTTGGCATAATCGCCCGAGTCACCGAGCTCTTGTTACAAGCCACGCGAGAATGCCTCGCGATTGTGACTCTGTCACTTTCGCTTGGCACAATCGCCGACGGGCACTGGAACATTAAATGATCGATTTTCAACCCTAAATCTCACTTATTTCTTATCTACCTCACTTCACTCTCTCTCAAAAACCCTCCCTCCACCAAGAACTAAAAAGCAAACTATTAATATAAAGAATTTACGCAAAAAAACGGCCCAAGACAACAATCAATATTTTAAAGGTATTCCAGGTTTACGATAAAGGAAACCTATTACAACTGAGATTAAGCGAAGCAATACATGCTAAATGGTGGTCTTCTACTCCGGTACCCGATCATACTTTCTCCACTGAGATTAAGCGAAGAAATACATGCTAAATGGTGGTCTTCTACTCCGGTACCCGATCATACTTTCTCCTTACCCTTGCAAGAGTTGCCTATCTTTCGACGACGTGAAAAGGTTTTTAGTTTTTGAAAGAGCGAGGGTTAGGCCGAAGGTCTAGTGAGTTCCCTCAAAACACTTCGAATTCATTGCAATACAAGTTTATAAAAAAAATTTAACCCATTCAGCTTGGCAAACATAACATTTTAAGGAAAAACTCGCTTCTGGCACACACTACCGTTGCCCGAAGAAAACGGCGTGTCTGACTCATACTGACTTATCTGGGTCACACCTCCCAATTGGCATAAACGGGACACCCCCCCCCGGTATGAGCATAGGCGGGCCACACCCCCCGACTTTGGCCATACAACTCACAACAATGTATGCATACATTTAACCAACAGTAAAAATCATATAGCATGTTAAAGGAATACTCACATGTATAAAGCTCGCGCAAGTAAAGGCATACTTTAAAAATAACTTCCGCACATATAAACTTCTTTAAAACCATAAGCATTTAGTTAAGAACTTACATGATCAATAGCTTGCAAAATGACTTGAGAGTTTAGTTCAAAAGACTCACCTTTGGTCCTTGCTTAAAATCCACGTTCTAGCGATTTACAACCTACGATGACACCGACAAAATCGATAAGTCACTTCCCTATAGATCACTCTAGGTTTCTACTAGGACAACACTACCGGAGTCTAACTTCTGAAATACAGACCTGATCCCCGAGACGTCCCGACGCACCTGACAGGCCCTTTTTGTGTACCTTAGGGTGAGACAGATAATACCAAAAAGCAAGTATACAAATTGGTACTATGTCGCCTTGCAAGTAATAAAATGTTAAAGATACCAGATATCGTCCCACAGAGATTGGACTAAAAAGTGTGTTAAAAATATAATGAAAGATGAGATTTCAGATGACGAATTTGAAGCAATATTTTTTAAGGTTGATTAACACAGATCTAAATGAACAAGAATAAACGAGAAGCAAGGGTGTAAGACTTTTGGTCGTATATGGATCCAAATTCCAGCAGGTCAATGCTACAACATCAGCATAGCATGATGCTATAGGAATGCTGCAACATGCTTCTGACTATAACTAGTTTTATTATCGATTTCAAGACACGTTCCTCTCGGACTCTCACCGTCACATTATTCCATTAGCCATAAACAGTCTCATCTCTGAGCAAAGTTCAAGATAAGGGAATGATGGGAATGAAGTTCTCAAAATATACTGCAAAACAAATTCTATTTGTTAAAAGTTACTCTTTCGACATAACCCCCGTACCTCCCAAGTTGATGCATTCCAAATAGCTTATCTCCAAGTCTATTCCATTTTAACCCTTTGAAAAAGTGATAACTTATCAAGAATGGATCATTTTAAATGACACAAGTAACAACTCTCGTTGCAAGTAACTCTTTCGATATTACCTCTTATGTCACTAAATTGACGTGCTATTCAATGGCCTATCTCTAGGTCCATGACACTATTACACTATCAAAATGATCATTTTATCAAATATTTTTGTTATCTTGATAAAACTTGAGTTGGAATAATAAAATTTCGTTAAAGTCACAAAAACCTACTTTCTTTTAGATCCACATAACCACCCTTTGCCTCACACCCAAGCTAATATGATTAGCTACTCATTACAATAAAGAAATAAAAACAACTACTAAGAATTACAAAGATAAACATAATGTAAATTGCTCTTGTAATGTAAAAGACTTAAAAATATATAAATATATATATATATATATATGGCTTTGAAATGTAAAGACAAGAATGTAAATTACAAGGAAATGGAAATGACAAGAAAATAAACTTGAAGGTAAATACAATGAGCTTTAACTACTGAGATTTAAAACAAAAGAGTAAAGGAAAGGCTAGAGATGCAAGATGAAGAAAGAAAATACAACAAGATGAAATGTGCAGGTGGGTGCTGTTTCAATGCTGCAAGCATGCATGTACTAGTATGAAGATCATATGAAGATGATGAAGAACACAATGAAGATTAAATGAATGAATTCTGGAAATTAAAAAGGACACTGGACTAGAGTAAGACCAGTTCGTGAGTTAGACAAAAAGTACAAGAATTAAACTAAGCATAACAAGATGGAAAGCTTTAAAGAAAATATGAAGAACAAGGTGAATAACATAAAAATTAAGACTTGGAATTTAAAGAACTAAAGAGTGAATTACGATCAGCTCCCAAGCTACTACATATCAGATGAAAAATACATTAAGAAACATAAACTAAGATGATGATAAGAGATGTCCCCTTATGAGCAACTAAGCCTTCCTTTTATAGACAAGAGGAGTGGCAAAGCTGTAATTAAGGGGAATCTAATTGTACTTAGTCTAGTCTAAACCTAACTAGAGTTACCAAAGCTTGTCCAAACATAACTAACTATTACAAACCAGATTAGTTAATTGTTCAAAGGTTACAAAAGATTAATTCCAAGCCAAAAATCAGGTTCGGTCTTCAAGATCTTCCATCAAAAACGATCAACTCCATGTTGTGCCAATGCTGCAGCATGCCCTGTTTCCAAATAGATTTCCAAATGATAACCAAATTAGCCTACAATCTTAATAGAACAAGTTAACCACACAAATTCAGCTCCAAGACACAATAAATGGAAAAATAAGGTAGAAAATGACTCAAAGTGGGATTTGGAAGTGAAAAATTCTATCTAAAAGACTAAAAGAAATGTGCCTAAGTACTCAAAATTGAGTACTTATCACCACCCCAAACTAGAAACTTTGTTTGTCCCCAAGCAATGAAAAGAACAAAAGAAAAGACATTAAATGTGAAAGTTTTGCATTTAGAATACATTAAGTGTATATCATGAGTTTGAGCATGTCAAGTCTACATCATATAGCCTTTCATAAATCCAAAGTAACCAACAATCTCATCCTAGATGCTTTGACATGAACCATATGCTAGCCTTATATTCTTTTTGTTATGGATACACATCCTACATCACATCTCTTTCATGGCTTTGAGTGTATGGGTTTCTCTCTTTTGGCTCTTTCTTTTCTCTCCATGCTTTTTCTCACACATGTACCAACACTTGATTTTTTTTTTCAAATTTTGTGCATTTTCTGTTGGTACATACACCAGCCCCTATGGGACTTTTGTGGTGTTGATTTGCCACTTTTCATGGCTTTTTTTCTTGTGCCATATTAGACACCCCCACCCCAAACTAAGAATTCTGCAATGTCCTCATTGTAGGAGAGAAAGGTGTTTTTATCTTTGATGATTGGGTGGCTATGGTGCAAGAAAAGGATGAATACCAATCATATGAGTGTGAAATGTGTAGAACATGGTCCAAATTGTGTCCCAAGTAATTATTAGGCTAGTTCTAGCAACCCTTACTTTTAATATGAGATGTGGACTCATGAAATTATCATGAATATACAATTCAACCAATCATATCAAAACATGATCCAATGCAAATAAAAAAACCTATAAAGTGTAAAAATTTATCCCATCCTAAAAACTAAAAATAAACAGACATGGAGCAAAAAAGGTGTGATTTAAACCTGTCCTACTCAGATTGAGTAGGCTGTGTGTGGCCAACAGGGGCTGCAAGTGATGCTGCTATGAGGCTGGATGCTGCAGCACCAATGTGGGCACTTCCTTCTGCTTTCAAATTTGCCTTCAGACCTGCTATCTCTGTCTTCTGCCTTTTCACCAACTTTTTCAGCTTCTTCACTTCTGCATTATCCTCCTCTTGATCCCTTCTTTCTCTGCCATCAACCATGGACTGCACCTCCACCTTGAGATCTTCCAACTTTTCCAAAAATTCATTCCTTTGTTGCAGGATTGTGTCCATCAGGTTGTTGTTTTGAGCTAACATTTCATGCATCATTCCCACCATCTCATTTGCCCCAATACCTTTCTCTTTTCTGTCTCTCAACCTCTATACTGCCTTCATATCCATCTGGTGTCTTTCTCTCTGTTCCTTCACAATCAAATCATCAATGTACCTAGGGACACCCATCTCAGTCAGCAGTTTGGTTAACATCCCAGGGAAGTAAAATTTTCCCCTTGATTTTGATCTGGTAGAGCACTCCCTTATACTTTTCATGATGATCCTTCCAAAGTTGATGGTTTTACCTGTCACAAGGCAATAAAGTAAAAGCATTATTTCCACAGTGATGAAGGTATCATGAGAGGTTGGTGAGATGATGTGCCTCACAAAGTTGATCCATACATTGGAGTCGGCTGTGAGGTTGGAAGCTCTGAATGTTCTCAACATGAGATTGGTATGGCTTTCCCAATTGGTTTTAGGTTTTCCCAAGACTGCAACAACCTCAGCAAGGTCATTGACAGTGGGCTTATGCACAAGTGCATAGTATTCTGTTTTCTTGGGTGGGTTGAGTCCTAGGAACTGGTTGATCCTTTTGGCAGTGAGGTTGACAGTGGTTCCTCTAACCTGAATTTTTGAGGCTGAAGTCACAGACATCTCACAATAGAACTCTCTAATAAGGGTGAGATTGTAGGAGGTATACACATGACACAGCTTGCTGAGACCTTGGGTGTCAACTACCTGCCTAATGAAATGGAATTCCCTCATATTGTGCTCATCTATTCCTTTCTCAGGGAACCCAATCTTAGTCTGAAATTTAGGCCACATTTTTGCTGCAGCCTTGGAGTTGAACCCATTGTGAGGTGAGGTAGGACTTGGTAAGAGAGCCACAACAGGTTCCTCATTTCTCTCTTTTCTTCTTACAGACTGCTCATGCTGCAAGGATGCTGCAGCATAGCAGTTGGTATCACTAGGTTTGGTTCCAGATGGTTCTCCCTCAATCATCACTCTCTTGGTCCTCTTACTCTTTCTGGACCCTTCCCTGTTGGTCTTCTTGGCATATATCTTTCCCAATCTCTTTCTTTTCTTAGTTGGCTTGACTATCACAGGTTTCTCTTCCTCAGTCCACACAATATCATTTTGAGGGAAATCCACAAATGGATCCTCACGGTTCTCATCTATATCTCTTTCTACCTCCATATTCTCAATGATGGTTTCCTCATTTCTTCTTATTCCAAGGTCATCAACAGGGCTCTTAATGCTCTTTCCAATAGGGGGTTCCTCTAGTGGGTCAAGACTCTCAATAGTAACTTCTACTTCTTCATCAGTTTGGCTAGGTATTGGGTTAGTGGTGATTATTTTATCAGTAGAGTTCAAGGGCCCAAATGAGCAATCGAACTCATACTTTCTAAAATGATTAACATTTACCTTTGTCGAAGAAATGGGTATTCCAGACTCATCCTCAGAACAAGATGTGATCAGGCCATCGATCATAGATTTTTTAGCAGAAGAGGATACCTGAGAGTCTGTAATGGTGATGAAGTTCGGATGAAGAATGACTGCAAAAGGATTACTTGTTGGAATCTCCCCTGCTTTCGGTGTTCTTGCTAAAGTTTCTGCTTTATCGGCCATTTGGGAGCCCTCGACATCAGAAGCATTAGGGAATAGGGCTTTTGGAGAGACTCGAACTTGTGGAGGAATGGAGTTGTCCTCCAAAACCACTGGTGATTGAGGATTTCCAGCGCTCGGAATCTGATCAACAGCCCTAGTTCGTGGGCTTCTTCTTCTTTCGGCACTAGTAGGGTTTCGAACCATGGCTCTTTTGACTCTTGCCATGTTACAGAGAAAGAAGATGGTGGTTTTTCAGGAGGTGTTCGGTTTGAGAGGGAAGAAACAGGGAGTGAGAGAGAGTAAGAGATAGGAAACGGTTATATCACAAAAGAGGGTTTTTGGAAGATGAAAAGACAAAAAGGTGATTTGATAGAGTCCTTATCTGATTAATTGGTAGGATGCAAGCTGTAATTTGGTTAATGACTTTTGGGTTTTTAAGGAGAGGTACAAAAATGCATCTTTTTTTTTGGAGGCTTCCTCATTATTGTGGCTATAAAATAGATGCAAAGTCTAAAAATAGCCAAAAACATGATGTCATCTCTGGTACCTTTCTTAAACAAACCTAAAAATTGCTTCTGATATATTCCCTAAATTTTAGTCGGACATTCCCTTTTTCTTTTTGAAGACTCAGATCTTTGGTGCTGCAGCATTGGAATAGCATCCTCTTGTTTCCTCCTTTTTCCTAAATTAAGACTGCACACTAATAAACAAATTACGCAAGACTAACAGAGAAAATTGCTAAACTAATTAAACATAGATTATTTACATAGATTGTGGAACTTTAAGATAGTCCCCATCTTTGATTGAAGCTTTTTAGCATAGAGTGACCATCTTCACAGAGCCATGCTGTGGAGATGCTACAGCATCATGGTATAGCTTTACTCTCTGGCCGTTGACTTTGAACACACTATTGTTTTCCGGATTGACTAAGTCTACGGCCCCATATGGATATACTTTGTGGATGAGAAATGGGCCTGATCATCTAGACTTAAGTTTTCCCGGAAACAATTTCAGCCTAGAATTGAACAAAAGACATTTTTGGCCTGCTTTCAACTCTCTGTGCCTGATCCTATTGTCATGCCATTTTTTTGTTTTTTCTTTGTATAACTTGGCATTCTCATAGGACATGTTCCTATGTTCTTCTAACTCACAGAGTTGCAACGTTCTCTTGTTGCCAGCCTCATCTAAGTTCATGTTCAATTCCTTTATAGCCCAATATGCTTTATGTTCAAGTTCCAAAGGGAGATGACAGGCTTTTCCAAAGACTAGCTTGTATGGAGACATACCCAAAGGTGTTTTAAAAGCAGTTCTGTATGCCCATAAAGCATCATCTAATTTGAAAGCCCAATCTTTTCTGTTTGGTTTAACAACTTTTTCAAGAATCCCTTTTATTTCCCTATTTGAGAGCTCAGCCAATCTATTGGTTTGTGGGTGGTATGTAGTGGCAACCCTGTGTTTCACATGATATTTCTCAAGAACTTTACTCAACAAATTGTTTATAAAGTGGGGACCCTCATCACTAGTTAGTGCCCTGGGGGTACCAAACCTTGTAAAATTCTGCTTTTGTAAAAACTTTACAACAGTTTTAGCATCATTAGAAACACATGCCATTGCTTCTACCCATTTTGAAACATAATCAACAGCAACTAAGATATATTGACAATTGTTTGAAGGGGGAAAAGTTCCCATAAAATCTATTCCCCAAACATCAAATAACTCAACTTCCAAGATCCCATTCAAAGGCATTTCATTTTTCTGAGAAATGGAACCACTTCTCTGACATTCATTACATCTTTGAACAAAATTATGGGAATCTTTAAAGAGAGTTGGCCAATAAAATCCTGATTGAAGCACTTTAGCTGCTGTTCTTTGGCCTCCAAAATTTCCTCCATAAGCTGATTGATGGCAATGATGTAGAATTGCTGCAACTTCAGTTTATGGGATACACCTTCTCAACAAGTGATCTGTACCAAGTTTAAACAAAAAAGGGTCATCCCACAAGTAAAATTTGCAATCATGGAGAAATTTCTTAAGCATGTGATGAGTATAATCAGAAGGTATGATGCCACAAGCCAAATAATTTGCTATGTCAGTGATGAGTGGATAACTTATCACATTTTCCATCACTTTTTAGTAGGATTTTCTAGCATTTTCATTTCCCAAATCACAATATTTGAGTCTTTTATTCTTAATTTTATCATTTGTTGAGTTGGGAGCTAAGTGGTGGAAAATGACCTTACTTTTGTGCTTTTTTGTCAATTTACTGATGGATGATGCTACAATAGGAGCCACAGCAAGAGGACTGCAGTCATAGACGAAGCTTCATAAACTTTTTGGTTGGTGCAACTAGATCTTTAGGGAAATACTTGGAAATTTCGTTGGAAAGAAGACATGGAGCAGGGAATATATGCTCCTTTGACAATAATTTGATTCCTTAAAGATGCTTGTTGTACTAAGTTTGACATTTTGATTCCTAGAAGTGGTGGGGACCATTGTACCTTTGTACTTTTGATGCTCTTTTTAGATGCTTTCTTAGATGCTTTGTAAGAGCTCCTCTATGTATAAATAGAGGGCTCCTTCCAGTATTTTGGAGACAAAGTTCACGGTTGGATAGCTCATCTAGCTATCTTAACTAGTTACTTTAAGTTTTTAATATTAAGTCTTTAATTCCAGTACGCTACTGTTCAGTGTCACAGTCTCTTTACATTTCTTGTCATTTACAATTCGGTTTTACATTTCTGCTTTACGTTTCTGTCTTTTACATTTATGTTGTCCAATTCCATTCATTTACTTTTCATGCATATGCTTATTATCTTTCCAATAATGTCGCACACCATGTGTCAAGCGATGATGGGGTAAGTCCCTATCTTGGGTGTAAGTGATGGTTGGGAGATAAAAGCCTATGTAGTATGGATTAATGTTTTGCTACTAGCTATCAACTTTACTATTCACTCCTTGTTTCTGAGTTTCGACCAAGTGTTTCTTGATGAGGTGACGTACATTGTTTCACTTGGTGAGAGGCTTGTTTGCAAGCTAGCATATTCTTTAGAACACTGAAGTGTTATAGGGGTTGTAAAAAACCCTCTCAATCTTTATTGATTGTAAACTATACAGGGATCATAATAATATATGTGCGGAACCGGTTGGGTCGCCTAATTAGTCGTTGTTGGTAAACCTATTCTAATATGAACCTTGCAAAAGGGTTTTGTGAACCGATAGTGAAGTTGAGAACCTAGTGCTGCAACAGATGTTGCAGCATCAATCCTATTATTTAGTTGCTTACAACTCCAGCCGGATCTTGCACCCTTGCTTTCTTTTAAATCTGTTTTTAGTATTTTAATTTACTGTCAACAACACTCAACAATCATTCCTTCCAAATCTCTTTCTGAAATCACCTTTTAAGACTGACTTAAGAATAACAACTTGTTTTATTGTCTCTGTGGGATCGATACTTGGTACTTAGTACCACTTTATTACTTGTTCAAACGATAGTGGTTTTACATGTATACTTGCATGGGGTTTCATTTGTGATTTTCGGGTTACATAATCCACCGACCAAGTTTTTGGCGCCGTTGCCGGGGACAAGCCAAAACAAGTTTTTTCTTTAAGTCGCTTTTAAAATCTGATTTTTCTAATCACTTTGGTTACTGATTTTGGTTGCATGCCACGTTTGTTTCACGGTGATATCCTTGATTTGTACCCTGATATTGAGAGAACTTTTCGAATAAGGAGAAGAATTCAAAGAAATCTGTCACCCATTTTTGAAACACCTGAAATGGCAGAAGAAGAATTTGGGCCAGGGCCACGGCCTGAACCCCAAGACATCATTAATATTGCGAATTCTAAAACTGGAAGAATCATGGACTATGCTATGCCTATGTTTGATCAATTGCATGCAGGCATAGTTAGACCACAGATTGAGTGTGCCCATTTTGAATTGAAACCTGTAATGTTTAACATGTTACAATCCAGTGGACAGTTCAGTGGCATGCCATCTGAAGATCCTCATTTGCATCTCAAAACTTTTATGGAAATCACTGATTCTTTCCAACTCAGTGGAGTAACTGATGAAGCCTTACGGCTGAAGTTATTTCCTTTTTCACTCAGAGATAGAGCAAGATCATGGTATAATTGATTGCAGCCTAATTCTATTGAAACATGGAATGACATGGCTGAAAGATTTTTAAAAAAATATTTTCCACCAACACGGAATGCTAAGTCCAGAAATGAGATAAGCATGTTTAGACAAATGGACGATGAAGCTATTCCGGATGCTTGGGAAAGGTTTAAAGAGTTGTTACGGAAATGCCCTCACCATGGCATACCCTACTCATACAGCTAGAGACATTCTACAATGGTTTAAATACCACTGCTAAACAGATGCTTGATGCTACAACAGGAGGAGCCTTCACCTCTAGTACCTATAATGATGGTTATGAGATTTTGGAAAAGATTTCTAGCAACAATGGTTATTGGTCTGATCCACGTGCACTAGTACCCAAAAAAACTGCAGGAATTCATGAATTAGATCCTTATACTGCACTTACTGCACAGCTCACATCGATGGGCAACATGATTAAAAACATGTCTGCTGCCACTGGCGCGAATACTGTTGCTGCAACATTTGTTCATGAAACTTTGCCCGTACAATGTGTAGTATGTGGTGAAGGACATACCTATGACCAATGTAGCCAGAATTCAAAATCTATAAACTATGTGCACAATAGGAATGGACAGTATTCAAACAACTATAACTCAAATTGGAGAAACCATCCTAATTTTTCTTGGAATAGTCATTGTTTGAATCCACCTATTGCAAAAGAGCAAAGAACTTCAAACTTTCAAAACCAACCAAGTAGTTCTCAAGGTCATTTTCAACAAAACCATCAACCTTTTCAAAGTCAGCAACATCAACAGTCTTTTCAAAGTAAACCAAGTCAACATGTTGATTCTTCTGTTTCTTTGGAAACATTGTGGAAAGGTTTTATAAATCACACCAATTCCGCAATCAATCACCAAAATACTGCTTTAAGGACTTTGGAAACATAGATTGGGCAAATTGCATTGGAATTGAGAAACAGACCTGTTGGAATCTTGCCTAGTGATACTGAGACTCCCAAGAATATAACGAAAGAACATGTGAAGGTTGTATCCCTTAGGAGTGGAAAAGACTTAGTTGAGACTACCCAAAAAGAACCTAAGACTATTAGTGACACAGACAAAGAAAAAGATGTTATAGTGGTACCCCATACTACTGTTACACCCGTTGAACCCACATCATCTTCTGAATCTGTGTTAATACCTGATAGATCTGAATCTCCCTTGTTATTCCCTGGTGATAACAAGAAAGACAAGTCAACTGCAGTTGATGCTACAGTCAGTGCTGCAGCACCAACTGACATAACTGAAAAACCAAAAACAGTAATTGAACAAGCAACACCTATTGTTCCATCCACCTCTGAGCCTAAGAAGGTTGTTGTCACACAAGTACCAACTTACATTCCATACCCCCAGAGGTTAAGAAATCAAAAAGAGGAGTTACAATTCAAGAAGTTTCTAGATGTGTTCAAACAATTGCATATCAACATCCCTTTGGTTGAAGCAATTGAGAGCATGCCTACTTATGCCAAATTCCTTAAGGATATTTTGAGCAAGAAAAATAAACTAACTGAATATGATACTGTGTCATTGACTAAGGGTTGTAGTGCACTTTTGACCAACAAACTGCCCCCTAAGCAGAAAGACCCAGGTTGTTTTACAATACCATGTTCTATAGGAGGAAAAGAGGTTGGGAAAGTTTTATGTGATCTAGGTGCTAGCATCAATCTTATGCCTTTGTCTGTTTTCAACACATTAGGAATAGGAGAGGCTAGACCTACCACTGTGACCTTGCAGTTAGCTGACAAATCCATAGCTTATCCTAAAGGAAAGATAGAGGATGTTTTGGTGCAAGTAGATAAATTCATATTTCCTGCCGATTTCATCATTCTAGACTTTGAGGCTGACAAAGAAACTCCTATTCTGTTAGGAAGGCCATTTTTAGCCACTGGTAGAGCCATCATAGATGTCCAAAAAGGAGAGTTGACTATGAGAGTTCAAGACCAAAATGTCACCTTCAATGTCTTTACTTCCATGAAATACCCTGATGAAGTGGAAGAATGTTCTGTCCTAAGCTCTGTAGAATCTTGGTGTCAAGAAGAGACCTTAGAAGAAATTCTAGGTGAAAAGGTAGATGATGACCTGGAAGATGATGAGTTAGAGGAGGACGAGCATAATGATGATGATGACTTAAATGTAGATGACTTAGACGAGGAATATGATGATGATGATGATGATTTGGATGATAGCATTCACTGTGATGATATGCTACAGCTTGTGGCAGCATATGAGTTGTTGGAAGAGAATACAAAAGAAAACCCCTTACCATCAATTGAGGCACCACCAGACCTTGAACTAAAGCAACTTTCTGCCCATCTTAAGTATGTTTTTCTAGGTGATTAGAACAAATTACCTGTGATCATTTCAGCTACCTTAGAACCAAAACAGGAAGAGCAATTAGTAAAGGTGCTTCAAGCCCACACCAAGGCCATAGGCTGGACAATTTCTGACTTAAAAGGCATTAGTCCCTCAATCTGTCAACACAAAATCATTTTAGAGGACAAGGATTTCAGATCTGTAGAGCCATAAAGGAGACTGAACCCTGTGATGAAAGAAGTAGTCAAGAAAGAAAACTCCAGTGGTTAGATGCTGGAATTATTTACCCCATTTCTGGTAGTTCTTGGGTAAGCCCTGTCCAATGTGTCCCTAAGAAAGGAGGCGTGACAGTTGTTGAGAATGAAAAGAATGAGTTGATCCCAACTAGGGTAGTGTCAGGATGGAGGATCTGTGTGGATTATAGGAAGCTTAACAAAGCAACCCATAAGGACCATTTCCCATTGCCTTTCATTGACCAAATGTTGGATAGATTAGCTGGAAAGGAGTATTACTGTTTCCTAGATGGATATTCTGGTTACAACCAGATTGCCATAGCACCTGAGGATCAAGAGAAAACCACTTTCACTTGTCCTTTTGGTACTTTTTCCTTTAGGAGAATGCCCTTTGGACTACGCAATGCCCCTGCCACATTCCAAAGATGCATGATGTCCATTTTCTCTGATATGTTGGAAACCTCTATGGAAATATTCATGGATGACTTTTCTGTCTATGGATCTTCATATGAACAATGTTTGAAAAACCTTGAACAAAGCCTTAAAAGATGTGAAGAGACTGACTTGGTTTTAAATTGGGAAAAGTGTCATTTCATGGTCAAAGAAGGCATTGTTTTGGGTCATTTAATTTCAAATAGAGGGATAGAGGTTGACAAAGTAAAATTAGAAGTCATTGAAAAACTTCCAGAACCTACAAACGTTAAAGGAATTAGAAGCTTCCTTGGTCATGCTGGCTTTTACAGAAGATTTATAAAAGATTTTTCAAAGATTTCAAAGCCACTCTGTATACTGCTGCAGCATGACCAGCCTTTTGATTTCTACAATGAATGTAGGGAAGCTTTCGAAATTTTGAAACAAGCTTTGATTTCAGCACCTATTGTGATCACACCTGATTGGACTCAACCATTTGAACTCATGTGTGATGCAAGTGATTGGGCAATTGGTGCAGTTTTGGGACAAAAGAAAGGAAAGATTTTTCACCCTATCTATTACTCTAGCAAAACTCTAAATGAAGCACAAGTTAACTACACAACCACTGAGAAAGAATTATTGGCTGTTGTATTTGCCTTTGAAAAATTCAGATCTTATCTGATGGGGACCAAGGTTACAGTTCACACTGACCATGCAACCATCAAGTACTTGATTTCTAAAAAAGATGCAAAGCCAAGATTAATTCGGTGGGTGTTGTTGTTATAAGAGTTTGACCTAGAAATAGTAGATAGGAAAGGTACTGAAAACCAAGTTGTTGATCACTTGTCCAGATTAGAAAAAGGAAAGGGACCTTTAATTGAGATAAATGAAAAGTTTCCTGATGAACAGTTGCTGGTGCTGCAGCATGCTACAGCACCATGGTTTGCTGACATTGCAAATTACCTAGTTGTTGGGATTATTCCACCTGAATATAACAGAAACCAAAGAAAGAAACTGTTCGGTGATGCAAAGAATTACCTTTGGGATGATCCATCTATGTTTAAGCTAGGAGCTGACCAAATCCTAAGGAGGTGCATACCTCTCGAGGACACAACTACAGTATTGCAGCACTGTCATGCTGCTGCATATGGTGGACACTTTGGTGGCCAAAGAACTGCAACAAAAGTCCTCCAATCTGGATTCTATTGGCTTACACTTTTTATTGATGCTGATAAATTTGTTAAAAAGTGTAATGAGTGTCAAAGAGTTGGTTCTATTTCCCAAAGACATGAAATGCCCCTTAATGGCATTTTAGAGGTTGAAATATTTGATGTATGGGGAATAGACTTCATGGGACCATTTCCCATATCTGGAAACTGTCAATACATCTTGGTAGCTGTGGACTATGTCTCTAAATGGGTAGAGGCAATAGCTTGCCATAGTAATGACGCAAAGACAGTAGTGAAATTCCTTCATAAAAACATATTCACAAGATTTGGAACCCCTAGAGCCATAATCAGTGATGAAGGCACCCATTTTGTGAACAACATGATGAAAGGAGTTTTGGAAAAATACAACATAAGTCATAGAGTTGCTACAGCCTATCATCCACATACAAATGGCTTAGCAGAACTCTCAAATAGGGAAATCAAGAGTATTCTAGAGAAAGTGGTCAAACCTTCTAGGAAGGATTGGTCATTTAAACTAGATGATGCTCTTTGGGCTTATAGGACTGCCTATAAATCCCCTATTGGAATGTCTCCTTACAAGCTTATCTTTGGAAAAGCTTGTCACTTGCCATTAGAACTTGAACATAAAGCTTTTTGGGCTCTTAAAGAACTTAACATGAGTATTAATGATGCAGGTGAAAGGAGAAAGTTGCAAATCAATGAATTGGAAGAACTTAGAAATCAATCCTATGAGAATGCCAAGATCTACAAGGATAAAACCAAAAGATGGCATGACAAGAGGATTATGCACAAGGATTTCAAAGTTGGTGAAAAAGTTTTGTTGTTTAACTCCAGACTTAAACTTTTTCCAGGAAAATTAAGGTCAAAGTGGACTGGACCTTTTGAAATCAAGAATGTTTTTCCATATGGAGTTGTAGAACTCATTGATCCAAACAATGGAGCCTCGTTCAAAGTTAATGGACAAAGAGTGAAAACTTTTCTGAACACAACTGTACCTACAGGATCCTCTTCTGTGGTACAACTTCAACCACTCTGAATACATAATTTTGGGAAGTTCCCAAAAACAGTCCAATTGTACATATGTATATAATTTTCTTTTGTTTAAATGTGGTATGTTTAAAGTGTGCGAGATGGTGCAAATTCTGAAGTATCAGATGATGCTGTAGCACCTGCAACAGCATCAGATCCGAGTGGGACCCAAGGAGCAAGTAAAGTTATATTTTTAATCTAGAATTAAAAATATTCAGACCACTTTATTTGAAATTTTTTGAAATATGTCCAACTAATTTTTATGGGAACCATGAAGAAAAATTGAAAGGACAAAGGCATCTTTTGCTTTTGCAAAATGTCCTTTCATAAAAAAAGAGTAAGGAATCTCACTCATAGCCTAGTCTAGCCTACTAGGACAACTCTTTTTTTCTCCTCTAATCAATACAACCGCCAGATTTGGGTACAAATTTGATAAGAAAAGAAATTTCTTTTAATTTCTTTTTAAAATCAACTCATTTTAAAAACCAAAAACCAACTTTTCGGTTTCCCCAAAAATCAAAAGTGATAACCATTTCCCCAAGTTATCACTTCTCCGTTTCCATCTCTCTCTCTCTGTTCTAACTCTGTGCAGGACGACGAAGCATGAAGAAATCTTCAAAGAAAGCAATGCCATCACCAAAGGAGGAGGATTTGGTTAAGGGGCTGCATCGATCAAAGAGGTCGAAAGAAGGAATGGAGGATGAAAAACCGAAAGCAAAAAAGAAGAAGGTACTGAAGAAAGTCGGGGAAGGAAGCTCAAAGAAGAAGGTCGCGAAAACATTGGAATCCAAGGTAAACCCAGAAACTGAGACATATTCCAAGGACTCTACTCGATCACCTTCCCCAAGTAAACCCTTGGAAAAACCCAAAACAAGGCCTGTGATCCCTGTGGTCGTAGTGCAACCTGCTACTACCACAGTTGGTGATCAAGCCATTGTGGAGGGTGTAAACCAATCTGCTGCCACTGTGGAAACAAGCCAAACACAGAACCCACCTCTTCAAGATGCTTAGGAACCCAATGAACCCTTAAACACAAGTTTATCACCATCCCACCATGAAGCCTTCGACATAAACCAAACACCAATACCAGAAACTGAAACAGAGCCTGAAACACAACCAGAAACAACCAACAACCCACCACCAGAAACCAACCTTCCTAACATCATTTCCCCTGTTTCTGTATTGGATGCAACAATGGTCCATGAGGTAAGAAGTGAAAGCCTCATTGTGCTGCCACAAGTGTCACAGCATGAGGTAGTAGCAGTGACTATCCCTGAAATCCCAATGCATGTGTGGAGAGGAGTGGGACATGATACCATTCTGAATGAACTCTTGAGAACCCCTGAAAATTCCAGGGATGAGGATGAGGCAGTGGGGGATGAAGATCATGAGGTAGAGGCTATGGAGATGAATGATGGTGAGAATGAAAATGTGGAGGAAGAGATTGATGACTGGATAAAAAGGCATAAGAAGCAAGGGAAGAAGGCTACAGCAACAAAGAAGGGTGAGAAACAGAAGGGCAAAAAGAATGAAAAGGTCAAGGACACTCAGTCCAAAGCCACACCAAAGAAGAAGCCTAAAAGCATTGCTTATGGAAGGAAAATGGCAAGGAGATTGACAAGAGAAGAGAAAGGAAAGCAGCCTATGGTGGAAGAAGAGAGCGAGGATGATGAAGACTATGAAAGAGTAACCAGATTCACTTGCAAGGAATCTGAGGCAAAGTATGAGCAGTTCAGAAATCAAGATGGATTGCAGGACAAAGGATTCAGTCCAAGAACCATTTCTGAATATCCTTTTGTCCAAGAGGCCATCCAAGCTTTGGGTTAGGAACTGTTGTGCAAGGTTCCACCAAAATACAACCTGGATTGGGTAAGAGAATTTTATGTTGAGGCTGCTGTGACAGCAGATGACATTGTCACCGTTAGAGGTATGGATGTTTGCTACTCAGCGGAGGCCATCAACAGTATCTTTGGGCTTGTTCCTCCACCAGTATCAGTTTATGACAAACTGACGAGGAGAGCTAGTGTTGCAGATGCAAAGAGAGTGCTCGAGACCATCGGTAGAGAAGGAGCAGCATGGAGCAACAAAGGAGAGGCACGAAAGCTGGAATCCTCAGACCTGTCTGATACGGCCAGTGTGTGGTTCCACTTTGTCAGACACACATTGATGCCTACCTCCCATGATACCAACATTCCATTCAACAGGTGTGTGCTCCTATACTGCATTTTCACAAAACAGAAGTTTGATGTTGGGCAGGTGATCAACAAGAGCATCAAGGCTTGCACCGAGAAGACTAAGGGCGGACTATGGCATCCTGCCTTGCTCAATGCCTTGATCAAGAAAGCACAATCCAGAACCTTTACTGCTGATGAGTATGTGGATAGGAAAGTTGCGATTGATAACATGGCCCTCACCAGGATCATGAGAAACCAAAGAAGGAAGCATGGTGATGTAGGATAGGGCTGAGCATAACCCGATTATACCCGAAAAACCCGAACATCCGAACCGAAAAATCCCCGAAGTGGCCCGACCCATATGACCCGAGATACCCGATCCCTGAAATCCGACAATTTGTAGGTGTAATGTGGTTCGGTTAGGGTCTGTAAAATCCCGCCCGAACCCGACCCGAAACCCGAATTGTCCATATATATATATATATTTTATAGTTTTTTTTCTAAAGTCTAAACTAAGGTACCGTACAGTAAACATAAGGTCATAAACCCTAAATCCCGTCTCCTTAAGTCCCTACTAAGCTAATCCCTGCTATTCAATATTCATCGATCGTCTTCTTATCTTCTTCATTCAAGTAAACCATCGAGGCATCAACCATCGTCTTCTACATTCAAGTATTCAACCATCGTCCTGTCCACACCAGTCAACATCGCTCTTCATCAGTTCATCTCTCTCGACTTTCAGAATAAGCCAATAAGGTATCCGTTTTTATAAGTTTTAGTGTTTTAATTACTACTGCATGTCTGCATCAAGAATTTAAGTGTTGTGTTGTGTGTAACTGTGTGTCTGTGTTTCATATATATGTATATATATAATATATAGTTGAGACTTGTGAGAGAGAGGGAGAGGGATTATAATATTATATGTAATGTAATATGTGCATGGTATTGTCATATTGTGGACGTGTGTAAGTGTATGTCAGTAACTCACTATCACATTATGTGTTTATTTATAATTTTCTCTTTTCCTATAGATAAAGTCATAAAGAGAGAGAGAAAGTACTTTGTATTCACTTTGTCAGGGACTCATCATGAATATGAACATGATTAAACATTAAAACTATTAACATATATATATATAATTCTTTTTCACAAAAACAAAAAGTCAAAAGTACTTTGCATGAAAAGTTAAAAACAATAAATAATAAATATCTAGATTCTATATTTTTGTATTTTTTGATAAGTTGTTAATTATTAATTTGCTATAATTTATTCTTGTCTAGGATTAAAGATGGAAAATATTAACACGTCTCAGTCAAGAAGTAATAGTCAACAACCTCCTTCTGAATCTAATCCTACAGTAACTGAATCATCTGTTCCCGATAATACAAAGAAACGGAAACCGTCCGAAACCAGGTCTCAAGTATGGGACCATTTTGAGAAGATTTTAAATGATGTCGGGGTAGTCATTAAAGGTAAGTGTCACTATTGTTCAAAAGAATATGCAGCCGAGGCTAAAAAACATGGTACTTCTTCTTTAAATACCCATATGCGTGCTTGTCTAAAAAATCCACATGCTAAGGAAACAAAACAGTCCATGCTTGCATTTCAATCTGGAAAATCTGATAAGAGTGATGGTACTTTGACTTCTTGGATTTTCAATCAAGAGGTTGTTCGAAAGGCGCTAGCTAAAATGATTATAATAGATGAACTCCCATTTAGGTTTGTCGAAGGGAGAGGTTTTAAGCAGTTTGTTGAGTCTTCATGCCCTAGATTTAAGATCCCATCTCGATGGACCGTTAATAGGGATATATTTGGTATTTACTTTGAAGAGAAGACGAACCTTAAGAAATTGTTTAAGTCAAGCACGCAGCGCATCAGTTTGACTACTGACACTTGGACATCTGTTTAAAGAATTAATTATATGTGCGTCACTGCACATTTTATTGATGATGAATGGAAACTAAATAAAAAAGTCATCTCTTTTGTGCCAATATATTCACATAAGGGGGAGTGTATAGCTAAAGCCTTAGAGGGTTGTTTGCTTGAATGGGGAGTAAAAAACATTTTCACTTCACAGTTGACAATGCGTCAAGCAATGATGTTGCCATTGGGTTCTTGAAAAATAAGTTGGTGAGTTGGGGTGGTTCTTCTACAAGGGCCGAATACATACATATGAGATGCATTGCTCATATTTTGAATTTGGTTGTACAAGATGGTTTGAAATTAGCAGATGCGTCAGTTAAGAAGATTAGGGATTGCATTAGGTGGGTGAGGGGTTCACCATCTAGGTTGCATAAATTTAGAGAATTTGCAGAGTTGCTTGAAGTGAAAGAGAAAAGTTCTTTATGTCTTGATGTTCCAACTAGATGGAACTCCACCTATATGATGCTTCGAACCGCAACTGCTTACAAACAAGTGTTTGAAATGTATGAGAGTAGTAGTGATAACACATTCACTATGGAATTGGGTAACTCGGTCCCTTCAAATCGCGATTGGTTAGCTGTTGAGAGCTTGGTGGTTTTTTTGAAGACATTTTATGAGATGACAATCAGAATATCTGGATCGCTTTATGTCACTTCAAATTCTTTCTTATCCGAGATTTCAGATTTGAGTTGCATTATTGCCGATATGTTACAGTCCATGTCAAATATTGAAGAGGTATGTCTATGTTCCTTTAATCTTAAATTTTAAATCAACTTGAGTCTTGATATTTATTTATATTTGGTTGATTACTAATTTTGGTTTTCTTTTATGATTTATGAACAGGCCATGGGTGCTAAAATGAAAGAGAAGTTCAGTAAATATTGGGGTGATCCAGATAAGATGAATTTTATAATATTCTTTTCCAACATATTGGACCCCAGAGACAAGGTTGAGTACATGCAATTCCAGATGATTCAAATGTATGGTGAGACCCAAGGTAAGTTATGTTTTGAGAAGGTAAAGTCTAAATTGAATATGTTATTTGAGGAGTATGTCTCAACATATTCTGAACCGTCTACTACAATGATGCCTCCTCCACCCGTTCAATGTGAGACTGTTCCCGTTGGAAGGGTACAATCTAGATTAAAAAGTCAGTTAAAGAAACAAAAGATGGAAAGTGGGGCCTCACTCAACAAAAAGAGTGAACTTGAAGTTTATCTAAGTGAGTCCACCATAGATGATACAAACGATTTTGATATTTTAAGATGGTGGAAGGTTAACAGTGAAAGGTTTCCGATCCTTTCGAAAGTGGCTAGAGATATACTTGCTGTTCCTATTTCAACTGTGGCATCTGAATCAACTTTTAGTACTAGTGGTAGGGTCTTAGATAATTTTAGAAGTTCTCTATCTCCTAAAATGGTTGAAGCCCTTATATGTACACAAGATTGGTTAAGAGGCCCTGGTCAGCCAATTGCAGTTGAAGAAAACATTGATGATATTGAAAAGTTTGAGAAAGGTACGACGTTGATTATGTATTTAGGCATTCCTTTTCAACTTATGTTAGTATTATCGTATATGGTTGAATGTGTGTATTTATATTGTTCTATTAATTTGTTTTTATATATGCCGAATTGACAAATATGAGAATTGGAAGTTCAAGTTCTGTGACTTCTGTCTGTGACGGTGACGCTGATGATTCTCTTTCAAGAGTTGATTTAGATGATGTAATATGTTATATTGTTTTTGTTAGTCATAATATCATATTCATTAAATTTTTGAATTCTAGATGTTTACTTAATTACTTATGATAAATTTTGGTTTTTTGATCGATAATAGGTACAAGAATGACAAGTCAACAACCAGTCAACCACCAAAGTTTGGTTCTTTTTGGATGGAGTTTTAGACTTTGCCGCTTTCGAGTTTTACTGTTTTTTAAGAATTGCTCTTCATTTTAAAATTTTATATTTGTAGAGTTTAAACTTTAACATTTTATTAGAATAATATTAGTATACAACTTGTAATTATAATTTTTTTAATAAAAAAATCCAAGTTGCAAACTTGACAAGTTGCAATGATTGCTTGATATAAAAAATTAAAAACAACTCAAAAGATAATAAATAATTGATGGACTTCACTTGGACACTTGGTATTTGATTTGATCTGAATGTGTGCATGACTGCATGGTCGCATGGAGTTATGATGATTGATATGGATTAATCATTGTTGGACTTGGACACTTGGACATCCAGCAGTCCAATATGAAAAGTTGAGTTAAATACTTAATTTTGGTTTGAGTCAGTAAGTAAAAAAAGGTTAAAAAAAATACATATACCCGACGACCTGACCCGAAATTCCCCGAACCCGAAATGCCCCGACCCCGACCTACCCGACCTACCCGTTTATAATATTCGGGGGTTGTTTTTTTTACCCGAAACCCGATCGGGTTTGGCTTTTTTGGCCCCGACCCGACCCATGCTCACCCCTAATGTAGGAGATGTGCTGCGCCCAGGGCATGCTACAGGTAGTGCTGCAGCATATGGCTGGGTGGAAACAACAACATTCACCATTATGATCAGCATGCTGGAGGAGAACCAAAAGAAGTTGTTGGAGAAGCTGGATGATCAGGAGGATTATTGGGAAGAGAAGTTGACTGCACAGAAGGAGGGGTTTGAGAGATTGCTGGATGAGAAGGAATTGGCAATCACAAGGAGGATGAAGAAGCAAGAGAAGTTGATAAAGAGGTTGATGAAGGAGAATGCCCTCTACAGAAAGTGGCACAAGAAAAGAACGGATGTCAAGGACCAGGTCTGGGCAGCAGACCACATGGAGGCATCCACCTATCTACCAGAGTACCCTGCAGCACTGACTAAGCTGCAGGATGAGTTCCTTGGAGGCCCTGCAGCAGAAGAACCTACTCATTCTGAGTAGGATAGGTCCATTTCTATTTCTTAGCTCCATTTAGTGTCTTTTATTTTGTTATTTTCCTCTTTATTTAGTCCATTAAGAGTCTGGGAAATTTGTTGTATTATGTGATAGTTCCATTTTCGGTCAGTGCACATAACATAGCCCAAATAATTCACTTGTACATATCTACTTTCAATACTTATGCTAGAACCAATCCAAGGCACCTGGGAAGCAAACAGGCAAACTGTTTTGAAATAGGAGAGGATATAGGCCATTTTTTCACAAAGCCTTATACACTCTCTTTGCCCCCTTTAACCCTTTTGAGCCTATACATGTTCTCCAAACAATGAGGACATTGTTTCTTTCTAAGTGTAGGGAGGGGAGTTTGTGTCAAACTGAAAAGATGAAAAGGTTTGAGTCCTTTAAATCTTGTTCAATAAAAATAGTTGTGATATTGGCACCACACGACTCAATCATTCATGTGGTATTGGCATCACAAGGCTCAATCAATTGTGATATTGGCAACTTTGGCTCAATCAATTTCTTTTCACTGTGATATTGGCATATCATGGCTCAATCATCCCTATTTAGGCCAACAAAAACAAATCTGGCATATAGGACAGGCTGCAGTAGATGCTGCAGCATTTGGATACAAAAACTGAGGTGTATGTGAGAAAGTGAGAAAACCCAAAAATTGAAAATTCCATAAAGTCCTATTGATCCTATTTTTAGAAAGTATTCATGCCTAACAATAGAAACTTGTGTTTTAGCCTATGGTGTTTGTGTTTGTGAAGTGAATATAGGATGATTTATGAAAGGCTATGTCTATTGTTTGATGAACTGACCACTATCACTTTTCTTTTTATTTACCTTTCAAAATTTGAGTCTTTATATTTGTCTTTTTCGTTGCTTGGGGACAAGCAACAGTTCAAGTGTGGGGATATGATGAGTGGATAACTTATCACATTTTCCATCACTTTTTAGTAGGATTTTCTAGCATTTTCATTTCCCAAATCACAGTATTTGAGTCCTTTATTCTTAATTTTATCATTTGTTGAGTTGGGAGCTAAGTGGTGGAAATTGACCTTACTTTTGTGCTTTTATGTCAACCTACGGTAGTCCATGCAAATTCTCCATCCGGAGACTATTCTAGTAGGGATGAGTTCATTCTTGTCATTGGAAATGACAGTGATCCCTCCCTTCTTGGGTACACACTGGACTGGACTAACCCAAGAACTACTGGCTATTGGGAAAATAATTCCTGCATCTAACCATTTCAAAATTTCCTTCTTCACTAGCTCTTTCATGACAGGGTTCAATCTTCTTTGTGGCTCTATGAAAGTGAAGTTCTTGTCTTCTAAGATGATCTTATGTTGACAAATAGAGGGACTAATCCCTTTAAGGTCAACAATAGTCCATCCTATGGCTTTTGTGTGCAACTTCAACATATCTACTAACTTCTTTTCTTGATGCAATTCTAGGGTGGCAGAAATAATGACTGGCAATTTGTCTTCTTCTCCTAGAAAGGCATACTTTAAGTGAGATGGGAGCTGTTTCAACTCCTGGTCAGGTGGTGAGTTTATTGATGGAGTAAATGACTTTTGCTCATTACTTTCCAGCAGCTCAAATGCTGCAACATCCAAAGGGACAGACTCTTTCTCCAAGGTCTTATCATCATCATCATCATCATCATCATCATCATCATCATATTCCTTGTCTAAGTCTATAAAGGTCAGGTCTTCCTCATCCTCTTCTTCTATCCTACAAAATTGTTTGACTCCCTCCTCATGACACAATTCCTCAATGACACCTAGGCTTGAGCAGTCTTCTAGATCACTAGGGTATTTCAAAGAATTGAAGACATTGAATGTGACTTTTTGGTCTTGTAGTCTCATGGTCAACTCACCCTTCTGGACATCTATCAAAGTTCTACCAGTAGCTAAGAAAGGTCTTCCCAAAAGTATGGGAATATCCTTGTCAGCCTCAAAGTCTAAAATGATAAAGTCAGCTGGAAAAATGAACTTGTCAACTTGGACTAACACATCTTCAATCTTACCCTTGGGATATGCAATGGTCTTATCAGCTAGAATGAGTGTGACTGTGGTAGGTCTGGCCTCTCCTATGCCTAAGCTTTTGAAAATGGACAATGGCATAAGGTTGACACTAGCACCTAAATCACACAGTGCCTTCCCAACCTCTTTTCCACCTATGGAGCAAGGAATGGTGAAACTCCCTGGATCTTTTTGCTTAGGGGGAATTTTGTTGGTCAAGAGAGCACTGCAACCTTCAGTGAGGGCAATAGTCTCATATTCATTCAACTTCTTCTTCTTGCTCAATATGTCTTTTAAAAACTTGGCATAACTGGGCATCTGCTCAATTGCTTCAACAAGAGGTATGTTGATATGCAATGCTTTGAAAACATCCAAAAATTTCTTAAATTACAATTCCTCTTTCTCATTCCTTAACCTTTGGGGGTAAGGAATGTAAGGGGGAACTGGTTTGATAACAGCTTGGTTTGATTGTTTTGAGCAAGATGGATCCAGTATGCTTTTGTTCTTGGTTTCATTAGGTGAAATTACAACTGTGGTCTTTGGATTAGTCAAAGATGGACTTGAACTTGTGATCTTAGGATCTTGATTTTCTACTTGAACTTCTGGTATTGGAATTACAGAAATCTCTGGATTAGGAATGGACTTGAATATTTTTTCAGATTCTGTTTTGGTTGTTGGTCCTGATTCCTTTTCCATTGACTCAGGTAATTCTTTACCACTCCTAAGTGTGATAGCTTTCACATGTTCTTTTCCAGGAGCCTTGGGTATTTCAGTGTTAATAGGCAAAGTGCCTGAGGCTCTGTTATTCTGATTAAGTGCAATTTGACTGACTTGTGTTTCTAAACTCCGGAGAGCTGCTTGTGTCTGACTCATGAATCCTCTCATCATTGCTTCAAGAAAGAGATTTGAGTCATCATGTGGAGGTGTATGATGTTGATTTTGAAAATGTGGTTGAGTGTGCTGATTGTTTTGAAAACCTTGATTACGATTATTCTTATGATGATTACTTTGAAAATTTCCCTTGTACTGATTTTGAGAACTACTTGCTTGATTTTGAAAATTGGAGTTCCCTTGATGTTTTGGTGCTGGTGGATTCAAACATGGACTGTTCCAAGAGAAGTTTGAGTGTTGTTTCCAGCTTGCATTGTAATGGTTGGAGTGGGGAGCAGGTCTGTTTTGAACAAAATTTACAGATTCAGAATTATGTGGACAATGTTCATAAGAATGTTCTCCACCACAACACACACATTGCACAGAAAGAACTGTTGAAGCAGGTGTAGGGACAGTCGGTTGTTGTTAAAACACGGTTTTATTGGATTCAAGATCATCATTATCTGAAGATGGAAAACTGAAGTCAAAGTTGATAAAGTCGTCTCAATAAATATTCTAGGGTCCTTTTGTAATAAATAGCAAAGTATGTTTACGTATTTTCATTTTTAGTCTTTATTTATTTGTTTAATAAGTTTTAGTTGTTGGGCCAAGCCATGCCAAGCCCATTTGGTTATAAGTCTAAGTATTAATTAGCTATTTTTGTTAACTAGGTTTAGTTGGAAGTTTGTGAGAGGGTGCAAGACGTACGCAAAAGAGAGATAGAGAGAGAGAGCGTCGTGAAGAGAGAAACAGAGGAAGAGAGATTTCTTGATCAAACTTGTAACCAGTTGAATCATTCGATTAATCGTATCAGGTTTGCATAATCGTATTGTGTTTATTGTTTGCTTGGTTGAATCGTGAATCACAGGGACACACAATTGGTATCAGAGCAGGACAGATTGAATTGAAATTTTTTTTCGGTTCTGTTTTTCTGTCAAAGATTCATCTTTTTTATTGTGTGATTGTTCATTCAAGTTGCTTTTGGTTTGATTGTGTTTGTTTTGTCTATTATCGTGATTGGGTACTTTTGATTTGAATATTGCATCGATTTTGATTATCAATTTGTTGAATTTGCTGTTTTGGGTTCGATCACGAGTCTACACTGTGTCATCAATCGAATTCTTCTTAAAGTGTTTTTATTGAAATTAATTGATTGGAATCTGTTCTAGTTGGTTATTTGAACGTTTTAGCAAAGTTTGGTTGTTTAATTCGTGATATCAAGTGTTTTCTGGAGTGATTTGTGTTTAACTGGGTCGATATCATCAAGAACATATCGATCAAAGACCTCTATCGGTCTAACCTAATATTGGTCGAAGATCTCTACCGGTCTTTGCTTTCTATCGGTCTTTGCTTAATAGTAAATTACCGGTCGATCTCTACCAATAGTATTACCTCAGAGTATATCGGCCCATTTGAATACCGGTCTAAGGAAGTCTATCGGTCTAAGCTAATATTGGTTCATATTCTTTATCGGTCGAAGCACATTATCGATTCTATTAACTACCGGTCAAAGTCACTACCGGTCGAACTCACTATAACGGTTCATACACTCTATCGGTCGAATCTTTATCGGTCCAATCAGGTTACCGGTCGTTGCAATTCCCCGGTCGAACAAGTTTCCGGTCGACTCTCACTTTGCGCGACCCACTTGATAAGCAAAACACACTTTGCGCGACCCACTATTCGCTCAATTCTGACTTTGCGCCACGGTCTTCTCACGCAAACTTCTACTTTGCGCCACCTGCTTCTCACGCGAACTTCTTCTTTGCGCCAACAGTTACTCGCGCAAAGCTCCTCTTTGCGGGACCCCTGTGCTAAGTCTGTGGAGGGGGACAAAGTTCTGCTCGTAATCAAAATTTTCTGAATTTCATTCTAAGATTTTCAATATTGTTTGATTTTATCTGGACTAACGGTCATTTTTCAAGTTCTTATCTTATAAATACTAGAATGAATTCTAGTGAAATTCCTTCAATCAGTACGGATGAGAATCCACCAGTCCTTTTCAGAGGAGAGTACGAGCAATGGAAGGACAAATTCTTGGACTTCATCGACAGAAATGACTTGGCTGACTACATCAGATTATCTCTAAAGGAAGGAATCATGAAACCACCTACCAAGGTTCTCACAGTAGCTGGAGAGAACGGAGAAAATGAAAAGAGAGAATATCGATTACCTCTTGATAAATACTCAGATGAGCAGAAAAGAAGACATCAAGCTGATTGTTTAGCCAAATCTTTTATATTGCAAGGAATTTCCAAGGAAATATCAAAGGAGATTTCCATCAAGCTAGAATGCAAAAAGGCTACAGGAAAGCTGTTATGGGAACATATTGAGAAGATTATGACAGGACCAAAGTTGTCTTCAAGAGTAAAGTTCCTGGAATTTGAGAACTCTGAACTAAAAGAAAAGATTTCTGCTTTGGAAGCTCAAATCCAGAAACTAGATTCTGTTGAGAACAATGAGAAAGTTAATGATTTGGAAGTTGCAAATGCAGATCTTCAAAAGAAAATATTTGATCTGGAGAAAAAGATGGCCAAAGAAAGATCTGAGTTTGAAATTGAAAAGAAAGCATTTATAAAGAAATTCTCAGTTTTTTCGAGAAAATGTGCAGACGAGAAGAAGGCAATTGAGCTGAAATGTTTAAAGCTTTCTCAACAGACTTCGGAGTTTGAGAAAGTAATTATTCTGGAAAGGGAAAAGTTTTCCAAAGACAAGAAGGTCATTGAACAGAAGAACGTTGGATTCTTTAAAGAAATATCCGGCCAGAGAAATGATGCTGAGAAGGGATTTGAAGAAGAGAGAAATTTCTTTGAAACCGAGATTAGAAAGCTAACTGTCAAGCTATCTGAATTATCTGAAAGTGCCTTGAAATATCAAAAAGCGAAGTCTGAGTTCATGAAGAATATTGACCTGCTTGTTCAAGAAAGAGACAACTTTGCTTCGACGATTAAAGTGCTTGATAAACTTATGTTAAAGAAGTTGCGTAAAAACACTTTAACAGAAAATCAATGGAACGGTATATAACACTCAAATCATAAGTTTATATTGCATAAAACTTAATGATTACACACAAAACCTCAATCTGTTGAACATGCTCAACAGACGTTCTATACTTCTCTATAGAAAGGATCTAAACTATTCTCGAGGTTAATTCTATCTAAACAAAACGTATGAATAATTGTTAATTCTAACAAAGACTTCTATACTATATATATAGAGTTGATTACAAGATAATTATCAAAATAAAATTGATCTTCAGTATCAATACCATAATTATCTTCAACCTTATCTCCAACTCATCTTTATCTTCAAGTCTTCTTTATCTTTAGAAGCAACATTATCCTTCTTTTAGCAGTATTAATCATCTTGCAGCATTAACTTCCTCAACAGTATTAATCCTTGAGCAGTACTAACCATGCTTGCAGTAGTAATCTTCAACAGTACTAACTACTAGCAGTACTAACTCTCCAAGCAGTACTAACTATTCAAGTAATAGCACTAACTTTTCAAGCAGTATTAATTCTACTACCAGTATTAAAATTACAAGCAGTAGTAATACCTTTCAACTAGCAGTAGTATCCATCCTTAGCATATTCAGACCCAACAATCTCCCCCTAGCATAACTTTTCAGAATGAGAAGTTGAGTTCTTCAGCATAGGGTCTTCATGATGCTTTCAACACTTCAGCTTAGATTCCCAAATCAGGATTCAGACCTAGACTCTGATTGATGGTTCTCTTTACTACTATCTTTTCCATTTCTGAGTTCTTTGGACATACCAACTTTGATTTCAACATTGCTTGCAGTTCTTTGGACATACCATACTCATGATGTAGATCTTTGATCCTATGCTTCACTTTCTCAGGCTCAAACATCATGCATAAGTATTCCATAGCAATCTTGAGTAGGCTCATTTCAGTCCCTTGCAACACAGACTCATACAGCTTTGTTCCAACCTTGTACATTTCCTCTAGGTCAGTCCTGGAACAACTTCTGATCACTTTTCCCCAAGTTGTATACACTTCAAACTGATCACCCATTCTTTTGAATCTGAAGTATTCTTTCCTGTTGTCCTTCAGAATATCCCAAAAGATAATTTCTGGTGCTTTCATGGAAATAGGATCAGCTTGTACTGGATTTTTATCTGTCACTGTCATGTACAAGTCAAACTGCTCATTTGATTGTTGATTGGACTGCTCTGAATTCTGCTCTGGATTCTGCTTTGGCTCTGCTGAAGGTGCAACAGTTGCTTCTGCTTCTGCTTTTACTCTTTCTTCTTCAATTCTTGCCCTTTTTGCCTCTGGCTTGGTGGCAATTGTTTTCTTTCTTTTGATTACTCCAATTTGATGAGCCAATGTCTCTTCTTTCTTTTCCTTGATAGGAGTTCCTTCTTCACTTTCAGGGAAGGGTTGTTGTATGTTGAGATCATGCCTCTCTTTCATCTTCCTTTCAGCTTCTTCCCTTTGAGTGGAGTCCCCTTTCAGTTTGGCCATCTCCTTCTGGTAGAGTTCTTCAAGCTTTCCAAAGGACATACTTGTAAACATTCCCTCAGGAACTCCAATATCTCCTTTCAGGAAGTTTATCATCTTCCTTCTTTCTTGGTTTGCTAAGTATGTCTTGGAAGGTTGTCTTTGTCTAGTCTTCAGTGGTAGCCTTTGCCTTGAAGCCTTCTTTGTGACTTTCTTAGCAGCAGCTACAGACTTCAGACTCTTTTGATATTCTTCATTAAGTTTAGCAGCCATCTCCAAAGCAATCTCTCTGTCTTTGGCAGATTGAATTTCTTCCTCCTTTTCCATCTATTCTTGAAGCTTTTTGGCCACTTCTTCATCCAACTCAATCTGTTTTTGTTTCTTCAATGGTTGCTCAGATTCAACCATCTTCTCCTTTTCTTTCTTCTTTGCATCCTCCACACTGATCTTTTTCTTTCTCTAATCTGTTCCTCCTTCTTTAATGACCACTCCCATAGCCTTTTGAGTGGCCTTGTGAGTGTCAATCTTTGCCTTTAATAAAGTCTCTGCAATTGCTATTTCTTCTATAGGCAGCCCTGTTTCTGCTGCAGCTTTCTCTGTTTCTACTTCTGTTGTTACTACTTCTGGTGTAGTAGTTACTGCTGCTGGTGTGGTTTCTACTTCTTTTGCTTTTGCTGCTGCTAGTTTAACTGTTTCTGATGCTTTGTTACTATCTGCTTCTGTACCCAACTCCCCCTCAAACTTTGATTCCATGTCAACAGGGCTTTGCTTTTCTGCTTCAACTTTACTCTCCCCCTTTTTGAAAGCATCTTTTACATCTCCCCTTTTCTTCAAGACAAACTGTGTTCTTTTCTTTTTCTGGACCAACTTCTGAACCATCTTCTTTAATTTGGTGATTTGCACTTGTTGTGACAGAATTACCAGTTTCATCTCCTCTATTTCTGCACCTTGTTTGAGTACATCCATATTGACATTAGCAATAGTTTCCATCAATTCCTCATAGTTATATCTATCCTCACCTTCTTTAGGTGTGTTGAACACCCTGGAAGAATCCTTGGAAGTTTTAGTAGGAGTCTTTTGCCTAGCAGAAGCACCCTCTACCCCCTTGGTTTCTTGGCACCTGGGACCTTTGGATGATTGCTCACCTAAAGTTGTCGTGGGGAAGGTCTTAGGGATGTTCACACTGTCCTGCCCTGCACTTTGTGCAAAGTCAGTAGTGTGAGCCTCACTGCCCACATGCTCAACATGTTCCTTAGTGAGCACCTTCTTGGGGTTGGGAGACACCCCTGTGGTTTCCCTATCGATATTCTCTAATAGAGAATGCTCCATTAGAGGGCTTGAAGGCTGTGGGGGTGAAGGTACAAGAAGGGAAGGAACCTTCTGTACCTTTTTCCTTATATAAATTTTGGTGATGGGGGATGTGGGATTTTCAATAGGAATCTGAGGAGGATTACTAGAATGGAATGGTGTGGGCAGGTCATCAGTTGGGTGGTCAGATGTGGGTTGTGACCCTGATGCCTCACCATGGGAAGGAGACATAACCATCATTGTAGAGAACAATGGTGTCTCTTGTCCAGAAAAGTCCTTGCTAGGCCTTTTCATGTTTGAGAATACCTTCCCTTTGGGAGGTTTTGGTACATACACCTCTTGAAAAGAGGGTAGATCCGTCAATTCCTTTAGTATAATCTCTTGTACAAACCTAGGATACATATAAAAGCTTTTGGATTTGGTATCCAGGTTTGACATAAAATCATTGAAAATCATTTGTGAGAAATTAAACTTTCTAGAGGTGGCTAAGTAGACCAAAGCATAAGCTAAGGTACTGCTAAACTCACTCCATCCAGTTGTTTTTCGTGAAATGCAATGTTGTAGGGTATGAACAAAAAATCTCCACTGTGGTGAAAATCTGTTCTTGAAAAACTTGAATACATCAGTGGGACCTTCATACCCCATATTACTAAGAGTTTGGAAAAGATCTTCCTTAGGTAAAGAGGTTATACTTGAGGCATCATCTAAACGTAGATGGATGCGAATACAACCTTCTGTGATGGTCAGGGGTTTATCACATACCCTTGTTTTGATGACCTGATTGCCCTCTTCAGATTGAATAGCAGCATTGGACCAGAACTATCTTTGATGTTCCACATAGATTGTGGGATTGACAGTTAGAGCATGGGCGATGTGTGAGGATTTGAGGAAATCCACCATGGCATGGAAACCTTCAGCTTGCTTTGGTTTCTGTAACATGGCGAGCTCGTTGTGTTCATCAAAGAATGCTCGTCCTGCCATCTTTCTGATTGATTCTAGCGTTCGAATCGTGACTAGGGTTGACACTGGTAAGCAAGAAATCGAGAGAGAGAAAGAGATGCAATGGAAGTTCAAAGAGCCGTTTGAATTTTGGCGGTCACACAGGGTATTTATAGGTGGAGAGTTTCAGTTAGAAGCAGTACTAAGTACCCTAGCAGTATTAACTAACTCGCAGTATTAACTCATATTAGCAGTAGTAACACATACTGGCAGTACTAACACGGACTAGCAGTATTAACACAGACTAGCAGTATTAACACAGACTAGCAGTATTAACACATACCATCAGTAGTAACACTGATTAGCAGTATAAATAAGGCAAGCAATAGTAACTTTGCACTGGCAGTATAAACCACCTAGCAGTAGTAACCATACTTGACCATTTTTGAAAAGTTATCATGAGTAATATAGCGAACAATATTAACTGATTTAGAAGTACCAAGTATCCATTTGAACCAATCTGAAACACTGAAATACACAAGGTTAGTAGCACCATGCACAATACAATATGAGAAAGTAGACAGGAAGGAGTCTATACAGAAATGGTACATAAAGCAGATCAAAGGAGGCTTATTCAGAGTTTATCATGCCCACACTTGTAACCAAAAATGTGAATCTACTCACATCAAAAGCTTTGGTGAACAGATCAACAAATTGGTTACTTGTATGGACTTTCACAACCTGAATGAGCTTCTTTTCATTACAGTCTCTGATAAAGTGGTACCTGATTTCTATATGCTTTGTTTTGGAGTGCTTGACTGGATTATTAACAATGCTAATAGCACTTTTGTTGTCTATGAAGATTGGAGTGTGAAGAAAAGTCATACCATAGTCCAACATTTGATTCTGAATCCAGAGTACTTGAGAGCAGCAGCTTGCAGCAGCTATATACTCTGCTTCTGTTGTAGAGGTGGACACTATGGTTTGTTTCTTGCACTGCCATGACACTAGTCTTGCACCCAAAAACTGACATCCCCCTGAAGTTGACTTTCTATCCAAATTTGCACCACCCAAGTCACTGTCTGAATAAGCAAGTAAGTCAAATGGTGAGTCATGGGGATACCAAAGACCTAATCTAGGTTGGCCTTTGAGATATCTGAATATCCTCTTGACTGCTTGAAAGTGTGACTTCTTAGGCCTTACTTGAAATCTTGCACACACACAAACAGGAAACATGATATCTGGTCTTGAAGCAGTGAGATACATGAGGGAGCCAATCATGGATCTATAGTGATGAACATCCACATCCTCCCCCTCAAGATCTGCAGTGATCTGTTTGTGTGTCTCCATGGGTGTGCTTGCAGGCTTTGAATCTGAGAATCCAAACTTAGTAAGAATGTCCTGCACATACTTGGATTGGCTTATAAATATCCCATCTTTCTTTTGCTTAACTTGTAGCCCAAGGAAGAAAGTAAGTTCACCCATATAACTCATCTTGAATCTCGTATGCATCAAATCTTCAAAATCTCTGCACATTTGATCTTTTGGGGATCCAAAGATAATATCATCCACATAGATTTGCACTATTAGGATGTCCTTCTTCTTCCTCTGAATGAACAGAGTCTTGTCTATGATTCCTCTTTGAAAACCATTTTCCAAGAGATAGGTAGACAGAGTGTCATACCATACCCTTGGTGCTTGATGTAGCCTATAGAGTGCCTTCTTCAATTTGTAAACTCTAGCAGGATACGTTGGATTCTCAAATCCTGGAGGCTGACAGACATACACTTCTTCTTCAATTTTCCCATACAGGAAAGCACTCTTTACATCCATCTGATAGACCCTGAACTTCATGAAAGAAGCATAGGCTAAAAATAGCCTGATGGCCTCTATCCTTACCACTGGTGCAAATACCTCTTCATAGTCAATTCCTTCTTCTTGAGTATACCCTTGTGCCACTAATCTGGCCTTGTTCTTTATTACTATTCCTCTCTCATCTTTCTTGTTCCTGAAGATTCATCTTGTGCCAATTGCTCTGTGTCCTTTTGGAAGATCCACCAGATCCCATACATCTTGCAGTACAAACTGCAGTAACTCCTCTTGCATTGCTTCTATCCAGCTTGGATCTTTCATTGCATCATATGCCTTTTTGGGTTCAACCTGGGATAGAAAGCAAGATAATAAACCTGATTGTAGGCCTTTCAATCCCCCTATCTTGCTTTGTTGCCTTGTGATTATTGGAGAATTGATGTCACCAATCACTAATTGAGGAGGATGATTCTTCTGAGTTCTTGTAGCATTGACAGCCTCTTCATTAAGATTGACTTCAAGATTGGTGTCCTTCTTTTCTGGAGTGCTTCCCCCATATACTGAAGAATCATCATCTGTGTCATTCTCTTCCAAAAATGGCATCTCAAGACCTTTGATTCCTGAATCTGAGGTTTGATCTTCCTTTTCACCTCTGTCCTCTTCATTCTAATCTGGTTCAGTGTCCTTTGAATCTGAAGACTCTTTCTTATCTTGGTCACAGAATTCAACAGGATCAACAGTAGGTGTTGGGAACAACACAAACTCTTGTCTTTGTACTTGTACCTGTTCTGTCCCTGTTCCTACATTATACTCATTACTGAAACCCAAAGAATTAGTTAGTGAATCAATGTCAAATAGCCAATTAGGACCTGAACCAAGTTGATTTGGTGTGTTCTCATTGCATTTGACATTGTCACTTTCCTCAATAATCCTAGAAGAGGTGTTAAAAATTCTGTAGGCCTTACTTTGAGATGAATAACCAACAAGAAACCCATCCTTAGCTTTGCTGTCAAACTTGCCTATGTGAGTTTTGGTATTGAGAATTGTGCAAGGACACCCAAATGGTTTGAAAAATCCAATAAAAGGTTTCTTCTTTTTAAAAAGCTCATATGGTGTCTTGTCTTGAGATTTTACTACCAGAACTCTGTTTTGAACATAGCAGGTAGTATTAACTGCTTCTGCCCAAAAAGTAATTGGAAGTTTTGAATCTGCCAACAGAGATCTAGCAGCTTCTATCAGAGTCCTATTTCTCCTTTCAGCAACACCATTCTGTTGAGGAGTCCTAGGAGCACTGTATTGTCTCTCAATGCCCTTTTCCTCACAAAAGTTGTTTAGGTCATTGTTTTTAAATTCAGTTCCATTATCAGACCTAATGACTTTGACTCTTAGATTTGTTTGGTTTTCAACTCTAAGCACAAAGGATTTGATCAATCCACTTGTCTCATCCTTTGTCCTCATAAAATAGACCCAGGTGAATCTAGAGAAATCATCAACAATAACCAAGCAGTAGGATTTCTTGCCAACACTCATCACATTTGTAGGGCCAAACAAATCCATATGCAGTAAAATGAGAGGTGAAGAGATTGTATTTATCTCTTTGGACTTATGAGAAGTTTTGTGTTGTTTGCCTTTAAGACATGCAATACAATGATCATCACATGAGAATACCTTTTGTGGCAAACCTCTTACAAGGTTGTTTTTCACAAGTTTGTTCATTGTTTTAAAGTTCATGTGACACATCCTTCTGTGCCAAAGAGATGATTCATCCAAAGAGGCTTTTGAAAATAAACAGTTTAAAGATGAATCAGAAGCTACATTCTCCAAGTCTAAGCAATAAACATTATCCTTTCTAGGAGTTCTAAGTAGTATCATACTTTCATCAACTACCTTGAACCCTGGAGCAAGGATAATACATTAAGTATCATTGAATAATATGCTATGTTTCTTGTCACAGACCTGTGATACACTTAACAGGTTGTATCTCAATTGCTCAACATAGTATACATCCTCAAAGATCATCTTACCTTTTGACACATTACCTTTTCCACTTATTTTTCCACCTGCTGGATTATCACCAAAAGCAACATGTCCTCCATCAATTCTTTTGAAGTTTTGAAGGCAGGACATGTTACCTGTCATGTGCCTGGAACAACCACTATCAACATGCCAAATGCTCCTTCCCTTGAGTTGTTGGTTGCCCTGCACATTTAGTAAAGCAGTTAGTTTTTAATAGGAACCCAAGCCAAAGTGGTCTTGGGTTTTCCATTCTCATCAACATATTCATATTCAGACGGGATGAGATTATCATACTGAGAAATCTTATTGCTTGAATACTTTGTCACAATAATGGGTTTGTCACTAGAAGCAGTACTAACTTGATTGGCAGTACTAACTTTGTTAGCAGTACTAACATCATTAACAGTACTAAGAGGTTTAGCAGTACTAACTTTGTTAGCATTACTAACTGGGTTAGCAGTAGTATTGCTTGCAGCAACATTATTTCTGTCAGTAGTACTATTTGAAGTAGCAGTACTAACAGATTTCTTTACTTTTGGAACCCAAACCTGGACAAAGTTGTTTGCTTTCTTTTTCTTTAAGTTACTCCTGGGCTTATTTGGAGTATTTTTCTTTGAATTATAAACTTATTCTGAGCATGAGATTTTACAGGTGCACTATTCTCAGCCATATGATTCTTTATCTGCTTCCTATAACCAACAGGATTTTGTATATTTCTTTGAACAGTGATCCTTTGGTTGATAGGATTGAAATAAAAGTGTTTGTCTAGATAATTTAACTTGCCACAGATAAAACAAGGCTTTGGTCTGTTAATTTTTCTCATATCAATTCCTTGTTTTAAATCCCACGGATAATTTCTATTTCTTTGATTTCCCCTTGTTTTATCATGTTGTTGGGGCTGATTCTGTTTACAAGTACAGGGATTAACAACAGTGGTTTGCATGTAATGGACTCCCTGTACCTTTTCCTTTCCTCTCTTAGGTTAGGGGTCTCAGCTTTTTCATTCTTAACAGTTTCTTCCCCATACTTCACTTTCTCACTCTTGACAAACGGTTTACCCCCCTTTCATTTGTCAGTATGTGGTTTTCTATGGGAATATCTTTGTGGTCTTCCTCATTCTTACTCTCAGAGTCCTCTTTTTCAGAATCTGCCTCAACCACTACTTTGTCTAAAGGATCTACTTCAGTGGCTCTCTCAGGTAATTCCTTCTTGTCCTGTCTTTCTAAGAGATCTGAGGTGGGTGGTATATAATTATTGTTGTATGGTGGAGGGGTGGTGTTATAGCCTATTCCTCTTCTCAGTTTGTCATGGACTTGAGCTTTTAGAAGCATTGGAATATTTCTCAATATCTAGCTTGACTTTCTCAAAATCACTCTTTATCTTCTCACATTCCTCTTCAGACTTTTTAAGCTTAACCTTTAACTGATTTTTCTCCCACTTCCAATAGTTTGTATCATAGGAATGTTGAAGTTCATTAGCCTGGTAAGACTTAATTTGTTCTTCAAACCTCTCAACTATCAGAACATACTCTCTTCTGTCTTTCTCTAACCTTTTAAGGTCATCACACATACTTTGATTGTGATCCCTGTACTTTTTAACAGTTTCAATACATGTTTTAGAGCAAAGATTAGAAGTTACCTCTGTGGGAATATCAGTGCTTGCTGATTCTGAAACTTTATCCATTAAAGCTTGATTCTGAACTGCTTCTTCTGCTTGGTCACTCCAATCAAATCCCATTCCTTCTTGGGAAACAAGAGCTTGAGAAGAGTTCCTACTGTTGAAGCTAGTAGACTTGATGGTTGATGGTTGCTAGTATGCTGTTGAGGCATTCCACTTCTGCATTCTCTTGCAAAGTGCCCCAGCTTGTGACACTTGTAACACTTGTAACATTCAACCTTGGATTTATCAAATCCAACCCCATCTTCTCTTTTCTGAGAAAAGTTGTTTCTTCCAGTCCTTTTGATGAATCTTTTTACCCTCATAGTCAGCATAGCCACCTGCCACTTGATATCCATCTCTTCCAGATCATCAGCATTTATCTGTTCTAAGTCATCATTAATTAGAGTGGAATTAGCATGACTAGCTAGAAAAGCTTCTAAAACTGAGTCATTAGATCCATCTTGCTTTGATCCATGGGCAGCACTAACTGATTCTGTATTAGCAGCATAATCAGTAAAGGATGATAAAAGGGCAGCATTGTATGAGTATCCAGATGGCCTCTTCTTTGCTTCTACCTCTGCTTCAAACACCCTAAGGTCATTATAGAGGTCATCCAATTCCTTGTCCTCCAATTGGTCATTCTGTCAGAAGGAGACAGTGTACATAGTCCATTCATCACCAAGAGATCTTAGAAATTTTCTGTTAACATCATCTTGATCTATCTAGACACCAACAGTAGCCAATTCACCAATTAGCTTATTAAATCTATCAAAAGTTTGAGTCATAGACTCATTTTTTGTAGACATGAAGTTTTCATATTGCTGCTTTAGTATGGCCTTCTGATTTCTCTTGGTACTTTTGGTACCAGAAAATCTTTTCTCCAGATAATTCCAAAGAATTTGTGCATCAGAACAGTTGCAGAATTGATGTTGGTACTCATTAGGTATAGCCAAAAGCAGAGTGCTCAAAGCTTTCATCTCTGTCTGCTTCAACTTTCTCTCTCCATCTGTCTTTGGTGGAGGTCTCTTTCCTTCTGAATCCATCTTTCCTCCATCAGAAGGACCATTCTCAATGATGTCCCACATTGAGAAGTCTGCGAGAAGAATGTACTGCTTGATTCTGATCTTCCACATGTCAAACTCATTGGGTTTGAGCATGGGAACCTTTGATACCAAAACACTGTCGCTTGTACTGTCCATGATTAAAGGTTTCTGAATTTTCAGGCTCTGATACCACTTGTCAGGATCGAAATTCAAACAAGAATTTAAATAACACACTCAGAAACTTATGTTAAAGAAGTTGTGGAGAAACACTTTAACAGAAAATCAATGGTACAGTATATAGAACTCAAATCACAAGTTATATTAATTCAACTTGATGATTACACACAAAACCTCAATCTGTTGAACAGGCTCAACAGACGTTCTATACTTCTCTATAGAAAGGATCTAAACTATTCTTGAGGTTAATTCTCTCTAAACAAAACGTATGAATAATTGTTAATTCTAACAAAGACTTCAATACTATATATACAGAGTTGATTACAAGATAATTATCAAAATAAAATTGATCTTCAGTATCAATACCATAATTATCTTCAACCTTATCTCCAACTCATCTTTATCTTCAAGTCTTCTTTATCTTTAGAAGCAGCACTATCCTTCTTTTAGCAGTATTAATCATCTTGCAGCATTAACTTCCTCAGCAGTATTAATCCTTGAGCAGTACTAACCATGCTTGCAGTAGTAATCTTCAACAGTACTAACTACTAGCAGTACTAACTCTCCAAGCAGTACTAACTATTCAAGTAGTAGCACTAACTTTTCAAGCAGTATTAATTCTACTACCAGTATTAAAATTACAAGCAATAGTAATACCTTTCAACTAGCAGTAGTATCCATCCTTTCAAATCAGAAAAAATGTTTCTTCAAAAAGGTCAGTTGAATCATTTGATCAGATTCGTAGTACTAACCTTTTCTATGATAGAAATATAGATAATTCAGATACTTTCAGAAGAAGAAGAAGAAGAAGATACGAAGAAGAAGAACTGGTCTGGAAAAAGAAACCAGTTGAAAATGAGAAGAAAGACGAGAAAGGAAAGAAGTCATGTGTACATAACCATAATGCCGAGAAGAACAATGTGCATAAAGGTAAACCTGAACATATCTACACGAGAGATCAATTAATCAGGTTGTCAGGTAAGCAATTCTATTGTTCTTACTGTCGTACACATGATCTTGTTCATAAAACAAGTGATCATTTCTGGTATGGTTCTTACTCAGTTATTCCCATAAGAATTGCAACTAACAAACATGGACCCAAATACCAGTGGGTACCAAAGAAAAAGGATGAATCTGTGTTGCAGGCACCTACTGTCAAGGGGGAGTAAGAGAACTAAGGCTTCTAAGTAAATCAGCTTAGGACCCGTACTTCAACGAAGTTTGACTTCTAAACACAACAATTTAGGACTCGTACTTCAGTGATCAAAAGACCTTACACCTGTGCTGATAAGAGATTGTAATCCAATACTTCAATGAGGAAATCAACCGTCAAAGGGGAGTACATACTTTTCTGAAATTTTATGTATCTGTCAGATATGATAATCAACATTTGAGGGGGAGTCAATGTTTATATTTTTCACTGATAAGGTTTCTGATGCATAATTTCAGGGGGAGTAAAGGTGATGACTTCTGATCAGAACTCGTACTTTCATCGTTTTACTGCTTTATGTCATTTAAATTTCAGTGAATAAAGTTACTTTGACTAGATCGTTAAGACTTTTACAGGTTGAGAGATGCTTCAAAGATCATATCTTTATGACTTTAAGCTTGACTTCGTGAGATGTAAGACTGCACTTAAAAGGTATAATTCCTTATCTTCATCTCATCTATGGTTGAAAGAAGAACAACTTTCAATCATAAGAAAACATGTTCTTAAATGTTCAAACCACTTCCCGATTCTCAATCAGATTTCTTGAATTGGAAGTGTGATTTTAAATGTTTTCTGATTCATCTTTGAGCTTTAACTGACAAAGTTAAACCATCTGAGCATCATATGCTTCATAGGAAAACATGGGATCAGGTTGCTAGGACTTAAAAGAAACTTCTATGGATTCACGTTAACCAATGTTTCCTATCCAAGAAGTTAATCCTTTAGTGATTGAATGTGAGGAGTCAAAAGAAATGAGTGTGGGATGTGTGATGAGAGAAATTGAAAAAGAGAGCTTGGTTAGATGCGAGCTTATTGTTTAAAATAAAGAGGGTGTGAGAACAGAGTCAAAAGAATATCAAACTCTGCACCAACTACTTTCTGAGTTGGGCAGCCACATTTCTAATGCTTCACATTTCTTTCGTGAACATTATTGAAACAGGCTACTAGCCCATGCCAACTCTTGCAATTACCCCACCAGCTACTCATTTTCTTCTCAACAAGAAAATGTTTCATTTTCCAAGGGGGCGCAACACATATGCTATCTGATTTTCATTTGGAAAATCTGGATATTGAAAAGAAGGAAGTCTGCCCCACCTTCACATTTCACTAATGCACATTGAGTCTGTGTTTAACTAATTGTCTCAGTGGTTTACACTTTTTGAGCCTTATAAGCAATCATCTTATGCTTAATTTATTCTATCACTTGCACGAACACACAAAGAATTTGTTTCTTTGTCATAACATTCATAGAAATTGCCTTTGTGGTGTTTCGATGATTGAATGGTAGCCCTGGGGGAGTGAACATCATAAAAGCTCCTTTATATTGTCTATTCGTTACACACAGTGACTTTGTGTTACTGACAAACAACTTTAACTGATTCATTTGTTGATTCAGGTGTTACACTTCATTTACTAACTTGTCTAGATTTGCAAAGATCTGGATGAACATCTTAATGAATTGACGGATAATCAGTGGTTCTATTTGCAAGATCAATGGTGGAAGAAATTTCTTGACGACACGTTTTGATGAACTCTTTGCTCTTTTCATCAAAAAGGGGGAGAAGCGTCAATCAAGAAATGGAAGATATTCTGAAGATATGCTGAAATGAAGAAATTTTCCTTGAAGATGATTTGCTAAAGCATTCCGAGCTGAAACTGGAGATAATTTCTTTCCAAAATATATTCTCATCGATTGGGGAGATTGCTACATTCTGAAGACAAAGAGGAAGACTGCATTTTCTGAGCTTAAAGAGAAGAATTGAATTGCTAAATCTTTTTAGTAATGATCTTGATCCAAAGGGGGAGATTGTTAAAGCACGGTTTTATTGGATTCAAGATCATCATTATCTGAAGATGGAAAACTGAAGTCAAAGCTGATAAAGTCGTCTCAATAAATAGTCTAGGGTCCTTTTGTAATAAATAGTCAAAGTATGTTTACGTATTTTCATTTTTAGTCTTTATTTATTTGTTTAATAAGTTTTAGTTGTTGGGCCAAGCCATGCCAAGCCCATTTGGTTATAAGTCTAAGTATTAATTAGCTATTTTTGTTAATTAGGTTTAGTTGGAAGTTTGTGAGAGGGTGCAAGACGTACGCAAAAGAGAGATAGAGAGAGAGAGAGAGCGCCGTGAAGAGAGAAACAGAGGAAGAGAAATTTCTTGATCAAACTTGTAACCAGTTGAATCATTCGATTAATCGTATCAGGTTTGCATAATCGTATTGTGTTTATTGTTTGCTTGATTGAATCGAGAATCACAGGGACACACAGTTGTGCTCCTTGACCAGCAGTTATATTTTTAAGCATGTTGGTCATGGAAGCAAGCTGAGCTGTCAATGCAGTATATGCATCTACATCATGCATTCCAGTAGTTTTCCTTTGAGTTTGGGCCCTTGGATCAGCCCAGTGTCCATTGTTTGTTGAATTTTTTTCAAGAATCTCATACCCGGCATTGTAGGTATTAGAAGTAAAAGCCCCTCCTGAAGTCGCATCGAGCATTTGTTTTGCATTGGGAACAAGCCCATTGTAAAACGTCTCGAGTTGAATACAGTAGGGAATGCCATGATGAGGGCATTTTCTCAACAATTCTTTAAATCTTTCCCATGCAACCGAAATAGCTTCATCATCCATTTGTTTAAACATGCAAATCTCATTTCTAGATTTGGCATTCCGGGTAGGTGGAAAATTTTTTCGCAAATTTTTTTCAGCCATATCGCTCCATGATGGCACAAAACCTGGTGCTAATAAATTGAACCAAACTTTTGCCCAATCCCTTAAAGAAAATGGGAATAAAGTGAGCCTTAAGGCATCAGCAGATACTCCCGGGATTAGAAAAACATCGGTGATTTCCATAAAAGATTTTAAATGTGAATGTGGATCTTCCGATGGCATTCCGGCAAATTGACCATTGGCTTGCAACATGTGAAACATGATGGGTTTTGGTTCAAAATGTAAAGTTTCCAATTGTGGCCTAACAATCCCAGAATTCAATTGCTCATTATGATTTTGGTGATTTTGAAACTGATGAGGTGGAGGATTTCCAAAAATTGGTTGATTATTTGCAAAAATTGGTGGTGGCCTGATTTGATTCACTAAAGGTGGTCTCATTTGATTTTCCAAAGGTGGCGGTTGATTTTCCAAAAGTGGTGGTCTAAGATGCATGTTTTCAAAGCCCGGGGGAGGTCCTTCCATATTGAGAGGATTTATGTTTTGAAAGGTTCTTTGAATTCTCCTTCTTTGACGGAAGGTTCTCTCAATATCTGGATCTAACTCAAAAACTTCCCCGCGTTGTATTCTTGGCATGCACTACTTTTAAAAATCTTTCGAAACTCCCAAAGGTGGTAGAAAAACCAAATCTTTTAAAACACTTTAAAACACTTTTGACTTGCCAATCCCCGGCAACGGCGCCAAAAACTTGACAGGCCCTTTTTGTGTACCTTAGGGTGAGACAGATAATACCAAAAAGCAAGTATACAAATTGGTACTATGTTGCCTTACAAGTAATAAAATGGTAAAGATACCAGATATCGTCCCACAGAGATTGGACTAAAAAGTGTGTTAAAAGTATAATGAAAGATGAGATTTCAGATGACGAATTTGAAGCAATATTTTTGAAGGTTGATTAACACAGATCTAAATTAACAAGAATAAACGAGAAGCAAGGGTGTAAGACTTTTGGTGGTATATGGATCCAAATTCCAGTAGGTCAATGCTATAGCATCAGCATAGCATGATGCTATAGGAATGCTGCAGCATGCTTCTGACTATAACTAGTTTTATTATCGATTTCAAGACACGTTCCTCTCGGACTCTCACCATCACATTATTCCATTAGCCATAAACAGTCTCATCTCTGAGCAAAGTTCAAGATAAGGGAATGATGGGAATGAAGTTCTCAAAATACACTGCAAAACAAATTCTCTTTGTTAAAAGTTACTCTTTCGACATAACCCCCGTACCTCCCAAGTTGATGTATTCCAAATAGCTTATCTCCAAGTCTATTCCATTTTAACCCTTTGAAAAAGTGATAACTTATCAAGAATGGATCATTTTAAATGACACAAGTAACAACTCTCGTTGCAAGTAACTCTTTCGATATTACCTCTTATGTCACTAAATTGACGTGCTATTCAATGGCCTATATCTAGGTCCATGACACTATTACACTATCAAAATGATCATTTTGTCAAAGAGTTTTGTTATCTTGATAAAACTTGAGTTGGAATAATAAAATTTCGTTAAAGTCACAAAAACCTACTTTCTTTTAGATCCACATAACCACCCTTTGCCTCACACCCAAGCTAATATGATTAGCTACTCATTACAATAAAGAAATAAAAACAACTACTAAGAATTACAAAGATAAACATAATGTAAATTGCTCTTGTAATGTAAAAGACTTGAAAATATATATATATATATATATATATATATATATATATATGGCTTTGAAATGTAAAGACAAGAATGTAAATTACAAGGAAATGGAAATGACAAGAAAATAAACTTGAAGGTAAATACAATGAGCTTTAACTACTGAGATTTAAAACAAAAGAGTAAAGGAAAGGCTAGAGATGCAAGATGAAGAAAGAAAATACAACAAGATGAAATGTGCAGGTGGGTGTTGTTTCAATGCTGCAAGCATGCATGTACTAGTATGAAGATCATATGAAGATGATGAAGAACACGATGAAGATTAAATGCATGAATTCTGGAAATTAAAAAGGACACTGAACAAGTAAACCACACAAATTCAGCTCCAAGACACAATAAATGGAAAAATAAGGTAGAAAATGACTCAAAGTGGGATTTGGAAGTGAAAAAATCTATCTAAAAGACTAAAAGAAATGTGCCTAAGTACTCAAAATTGAGTACTTATCAGCACCAGCCCGGGATTTGCCTTTCCAGGGGTCACCGCCCGGATACTCCCACCCCCGGGCTCCCGGGGTCACGGCCCGGGGTCGAACACCTCTCGGGCTCCCCCGACTCCCGGGGTCACGACTCGGGTTGAACACCCCTACCGGGCTTCCCCGACTCCCGGGTTCACGACCCGGGATAACAATCCCCGGGGTTAAACCCCCGGTACCAACCCACCCCGGTTCCAATATCGGGCGACACTACTACGAAAACCCCAGAGACGAGCGAACTTCGAACATAAACCCCGAAATTCTAAATCTCAAGAGACAAGGTTAAAAGATTATCAATAGATTAAAACCCCAAACTACAAAGATTGATCCCTTAACCTATCAGAAACATTAAATGATCTTATGAAACAAAATAAGGTTATCTATTCATTCCAAATCAGGTCTATAAATCATCAAACTCCACTAAACCAACATATTCTTAAAAAGTAAAACAAGAATCATGGGATTAGAAGCTTACCTTGGAAGAAACTGAAATGTCCAAAACTTCAAATTCTTTCTCTCCTTCAATCGCAACCTGCGTTCTACTCTTCCTCTTAACTTTCTCCAGCCACCAACAAGGTGAATGAGGAAATCCGTAGGTTAAAACCATTATTAATGCCAACTTACACTTAACCCCTTCAAACTTTTAGGCTTTGACCACTTTTCTCCCAAACTTTAAAATTAAATATTTTAAAACCCGGTTGTTACAATATCCCCCCCCCCCCTCAAAAGAATTACGTCCCCGGAATTCCATTGTCGAATAAACGGGGATACTGAGACCTCACGTCCGTCTCCACTTCCCATGCTGATTCTTGCCCCTTGTGGAACTTCCACTGCATTCTTACCAATCGAATCTCTTTATTCCTTAGTTTCTTGACTTTATGATCTAGAATAGCCACAGGTTCTTCTACGTAACTCAGCTTTTCATCCACTTGGATATCCTCCAACGGTATTACTACATCGGTCTCCGCCAAACACTTCTTCAGGTTTGACACGTGGAATGTGGGGTGAATCCCTCGCAACTCCTCAGGTAAATCTAGTTTGTATGCTACTTCTCCAATGCATTCTAGAATAGCAAACGGCTCGATAAACCTCGGTCGTAACTTACCTTTCTTTCCGAAACAGACTACTCCCTTCCAAGGCAAAACTTTTAACATGACCAAATCTCCTACTTGGAATTCGACGAGTTTCCTTCGCTTATTCGCGTACATCCTTTGTCGGTCTTGTGTCGACCTCAACCTTTCACGAATTTGGTTCACCTTATCGGTCGTCACTTGTACTATCTCTGAACCTGCCAATTGTCGTTCTCTCACTTCGTTCCAACACAAAGGTGTTCTACACTTGCGACCGTACAACGCCTCGAACGATGTTGCTTGAACGCTGGCGTGATAGTTGTTATTATACAAGAACTCTATCAATGGTAGGTAGACCTGGAAAAAACTGACACAATACGCTAACCCGACACGAATTCGACACGAAATAAGCGGGTTTGGGTAATACGTTTCAACCCGTTTAAGTAAACGGGTTGACACGACACGAAACGAAAGTTAAACGGGTAAGGTCAGGGTCAAACTTTTCAACTCGAAAATGACCCGAATAACCCGTTATATATATATATATATATATATATATATATATATATATATATATATATATATTATAAGTTTTATTTTTAATGTTTTTGATTTTTAAATGTTTTAGATTTGGTTAGAACTTATAAGTTTGAACTATAAAATTTGGGTTTTCTAATGTTTTCATTTAAAATTTTTGATTTGTACTTTTTTGTGAATTTTCGATTTTTAATTTTTAGTTTTATAAATGTTAAACGGGTTAAACGGGTTAGGCGGGTCCTGTCGGGTTAGGCGGGTCGGGTTAGGGTTGAGATTTTCGGACCCATTTATTAAACGGGTCAGGTTAGGGTTAGACATTCTCAATCCGTTTAACTTTGAACCCAACATGACACGACATGTTTGCCAGGTCTAATGATAGGTGAACTTCCCAAGAACCCTTGAAGTCGATCACACATTCTCGGAGCATGTCTTCCAGCGTTTATATGGTCCTTTCACTTTGACCATCAGTTTGTGGGTGATAGGTTGTACTCAACTTGAGTTGTGATCCCAACTCTCTTTGCAAACTTCTCCAAAAAGATGACGTGAATCGACCGTCTCGACCTGACACTATAGACGACGGTACTCCTTTCCTGGATAGTATCTCGTCTATATACAACTTTGCCAATTTATCGAACGGATACGTCTCCTTAATCGGTAGGAAATGAGCTGGTTTAGTGAACCGATCCACTATTACCCAAATGGCATTGTGTCCTCAGGTGATCACGGTAGTTTGGTGACGAAGTCCATAACGATTTCATCCCACTTCCAAACCGGAATTTCCAACGGTTGTAGCTCCCCGTAAGGCCTTTGGTGCTCCGCTTTCACCTTTAAGCATGTCAGACATCGTTCGACGAAGTAAGCGATATCTTTCTTTAAGCTCGGCCACCAATAATTTTGCTTTAGGTCTCGATACATTTTGTTGGTTCCCGGATGAATAGAATAACGCGACTTATGCGTTTCCTCTAACACTTTCTTCCGAATGTCGCCCCGTTTCGGAATCCACACTCGGTCACCAAAACATTTCAGTTCACGACTATCTACCGTTAGCGTACTTACACTTCCTGCTAATCTTTCGCTCTTCAAGTTTTCCTCTAAGAGTGCTTCCTCTTGTAGACTCTTGACTTCCTCCAAGAAAGTAGAAGTTGCCTCAACTCGATACGCCACTACCTTCGTTGCATCACCATGTTCTTTCCGACTCAATGCGTCGGCCACTACATTGGTTTACCCAGATGATAAAGAATATCACAATCATAATCACTCAATAGCTCCATCCACCTCCGCTGCCTCATGTTGAGTTATTTCTGGTTGAATAGATGCTGAAGGCTCTTATGATCCGTATAAATTTGACATTTAACCCCATACAGATAATGCCTCAAAATCTTCAAGGCGAAGACTACTGCTGCCAATTCCAGATCATGCGTCGGGTAATTCTTCTCGTGCTCTTTCAACTGGCGAGACACATAAGCAATTACCTTGCTTTATTGTATTAACACACATCCCAGACCCAACTTTGAAGCATCGCTGTAGATTACGAATCCTTCGGTCCCATTGGGTAGGGACAAGATAGGTGCACTGCTCAGGCTTTCCTTCAATTTACGAAACGCGTTCTCTTGAGCCTCCGCCCACACAAATTTGAAGTTCTTCCTTGTTAGAGTCGTTAATGGCGTGGCTATCCTCGAGAAGTCATGAATGAACTTTCAATAATAACCCGCCAATCCCAGAAAACTTCGTACTTCTGACGGCAAGTTTTGCGCTTCCCACCCTTTGATAGCCTCAATCTTAGCCAGATCGACCTTAATCCCATCTTCCAACACCACGTGCCCTAGAAATTGTACCTCTCTTAACCAAAACTTTCATTTCAAGTACTTGGCGTATAATTTCTCGTTTTTTAGCAATTCCAATATCGCTCGCAAGTGTGACTCGTGCTTACCCCTGGACCGTGAATAAATCAGTATGTCGTCAATAAAGACAATGACACACTTGTCTAAGAGTGGGTTACACACTCTATTCATCAGATCCATGAAAGTTGATGGCGTGTTTGTCAACCCAAAGGGCATGACTAAAAACTCGTAGTGCGCGTATCTTGTACGAAAGGCAGTCTTAGGCACATCCTCCTCTCTCACATTCAACTGATGATATCCCGATCGTAGGTCTATCTTTGAAAAGTAGCTCGCTCCTTGCAGCTGATCGAAAAGGTTATCAATTCTGGGGAGTGGGTACTTATTCTTGACTGTTACCTTATTAAGCTCGCGATAATCTATGTACATTCTCATAGATCCGTCCTTCTTCTTGACTAACAACACTGACGCTCCCCACGGTGAGGTACTAGGGCGAATAAACCCCTTGTCGAGCAGCTCTTGCAGTTTTGTCATCATCTCCTTCATTTCTGCCAGTGCCAAACTGTAGGGCGCTTCTTGCGATAGGTGTCGCTCCGGGCATCAGGTCAATTCGAAATTCCACTTGCCGATCAGGAGTCAGAGTGGTCAGGTCTTCTAAAAACACCCCCGGGTATTCATTTACCACCAGAACCGACTATAGTCCCTTCCTCTCTTTCTTAGCGTCTACTACATACGCTAAGAACCCCATGCACTCTTTCACTAAGCACCGCTTAGCCTTGATCATAGAGATCAAACACGACTTCCTATCCTGACGATCCTCATACACTACTACCTCTTCCTTACCCGACAATGCTATTCGGATCAATTTCTTATTGCACACTATATGGGCATCATTAGACGCCAACCAATCCATCCCTACAATGACATCAAATTCCTCCATACCCATCGGGTATAGCCGAAGTGGGAATGACTGACCATCGATGTCAATACTACACCCTTCATATACTTCCCTCACCAAGACTCGACTATCATCTGCTACTTCTACCTCAAACCCAAGACTAAGCTTCCTGGGTTTCACACGCAGATTATGAACAAAATTCGGCGACAAAAACGAACGGTTTGCACCCGAATCAAACAATACCTTAGCAAAAGTCAAGTCTATAAGGAAAGTACCTGTTACCACATCTGGTATTTCCACCGCCTCCTCCGCTGTCATGTTGAACGCCCTCGCTCTAGCTCGAGCAGGTTCCACCTTCCTCTCCCCTCCTTTTCCCTCAACATTTCCGACAACTCCTTTTTTCAGTTGTGGACAGACTGTTTTAATGTGGCCTGGAGAACCACATTGGTAGTAAGTCCTAGGTCCTTGACAGTCCCGAGCCATATGCCCCGTCTTCCCCGTATTTAAAGCAACCTTCCCGATCCATCAAGCATTCCCCTTTGTGCATCCGGTTACACTTGTTGCACGACTTGTTCTTAAACCTTGGTATAGCTCGCTGATCGGATCTGGCACTTTTGAACTTCTTTGGATCGCGTACCGACCCTTCCCATTTTCTCTTCTCACCACTCTTCTCAGTCATTTGGCGCGCCTTATCCTTTTCAGTCATCTTGGCTGCGTTAAGCCGTTAACGGCCGCTTGAAAGGTAGTAGGCTCTCGTGCTGCCGCCAATTCTCGAATATTGCTTCTCATCTCAAACAAATACCTGTTCACCCGACGTTCCTCATTCGACACATACACTTCAGCAAAACGAGTCTTTTCGAGAAATTTTGTTGTATACTCTCGAACCGTCATGTCCCCTTGCTCTAAATTCAAAAATTCCTCCTCTAGTTTCTTCACAGCTGCGAAAGGACAGAACCGCCGTTTGAATTTAGCCACAAAGGTCTCCCAATCCATACCTCTAGCCACCTTCGAACCCTTGCCCCCAGTCTCTGCCTCCCACCAGAACACAACATCATCCCTCATCATGGATAAAGCAAACATGACTTTACCTTCTTCTGCACACTTGCACGTGTCAAACGCTAGCTCCATATTTCCGATCCACTTGATAACTACTACCGGATCGCATTCTCCTTTGAAAGTAGGAGGATTGCAAGTGGTAAACGCTTTGTAGCTACATCTTTTCCCGGTAGCTGTTTTGGCTTCCAAACCCGGGGTCGACTGTGAGTGACTGCCCACAATAGTCATTGGCGAGTTGGCCATCTCAGTCGTATCCCTCTCCTCACTCCTTTCCTGACTTATCACTGCTCCCCCAGTTTGATGAGCTAGTAAAACTTGCAAGGTTTCCTGCAATTTCCCTATCTAAGTAGCGAAAGTCTCTTGCGTCACAAAAGTTTGGGTCCCTCACGGTTCTTCACCGGCCTCCTTCCCTCGCAGTAGTTGAACTCTCTTGAAGAGAGGGTTCTTGTTCAGCCATTACCTCCACACTTCTGGCTCGTTAGGTAACACGTATTGTTCTCTTCCCCTGAGCTTTCACTTCCGGTTCCTCCACTTGAGTGGCCGCCTTTCGGGTTGTCTTTCCCTTCCCCTTAGGTCGTCCACGCCCTTTTCCTCGCATAGCAGCTGGTCGAGGAGGAACGACTGGTCCATCCTCAACAGTTTCATTCACAGGTGTCGCCTCAGCTACCGACACAGATCTGCTTCTAGTCACCCGCTCTGACATGACTACAGATAAGACACCAACACACAAACTTCATTATAATAAGTCCAAAGCAATAAGGCAAGTTAAGCATGCACATGTACCTGTAAATTTATAATTACACTGGCCAGATGTAATTTTAAATTTACCTTACATGCTAGTCCTCGCCATTTATAATACATGCTAAATGGTGGTCTTCTACTCCGGTACCCGATCATACTTTCTCCTTACCCTTGCAAGAGTTGCCTATCTCTCGACGACCTGAAAAGGTTTTTAGTTTTTGAAAGAGCGAGGGTTAGACCGAAGGTCTAGTGAGTTCCCTCAAAACACTTCGAAATTCATAGCAATACAAGTTTATAAAACAACTTAACCCATTCAGCTTGGCAAACATAACATTTTAAGGAAAAACTCACTTCCGGCACACACTACCGTTGCCCGAAGGAAACGACGTGTCTGGCTCATACTGCCTTATCTGGGTCACACCTCCCAATTGGCATAAACGGGACACCCCCCCCCGGTATGAGCACAGGCGGGCCACACCCCCCGACTTTGGCCATACAACTCACAACAATGTATGCATACATTTAACCAACAGTAAAAATCATATAGCATGTTAAATGAATACTCGCATGTATAAAGCTCGCGCAAGTAAAGGCATATTTTATAAATAACTTCCACACATATCAACTGCTTTAAAACCATAAGCATTTAGTTAAGAACTTACATGATCAATAGCTTGCAAAATTACTTGAGAGTTTAGTTCAAAAGACTCACCTTTGGTCCTTGCTTAAAATCCACGTTCTAGCGATTTACAACCTACGATGACACCGACAAAATCGATAAGTCACTTCCTTATAGATCACTTTAGGTTTTTACTAGGACAGCACTACCGGAGTCTAACTTCTGAAATACATACCCGATCCCCAGGACGTCCCGACCGTACCACCCCGGGATTTGCCTTTCCCGGGGTCACCGCCCGGATACTCCCACCCCCGGGCTCCCCCGTCTCCCGGCGTCACGACCCAGGGTCGAACACCTCCCGGGATCACCCGACTCCCGGGGTCACAACCCGGGTTGAACACCCCTCCCGGGCTTCCCCGACTCCCGGGGTCAAACCCCCGGTACCAACTTACCCCGGTTCCAATACCGGGCGACACTACTGCGAAAACCCCAGAGACGAACGAACTTCAAAAAAAACCCAGAAATTCTAAATCTCAAGAGACAAGGTTAAAGGAATATCGACATATTAAAACCCCAAACTACAAAGATTGGTCCCTTAACCTATCAGAAACATTAAACGATCTTATGAAACAAAATAAGGATATCGATTCATTCCTAATCAAGTCTATAAATCATCAGACTCCACTAAACCAACATATACTTAAAAAGTAAAACAAGAATCATGGGATTAGAAGCTTACCTTGGAAGAAACTGAAATGTCCAAAACTTCAAATTTTTTTCTCTCCTTCAATCGCAACCTGCTCTACTCTTCCTCTCAACTTTCTCCAGCCGCCAACAAGGTGAATGAGGAAATCCCTAGGTTAAAACCATTATTAATGCCAACTTACACTAACCCCCCCCCCCCCCCCAAAAAAAAAAAAAAAAAAAAAAGCTTTTGGACTTTGACCACTTTTCTCCCAAACTTTAAAATTAGGTATTTAAAAACCCGGTTGTTACATAGGTATCATTTACGAGAATGGGAACACATTGGTAATATACCTACGAATAAGGAAGAATATTTTAACATAAAACACTCACAAACCAGGAACATCATAGAAAGGTGTTTTGGTGTCTTGAAGAAACGTTGGGTCATATTACGAAGTTCGTCCTTCTATCCAATAAAACTTCAACGCCGAATGGTCCAAGCATGTGCTTTTTGATTATTGTTGCATTTTTGGACTTTGTTATGATTGTTGCATTTTGAGACTTTGTTATTATTGTTGTTTTTAAAAAGTTTGTGGATAGACGTAATTGGACTATTGTAAAAGATGATACGTTGATTAGTATCCTACAAGACATCGTAGCTGTCGGTGGTATAAGTGACAATGGTTGTTTTCGGAATGGCACATATGAGCAAATCGTATTAAAAATACGTGAAAAAGTCTCGGGCCTCAATATTACTTCAAAACATGTTCAAAACAAAATGAAGTGTGTCAGGATCGAATTCTTAACAAGAATAAATTCTCAGAAACTAATATCAAAGGAGTTTGCGGAATAACACTTTTGTTGGGAACTGAAGAAAAACTCAAGTATGGTTAATGCTGCTGGTTAAGAGTTAATACTGCTAGAAGACTTAAAGGTTAATACTGCTGAGTGTTACTACTGCTTTCAGTTAATACTGCTAGTCAAAGTTAGTGCTGCTTGAACAAAGTTAGTACTGCTTAGCTAGTTAGTACTGCTAGTGGTTAGTACTGCTTAGTAGTTAATGCTGCTAGAAGGAAGTTAATGCTGCTGAAGATTAATACTGCTTATATGATGAAGATTCGTATGAAAGGATATACATGGAAGCTTAGAGATATACATAGAAGATATACTGAAGATATTTTATTTATTGTAATTATCTTTGTATTCAGTATATATATTGTATTGTTTAGAATAGTTAGATAACTTGAGTTTTCATTCTTTTAGAGAAAAACAACCTCAAGGCATAGATCCTAATTCTAGAGAAGTAGAATTCGTATTGGTGAGCCTGTTCATCAATATTGAGGTTGAGTGAGTAATCTTGTAACCTCAAAGCATTCAATAAAAGCTTACAGTTTGTTATTCATATTTTCTGTGTTGATTTACTGTTTCATTGAATATCAAAGTGTTATTCCGCAAACTTCTTTGATATTGTTTCTGAGAATTAATTCTTGTTGAGAATTCGATCCTGACAAGTGGTATCAGAGCCTGATTTCTCAGAAACAACTATTCATCATGGAAAATCTTGCAGAATCAAGCAGTACTTTGGTCTCAAAGGTTCCAATGCTTAGACCCAATGAATTCGATATGTGGAAGATCAGAATCAAGCAGTACATACTCCTCACTGACTATTCTATGTGGGACATCATAGAGAATGGTCCTTCTGAAGCAGGAAAGATTGGTGCAGATGGAAAGAGAACTCCACCAAAAACTGATGCAGAAAGAAAGATCAGACAGACAGAGATGAAAGCCTTGAGCACCTTGCTCTTGGCTATTCCCAATGAATATCAACATCAGTTCTGTAACTGCACTGATGCAGAGATGCTCTGGAATGCTCTGGAGAAGAGATTCTCTGGTACCAAAAGTACCAAGAGAAATCAGAAAGCCATTATGAAACAACAATATGAGAACTTTATGTCAACCAAGAATGAGTCCATGACTCAAACTTTTGACAGGTTCAACAAACTTATTGGTGAACTAGCTACAGTGGGAGTACAAATTAATCAAGATGATCTGAACAGAAAGTTTCTAAGGTCCTTGAGTGATGAATGGACCATGTATACTGTGTCTTTCAGACAGAATGATCAACTGGAAGAAAAGGAACTTGATGATCTTTATAATGATCTAAGAGTTTTTGAATCTGAGATAGAGGCTAAAAAGAGGCCTTCTAGGTATGTTCACAATGCTGCACTCCTTTCAGCATCAACTGATTCTACTTCCAACCTTGAATCAGTTAGTCCTGCCAATGGAACAAACCAAGAGAAAGGCACTGAAACTGTGTTTGAGGCCTTTCTGGCAAGTCATGGAAACTCTTCTCTCATTAATGATGACTTGGAACAACTCAATCCAGATGATCTTGAAGAGATGGATATTAAATGGCAGATGGCCATGCTCTCCATGAGAGTTAAAAAGTTCATCAAAAGAACTGGGAGGAACAACTTCTCCCAAAGAAGAGAAGATGGAGCAGGATTTGACAAGTCCAAGGTGGAATGTTACAAATGCCATCAAAAGGGACACTTTGCTAGAGAATGCAGAAGTGGAATGTCTCAGAATAACAACCACCAACAAGCTCAATCTGGAAGCTTCAACAGAAACTCTGCACAAGCCCTTGTCTCTCAACAAGGTATGGGGTTTGATTGGAGTGATCAAGCTGAAGAGGCTATTCAGAATCAAGCTCTAATGGCAGAGGTGTCTGGTCTCCCTACAGAGGTAACTTCCAATCTTTGCTCTCAAAATTGCATTAACACTGTTAAAAGGTATAGGGATCACAACCAGAACATGAGTGATGACCTTAAGAGATTGGAAAAAGACATAAAAGATTATGTGAGGATTGTTGAGAGATTTAAAGAACAGATTAAGGGTTTTCAAGCTAATGAGCTTCAACACTCTTATGACACAAATTACTGGAAGTGGGAGAAGAATGACTTAGAGCTTCAACTGACCAGATCTAAAGAAGAAAGTGAAAAGCTAAGAGGAGAGCTAGCTAAAGTCAAACTTGATGTAGAAAAGTTTTCTAATGCTTCCAAAGCAATGGATTCTTTGTTACAAACTCAGATTCATGATAAACTGAGAAGAGGTATAGGGTACAATACCACACCACCACCCTATAACAACAACTACATCCCTCCTAGTTCAGAGCTGTTAGAAACAAAGGATAGAAAGGATCTACCTAAGGGAGCCACTGAAATAGATCCCTTAGATGAAGTGGTTGTTAAGGATAAAACTGATAAAGAAGTTGTCAAGGATAAGGACAATACTGTGAGTGGTGAGATTCCTAAAGAAAATCACATTATCACCAATGAGGGATGTGGAAAGCACTGGATCAAGTCCAAAGAGATAGAAAAGACTAATGGAAATGATAACAAGGTCCATTACAAACAAACCACAGTTGTGAATCCTGGATCTTGTGAACAGTGTGATTGCAATAAAGCCAAGAGCCTAAATTCTGGTTTAAAAAGAGGAAATCAAAGAAACTGGAATAATAAATGGGCTCAGAAACAAGGAGTTGATCTGAATAAAATCAATAGACCAAAACCTTGTTTTATATGTGGCAAGTTGAATCATTTGGCTAAATATTGTTACTTTAACCCTATTAACCAACAGATGAACTTTCAAAGATTTGTGCAAAAATCTGTGGGTTATAGGAAGGCTGGAAAGAAACATGTGATAAAGAAATATGTTGAAAGTAAAGGCACTTTAAAGAAAAAGATTTTAAAAGAAAGTATCAAAATGTGGGTGCCTAGAAGTACTAACAGTATTAGTACTACTAACAATATTAGTACTGCTAACACAGTTACTACTGCTAACAGTGTTAGTACTGCTGAAAATATTAATGCTGCTAATACTGTTAATACCTCTTCAAAAGTTAATACTGCCAACACAGTTACTGCTGCTAACACAGTTACTACTTCTAACAAAGTTAGTGCTGCTAAGCATGCAAGTGCTGCCAAGGTAGTTAGTACTTCTAAAACTAGTACTGATTCTAGCAAACATAGTTCCAAGCCTATTATTGTAACAAAGTACCCCAAGAATGAGGAGTTAAAGTTCAAAAATCTTGTCAAGAAAGAATGCAAATATTTTGATGAGAAAGGGGTACCCAAGACCACTTTGGCTTGGGTTCCTAAATCATACTAATTGATTTATCTAATGTGCAGGGCAACCAACAGCTCAAGGGAAAGAGCATTTGGCATGTTGATAGTGGTTGCTCTAGGCACATGACAGGCAACATGTCATGCCTTCAGGATTTCAAGCATATCAATGGAGGACATGTTGCATTTGGAGACAATCTTACTGGTGGTAAGATAAGTGGAAAAGGTAATGTCACCAAAGGTAAGATGACATTTGAGGATGTCTACTATGTTGATCAATTAAAGTACAACCTGTTAAGTGTATCACAGGTTTGTGACAAACAACATAGTATATTACTTACAAATACTGAGTGTATGATCCTTGCTCCAGGGTTCAAGGTAGTTGATGAAAGCATGATACTACTTAGAACTCCAAGGAAGGACAATGTTTACTGTCTTGATATGGACAATGTTGATAGTGATTCATCTCTAAATTGTCTTGTTTCAAAAGCTTCTGTAGATGAATCCTCTCTCTGGCACAGAAGGATGTGTCACATGAATTTCAAGACTATGAACAATCTTGTTAAAAATAACCTTGTAAGAGGGTTACCTTCAAAAGTCTTTTCATGTGATGATCATTGTGTTGCTTGTCTTAAAGGCAAACAACACAAAACTTCTCATAAGACCAAAGAGTTAAATTCTGTTTCTACTTGTCTCCAGTTATTGCATATGGATCTGTTTGGTCCTACAAATGTTATGAGTATAGGCAAGAAATCTTACTGCTTAGTTATTGTTGATGATTACTCCAGATTTACTTGGGTATATTTTCTAAGGACTAAGGATGAAACAAGTGGTCTTATCAAATCCTTTATTCTAAGAATTGAAAACCAAACTAATCAAAGAGTAAAAGTCATTAGATCATATAATGGAACTGAGTTTAAAAATCATGATCTAAACACCTTTTGTGAAGAAAAAGGTATTGAGAGGCAATATAGTGCTCCTAGGACTCCTCAACAGAATGGTATTGCTGAAAGGAGGAATAGAACACTAATAGAGGCTGCTAGATCTCTGTTGGCTGATTCAAAATTGCCAATTACCTTCTGGGCTGAAGCAGTTAATACTGCTTGTTATGTCCAAAACAGAGTTCTAGTGGTCAAGCAAAAGAACAAGACCCCATATGAGCTTTTAAATAACAGAAAACCTTTTATTGGTTTCTTCAAACCTTTTGGGTGTTCTTGTACAATTCTAAATACCAAATCTCACTTAGGTAAGTTTGATAGCAAAGCAGATGATGGATTTCTTGTTGGATATTCATCTCAGAGTAAGGCCTACAGAGTTTTTAACTCTTCTTCTAGAATAATTGAAGAAAGTGACAATGTCAAATGCAATGAGAACACACCAAATCCTGTTGGGTCTGGACCTCAGTGGCTATTTGACATTGATTCACTAACTAATTCTTTTGGTTTCAGTAGTGATGATTCTACAGGAACAGGATGTGGAGGATCAGGGACCACACAAGTCTCAGAAAGTATATCTAAATTTGTGATATTTCCCATACCCACAGTGAATTCTGGTGAAGACTGTGAAAAGGAATCATGTACTGGACCAAATCAGAGTGAAGAAGAAACTAGAGATGAGGAGACTCAAGAAAATAAAGAATCAGAAGTGGCTTCTGAAAACACTTCAGTTGAGTTGCATGACTCTAATCTAGAGGCTGGACTGAATGAAGAACCTAGTCATAACACCAGAGTTCAAAAGAATCATCCTCCACAGCTGGTAATAGGAGATATCTCTTCTCCTATGATGACTAGACATCAAAGCAGGCTTCAAGAAATGCAAGATCAACAGCATACAGTCCTTTCTTGTTTTCTATCCCAGCTTGAGCCTAAAAAGGCACATGATGGTATGAAAGAATCTAGCTGGATAGAAGCAATGCAAGAAGAACTGTTACAGTTCAAGCTACAAGATGTATGGGATCTAGTAGACCTTCCTAAAGGTCACAGAGCAATTGGCACAAAGTGGATTTTCAGAAACAAGAGAGATGAAAGAGGTATTGTCATAAGGAACAAAGCAAGGCTGGTGGCTCAAGGCTATACTCAAGAAGAGGGTATAGATTATGAAGAAGTTTTTGCACCTGTGGCTAGGATAGAAGCAATCAGACTATTCCTAGCCTATGCTTCATACATGAACTTCAAAGTTTATCAAATGGATGTAAAAAGTGCTTTTCTCTATGGATCAATTGAAGAAGAAGTATATGTCTGTCAACCACCAGGGTTTGAAAACCCAAGCTATCCAGACAGGGTATACAAATTAAAGAAAACACTTTATGGACTACATCAAGCCCCAAGAGCATGGTATGACACTCTGTCATCCTATCTCTTGGAAAATGACTTTGAAAGAGGAGTCATTGATAAGACTCTATTTATCAAAAGAAAGAAGAAGGATATCTTGCTGGTCCAAATCTATGTTGATGACATTATCTTTGGATCTACAAGAAACAACATGTGCAAGGAGTTTGAGGATTTAATGCATCAAAGATTCAAAATGAGTTCCATGGGGGAACTTACTTTCTTCCTTGGACTCCAAGTTCAACAGAAGTCAGATGGCATTTTCATATGTCAATCCAAGTATGTGCAGGATATTCTAACCAAGTTTGGTTTCTCAGAATCAAAACCTGCCAGCACACCTATGGAAACACACAAGCAGATCACAGCAGATCTTGAGGGGGAGGATATGGATGTGCATCATTATAGATCCATGATTGGCTCTCTCATGAATCTCACAGCATCAAGGCCAGATATAATGTTTCCAGTCTGTGTATGTGCAAGATTTCAAGTTAGGCCAAAGCAATCTCACTTTCAAGCTGTTAAGAGGATATTCAGATATCTCAAAAGGCAACCCAGATTGGGACTTTGGTATCCTCATAACTCACCTTTTGACCTAATAGCATACTCAGACAGTGATCTAGGTGGGGCAAACTTGGACAGAAAATCTACTTCTGGAGGATGTCAGTTTTTGGGTGCTAGACTAGTCCCATGGCAGTGCAAGAAACAAACCACAGTATCCACATCTACAACAGAGGCAGAGTACATAGCAGCTGCAAGTTGCTGTTCTCAAGTCTTATGGATTCAGAATCAAATGTTGGATTATGGGGTAACCTTTCTACACACTCCAATCTTTATTGACAACAGCAGTGCTATTAGCATTGTAAATAATCCAGTCAAGCACTCAAAGACAAAGCACATTGAAATCAGGTATCACTTTATAAGAGATTGTAATGAAAAGAAACTTATTCAAGTTGTCAAAGTTCACACTGATAATCAGTTTGCTGATCTATTCACTAAAGCTTTTGATGTGGGTAGATTCATTTTCTTGGTAACAAGTGTGGGAATGATAAACTCTGAATAATCTTCATCTCAAAAAGTGGTTTTATACCTGTATATTTTTATTCTTGGTGTTACTAATCTTCTTTTTCAGGATATGCATAGCAGTACTCAGTGTTTAGCAGTTTAAAAGGAGTAAGTATAGTTAATACTGCTAGTGGTTAATACTGCTTTCAGTTAATACTGCTAGTGGTTAATACTGCTTTCAGTTAATACTGCTAGTGGTTAATACTGCTTTCAGTTAATACTGCTAGTTAGTTAATACTGCTAGCAGTTACTACTGCTAGTAGTTAATACTGCTCTAGGTTAATACTGCTTATATTCCGAATACTATAAATACTCTTTGCCCGCCTAAAAGTTTATAACGACTCTTTGCATACTGTTCTCTTGCGCTCAAAACCTTTTCTCTCTCAAGTTCGAAGTTTTCAGGCAAGCTTTTTACTAAGATCAATGACATCCATGACTTTCATCGACGAGCACAACGAGATTGCGATGCTACAAAAGCCAAAGCAAGCTTCAGGATTTCATCAGATTGTGGATTTCCTCAAGACAAGCCACATTGCTCATGCTCTTATTGTATCACCTACAATCTACATTGAGCATCAAAGGCAGTTCTGGGCTAATGCAACCATTGTTGTGGAAAATGGTGTGCAAATGATCAAGACAAGAATCTGTGATCAATCACTAACAGTTACTGAAGAGGTTATTCGCATCAGTCTACGTCTAGACGATGCCTCTGGTATAACTTCTATCCCAAATGATGAACTGTTTACAACTCTTACAAGAATGGGGTATGGAGGCCCATTGGGTGTTTTCAAATTTTCTAAAGCAAAATTCTCACCCCAATGGCGTTTCTTTGTCCATACTCTTATGCATTGTATATCCAAAAAGACTACTGGATGGAGTGAGTTCAGCAGCACTATTGTTTATGCTTTGGTGCGCTTGGCCACTGCCAGAAAGTACAATTTTTCTAAAATGATTTTCAATGATCTTGTCTCAAACATGGGAAACAAAAAGAGCTTCTTTATGTATCCCAGGTTTGTTCAAGAAGTTATTACTAATCAATTGACGGATATACCTCAACCTGTTGGGGTATATGTACCTAAACCCCCCAAAGGCAAGGTTTTCTCAAATATGAGAAGATCTGCTGGGGACTCTGAAGGAGTTGACACCCCATTGTTCTCTAAAATGATGGTGGTGTCCCAAACCAATGAAGGTATGGCAGCAGGGTCAAGGCCCCCATTAGACCAACCCACTGCTAGCCAAGCCCAACCTTCCCTCTCAAAATCAATTCCCCAGTCCCTTCTTGAAAAACCAACCTCTCCCATCACCCAAACCTACAAGAGAAAACAGGTAAAGAAGGCTCCTTCCCTTCTTGTACCATTACCCACTAAGCCTATAAGCCCTCTAAGGGAGAATTCTCCCCTAGAGAATATCCAAAGGGAAACCACAAGGGTGTCTCCCAACCCAAAGGAGGTGCTCTCTGAGGAGGAGGTAGAGCATATGGGTGATGAGGCTGCCACTACTTCTTCTAGCACAGAGAAGGACAGTGGTAACATCTCTAAGACCTTCCCCATGGCAACTTTGGGTGAGCAATCATCCAAAGGTCCCAGGTGCCAAGAACCCAAGGGGGTGGATAGTGCTTCTGCTAGGCAGAAGACTTCCACTACAAAAAGATCCAATGATCCTTCAAAAGAGGGTAACACTTCTGGAGAAGGTGAGGACAGATATAACTATTATGAATTGATGGAAACCATGGGCAACATCAACATGGATGTACTCAAACAGGGCAAAGATATAGAAGAGCTTAAACTCATAGTTCTGTCACAACAAGAACAAATCATCAAGTTGAAGCAAATGGTAAGGAAACTGATTCTGCAAAGGAAGAAGAAACAATTTGTGCTCAGAAGGAGGAAACCAGTGACTGATGCTCCCAAAAAGGGGGAGTCAGAAGCTGATGCCAAAGCTAAGGGGGAGCAAGAGGAAAAACATGATGTTGAGGGGGAGAATGAGCAAGCAGCAGAAACAGAGCCAGCAGCAGAAACCATTAATACTGCCAGTTCAAGTAAAGCAGCAGAAATGGTTAATACTGCTGAGCTGAAAGAAGCAGCAGAAACAGTAAAAGAGGTCCTTACAGAGCTTGAGGTTGCAGAAACACTCATCAAAGCCAAACATGATACTCCCAAGGTCACCTCAAAGGCCAAAGGAGTTGTCATAAAAGAAAGAGGTGATGCAGCAAAGAACTCTAGCATTGAGAAGGTGATGGGTAAAGAGAAAGGTAAGGCAAAGCTAGTTGAATCTGATAAACCAATGAAAAAGCAGAAGCTGATTGAATCAGATGAAGCTCTAGCTAGGAAGATACAGGCTGAACTTGAAGAAGCAGAAACCATGCAAGTGCAAAAGGATAGAGAGATAGCTAAAGCAATGGCTGCAGAGTTAAACAAAGCCTATCAACAAAGCTTAGCAACAGAACAAGCCAAGCAGAAAGCCACATCTTTGAGGAAGCCTGCTAAGATCAAAATGGCTGCAAGGAAAAGACAACCTTCAAAGACATACCTGGGTGCTCAAGAGAGAAAGAAAATGATTACTTTCCTCAAGGGTGCAGTAGGTGTCAAGGTAGAGATGTTTTCAAAGATGTCTTTTGAGAAGCTCAAGAAGATGTATGATGCTGAGATGATAAAGCTTCAAGGGGATGATCTTGCAAGGGTTGAAATGGAGAAAAGAATGAAAGAAAGCAATGATTTCTTACAAAAACCATTCCCTGATGAGCAAGAAACTCCAGAGAAGGAAACAACAGTTGGTGAAAGTCTAAGGACTTTAAAAAGAACAAAGATGATTGCCAGGAGAAAGCCTACAAAGAAGCCTAGATTAGTGGAAGAAGAGGCTGAAAAGGTTGCTGAAGAAGAAGAGGCACCTGAGTCATCTACAATGAAAGAACCTGCAAGTACTGAGGATGTCAAGATGTACATGGTTGTGATGGACAAAGTGCCTGAACCAATTGCAGCAGAACCTGTAGGAGTTAAACCTCCTGAAGTCATTCACTGGGATGTTTTGGAAGTAGATGGCAAGGAGTATATCAGACTGAAGAGAAAAGATGAAAAGTATGAAGTCTACAGTACTTGGGCTAAAATTGTCAGAACATGCTCAAGGTCTGATATTGAAGAAATGTTTGATATAGGGATGAAGTTATATGCAGATCAGTTGAAAGCTCCAGGGATTTCAATTACAAAACTGGTGATGGAGTATCTGTGTATGATGTTCAAACCTGATGAAGTGGAGGAGATCATAAGGAGTGTTTTTCAAGCAGTTACCAATTGGACTTTGTATGAAACTAGTGGCGTATATTCTGTGACTTTGGATAGAAATCACATTGAATACTTCCTAGTGGATAAAGTATACAACCATAGCAGATTGAAACTTCATTTAATGTTGAAGAAGAAGCTTGGATGTGGTGAAAATTCAGAAATGGCTAAATATTTGATCCAAAGAACAATTAATCAAAGTTTGGGATTGGATGCAAATACTGGAATTTAGGTCATGATGGAGTTTTGGGAGCATCTTGAAGAAGATCTGAAGAACTTGACTTCTTTTCCTAAAAGTCAAGTTAGGGGGAGATTGTTGGGAACTGAAGAAAAACTCAAGTATGGTTAATGCTGCTGGTTAAGAGTTAATACTGCTAGAAGACTTAAAGGTTAATACTGCTGAGTGTTACTACTGCTTTCAATTAATACTGCTAGTCAAAGTTAGTGCTGCTTGAACAAAGTTAGTACTGCTTAGCTAGTTAGTACTGCTAGTGGTTAGTACTACTTAGTAGTTAATGCTGCTAGAAGGAAGTTAATGCTGCTGAAGATTAATACTGCTTATATGATGAAGATTCGTATGAAAGGATATACATGGAAGCTTAGAGATATACATAGAAGATATACTGAAGATATTTTATTTATTGTAATTATCTTTGTATTCAGTATATATATTGTATTGTTTAGAATAGTTAGATAACTTGAGTTTTCATTCTTTTAGAGAAAAACAACCTCAAGGCATAGATCCTAATTCTAGAGAAGTACAATTCGTATTGGTGAGCCTGTTCATCAATATTGAGGTTGAGTGAGTAATCTTGTAACCTCAAAGCATTCAATAAAAGCTTACAGTTTGTTATTCATATTTTCTGTGTTGATTTACTGTTTCATTGAATATAAAAGTGTTATTCCGCAAACTTCTTTGATATTGTTTCTGAGAATTAATTCTTGTTGAGAATTCGATCCTGACAACTTTGATATTCAATGAAACAATAAACAAACAGTAAATATGATGAATAACTTGTAAACTTGTATTGAATGCTTTAAATCACAAGATTACACACACAACCTCAATCTTGAAGAACAGACTCTTTCAAGACGAATTCTACTTCTCTAGAATTAGGAACTATGCCTTGAGGTTGATTCTCTCTCTAAAACAAAAACTTAGAATGAACTATTATATGAACTATTCTAAAACAATTCTATACATATACTGAAGATAAAGATAATTACAATTAATAAAATATCTTCAGAATATCTTCCATGAATATCTTCAGTCTATCCAGCTGTCATTCTGGTAATTCGGATCTCCATCTCATAAGCAACACTAATCACCTTGGAAGTATTAACTCAAACTTGGCAGCATTAACTACTAAGCAGCACTAACCTCTAGCAGTACTAACTAGCTAAGCAGCACTAACTTTGTTCAAGCAGCACTAACATTGACTAGCAACATTAATTCTACTAGAAGCAGTAATACCTAGCAGTATTAAACTTGAATTCCTCTGGCAGTAGTAATTCTGTACTAGCAGCATTAAACACTTAAGCTTTTCTTCAGTTCCCAACAATCTCCCCCTAACTTGACTTTTAGGAAAAGAAGTCAAGTTCTTCAGATCTTCTTCAAGATGCTCCCAAAACTCTGTCATGACCTAAATTCCAGTATTTGCATCCAATCCCAAACTTTGATTAATTGTTCTTTGGATCAAATACTTAGCCATTTCTGAATTTGGAATACATCCTAGCTTCTTCTTCAGCATTAAATGAAGTTTCAATCTGCTATGGTTGTATACTTTATCCACTAGGAAGTATTCAATGTGATTTCTATCCAAAGTCACAGAATATACTCCACTAGTTTCATACAAAGTCCAATTGGTAACTGCTTGAAAGACACTCCTTATGATCTCCTCCACTTCATCAGGTTTGAACATCATACACAGATACTCCATCACCAGTTTTGTAATTGAAATCCCTGGAGCTTTCAACTTATCTGTGTACAACTTCATCCCTATATCAAACATTTCTTCAATATCAGACCTTGAGCATGTTCTGACAATTTTAGCCCAAGTACTGTAGACTTCATACTTTTCATCTTTTCTCTTCAGTCTGATATACTCCTTGCCATCTACTTCCAAAACATCCCAGTGAATGACTTCAGGAGGTTTAACTCCTACAGGTTCTGCTGCAATTGGTTCAGGCACTTTGTCCATCACAACCATGTACATCTTGACATCCTCAGTACTTGCAGGTTCTTTCATTGTAGATGACTCAGGTGCCTCTTCTTCTTCAGCAACCTTTTCAGCCTCTTCTTCCACTAATCTAGGCTTCTTTGTAGGCTTTCTCCTGGCAATCATCTTTGTTCTTTTTAAAGTCCTTAGACTTTCACCAATTGTTTCTTCCTTCTCTGGAGTTTCTTGCTCATCAGGGAATGGTTTTTGTAAGAAATCATTGCTTTCTTTCATTCTTTTCTCCATTTCAACCCTTGCAAGATCATCCCCTTGAAGCTTTATCATCTCAGCATCATACATCTTCTTGAGCTTCTCAAAAGACATTTTTGAAAACATCTCTACCTTGACACCTACTGCACCCTTGAGGAAAGTAATCATTTTCTTTCTCTCTTGAGCACCCAGGTATGTCTTTGAAGGTTGTCTTTTCCTTGCAGCCATTTTGATCTTAGCAGGCTTCCTTAAAGATGTGGCTTTCTGCTTGGCTTGTTCTGTTGCTAAGCTTTGTTGATAGGCTTTGTTTAACTCTGCATCCATTGCTTTAGCTATCTCTCTATCCTTTTGCACTTGCATGGTTTCTGCTTCTTCAAGCTCAGCCTGTATCTTTCTAGCTAGAGCTTCATCTGATTCAATCAGCTTCTACTTTTTCATTGGTTTATCAGATTCAACTAGCTTTGCCTTACCTTTCTCTTTACCCATCACCTTCTCAATGCTAGAGTTCTTTGCTGCATCACCTCTTTCTTTTATGACAACTCCTTTGGCCTTTGAGGTGACCTTGGGAGTATCATGTTTGGCTTTGATGAGTGTTTCTGCAATCTCAAGCTCTGTAAGGACCTCTTTTACTGTTTCTGTTGCTTCTTTCATCTCAGCAGTATTAACCATTTCTGTTGCTTTACTTGAACTGACAGTATTAATGGTTTCTGCTGCTGGCTCTGTTTCTGCTGCTTGCTCATTCTCCCCCTCAACATCATGTTTTTCCTCTTGCTCCCCCTCAAACTTTGCATTCTCTTGCTCCCCCTTAGCTTTTGCATCTTCCATATTTTCATCAGCTTCTGACTCCCCCTTTTTGGGAGCATCAGTCACTGGTTTCCTCCTTCTGAGTACAAATTGCTTCTTCTTCTTTTGAAGAAGCAATTTCCTTACCATTTGCTTCAAGTTGAGGATCTGTTCTTGTTGTGACAGAATAATGAGTTTAAGCTCTTCAATCTCTTGACCTTGTTTGATCACATCCATATTGATGTTTCCCATGGTTTCCATCAATTCGTCATAGTTATATCTGTCCTCACCTTCTCCAAGAGTGTTACCCCCTTTTGAATGATCATTGGATCTTTTAGTAGTGGAAGCCTTCTGCCTAGCAGAAGCACTATCCACCCCCTTGGGTTCTTGGCACCTGGGACCTTTGGATGATTGCTCACCCAAAGTTGCCATGGGGAAGGTCTTAGAGATGTTACCACTGTCCTTCTCTGTGCTAGCAGAAGTAGTGGTAGCCTTCTCACCCATATGCTCTTCCATCTCCTTAGAGAGCACCTCCTGAGGGTTGGGAGACACCCTATTGGATTCCCTTTGGATATTCTCTATTGGAGAATGCTCCAATAGAGGGCTTAAAGGCTTAGTGGGGGAAGGTACAAGAAGGGAAGGAGCCTTCTTGACCTGTTTCCTTTTGTAAGTTTGGGTAATTGAAGAAGTGGGCTTTTGAAGTAAAGACTGGGGAATAGATATAGAGTGGGAAGGTTGGCATTGGCTAGCAGTGGGATGGTCTGAGGAGGGCTTTGACCCTGTTGCCATACCTTCATCAGTGTGGGACACCACCATCATTGTGGAGAACAATGGGGTGTCAACTCCTTCCGAGTCCCCAGCAGATCTTCTCATGTTTGAGAAAACCTTGCCTTTAGGGGGTTTAGGTACATATACCCCATCAAAGTGAGGTATATCCGTCAATTCATTAGTGATAACTGCTTGTACAAACCTGGGATACATGAAGAAACTCTTCTTGTTGTCCAGATTTGAGACAAGATCATTGAAGATCATTTGAGAAAAGTTGTATTTTCTATCAGTGGATAAACATACCAATGCATAGGCAATTGGACTGCTAAATTGGCTCCAGCCAGTTGTTTTCTTAGAAATACAATGCATCAAGGTATGAACAAAGAACCTCCATTGGGGTGAGAATTTAGCTTTGAAAAACTTGAAAATCCCCAATGGGCCTTCATACCCCATTCTGGTGAGGTTTGAAAACAAATCCTCATTTGAGATAGAAGAAATACCTGAAGCATCGTCTAGACGTAGACAGATGCGAATAGTCTCCTCAGTAACTGTCAAGGGTTTGTCACACACCCTTGTTTTGATCATTTGGACACCATCTTCAGTAACGATGGTGGCATTGGCCCAGAATTGCCTCTGATGCTCTATGAAGATGGTAGGAGACACAATAAGAGCATGAGCGATGTGGCTGGACTTCAGAAAGCCGACTATCTGGTGAAAACCTTCAGTTTGTTTCGGCTTTTGGAGCATCGCGATTTCATTGTGCTCGTCAATGAAAGCCATGGATGCCATTGAGCTTGAGTGTTCTTGCCTGAAAACTTGGTACTTGAGAGAAAAAGGTTAGAGCGCAAGTGAACAGTATGCAAAGAATCGTTATGAACTTTTTAGGCGGGCAAAGGGTATTTATAGTATTCGGATTAAAAGCAGTATTAACCTTAAAAAAAGTGAAAGCAGTATTAACAGTGAGCAGTATTAACCACTAGCAGTATTAACTGAGAGCAGTATTAACCACTAGCAGTATTAACTAACTAGCAGTATTAACTGAGAGCAGTATTAACTACTAGCAGTATTAATTGAGAGCAGTATTAACCACTAGCAGTATTAACTAACTAGCATTATTAACTGAGAGCAGTATTAACTACTAGCAGTATTAACTGAGAGCAGTATTAACTAACTAGCAGTATTAACTGAGAGCAGTATTAACTACTAGCAGTATTAATTGTGCACTGGCAGTATTAATACTGTACTGGCAGTACTAATACTGTACTGGCAGTATTAACCATACTTACACTTTTAAGCTTGTGAAAAACTGAGTACTGCTATACATTTCCTGAGAAAGAAAGTTAGTAACACCAAGAATAAACTATATACAGGTAGTGAACCACTTTTAGGAAGGGGCTTATTCAGAGTTGATCATTCCCACACTTGTTACCAAGAAAGTGAATCTACCCACATCAAAGGCTTTGGTGAATAGATCAGCAAACTGGTTATCAGTATGAACTTTTACAACTTGCATAAGTTTCTTGTCATTGCAGTCTCTTATAAAGTGATACCTGATCTCAATGTGCTTTGTCTTTGAGTGCTTGACAGGATTGTTAACAATGCTAATAGCACTGCTATTATCAATAAAGATTGGAGTGTGTACAAAGGTTACCCCATAGTCCAGCATTTGATTCTGAATCCACAACACTTGAGAACAACAACTTGCAGCTGCTATGTACTCTGCTTCTGTTGTAGATGTGGACACTGTGGTTTGTTTCTTGCACTGCCATGAAACTAGTCTTGCACCCAAAAACTGGCATCCTCCAGAAGTAGATTTTCTGTCCAAGTTTGCTCCACCTAGGTCACTGTCTGAGTATGCAAGTAGGTCAAATGATGAGTCATGAGGATACCAAAGTCCCAATCTAGGTTGCCCTTTGAGATATCTGAATATCCTCTTAACAGCTTGATAGTGTGATTGCTTTGGCCTAACTTGAAATCTTGCACACAAACAGACTGGAAACATTATATCTGGCCTAGAGGCTGTAAGGTACATGAGAGAGCCAATCATGGATCTATAGTGATGCACATCCATATCCTCCCCCTCAAGATCTGCTGTTATCTGCTTGTGTGTCTCCATAGGTGTGCTGGCAGGCTTTGAATCTGAGAATCCAAACTTGGTTAGAATGTCCTGCACATACTTGGACTGACTGATAAAAATACCATCTGACTTCTGTTGGACTTGGAGTCCAAGGAAAAAGGTAAGTTCCCCCATGGAACTCATTTTGAATCTTTGATGCATTAGTTCCTCAAACTCCCTGCACATACTTTCTCTTGTGGATCTAAAGATGATATCATCCACATAGATTTGGACCAGCAAGATGTCCTTCTTCTTTCTCTTGATGAATAGAGTCTTATCAATGACTCCTCTTTCAAAGCCATTTTCCAAAAGATAGGATGACAGAGTGTCATACCATGCCCTTGGTGCTTGATGCAGTCCATAAAGTGATTTCTTCAGTTTGTATACTCTGTCTGGATAGCTTGGGTTTTCAAACCCTGGTGGTTGACAAACATATACTTCTTCTTCAATTGAGCCATATAGAAATGCACTTTTTACATCCATTTGGTAGACTTTGAACTTCATATAAGAAGCATAGGCCAGGAACAATCTGATTGCTTCTATCCTAGCCACTGGAGCAAATACTTCTTCATAATCTATTCCTTCTTCTTGTGTATACCCTTGTGCTACCAATCTTGCTTTGTTCTTTATTACTATCCCTCTTTCATCTCTCTTATTCCTGAAGAGGCATTTTGTGCCTATAGCTCTTTGACCTTTAGGAAGGTCTACTAGATCCCAAACATCTTGCAGCTTGAATTGTAGCAGCTCTTCTTGCATAGCTTCTATCCAGCTGGACTCTTTCATAGCATCATGAGCCTTCTTAGGCTCAAGTTGGGATAGAAAACAAGAAAGCACTGTATGTTGTTGATCTTGCATATCTTGCAGCCTGCTTTGATATCTAGTCATCATAGGAGAAGAGATATCCCCTATTACTAGCTGAGGAGGATGGTTCTTTTGTGTTCTTGATTGATGACTAGGTTCTTCATTGAGTTCCACCTCTAGATTAGAATCATTCAACTCAACTGAGGTGATTTCAGCAGCTACTTCAGGTTCTTTATTTGCTTGAGTCTCCTCATCTCTCCTTTCTTCTTCACTCTGATTTGATTCAGTAGATGGCTCCTTTTCACAGTCTTCAACAGGATTCACTTTAGGTATGGGAAAAATCACAGACTGAGATATTCTTTCTTGAACTTGTGTAGTCCCTGATCCTCCACTTCCTGAACCTGCATCATTATCACTACTGAAACCAAAAGAGTTAGTTAGTGAATCAATGTCAAACAGCCACTGAGGACCAGATCCAATAGGATTTGGTGTGTTCTCATTGCATTTGACATTGTCACTTTCTTCAATTATTCTAGAAGAATAATTAAAAACTCTGTAGGCCTTACTCTGAGATGAGTAACCAACAAGAAATCCATCATCTGCCTTGCTATCAAACTTACCTAAGTGAGATTTGGTATTGAGAATTGTACAAGTACACCCAAAAGGTTTGAAAAATCCAATAAAGGGTTTTCTTTTATTTAAAAGCTCATATGGGGTCTTGTTCTTTGGTTTGACTGCTAGTACTCTGTTTTGGACATAACAGGCAGTATTAACTGCTTCAGCCCAGAAAGTAATTGGCAATTTAGAATCAGCCAACAGAGATCTAGCAGCCTCTATTAGTGTCCTATTCCTTCTCTCAGCAACACCATTTTGTTGTGGAGTCCTAGGAGCACTATATTGTCTCTCAATTCCTTTTTCTTCACAAAAGGTGTTTAGGTCAATATTTTTAAATTCAGTTCCATTATCAGACCTAATGACTTTTACTTTTTGATTAGTCTGGTTTTCAATTCTTAGAATAAAGGATTTGATCAGTCCACTTGTCTCATCCTTAGTCCTTAGAAAATATACCCAAGTAAATCTAGAGTAATCATCAACAATAACTAAGCAGTATGATTTCTTCCCTATGCTCATCACATTTGTAGGGCCAAACAGATCCATATGTAATAACTGGAGGCAAGAAGAAATTGAATTTAACTCTTTGGTCTTATGAGAAGTTTTGTGTTGTTTGCCTTTAAGACAAGCAACACAATGATCATCACATGAAAAGACTTTTGATGGTAAACCTCTTACAAGATTGTTTTTAACAAGTTTGTTCATTGTCTTGAAATTCATGTGACACATCCTTCTGTGCCAAATAGAGGATTCATCCACAGAAGCTTTTGAAACAAGACAGTTCAGGGATGAATCACTTGAAACATTGTCCATATCTAGACAATACACATTGTCCTTTCTTGGAGTTCTAAGTAGTATCATGCTTTCATCAACTACCTTGAACCCTGGAGCAAGGATCATACATTCTGTATTAGTAAATAATATACTATGTTGTTTGTCACAAACCTGTGATACACTTAACAGGTTGTACTTTAGCTGATCAACATAGTAGACATCCTCAAATGTCATCTTAGCTTTTGTAACATTACCTTTCCCACTTATTTTACCACCTGTGAGATTGTCTCCAAATGCAACATGTCCTCCATTGATAGGCTTGAAATCCTGAAGGCATGACATGTTGCCTGTCATGTGCCTAGAGCAACCACTATCAACATGCCATATGCTCTTCCCCTTGAGCTGTTGGTTGCCCTGCACATATGATAAATCAGTTAGTATGGAATAGGAACCCAAGCCAAAGTGGTCTTGGGTATCCCTTTCTCATCAAAATATTTACATTCTTTCTTGACAAGATTTTTAAACTTTGACTCCTCATTACTGGAGTACTTTGTTACAATAATGGGTTTGGATGCATATTTGCTAGAAGCAATACTGTTTTTAGAAGAACTAACTGCATTAGCAGCACTTGCATGCTTAGCAGTACTAACCTTGTTAGAAGTATTAACTGTTTTAGCAGCAGTAACTGTGTTAGCAGTAGTAACCTTTGAAGAAGTACTAACAGTGTTAGAAGCATTAAAATTCTCAGCAGTACTAACACTGGTAGCAGCAGTATTGCTATTAGCAGCACTATCCCTGTTGCCTGATTCTGATCTTCCACATGTCAAACTCACTGGGTTTGAGCATTGGGACCTTAGAAACAAGAGTACTGTTTGATTCTGCAAAGTTTTCCATGATGAATGAATAGATGTTTCTGAGAGAACAGGCTCTGATACCACTTGTCAGGATCGAATTCTTAACAAGAATAAATTCTCAGAAACTAATATCAAAGGAGTTTGCGGAATAACACTTTGATATTCAATGAAACAATAAACAAACAGTAAATATGATGAATAACTTGTAAACTTGTATTGAATGCTTTAAATCACAAGATTACACACACAACCTCAATCTTGAAGAACAGACTCTTTCAAGACGAATTCTACTTCTCTAGAATTAGGAACTATGCCTTGAGGTTGATTCTCTCTCTAAAACAAAAACTTAGAATGAACTATTATATGAACTATTCTAAAACAATTCTATACATATACTGAAGATAAAGATAATTACAATTAATAAAATATCTTCAGAATATCTTCCATGAATATCTTCAGTCTATCCAGCTGTCATTCTGGTAATTCGGATCTCCATCTCATAAGCAACACTAATCACCTTGGAAGTATTAACTCAAACTTGGCAGCATTAACTACTAAGCAGCACTAACCTCTAGCAGTACTAACTAGCTAAGCAGCACTAACTTTGTTCAAGCAACACTAACATTGACTAGCAGCATTAATTCTACTAGAAGCAGTAATACCTAGCAGTATTAAACTTGAATTCCTCTGGCAGTAGTAATTCTGTACTAGCAGCATTAAACACTTAAGCTTTTCTTCAGTTCCCAACAAAGTGGCTCAAAGATCAAAATCCAGCCGCATATGACATGTTAAATACAAGTGGGTTCGATTGAAATGATGCGCATCAATGCGTAACGGTTGATGCTTAAGTGTTAGAGGATTACTTGAAGGTAATGATTCTATTTTTTTAATGTAATTATTTGGTACTTACTTTCACGTATATTTATGCATTTTTTGTTTTAATTGAAACATCCAAACAAAAACTACATTGCCAACAAACTGTTTCCCCAATACGAGTGACTGAAGACGATATTTCGGAAAGATCAGGTACATGATCATTGGCATAATCTACAGTGGATGCAATGGAGAACATCAATCTAGAAAATGAAGTCGGTACCGATACAAAAGACTTTATTGTGCCTTTGTCTACTCCTTCTAATGGCGCTTCCGCATCCCCCGTTCCACAAGAAGGAGAAGCATCATCAAAAAAGAGAAAGATAAACGTTAGTGTTGCTAACAATGTATTTAAGTTGATTGAAAAGGGTTTAACCTTGGTATCTGAGGAAATTGGTAAGTTGGTATCGGTTGTTGGTACTCCGGGTTTGAAAACTATTATCGTCGAGTTAAAGAAGATGGGTTTTGATAATCGCCAATGTGTTGCTATTGGTATGTACTTTGCAGACAACTCGATTCAACTACGCCTTTGGAATGACATGGATGATGAGTTCAAACCATCGTTTGTGGAATTCGTACTTCAAAAGTTAGGCATGTGATTGATGTTAGTTGATAAAAATTTGAACTTTTATGTTTACGTTTTTTGCTACACAATGCTAAACATTTAAGCTTTTGTGTTTATGCCTTTTGCTATCCAATGGTAAACATTTGAACATTCAAACATTTGTTTAAGATGATTTGAGTTATGAATGTGAATTTTTTATCAATATTTATATTAGATGGTTTTGTATTTTTAAATATTATTTGTTAATATTCACTTAGAGTGATTATTTAATAATAAAAAACACTAAACAACTTATCAGGGGTAAATTGGTCATTTTAACCAATTATGTCCAATCATATCATGTCTTACCAAACGCTGGACATCTGTCTTGTCATATCTTGCCTGCGTACCAAACGCACCCTAAATGTCTGGTGTGTGTTTTACAATGTTTGATGTGTTTTTTCATATAAAGGTTTGTTGTGTCTTTCATGTGAAATCCGAATTTTTTTCCATCTGAAGATTCAATCATACGGAAGTTTGTGTTTTTTTTTTTTTTGTGAAAGTTAAATAAATTTAACTCATCCAATAGTTTTAAGGTGGCCTCACGAGAAATAATAGTCTTACATGACTCTAAGGGTTGTTTGACAGTTGCTGAATGGTTTGATGCAGAATGATTAAGTGGTCAGAATAATTAAGAGACTCTTACGATATAGTGCAAAATGAAATACGATTGTTTTTTAAATGTTCAAAATAAAATCAGGACTCTTAATGGTTAAGAGAGAGTCAAGATACAAAATGGGTTTTGGAGCCATTAAGAGACAGACATTTTTTTACCAAACAAGAATTACCTCTTAATGGAACCATTAAGAGGTAAACAAACAACCCTAAGTCTAAATTAACAATTTGCTTAAAAATAGGAGTAGAAAAAAAGGAAAAAAACATATGTCTAAACAATTTTAATGTATGTCAGACATGATTAACTTATACTAATATTGAGAACCTATGCAATGAATAATGTTTATATATTTATCTACATTATATTTTTTCAACAAAATATTATTTAATAAAACAACATTAATAATTAAATAAAATTGTTTGTTTTCTAAAAGACAATCCACCAAATAAAGCTAAAGAGTTATGACATAAATTGGGCACTTTGCTTTTTTTTTTTGGCAAAGTGCATGGTCACTAGATAAAATTTGCACTTCATGATTGTCTTTCAAATCCCATTCATTGGATATGTGAATCTCTTTAACAAAAATTGATGGTAGATGACTTTGAATGTCTTTATATAAATAGCTTTAAGTGGATGTGTCGTATTTAATACTACAACAATAATAGAATGAACAACATCAGAATTATATATATATAGGCATATAACCGCGTACGATGTGGCGCGAAAAATCGTGCAATCGAAGGAACAATTGACAAAGGTATGTATCCGCTCGCGTAACATATCGAAATCAAAATGACAACAACGTTTTCATTTTAAGTTTGTATTCTTCGTTCTTATCGATACTTTAGTCTATGAAAACACAGTGCTTGAGTCGTTTGATTTCCTTATATGTGAATCATAGAATAGACTAAATTATCGATAAGGACGAAAAAATACAAACTTAAAATGAAACGTTGTTGTCATTTTGATTTCGAGATATTTCGCGAGCGAATACATACCTTTGTCAATTGTTCCTTTGATTTCACGATTTTTCGTGTCACATCATGCGCGGGTATATGCCTAGTTTATAATAATAATAAAATGTATTTTTAATATATTTTAGTTGATCTGCGATTATGTATTTTTAATATGCTAAATGTGAAAAAAAACGTATGGATAGAAAACAAATTAATTCATAGATATTCATGATATTTAATAGTACGGTTACATTAAAAAATATTCAATATTGGACTCATTTTGAAGATATTGACGATACGATTATAATGGTATAATTTGTAAAAAAAACATATTTTATCATGGCATTTTGTTCATATACCATTATTTGTGTTAATATAACAAATGTGTAAAATGAAGAATGAAAAAGTAAGGGATATAAAGTAAATTAAATACCTAATTGTAAAGATGTTAAATGTTATATTGAAATTTGAAAATAACTGTTTTACAATTTTGATATAATAGTATAGATATAGATAATATATATATATATATATATATATATATATATATATAACTTAAGTTCGCGTGAGACCAAACAGTTTCCGTGAGACCGGTGAGACCAAACTTTAAAGTATGAAACTTCACACCAAAAATCTGTGAAGGTAAAAAAATCGAACTTTTCATAGGGAAAACACCGTAAATGTTACGTTCACGGTGTTTTTCGCTGTGAATGTTCCTTTTTTTTACCTTCACAGCGTCTTCACTGTGAAGGTTCGGATATACCTTCACAGTCTTTTATCTGTGAAAGTTTGATTTTTTTTAACTTGGTTTAGGTTTTTTTTACGTTCATAGTGTGATTACATTATGAAGGTTCAAATGTTTTTTACCTTCACGGTGTTTCGGTGTGAAGTTTCATGTTTTAAGGCTTGGTCTCACGCGGTCTCACGGAAACAACTTGATCTCACGTGAACCTGACCCTATATATATAATGTTACACATTTATGCTATCCATAAAAATATTTAATAATTAGTTTATATTAAAATTATTGACGAAAAAATTATAATATTAGATTTTATAATACTAATGAAACATATTTTTAATATATTTTAGTTGATATGCAATTATGTATTTTTAATATGCTAACGGTGAAAAAAATAAAACGTATGGATAGAAAACAAACTAATCCATAGACATTAATAGTTTTTAATAGTACGGTTAAATTAAAAAATATTCAATATTGGGCTCGTTTTGAAGGTATTGACGAGACGATTATAATGGTATAATTTGTAAAAAAATAAACGTATTTTTCATTGCATTTTTGTTCATATACTATTATTTGTGTTAATATGATAATGGTGTAAAATAAAAAATGCAAAAGTAAGGGATATAAAGTAAATTAAATAAGTAATTGTAAGGGTGGTAAATGTAACATTGTAAGGGTGGTAAATGTTATTTTACAAAAGATTATACAATAACCGTTTAGAATTTTTAGTGATATAAAGTAAATTAAATAAGTAATTGTAAGAGTGGTAAATGTAACGTTTAAGGGTGGTAAATGTTATTGTACAAAAGATTGTACAATAACCGTTTTAGAACTTTTATATAAAATAATTTAATTCGTAGATATTCATGATATTTAATAGTACGGTTAAATTAAAAAATATTCAATATTGGACTCGTTTTGAAGATATTGACGTGACGATTATAATGGTATAATTTGTAAAAAAAAAACGTATTTTTGCATTACATTTTTGTTCATATACGATTATTTGTGTTAAAATGACAATGGTGTAAAATGAAAAATGAAAAGACAGGGGATATAAAGTAAATTAAACAATTAATTGTAAAAGTGGTAAATGTAACAGTAACATTTAATTTTAAACCGTTTTTCAAGAACTACTTTTCAAGAATCGTTTTAGAATTTTAATTACTCCTATCGTCCCAAAATAAGTGTCCACAATTCTATTTATGTTTATGCCAAAATAAGAGTCCACTTTCAAAAAGTAGATAAGTAAATTCTCACATTTATCCTTAATTAATGCACAAATATATAAGAGTTGTGAAGAAAGAGAAACATTAAATAAGAGTAAAAATGTCATTTGGTGACAAAAAATGTGTAATAATTATGCATGTCTAAAATTGTGTGTCAAGTCAATTGTGGACACTTATTTTGGGACGGAGGGAGTATATATATATATATATATATATATATATATATATATATATATATATATATATATATATATATATATAGTGTCCACTTCATTTTGCTAACCACAACATTGGTGCTAACCATGCTAACCAATCAGAATCATCCTAGAGTTTATGTCCTCATAGGGTAATATAGGCATTTCATAATTCACGTCCATTTAATGTATTTCCATATTTCAAAGAGTTATTAATATTGTATTATCTAAATATTAAATATAATATTTAATATTTAATGTATTTCCATATTTCAAGGAGTTATTAATATGACAATTATCTAAATATTAAATATAATATTTATTGTATTTCCATATTTCGAGTGTGCATATATGCATGTCTAAATGTCAGTGTGTATCTCAACCAATGCAAAATAGATCAACTGATATGCACATATACAACATGTACATATTCACAATACTCAATGTGCACATATGCATATTAGATACCAGTGTGCAGATATGCATATGCTCAATGTGCACATATGCATATACTCAATATGCACATGTGCATATTAGATATTAGTGTGCATATATGCATATAATATTTCAGCAAACATATGCATATATGCACTGTATGCAAGTGTGCACATATGCATTATCCTGAAAATCGATTTCTTCAAATCCCGAAAATCGTTTTAACCAACTTTTCGGCCAAATTCCGGCGACCCCTATATTGGTTTAATTCAACTCCACTTCATTTTCCGGTAAAGTTGATTCATGCGGCGATGCGTTTAACATCTCATGCATTATTTCTCCGTCTCCCTCTTTTTCTCCGGAGAACCCAACCCCACCCACCACCGCCGGAAAATCAAGATTCTCATAATAGCCGTTTCCGTTGGTGGATTTTTGTTATTATGCATCTTGGTTGCATTATTAACGATTTGTTTGAAAAGAAAAAAGAAAAAGCCGTTGGCGGTGGGTGTGAAAGGCGCTGAAGCAGTTCCGACGATGCGTGGCGGCGGAGGTGCGGCGAGTGGTAGTGGGAAGAATGGTGGAGGTGGGTTTTCAAGTGAAGGTGATGACAGCGGTGGGATTGGGAAGTTGGTGTTTTTTATGGATGAAATCCCTAATTATTTGGGTTTTTAATTTGGTAGGCTCATGTTTCCCAAATTAAAAAGAATTGTATTTTGACCGAAATACCCCCTGTGCATAAATGCATTGTATTTTTTTCAACCGTTTTTAATATTTTAATTTAATAAAAAACCAATTAATTATGGACCATTGATCTCATCAATCTACGGTTGAGATTGATTAACACGGTTAGCACCAATGTCGTGGTTAATAAATGAATGAACCCCTCTCTCTATATAATTAACATTAATTAAATTATACAAAGTAATGTATAACAAATTTAAAATAATGTTGTCATATAGCACTTTTTTTTTGTTTTTTAAAGAAAATACGTTGAATTTTCATGCTTATATATTAATTAAAAAAGGATTTCCGAATAATATATTTTGATTGAGGTGATCTTACTTCTTTAAATTGACGTTATTTAATTAAAAAAAATATAAATCACCCAAAAAATCCGTGGTCAATATGGTTTGAACTTGATGTCTCGAGCACTTGTGCTCTTGTTTATGAAGGGATCATTTTTTGAATATAAATTTAGTTTATATAAAAATAAAAAAAAAAAAAAAAAAAAAAAAAAAACTCGACGAAGAAGATGGGAATGGGTTTCAACTTTGAAGTACACTCTATAAAGTTGTTGATTATTATATGAGTCAATTATGTAAATGAATGTTGGTATCGGACCCACATTCACCTTATTTCGTGGGGACAACCCACCATGTTAAGTAAAGAGACATAAATTATTGTAATGCATTTATAAGAAAAAAACTGTTAATTCTTAAAAAATTAAATATACCCTAATTAGGATTTGTAAAAATCCTAACTTACCTCAATTGGTAAAATGTTAGCTTATGCATCAAAGATTCTCGGTATAAATTACATTATCTATAATATATTATAAAACACTGATAAAAAACTCTTAAATACAAATTATTATGCACAATGTACCATTATTTAATTTTATGCAACATTTTAAAAATATCTTAATTTACAAGTTTCAAAGCATAAGATACATATTACTACTGCAGGTTTCTAACACCCATCAATTTTTATATGTACAGGACCTTCCTTTTATACAGACATTTCCATGTATCACTATTAATTAATATATTATATTACTATAAATTTGTTTTAATTATATTATTAAATATGTAATTGGTTATTTTTTCTAGATGTCATTAAAATATAAAAGATAATCATTAAATTTTAATAAAATACTTAATTTTTTTTACATAAAAAACTTTATATTATTAAGTCCGAATTAAACAAATTTATAAAAAAACAACAAAAAAACAAAAAATAAAATGAAATGTTAAAATCATGATGTATCTCGCTACATTGCGCGAGTACGCTTCTATCAAGTATTGAAAAGCCTGTTTGATTGTTAATTTCAGAATCTACCAAAAAAAAAGTAAAATTATACAGTAAAAACCTGTATTATCATAATGGTGAAGGATCGTGTGAGAAGTTGAGTTAGCGTGAGAAGTGGATCTGAACCCCTGATCACTTATAATCTGAAACCACTCATGAACTGCTTCATAAGGGAATTGGTCCGATGCATCTCGATACATCTCATATTAATGTACATTCAACATTTAATAACCACTTCCAATGTTTCTCATATTAACTTTACATTTTATCGAAACCCAACGATTATTATAATAACCCAGTCACAAATAATCAAAATATTTAATTCTAGAGTAAACTACTATTTTCGTCTTAAAAATTGTTTTTTTGTCATTATAGTTTGTAACTCATTTCGCTTTTAGTTTCTGAGAATATTAGTTTCAGGAACGAAAAGAGAAAAGACATAATAACCAAAAAACAACTTTTAAAGTCAGAGACGAAAATGGACGAAAATCGTAGTTTACTCTTAATTCTATGATGAATTCTTGTATTAGTTTACCTAATTTACTCAAAACTCATTGACCTAATAAAATAATGAAACCTTATTAAACAATTTTTTTACCAAGTCAAAACTCGGGAGGAAATTGCAAAAGGGTATCCGGCATCTAGTAGAGTACAACATATTTTGCATACGGTACAAGCTTTTAATGCATTGTTCGGCATTCGGTCAAATCGAAAGGGCGAAATAGGCGAGCGTTCAGATGGAGGAAAAGGGCGGTGGGACGTGGGTACACGCATATGATGATGGTATGCACATAGTTTTTACAAAGGACCCCTTCAAAATTTTTATGATGATTGTTAACTGCCCCTTTACTTTAATAAATTACAGAAACGCCCCCTTTCTTGTTTCAAACGACACTATTAATCCCTGATTCCGGTCCTACATTAGTGAACGCAAGTAGAACTTGAAAGTTTTAATTAAATTTCATCTTTAATTTATTTTAAAAAAGTTTAACCAGTGAACTAAACATTCGTTTTTTACATTCTCAAATTAAATGAGCAATAAGTTATAACTTTGTTCTGAAATTATAAGTTCAACCATAGATAAAGGACCACTTTTGTAATTTTAAAAAAATTATTGAAATTCTGACAACAAGGGGGTATTTATTGACAAGGCTGATTAACAAGTTATTTATTCGGCCGGAATTCCAGCGTAATCCAGTTTTTCAAACTTCATCTCCAGCGCAAAATCAACCCTCCTTGATTTCTGCCCCTTTTAATCTGTTCAGTTTTCCCTGAAATTGTACAAACACGATCGGAATCTGTGTACAAACAACCTATAAAATACATGTGTGTGTGTGTTTTATAGTTGATTGGTAGAATTATTCTGATAAAAGGGGAAGAGAGAGGAGAGATAAGGAATGCCGGTTTCTTTTCTTGCGAGAAATCCGGTGACTTTGACATTGGCGGGGGCCGTTGTCTTCGTGTTGTTGCAAGCGGCGGTTGTTCTTTGTGGATTTCCGGCGACTCTTACGCTGGAGAGAGCTTTTCCGGTGAACCATCGGATTGAGTTGAGTCAACTTAGAGATAGAGATAGTTTGAGGCACGGTAGGATTTTACAGCAACAGTCGCCTCCAGGAGGCGTTGTTGATTTCCCCGTGGAAGGCACTTATGATCCTTATCGTGTTGGGTAATTGAACGAACTTGATTTTGTTTTGTTTATCGATTTCTTCTGTCATTGAATCGAATTAGAGAATAATTTCTATTTTGACCAAATAAACTATACGCGAGTTATTATTAAAACCTTCGGAATGGATTGCTTGAAGTTAATTTTGTTGTTTTAAATTCAAGCCGTGCTCTTTTGATAACCAGTGGTTTTCCCCAAATAGAAAACAGAAGGAACAGATTCTTGCTTTGATTGCTTGTGTTTTCAAGTTCTCTTTACAACGCAACCTTTCTACTACATTATATCTCTTAAAGTAACATCTTGTTCTACATAATTGTGAATTATAAACCCCTTAGCCATGGGCTACCAATAACTTTTGAATATGGTTTTATATATTTTTAGGTCATTTGGGTGGCTGTGCTGCCCTATGTTTGGGCATAAGACCTTAGTTTGATTCTAAAATTAGGTTTAGGAATTTAAGGTGGCAACTCCCCCCCCCCCCCCCCCCCCCCCCCACACACACACACACACACACACACACAATTTTTTTTAATGATTCTGAACAATGGATTCCATATTAGTCTTCATTTGTAGGTTAATAGACTTGTTTCAGTTGATGGATATTATATTCCTTGTTGTTTTTTTTAAAACTTATATATTTTGATTATCCTTGTAGGCTTTATTATACAAAAGTTCAATTGGGATCTCCTCCAAGGGAATATTATGTACAAATCGACACCGGAAGTGATGTATTATGGGTCAGTTGCAACTCATGCAATGGTTGCCCTACATCAAGCGGACTCCAAGTACGTTTATAATTTATTATGAGTACTCTTCTTGATATTGTGAACTAAAGAACTACTAAATTAGTGATACTAAGTTTCTTTGTTATGCTTTTTTTTTCTTTTAACAGATTCCGATTGAGTTCTATGACCCTTCCAGCTCATCAACAGCTTCTTTGATCTCTTGTTCAGACCAACGGTGTTCTCTAGCCAGTCAATCTTCTGATTCTGCTTGTTCCCGTTCAAATAATCAGTGCAGCTACAAATTCCAATATGGAGATGGTAGTGGAACATCGGGTTATTATGTATCTGACGTAATGCATTTGAACACAATTGGTGCCGATTCAGGATTACTAAATTCTTCAGCCACTGTTGTGTTCGGGTGAGTTATCAGCAAGTCTGCGCCTTTTTTACATTTTCTTTTTTCATGGAACCGTTGTTGATTTATTGAGATGTGCAACAGTTGTAGCACAACTCAAACTGGAGACTTGACTAAATCTGATAGAGCCGTTGATGGGATCTTTGGATTTGGTCAGCAGGGTTTGTCCATAATTGCACAACTTTCTTCACAAGGGATAGCTCCTGATTCATTCTCTCATTGTCTTGTTGGAAGTGACAGTGGAGGTGGTATCTTGGTTATTGGTCAAATAGTTGAGCCAAATATGGTATATACTCCACTTGTTGAATCACAGTAAGTTTTCTTTCGGTGAGAATAGCGTTTTTGCTTCATTGGATAGTCTGGTAACTGATTTCTGATATCTGATGTACGTCCTGGACCATCGTTCACAGATGATCTTGAGTATGGAATTAAAACTTGATTGCTAATTTTTATAAAGTGTGTGGTTGATGGTTGAAAAGTTTAAATTGATATCTAAAAGGTTCATGTTGTAATGTTCAGTGTTTGATGTCATTCAAACATTCCAAGTATCTTCCATCGAAACTTAAGTTCATTAGGTACGGCGTCTAAACAATAGTAAACTCTGGGTGCATTACTAGACAATGTATATATCAAAGAAACAGTGTCTATATTATTTAAACTTATACCGAAATAATTCACTAATTGATCAAACTCTGTTGTTAATGTGATATCCTACAAACAAATAAAGAACAACTCTAGAAATATTGAGAAAAACTAAGAAGCAAAAAGAAGTAGAGATAAGAGCAGGTGCCTAACGGAAAACGAACAAACGAGACATACAATAGAAATAAGCAGAGTATATGAGTATGCATAAATAAGAAAATAGAGATGTGAATGCTTAAATAACCATGTGAAATCTTACACTTATTCTAGAATAAAGTTCTTAGAAGTATGTGAACATGAAGGTAGAATATCATATATCGCTTAGCAATTTCTTTGAGGTTGTAAACTACTCTCTCCGTCCCAAAATACATGTCCACAACGAAAAGGCACACCGTTTTAGAATGTGGGAAGGGAGTAAAGAATTTCTCCATCTCGTAATTAAGGGTAGAATTGGAATGTAGGAACTTATTTTGGTATGGAGGGAGTATATGTTTCCTGTACAAGTTGCCCTAATCGTGTTCATAGAGATCTCCACATCCAAAATGCATCTCTCAAAGTACAATTTCGGTATCTTCTAACCAAGTTCCATGCACGACTGTTGATATGTTATTCTCTTCTTTTTTACTTTACAATTTATGTTCATGGAGTATCTTATGCTTTGATCACTATGCTCCTTATAGACACACTAACTCTGATTTCCTTCCATGCACGTTTTCAGGCCACACTATAATATAAATTTACAGAGTATTTCTGTCAACGGCCAAACATTAGCCATTGATCCATCAACATTTGCAATATCGGACAACCAAGGAGGAACCATAATTGATTCAGGAACAACTCTGGCATACCTTGCAGAGGAGGCTTACAACCCTTTTGTGGAGGCTGTAAGTACAATATTTCAAGCTTTCTTAAATTTTTATTACTACATTCGTCTAAAATGCGACATTCCTATTTTTGGCGAAGTTCCAATCCAATATTACTCCCTTCTGCCTTCACAAAGTAAGTGTGCACGTTTCTATTTTGGTTTGCCCCAAAATAAGTGTCTATGTTTCTATTGTAGTTTGTTACTAAGAGCATCCACAGTCATGAACCTCTTTAGAGGTTCATGGCTTTGCCACATCTGCTTTCTTTCTCTTCCACGTCAGTTTTCTCTTTCCTACACATTTTATAAACCTCACCCCCAATCATGAACCGGTCCATAGTTTATATAATAAAAAAATCACAATTAATAAAAATTGTAATATTTAAAAGTTATTTATTATAATTAAAGGATAAATTATTTTATTTACTTTATAGTTAATATATATGTTTTGAAAAAATATATTTATTGCATAACTAATTAAATTTATGTTAGAGTAATGTTGAAGAAAAATAAAGTGAAATTTAGAAGGTGAAATTAAGGAGCAATTTGAGATCGGAGAATAAAACTGGTTTAAGGTTTGTAAATTTTAGAATAAATAAAACAATATTTGATAAAAAAATAATTATTTCTTGTTAAATGTAAGTAGTTATGCAGTGCAGGTGACATATTTTAGAAATAAAAAATATAAAAACACTTGAATTGTAATATTTTTTAATTGAAAATGAGTGGGCCCTATTTTCTTCCTTCACAAACCGGTTCATGCAGATAAACCTCTTCTTGTACACCTTAGCATGAACCACTTTCTCTCAATGGTATACAAAATTTATGGACCGGTTCCTACTAAGGAAGAACCGCTCTAAGTAAGTGTCTACTTTCCAATTCTACCCTTAATTATGAGATGTAGAAATTCATTACTCCCTCTAGAATTAAGGGTAAGATTGTCATTTAGTTAATTCAAAAGTGTAATATCCTAAAACTGTGTGCCTTTTTCACCGTAAACATTTATTTTGGGACAGGGGAGTACATCTTTGAATGTTCATATTCATTGCAAAATATTGTCTAGCATTGCTTTAGCAACATGATTCCTCTCTTGTCATTATTGAGGATATTTTAGATATTTGATTCGACTAATATTTGAACACTTCCGTTGAACTACTCGTTGAGCCAAATGTTGGAGTTGCTTTGAGACGGAGTACATTCTTTCTATGTGAAATTTCTATTTTGTCAAAAGTTTTTTGGGATTATCTTTTGTGTGTTAATAGTGGTTACAGAAAACTGATGATCTTTTAGATATTTGACCAATGGTCAAACGATTTTGGAATGGAGGAAGTATTTTCTGTTTATCTGAGTGTTGGTATCACTTTTGTTGCTACAGATCACACAGTCAGTTTCACAGTCTGTACAGCCACTTATTTCAAAGGGAAATCGGTGTTATTTAATTACTTCAAGGTTATTTTCCTTGCCCAACTTTTTCATAGTTCAAAAGGAAATTAGTGTTATTTTTTCATTCTTGTGATAAGAAGCTTTTAATGTCATTTCAGCGTCTCTGACATATTTCCAACGGTGAGCTTGAACTTTGCTGGTGGCGCTTCAATGATTTTAAAACCTCAGGACTACCTTCTTCAGCAGAATTCTGTGGTATGTTATATGACATTATGTTAATTGATTAAAATAAGTCATCTTTTTCTTATATGGCTTATTCGATCAAAAATCGTCTTTGTAGGGTGGGGCTGAGGTGTGGTGCATTGGTTTTCAGACAATTCAAAATCAAGGAATTACCATCTTAGGAGGTATAATCACAATAGTCCCTTTGGACAGAGCTATTACATGCTAAAACGACAATGGTTCTGATCATTTTTTGCTCGTTTTAATCTTTGTTTTTACTTTGATGATGCAGACCTTGTTCTAAAGGACAAGATTGTCGTTTATGATTTGGGTCGTCAGCGGATCGGATGGGCGAACTATGACTGTAAGTTGTCTTCACTGTTTTGCTATTTTCTGTATTGTAATGTGAAGAATAATCTTTTTAGAAATTTCTTCTCAGCAAAAAAAGAGAGTATTCATTAATGTTGTTGTTCCATAACATATTCTGATTGTGGGTAAAAAAAAATCATGTTGTTAGGTTCTTCGTCTGTAAACGTCTCTTCCAGCTCGAGTGGTGGCAGAAGTGAAGTCGTAAATGCTGGTCAGATTGGTGGCAGCAATTCATTGAGGATGAGTCATTACAACATGATTCCGATCCTTATTCTTGCGGTCATATTTTCGTTGTAGGAATTTATAAAGATTTCCATTCTTTGTCTCCAGTTTTTTTTGTTTTTTTCACTTAAACCAACCATTCAGATTAGAAGTTACAGATTTCAATCTTTCTCAGCTTTGGAAGGAACACAAGACAAGACAGTAGTGGTTATGGAGTTTAATTTGTGACATTTAATACTACTTGTTTATGGTTTGAGCCTTGTATAAGTTGCACAAGATGGAACAAAGTCTTGTTATTGTAACATTATCTGTTTGTACATGTACACATATATAGTTTATATACATTCTACTTGTATATATATAAAGAAATACAAGTTGACTTTGTTTCTATTGATGATCTTGTGCTTTATTTACTTTTTTTCATTTTATGCTTGTATTTCGTATTCTTTATTATTGTTGAAGTTTTGTTCAATCTGTTTTGTTTCACATCGATTGTTGAGATGGATCCATGTGGCTATAATTTAGGACTCTTGTATATCTCCTAACACCAATATCAAAGTTGGGTTCTTAATACTTTGGATTAAATCAGTTAATGTGTTTTTTTTTGTTCTAACCAGATATAATAAAATATACATCTTTTTTCATGATTAGCAGTTAGCACTAATGATATCATTTACATCTAATGGTTCTTCGATGTCAAATGAATATATTTGGGTATTGTTTTGTTGATGTTCATGAAAGGGTGTCGATTGACATAAAAGTTGGTCAACTCGAGTAACGTGGGTGTAAGAGCATCTTCAACAGCTTTCTTATAATTTTTCTAAAATAGATAACGAAAAGTGAAAATCTCTAAAATGTATTACATTCAACTCCAACAGATTTGCTATTTTAGAAATTTTAAAACAATTTATATTATTAAAATATTCTCTAATTTATCATCCCAATACACTTTAAAAAAATAACTTAATATAAAATGATAAAAATTAAATCTCATTGGTGGGATGGAATTAAATAATAGAGTGAATTGTGGATTTGGTCTTGTGGTTTTATGATTTATTTGACCATGGTCCTCATTCTATGTTTATTGTGGATATAGTCCATGTGGTATGCAATATATTGTGGCTAGGGTCCCTAAACACTAACATCATTAACTTTAAAGGGTTAAAGGCATCATGTGCCTTGCACACTATGGGTATAATAGTCATTTTACTTTTCCCTGTCAATTTATTTTATACACCTTTAAAACAAACAATACTAAATTGTGGATTTGGTCTCTATGCATCATTCATCATCTTTAAAACACATTTATCATCTCTCTTAATTTTTTTTCATCCAATCTTCATTGTCAAATTACAAGAAAAACTAACTTGTTAAAGTGTTAAAAAAAATTACTTGCCTTTAAAAATAACAATTATTTGAACCCAACACTACATACTAAAAAAGAGAACCTATCAAAATAACAATTGTTTGAAACCAATATTACATCCCCAAAAAGACAACCCATCAAAATGACAATTGTTTTATATCAACATTTATGTAGTAATTGTTGGCAACGATTTTGTTTATTTTTTTTCTTGACGACATCTAAGTGACTTGAGTAGGAAGTACATTAATCATTTTCATAAAATGCATAGGCCATTTGGAAACCATGATGTGGGAAAAGGCTTAGATGCATGTCAGTTGACATCTGTAGACACAAATATATTATGACATAGAAGGTTGAAGGGAAGACAATAGTGTCATAAGAGCATCTCCAACCGGCCGTTAAATCGCCTATCAAAACTTATTTATACCAAAATTAACATTTTAACATTAATAATTTGTTTTTAAAATTAACATATTGTTAAAAGAAAAACGAAACAGAATAACAACATAATAGAGAGACAATGAAATCTGTAATTCTCATTAATCATAAGCCCTTTAAATAGGGAGAAATTTACAAAGAAAATGAAACATTCATTATGGTAACTTCTAATACTAGGAAAATATTACATCAATCATTTCCTTTTGATGATGACACATAATCCTACAACACTCCCCCTTGTGCCGAGTCAAATGAGTGATGGTGCACAATTGTTGCCTCGTTAAAACCTTACGCCAAAATAAAAACCCAGTGGGATAAAAAATAGGACGAAGGAAAGAGTACAACGCACCAGTTTCTTTGCAATATATAGATTTTTCCTTCAGTCTAGTTTTATCTTAGATTCATACATTAATCATCAGAGTTAGGAAAGCATGATGGTATATAAACAGTTGCCTCACTAAAACCTTACACCAATGAACTAAACCCAATGGGAAAAATAAAACCTTGGTTGAAGGAAAGAGCACAACATACCAATTTCACAAATATAGTAGACTCCCCCTTTTGTCTATTACTCCCCCTGATTCGTGCATTAATCAAGGGAGTTTGGAAAACATTTGTACTTGCTTTCTACATGTTTCCCAATATATAGTTTTAGGTAATGATTTGGTAAAATGTGTCATGTTCTCCTGACATCTTACTTGATTCAATTGAATCTTGATGAGAGTTTTCTTATTGCTAATTATATAAGACTTAAGCAGAATATTTGATGAATCTTATGTTCATTTCTTCGATACATGATGCATTATTTTCATATATGCAAGTAGGATACTGATTGAACCTAGAATTACTAGCTCCTCTAATATATGCAATGATAGTCCTTAATCATATACATTATTTAATTATCATGGGGAGTAATATTATTGGATTAGTTAAAGGGGTAGTTACAAATGATTGCTTAATTCACTTCCAAACAATCGGCGTGTTCCTTGTGGTAATTCTTTATCCAGTTTGGGAACAATCTTTGTATGGGTCAGACAGATACCTAATATCAGCAAAGACATACCAAGACATTGTTTGGTGTTTTTCTATAAGAGCTAGTACTTTTGCTACTTACATTATAAGTAGGTATTAAAGTTTCATTATCAATCCCATTTTTCTTTCTATAGGGAAAGTATAAGTCTATGTCAATTGTTTCAAAAGATTAATTTGATATCATTCCAATGACGTTGCGTTGGCGCTGAGTTAAATCTAGCTAACAAATTCACTGAAAAATACAATATACGGTCAAGTGTATTGTGCTAAGTACAATAATGCGCATATTGTACTTAGATAGGGAATTCCAACTCCCAACATATTTCGTCATTTTCCTTTTAGACGAAATGAATCTTTCCTTATATCCGACACTTCGACCGATCATGGGAGTGCTAACCGGATGCGCTTTGTCCATATTAAATTGCCTGATTATTTTCTAGACATATGCGATCGATGAATTAATATTTCACAAACTCGGTGTCCTAGCTCAAATGTCTAGACAAAACCAAGTTTTCCCAAGATCCTTCCTCTCAAAATCATATTTCAAGTAGCTTGTGGTTCCTCTTATTTCATCAAGAGTGCCTATTATGTTCATAACATTGACATATAGAGCTACTTTGAAAAGTTGGAATTTGTTTTCCGTGATAAATACGCAAGGGAACAGTTCATCGTTCGTATATATCCTTTCCCAATCATGGATTCCATTAATTCTTATATATCCTTTATAGATTAGATTGATTTAATCTATAAAGTGGGTGTTTCAATTTTATTGCAAACGCATTTCGTGGTTTAGAGTTACTTGATTTTGGTAATGTAATATCATCAAGCACTTTTCCAGTCCTTCGGAAACTACTAGGCTAACAAACTATTCGTATGTCATAACATCCATCATGAGAGAGTAAGTCTCCTCATGGTCAATCCAGGGCGTTGTGAGAAACCTTGCGCCAAAGGAGAGCCTTACATATTAGGACTTCATTATTCTCGTTACGCTTTCTGACAAAGACTCAATTATGTCCTACGGGCTTTACACTTGGTAGGTTAGCACTACCTTACCAAATACCCGATCCTTTGTCAAAGAATATAATTCTTTCTGGATTGTTTCTTTACATTTAGGCCATTATGCTCTTTCTTGATATTATTCAACTGAGGTCGTGCTCGATCATCTTATGAGCCATCGTATATGCGAATAAATCATCAATGATTATATATGATCTGTCCATCGACTCATATGTACTCTCATAGTTCATTTGAGATTAATATTCATCTCTAGAATCAATATTAACTTCGGAGCATCCTCCAGTGACGATTCATGGACATAATTATAATTCTAGACAATTTCATGAGAGTTTTGTGTATTGATGATAAATGGATGTCCCTAACTATTATCTTCCTTTAGAATAGTATCCATCGAACCAAGTAGCTTCCACCACTTCCATTTGGTAGCTACGACCTCAACCACACCTCCACTATGTGTGATTTCAACGCACTTTCCAATGGCGTTGTGCCCTTGTTTGGGGACTTTAACCTTGCCAGTATATTTGCAGCTCGTATATGTGATCTTGTCACTTCTAGAATAACATTAAACGTATCAGGTATCGAGTCTGATTCTTTTGACTTCAACTTTACATTATGAAGTTTAGGGATCAACATGAGACAGAGTGGAAATACTCAATGACACTTCATGTCGTTCCTATGGAAAATCCTTTCTCCTATCTCCCCCTAACGACGGGAAGACTGTCTCATTAAAGTGACAACCCGCAAATATGGCGGTAAAGAGATCACTAGTCAAGGATTCTAATTGGCAGATAAAAGTTGGGAATTCATATCCAACATATATCGAATCGTCTTTAAGGACCCATTTTGATGCGTTGTGGGGGCACAATTGACACATATACTACACAACCAAACATGCGTAAATGTAAAATATCAGACTTATATCCAGTTACCAACTGGTACGCATGAGGTTGGTTAGCTAATAGTGGGTCTAAAAACGAAAGAAAAAAGAACTGCATATAATAATTACATAACCCCAGGTAGATGTGGGTAAATTGGTGCGCATTATTAATACCCTCGATGTCATCATATTCTTTTGATAACAACTTCTATGAGACCATTTTATATATACACATGGGGTATAAGAAACTCTACATTGATCCTCATACATATGCAATTAACATCAAATCCTTATGATGTAAATTCTCCAGCATTCAAAGTCATGTAGACTTGATGAAATAATCAGGGTGGTGAGCCCTTAAACGTATAGCTAGTGCTAGGAGTGCAGTATTTCATGTGGACAATAATACGACATGTGTTCATCGTGTCGAAACCATAACCATAAAGTTTGAATGGCCCGCATTCTGGATGTTTATGTCCATAAATATCATCTTGTATTCGTTGTAACAATGGAATATTTTTGTATTATGTCCTTAGCTTTAGGATGATCTCATTCCTGTCTTAGTTAAGGATTAAGGTATATACAAAAGTTTTAGGTATTTGAGAGGGCATATTATGATGGCAATGTTGTTTCTTATGCTACAGAAGTCAACAGTTGCAATTTGCCTCGTTTTGCCTATCACTCGAAAGAGAATGTGTCGATGTGTATTTTGCAATACACGGATCACTATGTCATAACCATGGTGTCCCACATGGTCATGTCGAAACATATATGTGTCATTTCCCTAAAGTTTTTTTATTGACAAAAATGTTTCGATGACCCAATAATCTACTAGTTTGACACATTTGTTCCATGATATATGTTTCCTTTCATATTCATTGGAATTTATGTATATATGTTGATTTCCATTTTATACGAATATCTTTACAAGGTTCATATTAATCTTGTACCAATAAAAAATGACAGTTCATCGTCTAAGTATTTGGTTGGAGGAAAATTATTAATTCAATGAATAATAATATATTTCTTGTATGAGATGTTATAAAAACAATCAAGTTCTCCTCGATACATTCCTACACGGAACGAAGAACATTGTTTTTTGATGTAATCTTTTACATCTATATTGGTTACATATTCGATTTTACTTAAGCAAAAGAAACTAATTAAAATACTATAAAGTAAATTTCAAAAAAAATCTATGCTTTATCATTCTTATGATATAGATCATTTTTAATTTGTTTTCTTTTCGACAAGAGCACTCTTTAGTGCATTTCTTATTTGACTGTCCATTATCACTTGGGGCAGTAGTAAATTATATATACATTTAATATATATTTGATGTTTTTTTAGAGTGTGATTGGAGTTGGGTTTTTTTGTATTAATGGACCCACCAAATTTGGTATTTTTGATGTTAAATTTGGTGTTGTGGTTTAAGATGCTCTAAATAGTCATACTTGAATTACACACCAAGTCACTTGACACTTGCAGGGGATCCATACCCTTTCAATTAGCATTTTAATATCTAATGCACTATATAATGAAGTTTGGATCTCCAAAATGAAGATGATTATATCACATTTCCAAATGGTCTATGTATTTTATGAGAAGGATTAATGTACTTTATACTCAAGTCACTTAGATGTTATCAAAAAAAAAAAAAATCGTTGCCAACAACTACTACATAAATGTTGATATAAAACAATTGTCATTTTGATGGGTTATCTTTTTGGGGATGTAATATTGGTTTCAAACAATTGTTATTTTGATAAGTTGTCTTTTTTAGGATGTAGTGTTGGGTTCAAACAATTGTTATTTTTAAATGCAAGTAATTTTTTTTTGCACTTTAGCAAATTAGTTTTTCTTGTACTTTGACAATGAAGATTGGATGAAAAAAAATTAAGAGAGATGATAAATGTGTTTTAAAGATGATGAATGATGCATAGGGACCAAATCCACAATTTAGTATTGTTTGTTTTAAATGTGTATAGAATAAATTGAAAGTGAAAAATAAAATGACTATTATACCCATAGTGTACAAGGCACATGATGCCTTTAACCCTTCAAAGTTAATGATGTTAGTGTTTAGGGACCCTAGCCACAATATATTGCATACCACAAGGACTATATCCACAATAAACATAGAATGAGAATCATAGTCAAAGAAATCATAAAACCACAGGGACCAAATCCACAATTCACTCTAAATAATATTTTTCTCTCCTATTTAGAGAATTATAGAGAGTTCTCTATATTTAGAGATTTTTTCAAGATTCTCTATTATAGCAAATAAGATAGCAATGAAGGATAGAAAACAAAAACCCAGTTTTTTCTATTTTAGCAATGCTGTTGGAGATGCTCTAACATTTTGACTTGAACTTACAAATAAGCTATTTTATTTTTTATTATATATTAATTAAAAATATTTATCATTCGTATAATTATATGTTTATAATTATATAAGTAGATTATTTTTATATTTTTAATAATTAGATCAAATTATCTACTGTCTAACATAGTTGATTAATAATAATTCACATGATTAATTGTTAAAAAAGAAAAGATTCACATGATTAATATTTGCTTTTGAAATCATGGTATCCAACCAACTAAATTATTAGGTTCAAATTTACTATTATATATATACTTATTCTTCAAAAAATAACTTTACACATAACAAATAAAATGGTCTTCTTTCACTTTAGTTTCACTTTGCAGGATTCCTACGGAATTTGAATGATCAATTTCGTTGACCAAATTCTATCCGGACGTTTAGTTTACCTATGAAAAGGAATTGAATTCCACCGAATTCCACCATTTATGAATTTGGTCATTCCATCACAATTGATAAAGAATTCAATTTCATTTCATCCTATTTTCTCAAAAAGACAAAACTATCCCCATCTTCCCTATTTGACAACTGTCGACCATCGATCTGAACCGCCGTTGGCCACCACCGACCTAAACCGTTGTCGGCCACCACCGACCTGAACCGTCGCGCGACCACCACCGACCTGAACCGCCGCGCGACCACCACCATTCTGAACCGTCGTCGACCACCATCGATATGAGCCACCGTCTCTGACACCCCAAAAATTGGGCAAATAATTATTTATAAAAAAAGAGGGAAAAAAAGAAGATAAAATAAAGTTGGTTTTGTTTTATCGTAGCAAAAATGTAAAGAAATTAGTTAAGAAGGGTCATTATTGTCATTTAATGGAAATTGTATAGGAAGAAATGGGTTTTAAGTTCATTTGGACCAGCATTGTTAGGATATTATAAAGACAGGGGGTTGAATGTAAAATTTAGGAGGTTTAGGTGGCGAATGTCATCTTTTCCAAAGTACGAGGACCTATTTCGCCTTTAGTACAACTCTATTTTGAAAAAGTGACCTTACAGCTTAAAAACCGGGGTTTGGTCTGATATTTTCAACTAATAAGCCAAAACCCTTCGATATAAACATAGATAACTGAATAGGGAACATTTTCGTCCATATAAATCGAAAAAACAACTTGTATTGAGGGAGAAATCGGGTCTGAAAGCGTAAGGTCGAGTTTCTCGGTTTTTCAACGACTTGAGGTAATATAGAAATCTTATGATTTTTAGTCCTATGACTTCGTTTTTTAAGTGGTCTATCGAACCATAGTAGGCTTTTGTCTCAAATTTGCATTTTTATAGTCCAAATCGGTGTTCAAATTTGTTGGGTTTTAGTTTTAAAAACCTAAACTTTAAACGAGAAAATGGAAATCATTACTTGACGAAAACAACGTTCTTTATATCAAAATGTTGGTAAAAATATTACCAAGAATTTGATGTAAAAAGAAAGAAAAAAAGCAATAATCGAGTCATATGTAGGTTAAAAGCTTAAAAAACGCGGCCATGAATGCTCTGTCTTTTTATGGTTCATGTTGGTGGTGTTGGTCTGGTAGGTCCCATCAGAATCACGCTCACCTATTTTATAAAAAAAATAATAAAAAAAAAAGAGAGAATTGGGTTAGGCAGGGTTCAAACCCAAGGCACATTGGAAATTGGAAACAAGAACAATACTCCAACCATTTAATCCAATGGTATTTTTGTATTAAGTATTTTCAGAAATTTCCTTATATATTTATAAAATGTAATTTTAACATAATTTTAATTACTTGAGCTTATTAAATTATCAAAATGTCCCTATAATTAAAGAATTGGTATTTTTAAATATTTTGCTACTGAAATGGTCTACACTAAAAAGTTGATGTTTTGGATATTTATTTTTAAAAGAGTGGTTATAATAAATCATTTATTTGTTTAATGATTCAAAATGAGATTTAAATGGTTGCAATAAAGGTACGTTATTATCCAGTTCTTTAAATTCTGAATTTGAAGGATTTATATAAACTACTTCTTAAGAAGATTTAGGTTAAAAATCATTTAATAATTTAAATAATTTGATATTGGGATTAAAGTGTTGTCTTTAGGACACTTTAATTTGGAGTGAAGGTTTATAAAATTATAAACGGGTTAATTTGACGTTTTGGGACATTATCAAGTTATACACTTGAGCTTTAACTAGAATTTGTCGGGGTTAACCGAGTTGACTAAGGGTTGACTTTTGACTCGTTTGACCCAGATTTTAACAATGTTTTAAAACTCGTTTTTTTGGTTGATCCGGTGTGGTGATCGGGTCACGGTTCAACCATCAGGTCAACAAAATACATTAAAAAACACACATAAACATATATTTTTCACAAATACATTAAAAAACCAAATACATTAAAAAAACCGGTTCAACCACCGGGTCAACCGTTTTTTTGATAAAATCGGTCGGTTCACTCCGGGTCATAAATTGCCATAAACCCGATCGCAATTGACCCGCCCTCTTCCCCGGGTCCCGGTTCAACCGGCCGGGTGGACTCGGTTTTTAAACATTGGATTTTAATGATGGCGTTGTATTGAGCTATTTATAACAGGTTTGGAGACTCAAATTTGGAGTTTGACTTTAGGTCGGATCGGTTAAACAATAAGTTGACTTTTGGAGAATTAAATCATTAATTAGACATTGTGGTATAAAATGTGCAGGTCTTCCGTCAGGAGCTATCAGTAGTCGATCTACACAATCAGGTGAATCTTCATGAGACTTACACTGGGATACATACCTATGTACAAATTTATTTTGAGCAATATATGATTTGTATGGTGAATATTATGCATGATTGTGATTTAAATACATATTATCAATATATGTTTGCATGTATGTGGAGTTTTATGGAGCATGCATGCTAATTGTTTTTCGGTTTTTAAACATATTTAGAATGCTTGATTTTTTTTTAATTGGTTTAAATTGTACACATGGTACATGCTTTTGAGTATGAGATGTCGGTTTGGTTGGTCACACTTAAGGGGAGGCACGACCCCGAAATGGGTTATTGGCTCTGTGTGAGCCGTACACAACAGAGAATGTCTGTAACATGGCAGCACGATCCCGTAATGGGTTATTGGCTATAGGTGAGTCGTACACACCCAATGAATGCTTGCAACTTATGAATCATTACTTTTTGGGACAGTTATGAGGGCTTGTTTAATTCGGTGTTGCATGTTTTCAGTAAATAATATTTTATATGAAGTTTACATGTTTGGTACGTGTGATAGTATATGATTTCACTCACGCAAACCATGAACTCACTGGGCTTTATAAGCTGACTATAGTATGCATCTCAGGGCAAATAGTTCGAGGTTGGATAAGGGCAAGGGACATGCTTAGAGACTTGCCTACTATCATTATTTTTTGATTCAATATTTTGTTTAGACTTTTATGTATGGATCAGTTGTAACTTAACCTGGTATGGGACGAGTTAGCTCTTAAGTTACATGATTATGCATTTTGAAGACTTCCGTTGCGAACGGGATTTTGGAGTATTTAACTATGTAACACCCGAAAATCTAAGGTAAGTATTCCCCTCGTTACTCGACTTTTTGGTTAACTTGAGAATCCCTTTGTGTGCTTAATGTGTGATATATTAACCTGTTAATAGCATGTTCATCTGCGCATTTAGCTTCACTTCATTGAGCATTAGAAAAGTCAAGTTTTGGTGCTAAGGGGGTGTGGCGCGATAGTGCCATGCGACAGTGCCCTGGGCACAGTCGCTGGTCACTATCGCGGGAGCTGTACCGTAGGGTCGGTGGTGGTCGCGATGGTGCCACCGCGATAGTGCCCTTGGCACAATCGCCAGGCACTATCGCCTGAGTTGTACCGAGAGTCGTTGGAGTGGCGCGATGATGCCCCCGCGATAGTGCCATTGGCACTATCGCCGGCGGTGTCTGAGAGTATAAAAACACCACTTTGACTAATTTGACTTCACTTCTCATCTTAAATCGTTTTGGGGCCGGCTTGGAACTAGTTTAGGCGATTTTTCTTCTACTTCTAAACCTACCAAACCTTCATTGAAACCCTAGATTAGTTGGGGACATTTATTGGTGGTTGAGGAAGCTTCAAGAGTCATCAAGTGAAGTATTTAAAGCACACTCAAGTTCTCATCCTCTCATCCAAGTTTTCTAGGGTTTTGTGTGAAACCCTAGATAGTGAGTTTCTTACATTACTTTAAAATGAGATACATACTTTATATGCTTTTATGTCTAATGTGTTATTGTTATGAGAAGATCTGATCACCTGATAAGTTTGTCCTAACTGCTAATGTTGGCATTATTAATGTTTAGACTTGAATATGGTTATGGACATGGATGAGATTACTACTCTTGATGTTTTGAACATGTTTACATATATGCCTTGGTGAGTCATGGATTATATTGGGTATTTACATACCTTAGAGTTTTGTACCTAAGTATGTTTGGAATGGTTGTGGTCTTGTACATGTATTTTATAGGTATGAAGTGATGTATAGAGACGGACATTGTAAGTACACCGAACGAACCAGGAGTAAGTGCTAGGAGGATGTAGTCTTAGGTGCCACCATAACGGTATGCGCCTAGACCTCCGCCATTTGGAGTAATGCCTGGGAGGTAGTCTTCAAGTGTGTCGGGCCTTCGGGATGTTGCTCAAACGAGTGAACATCAAGGTACATTGACTCGAGGTAAAACTCATTGGTGTGATGGGTCTCCCCCATGATTGACCCCGTATGGACTTTGGTGTTGGAAGTGTCTTAATTGTTCATAACATGCTTTATATAATATTGTTATGTCTTATGCAACTCTCTAGACCCGTTTGGTCTAACACTTGATTGTTGGTATGTATCTCAGGTTCTAGCGGCGCGAGCGCCAAGGAGGCCTAGACGTCTTTAGTGGTGAGCTTGGGAACATTTTTAGGATGCCAATATTGAAAACTATACTTTTGGATGTAGTTGACAACCCTTTGTAATCTTATGTCTAGTGAGGCCTAGATTAGAGTGTTGTCATCTATTATTGCTTCTTATTACAAACTTGTAATTGACTGGCATTTATGGTTTCCTGGTGTATGAGCTCATTGTCTTGGCAATTTATTTACCACATTTCCATTTTCCGGAAATTTTTGTTAGTCCCATTTTTGGGGTGTTACAAGTTGGTATCAGAGCTCTAGTTTAAGTGAACTAGGTGTTGACCTTAGCATACCTAGACTTAGACTGGCGAGGCTTATAAGATCACTGTCCACTTGGGTAGAGCAATCTTAGGTGGGGAGAGTACTAGGAATTCGGAATTACATTGATTGAGAATTATAATGATGACAACGAGGATTCTTGTGTAAAATATGTTCACAATCTCACTTGGCCAGTGTTGTTCTGAATCTATGATTACGTGAGCATGTTTGAAGTTATTATTGTGATGATTAATCCTTGTAGTAGTACGTATTTAATCGATTATCTTTTAAAGAATTAATCGGTACCACCCTGGTCATGTGTGACAGTTCGTTATGGTAAACACGAGAAGTCGGATCGGGGCGACCGAAGAAGCAAATGAAGCAAGTGTAACCGCTCCGGAGTTTACCCGACCGGTGAACGCGCCGATAGACCAAGTCATTCCACCGATACCCCCAATGCTAGAGGGTATCATAGACGCAGACCCCCAAGTGAACTTGGAAACCGAGGACCCAGTTATTCAAGAAGCGGACCCCCAGTCGGTCCTACTAGCCAGCATAATGCAAATGATGAACTCCACAATGGACAAGCGGGACGAGAAACTCCTGAAGGTCTTAGAAGACCGAGATGCAAGTAACCGTAGGCACGAGACGGTGGAGGACAATGCGGTTTTGGGATCGGGTGGTGCGGATAATGCTGTGGGCACCGAAGAGCATGCAGTCAGAGCTGATAAAGGGAAGGAAAAGGGTTGTTCTTTCAAGACCTTTCTGTGTAGTCGAGCTCCGGAATTCTCGGGAACAACTGATCCGCTGGCCTGCATTAAATGGATTCAAGATGTAGAGATGGCTTTCGAGTCAAGTGAGTGCACAGATTCTCAGAGAGTCAAATTTGCCTCTCAACTGCTTAGAGGGGATGCTCTGAGTTGGTGGAACATCACCCGAAGGGCACTCACTCCGGAGATTTTGTCCAAGCTTCCTTGGCCGGCATTCAAGAAGAAAATCATGGAGAAATACTGCAACGAGAGAGCCCTTGACAAAATAGAGGAAGAGTTCAAGAATCTGAAGAAGGGAAACCTATCAGTCACGGATTATGCTAAACAGTTCTTGGACAAGCTCAGCATAGTCGAACATTTGGTATCAGATGAGAAGTCCAAAATAAAAGCCTTTGTGAAGGGACTACCCGCGGATATGAAGACGGGCGTGAGGAATGTTCATAAAGTTACGTTACAAGAAGTGATAGAGGAGTACCAATTGGTGGAAGATGATCTGATTCAAGAGCAAGAGGAGAAGAAAGTTCAAGGCGAGAAGCGTAAATGGGAGGGGCCAACCGGGCCTGTGTGATCTTCCAAACCCTTTATCGGGGGGAGGAACACTGACCAGAGACGAGAGGCGAGGTGGTGCCCCAAGTGTAAGAGTAAGCACTTCGGGCCGTGTAATCCGAGGCCGTTTTTGGGAGCCTTGGAATGTTTCAAGTGTGGGCGAAAGGACCACATGAATCGGGATTGCCCCTCGCGGGGAGTGTGTTATGAGTGTTAGGAACCGGGGCACATCAAGCGCGATTGCCCTAAGCTAGCAAGGGGTAATCAAGGGGCGTCAAGCGGGGTTCCGCGAAGGAAAGAAGTCCTACTGAAAGCGCCAAGTTAGGCCTTTCAAATGTCGACTAACGAAGCAAGAGAAGCAGCGGACGTAGTGTCGGGTACGTTTCTAGTGAACTCTCTACCTACCCGTGTTTTATTCGATTCTGGTGCGAACCGATCTTTTGTGTCTACCTCTTTTTGCAAGAACCTCTCTACTCCTTGTAGTTCGTTGAATGATGCCCTAGTGGTAGAAGTAGCTAATGGGGAACATTTGGTGGTTCGGAGTTGTTACGTAGGATGTACCTTAGAGTTAAGTGGAGAGCTCTTTGTTATAGATTTGTTACCGACCGACATTGGAGGATGTGATGTAATAGTGGGAATAGATTGGTTAGCTAAGCACGACGCCGGCATATTTTGTTCTAAAAAGTTGATTCGGGTACCCTTGCCTAAAGGAGGTGAAGTGTTAGTGTACGGAGAAAAGAGCCAAAGAACCAATACGATTATATCGTCACTCAAAGCACGTAAGAAACTAGCCAAAGGATGTGAGTCATACTTAGCCTACGCTATCGACGCGAAGCGGGAAAAGAAGAAATTGGAAGAAGTGGAAGTGGTGTGCGACTACCCGGATGTCTTCCCGGACGACCTACCCGGACTTCCACCGGAACGGCAAGTGGAGTTCCACATCGACCTTACCCCGGGAGCTGCCCCAATCGCTCGTGCTCCCTACCATTTGGCCCCGACAGAAATGCAAGAGATGATGACGCAACTCCAAGAGCTAATTGAGAAAGGATTCATACGACCGAGCTCGTCGCCTTGGGGAGCGCCGGTGTTATTCGTGAAGAAGAAGGATGGGTCTATGCGGATGTGTATTGACTATCGCGAACTCAACAAAGTCACCATAAAGAATAAATATCCGCTACCCCGGATCGACGATCTATTCGATCAACTTCAAGGGGCGGGGTGCTTCTCCAAGATAGACTTGCGATCCGGCTACCATCAAGTGCGGGTGAAAGGGAGCGATATACCGAAGACGGTGTTTCGGACGAGGTACAGTCACTAGGAGTTTTTAGTCATGCCATTCGGTTTGACTAATGCTCCGGCCGTGTTCATGGATTTAATGAATCGAGTATGCCGACCCTTCCTAGATAAGTCGGTCATAGTTTTTATCGACGATATCTTGATCTACTCGCGGGATGAGGAAGAGCATCGGAACCATTTGCGGGAAGTTTTAGAGATTCTTAGACGAGAGAAATTATTCGCCAAATTCTCGAAGTGCGAATTCTGGCTACAAGAAGTGCAATTCCTGGGCCATGTGGTGTCAAAGGAGGGGGTAAAGGTGGACCCGGCTAAGATCGAGGCAATGATGAATTGGGAACCACCGACGAGCCCAATGGAGATAAGGAGCTTCTTGGGTTTAGCCGGTTACTACCGACGGTTCATCCAAGATTTTTCAAAGATTGCCTCTCCACTCACGTCTCTGACAAGGAAAGACGTGAAGTTCTCATGGACCGAGGCACAAGAGCAAGCCTTCTGAACCCTTCAGAAGAAGTTATGCGAAGCACCGATCCTATCCTTGACCGAAGGATCCGAAGATTTTGTGGTTTATAGTGACGCCTCCAAGCTTGGACTCGGGTGTGTTTTGATGCAAAGAGGAAAAGTGATCGCATATGCATCGCGACAACTCAAGGATCACGAGAAGAATTACCCCACGCACGACTTAGAGTTAGCGGCGGTGGTCTTTGTCTTAAAGTTATGGCGGCATTATCTTTATGGGACGAAGTGTACGTTGTTCACCGATCACAAAAGTTTGAAGTACATCTTTGACCAAAAGGAGCTCAACATGCGGCAAAGGAGATGGTTGGAGCTTTTGAAGGATTATGATTGTGAATTGCTTTATCACCCCGGTAAGGCCAATGTGGTAGCGGACGCCTTAAGCCGAAAGAGCTACGGAGGGGAAAGTAAAGTAACGTTTGCGAAACTTGAGGTAATATCAAGTCTCATGGAGGACATCAAGAGGAGTCAAGTCGAAGCACTTCGCGAGGAGAATCTCAAGGACGAGGTCATGGTGAAGCAAAGGGACTTATTATCGGAGGATAGTCGCGGTCTCAAGTTATTCCAAGGGAGGATTTGGGTGCCAAAAATTGGGGGAAACCGCGAGTTACTCTTGACGGAGGCACACACGTCAAAATACTCCATACATCCTGGTAGCACCAAGATGTATAGAGATTTGAAACTTCATTATTGGTGGCCGACAATGAAGCTCGACGTGGCGAATTATGTGGAAAGGTGTGTCACATGCCTTCAAGTGAAAGCGGAGCATCAACGACCTTACGGGAGTTTGCAACCGTTAACCATTCCGGAGTGGAAGTGGGAGCACATCACGATGGATTTCGTCACGAAATTGCCGAAGACTTTAAGAGGACATGATACCATTTGGATGGTAGTGGATAGACTTACCAAGAGTGCTCATTTCTTGGCGATGAGGGAAACGCTACCAATGGACAAACTTGCTAAGCTATACATTGACGAAGTGGTGTCACGGCACGGTGTTCCGTTATCCATAGTCTCGGATAGAGATAGCCGGTTTACTTCCAAGTTTTGGGAAGGATTTCAAAGGGAGTTGGGCACGAATATTAAGTTGAGTACGGCGTATCATCCCCAAACGGACGGACAAAGTAAGAGGACGATCCAAACGCTCGAGGACATGCTTCGATCGTGTGTCATAGATTTTGGGGGAACTTGGGATTCACACCTACCGTTAGTAGAGTTCGCTTACAATAACAGTTACCATTCGAGTATCGGAATGGCTCCATTCGAGGCGCTCTACGGACGGAAATGTAGGACCCCGGTATGTTGGCTCGAGGCAGGAGAAAAGCAATTTGCGGGACAGGAAATTATGCAAGCAACGGCAGATAAAGTAAAGGGCATTCGAGAGCGATTAAAGGCGGACCAAGACTGACAGAAGAGTTACGCGGAAAAAAAGCGAAGACCGGTGGACTTCCAAGTGGGAGACCGGGTTATGTTGAAGGTATCGCCGTGGAAGGGGATCATCCGTTTCGGGAAGCGCGGGAAGCTTAGCCCCCGTTTCCTTGGACCCTTCACGATTTTAGAGAAAATTGGACTTCAAGCTTATCGGTTAGACTTACCGCCAGAGATGGACGGAATCCATCCTACCTTTCATGTTTGCTATCTTCGCAAGTGTTTGGCCGAGGAGGAAAGTGTTATTCCTTTGACGGAAATTCGAGTAGATAACGGGAACAGATGTGTAGAAGAACCGGAAGCCATTCTAGAGTCAAAGACGAAACAATTGCGGCATAAAGAAGTAACGATGGTGAAGGTTCAATGGAAACATCATTGGGGCACTAACGTGACTTGGGAATCGGAGGAGGACATGAAGAAAAGATATCCGCATCTATTTTAGTAGATAAGATTTCGGGGACGAAATCCCTATTAGGTGGGGAGGATTGTAACACCCGAAAATCTAAGGTAAGTATTCCCCTCGTTACTCGACTTTTTGGTTAACTTGAGAATCCCTTTGTGTGCTTAATGTGTGATATATTAACCTGTTAATAGCATGTTCATCTGCGCATTTAGCTTCACTTCATTGAGCATTAGAAAAGTCAAGTTTTGGTGTTAAGGGGGTGTGGCGCGATAGTGCCACGCGACAGTGCCCTGGGCACAGTCGCTGGTCACTATCGCGGGAGCTGTACCGTAGGGTCGGTGGTGGTCGCGATGGTGCCACCGCGATAGTTCCCTTGGCACAATCGCCAGGCACTATCGCCTGAGTTGTACCGAGAGTCGTTGGAGTGGCGCGATGATGCCCCCGCGATAGTGCCATTGGCACAATCGCCAGGCACTAGTATAAAAACACCACTTTGACTAATTTGACTTCACTTCTCATCTTAAATCGTTTTGGGGCCGGCTTGGAACTAGTTTAGGCGATTTTTCTTCTACTTCTAAACCTACCAAACCTTCATTGAAACCCTAGATTAGTTGGGGACATTTATTGGTGGTTGAAGAAGCTTCAAGAGTCATCAAGTGAAGTATTTAAAGCACACTCAAGTTCTCATCCTCTCATCTAAGTTTTCTAGGGTTTTGTGTGAAACCCTAGATAGTGAGTTTCTTACATTACTTTAAAATGAGATACATACTTTATATGCTTTTATGTCTAATGTGTTATTGTTATGAGAAGATCTGATCACCTGATAAGTTTGTCCTAACTGCTAATGTTGGCATTATTAATGTTTAGACTTGAATATGGTTATGGACATGGATGAGATTACTACTCTTGATGTTTTGAACATGTTTATATATATGCCTTGGTGTCATGGATTATATTGGGTATTTACATACCTTAGAGTTTTGTACCTAAGTATGTTTGGAATGGTTGTGGTCTTGTACATGTATTTTATAGGTATGAAGTGATGTATAGAGACGGACATTGTAAGTACACCGAACGAACCAGGAGTAAGTTCTAGGAGGATGTAGTCTTAGGTGCCACCATAACGGTATGCGCCTAGACCTCCGCCATTTGGAGTAATGCCTGGGAGGTAGTCTTCAAGTGTGTCGGGCCTTCGGGATGTTGCTCAAACGAGTGAACATCAAGGTACATTGACTCGAGGTAAAACTCATTGGTGTGATGGGTCTCCTCCATGATTGACCCCATATGGACTTTGGTGTTGGAAGTGTCTTAATTGTTCATAACATGCTTTATATAATATTGTTATGTCTTATGCAAGTCTCTAGACCCGTTTGGTCTAACACTTGATTGTTGGTATGTATCTCAGGTTCTAGCGGCGCGAGCGCCAAGGAGGCCTAGACGTCTTTAGTGGTGAGCTTGGGAGCATTTTTGGGATGCCAATATTGAAAACTATACTTTTGGATGTAGTTGACAACCCTTTGTAATCTTATGTCTAGTGAGGCCTAGATTATAGTGTTGTCATCTATTATTGCTTCTTATTACAAACTTGTAATTGACTGGCATTTATGGTTTCCTGGTGTATGAGCTCATTGTCTTGGCAATTTATTTACCACATTTCCATTTTCCGGAAATTTTTGTTAGTCCCATTTTTGGGGTGTTACAAACTATTTATGAAGGAATTGTTTTATATTACGTAACATTTCTCATAGTAAAAGAAAAATGAGGGTGTTACACCGTTATGAACCACCGTCGATTTGAACCATCGTCGACCAACGCCAATCTGAACCACCGTCGACCACCACTGATCTGAACCACCGTTGACCACCGCCGATTACCGTTGACCAAAAGGGTATTTTGGTCATTTACTAATATTTCATTTCAATTCCAAAGTTACATTATGTGAACTAAACAAACAGATTCCAATTACTTTAACAGATTCCATTCCAATGTCTGTCAACCAAACAGGTGGTCAAACCTGATAACATTCTATTCTAATTCTTTCAAAGTCAAATATTAATAACACAACAACTTGATAAAATAAATCAAAAATTGAAGGAGGCAAAGTAAATGAACTATTCATTTATAACCCTTTTTCAACCGGATCAAAATAAACAATATTTCATATATACATATTTTGCAATTAGTAAAATATATTTTTCTGAATTTGAATATGTCTCTAGTGGGTCAAATCATTACTACATAAATGACTTTTATACGTGCCTAATTATACATGGTTTTTGTTGTTTTTACAAAAACCGCGTATAAAGGACGAATCTGGAACCTTTTTACACGGTTCAATTTGAACCGTTGCTAAAAATATGGTTTTATACACGGTTCCAGATTAAAAACCGTATAAAAAGGGTACTCGACAATTACAAACGGTTGCATCAATAAAACCGCGTATAAAGGTTACCTTTTATACGCTGTTATTTTTTAAAAAACGCGTACGAAAGGGTCACTTTTGTACGCGGTTATTGCTAACAAAACTGTGCGTAAAAACTACATTTACACGCGGTTTTTAGCAATAAACCGCGTATAAAAGTAACACTTTTGTACGCGGTTTTTAATAAATAACCGCGTATAAAAGGTAACCTTTATACGTGGTTTTTAATACACAACCGCGTATAAAAGTACAAACAACCGCGTCTAAAAGTACAAACTACCGCGTAAAAATGTAAACCTTTTATACGCGGTTGTTTATTAAAAACAGCGTATAAAAGTACAAAAAACGCATATAAAAGTACAAACAACTGCGTATAAATGTCATACCCTTTTATACGCGGTTGTTTATTTAAAACCGCGTATAAAAGTACAACAACCGCATATAAAAGTACAAACAACCGCGTATAAAAGTAACTATTTTATACGCGGTTGTTTATTAAAAACCACGTATAAAAGGCCCTACTAGGGTTTACCTATATATAACATAAGGAGGCGCCGTTTTTTGACCCATTATTGCTCATGCTCGAAAAAAAACATTACTGTGACGATTTTTGGGCCTTTTTTTTTTGTTTTTGGCATTATTCTTCACAAAAACTAAGGTATGATGATAATCTTAAACATATAGTTCATTAATTACTACTTTTATATGCATTAACATCATGTTTTTAAGTAATCTTAATTATATATATGTGATCTTAGCAGCTTTGCTTTTCGTATAGGCGCGTGTACCGATTAGACTGGACTGATCAATTACCGACAAGGCGACAACACTGATAAGGTATTATACTATACTACATATTAATTATATTAATTTTGCGCATGATTGCTAAAAATTTAACTTGCATGCATTTATTATACAAGTTCATTGGGCCTATTGGGCTTTAAAAGGTTTCATTTGGCCTTAATGGATCTATCGAGCTTCAAGGTGTTCTATTGAGCCTTAATGAATCTATCGGGCTTTAAAATGTTTTATTAGGTCTAAATGGATCTATCGGGGTTTAAAGGGTTCTATTGGGCTTTAAAGGGTTTCATTGGGCCTTAATGGATCTATCGGGTTTTAAGGGGTTCTATTGGGTTTTAAAGGGTTTCACTTGGCATTAATGGATCTATCGGGCTTTAAGGGGTTCTATTGGGTTTTAAAGGGTTTCATTGGGCCTTAATGGATTTATCGGGCTTTAAGGTTATATTGGGCTTTTAAAGGGTTTCATTGAGCCTTAATGAATCAATCGGTCTTTCAAGGGTTTTATTAGGCCTTAATGGATCTATCGGGGTTTAAAGGTTCTATTGGGCTTTAAAGAGTTTCATTAGGTCTTAAGGGATCTATCGGGGTTTAAAGGGTTCTATTGGGTTTTAAAGGGTTTCATTGGGTCTTAATGGATCTATTGGGATTTAAGGGGTTATATTGGGCTTTAAAGGGTTTCATTGGGTCTTAATGAATCTATTGGGATTTAAGGGGTTATATTGGGCTTTAAAGGGTTTCATTGGACCTTAATGGATCTACTGGGCTTTAAGGGGTTCTATTGGGTTTTAAATGATTTCATTGGGTCTTAATGGATCCATCGGGCTTTAAGGGATTCTATTGGGTTTTAAAGGGTTTCATTGGGCCTTAATGAATCTATCGGGTTTTAAGGGGTTATATTGGGCTTTAAAGGATTTCATGGGGTCTTAATGGATCTATTAGGCTTTAAAGGGTTTCATTGGGCTTTAATGGATCTATCGGGTTTTAAACGGTTCTATTGAGCTTTAAAGGGTTTCAGTGGGCCTTAATGGATCTATCGGGCTTTAAAGAATTTCATTAGGCTTTAATGGACACATGAATGTCCAATATAATTCATAAATAACTAGTGAGTCTAATACGAACATCAAGACATAATAAGTTGTAAACTTGAATTTTAAAAAGATTTTAAAAATATGAGATAATTGTTTTAGATTTAATTAATTATGTCTAATAATTATGAAAAACTAATCGAAATATTTAATCTATTTTCACTACTTATGTTAGGCAATGAAAAATCTCAAGTTTAAAAAAATAATAATAATAATTTTAAACTTTTATATTTCTTGAAGACAATAAAGAAGTTTTTTTGTCAAAACTTTTAAATATTCCATTCTAAAATCCCAAAATTTTAACTATTCCCTCCCTTTTTATTTTTCCTTTCCCCCTCTTTTACTTTTGTAACACCCTAAATTCTGGAAATAACAACTTATTTAAAATTTTCTAAATACATCAATCATTGAATCATCGACAACCACAATTTAGATTCAACTTCAATACACAAACATTCAATCTTTACATACAACTATAAAAGGACAGGTGCTACTAAAACCCAAAGATAGTCAATATCTCCAACGTTGCGGTAGACTTCACCAACTACTTACTTTAGTGTCTAGTTAAGGCTTTACGCTTCATAGAACTGCTAGAACCCAACTCCCAATTGGAACCTGCTGCACATGCCGACAAATAAAAAGGTTAGGCTTACGCCTAGTGAACTCAAGAGTTTTCAACATATATAAAGATGTCTGCAAAAATAGATAATGCATTTTAATTCATAATCTTTCAAAAGGTATGCTTTGAAGATGCAAACGACTCGTTTTCCAATAATATGCATTTTAGACGGAGAACACCAATTTGGACGTTTTCCAAATCAAACTACTACAAAAGAATGATACCAATGTAAACCGCCCCTTCATAAATTAGCTTTAACCCAAAACTCACTCAAAGCGCAAATATAAATTGAACTCTCCATTTAAGAAGGTACGGTTAAACCTTATATTTCAAAACACCCAAAACTCGGGTGGGGCGTAATACTCAACCCATAAATCAAGGGTAAAATCCAAATATACAAAACGTCATCGAAAACTTGGATAATAAAACTCAATACCCAAAAACAACACCTTTCGGTGACGGGGGATTCCCGATTCCATAAAATGTAACGGTCCACAAAGTAAGCCCATTTTATGTTGTTATGACTAGTCATATAAACAAAAGTACACGCAAGAGATGTCAGGCTCAGTAGCTTTAAACATACACCCACGGAAACTCGAGTTCAACCCCGTCGGGTTCCTATGTCGAGCCCCTTATCTAATATCGTAATACTTGAGCACGAAGGACTTATACCCACATCCGGTACCTTAACGTGCAGCACGAAGGTCTTACACCCACATCCAGTGCCTAACGTGCCTCGACATGGAAAACTAATCGTCCCAACGTCAGACAATAATAAACCAAACACGGAGTCATGACTCCCAATGCATCAAATAAGCCAAATAATACGCATAAGGCCCAACAAGGCTCGAAGTCGAGCTACCAAAACTGGACTATTGTCCAACAAACCCCATCAAAATAACAATGCCAAGCCGCAGACTTAGCAACCCATTGACTCATTAATAAATGGAATAAAAACACGATAAAACGCACTCACCCAACGGATATGCAAACATCACGACCAAAAGTGAGATTAGTTCAAAACTCAACATTAGTTGAGACAAACCATTTTCCAAATGAACTCATAACACAAAATATGCATTTTCCAAATTGAACTGCTGATAAGAATGAAAATCATAAAAGGAGACTATAAACATTCTTTCAAGTTACCTCACATAAATGTGCAAGTGATACTTTATAAAACACTCCATTTCATGACGATGCATAAGACTCGACAAACATTTAAAAGTGTATTTATTTGACCAAAGATCCATTCATGTAAAAAGACTTCAAAACACATTCGTTTGTGACACATATATCAAACGCCCAAAAATCTCCAATGTGGGTGTTATACAAGGTTTGTAAAGTTAGATAATTCAAATAATCAAAGATTAGCAAATAACCCAACATTTGATAATTTCATGAAAAACACATAAAACACTTTAAAATAGACATTTTGGCATATACATTGTTTTCACAAATCAACTTGAACTCACCTTGCTATATTTAGGCTAAATCTAGATTTCACCCAACGAGCTCATTTGAAGGCCGCTTGAATCCTCAAGCCGGAATCCTCCAAAAACCTAGATCCACACAACTTCAACCATAAATAACCACATCCAACCATATAGAAACATTCCCCAAACATAATACACCAAAATCCCCAACGAGATCCAAACCCTAGTTTCTCCCAAAACTATCAAGTCCGAGATTTGATAAGCCAAGTACTAGGGAAACATCAATGGAGCATTCATAACTTATTACAAGGTTTGGAAATGGAAAGAATGTACTTACCACTTAGGTTTTGACGAAAAACCTAGAAAACCCGAAATGAACTTGAGGTTGAAGATGAAGACGAAGCTCCTTGACCAATAACTTCCAATCTTTGATGGGTGGAAGGAGGAACACTCGGAACATAAATGATTTGGTGCCCTTGATGCATAAAACTGATTTTAGGGTTTTGGGGTTCGGTTTCTAGAGAGAAAAGGGTGAAAGGGGTTGAGGATAATGAGGTGGGGCTGCTCAAAGTCGATTTTAAAACAACCAGAGGCCGCAGGCGATTGTGCCCAAGGCACTTTCGTTAGGGCACTATCACCCAAACTGTACCGCGGGCACCACTCTGTTGGCGATTGTGCCCGGCGATTGTGCCAAGGGCATTATCGCCAGGGCACTATCGCCCAGAGTGTCCCGAGCCCCGATTTCTTCCATTTTCATCCGGAGCACCCACGATGCGATAAGGCTTAAAAGGTAAGGCGTAAGGGATGAAATTCTATGATCAAAATCAATGATTTCTCAAGGGATTGACTTTCACAGACAGGAATTTACGGGTGTTACAACTTTTCCTCCCAAGAATTTAACCCTAACATATAGTTAAACAAAAGACATGACTCCTCCCAAAATTTTATTCTGTTCTTTCCTTCTCCCTTAAATCAACCATCGATTTCTCCCAAAATGTTTGATTAATGAAAGGTTTGCTCAGTTTAGGGTTTTGATTGTTTGGATTTTGTGTTCGATTTAACGATTTTGTTTCTGATCAAACGTTTGTTTGTGACGATTTTAGCTTCGATTACTCAGTTTAGGGTTATGATTTGTTTGAAATTTGTGTTGATCAAACATTTGTTGGTGAAACGAATTCGAATTACACCCAACTTACCAAATCTTTCATTAACAAAGCAAGTGGCATTGGCAGAAACGATTACCAAGTGTTCCAAATCTGATGATTTGGACGGTGGTTCCCACGGCAGAAGTTCGGCGCCGGAGAAGATGGAAGAGGAACTCAACGGTGGATTCATCGTTTTGCAGGTTCATTTTCGATATGTTTTTCACTTAAATTGATTTCTCGTTCGTTTTGCAGGTTCGTTTTCGAGACCAACAAAAGAGCGAGGTGCGAGGCTTCTACAGTTGCTGAAAAATAAGCCACTTAGGCTTCTGGTGAGAAGCATGAATACCAAGCTAAGGTGGGTTTCTTTCAATTTTGATTATTTTAGTTTGTAATTAGGTTACCAAATTATGTGAATTTTATAGGGTTTATCTTTAATTATTCATTTTGTTCAAAGATAATACTTTGAGTCTTTGATTGATTGATAAATGAATTAGTTTCTCTTGGTAGGGCAGAAATCCATACTTCTTCCTGTGTTGTGGTTGATTAGAGAATCTGCACTTTTTTGTTGCCTAATTTTATCTTTATCATGTCTTATCTTTTTGTTCTTCATTGATGACAGAACTTCACAGTTTAGTGTGTTGTTTAGTTTAGTTAGTTGTGATGTTGTAAAGCTTCATAATAGTTTTGATGGTGGAATTCATATTTGCTCATAAACTTTCTTCTTCTGTATGTTGTTTTAAAAATATAAAAATGGGTCAGCAGTACCTTAGGTTTCAAGTGCTTGAGAATTCATCAGATATACAAAACAGGGTCAAGTGAATTGAACAAAAAATGTTAGGATATGAATGGAATCTATCAAATAAATTGAACTTTTAATGATTTTAAAATAAAACTAAACCTGGTTTAACCATGTCTTTGTTTGCTAATTAGCTCACATGCAGAATGTTCCATAGCTCTAGACTTGATCTTTGCTTAGCTCACATGCAGCAGGCCCTAGCAACATCCACCAACCACTAACCAATTTAAATTTATGTGATATATATGAATGAGAGGTAGTGAGTGTTATATCAAGATAAAAAGTTGGTTTACGAAGTTCTTTTTTCTTTTGGATTTGATGTATTTGGCATTTAATTTTTTTGTGGCTATACTTAAGCGTTAACCAAAGGGGTTTCATTTATAACATCTAAAATTGCAAATTAGCTGTCATAATCCAGTCCTACTAAGGGTGAGCAAGGAGTCCCTAATCCCGATACCGAACCGGTACCATACCGATCCCGGACCGTCCCATGTATTTCGGTACGGTAATCGGTTCCATGTTTTTCTTATAATCGGTATTCGGTAATATCTGTACCGGAATGATGGGGTACTAGTACCGAAATACCGGTACCGGTATAATCGGTATGGTATTCGGTATCGAGTTTTCCACATTTTCGGTATGGTACCGGTTCGGTACGGTACTAGTCCCATGCTCATCCCTAAGTCCTACCATGAAAAGCCACAAGAACAAAGCGAGATTAAATCAATGAGAGATGGACATAAAGAAATACAAATAAACATAGAATCCACTAAGATGTGTATAGACATAATATAGTTAATAACTTTGTATTTGTTTTAATATATGTACTCTTTTAAATACAAATGGACAAAACACATCGAATATAAATAGATTTGTTTAATCTGTATTTCTAACATTAAATGTCTTCAATGGTTCACACCCAAATATTCACTAGTTACGAATTAACTTAAAAGTCTTCATTCAGACCATAACTCTTGTGGAGAGTCAAACCATAACTCTTGTGGAGAGTATGTGGAGAGTATGTGCTGACACCATGTCATGCTTCAAAACTCAAAGAGTTTTAGTTTTTTAACATGTATATCTAATAATTGATTGTTTAGGCAGTGACACTGGATTATATCTAATAATTGATTGTTTAGGCAGTGACATCTGGATTCAACTTTCATACTTGTGTATTGGCTTGTGTGCTATCAATGATGCATATTCAGTGCTATCAATGATGCATATTCGTCCATTAAACCGGTATCATAGGCAAAACTTTTCATGGTAAGCGCTAACCGGGTAAGAGTCGTCACTCTCACTTACCGGGTAAGATTCTTGACAGTTGCTTTCGTTCTTACTGGGTTAGATTATTGATCATTGTCATATTCATCGATTAAGGTAATATAACTTGATAAGATTGGTAAGCACTTACTCCGGTAAGCGTTTGATAAACGGTCCCTTAATGTTTATATCCTACTTCTACATCATGGTTATTAATATGAATTATATTTCTGCAACTTCTTTTGCTACTTGCAATGTCAAAGCATTTTCCTATACTGCATGGGATGTATAACTGTATAAGGCCTCATTGTCCAGGAGACTAAATTCCATATACTAACACCCTTACTGTTGTGAATTAAAAACAATCTTGATTAAAATATACAACTCCCTCTTATGTGTGTTTCACGTGCATTATATCCCAACAATTTATTTCGTACTTTAATTTGTTTAATCACTAATTTTTTTTACACTTTAGTGTAATCAACAACAAGATGGATGGGAGTGTGGTTACTATGTAGTAAAATAAATCTTCCACTTTGTGATGCATGAACAATATGCTTCCTCTCTCAAGGTACGTGTTTCTTAAATTTCTTTCATTTTATTTATATATTATAAAAAACACTTTATTTTATTTATAATAACACCTACTTTCAAATTTATATATAGGACACATGGACAACCACGACTCCTTTCATAACTATACAAGTAGAGGAGATTGCTTGCAATATCGCGAGATCGTTTACTGTGAAGCGTTTGAAAGAGGGTAAAATGTGGTAATAAATGGGGGGATTGTTTTAAGAATTATTAGACTTATTATACGATGAAAAGTATTAGAATCTTTGGTGACTTTGAGATATTACATTTATGTTGACGATCTTTAAAGTTTAATGGTTAATGGTTACTTTGAGATGCTACATTTATGTGTCTAGATGATTTTTGTATTTGGAGTTGTGTTTGAAATGTTCCATTATTCCAATAGGAATCGTATTTGGAAATTTAGCATATCGATATAATGCAGCTTCACCAACATTTGGAATAATGGATGGTAATAAAATCGAGAAAAATATTAAAAATATAAATATAACTCACTGTACGCGGTTTTAATAAAAGAACTGTGTATAAATGTGTGCAATTTTTTTTATTAATGGTTACATTTATACGCGGTTTTGTTATGAAAACCGTGAAAAATTAATACAATTGTAAACGGTTTTAGCAAAAAACCGTGTAAGATATAGACTTTTATAAACGGTTAGTATGACTTTTTTAAACGGTTTCATCTAAAAACCGTTTAAGATAAATACTTTTATAAACGGTTAGCAGGGAATTTTTAAGATGGTCACTTTTATACGCGGTTGATATTACTTTTCTAAACGGTTTTGAAACCGTGTACAAAGGTTGAGTTTTATACGCGGTTTGGGAACCGCGTATAAAAGCCCGATACTTTTACAAACACTCGCGATATACGCGGTTCCAAAACCGCGTATAAAAGCCCAAAACAACCGTTTATAAAAGCATTATTTGTAGTAGTGAATCTTTATATATATTAAAAGAGAAACCAAACACAATGACTTGACAACATGGGGTTTAAGTATTACTCAAATCTTGAAATATGGTTGAGTTTCATAATCCCACATTGGTGGGAAGAAGATAATTTAGAAAAAGATGATGGGTATATATAAGAGTCATAGATGTCATTGAAATCTAAAACCATGGTTGGAATCAAAACCAACCAAAAGATAAAAATTATAGTGTAAAACACATATTTTAATGAGGTTTGAGTATTCCTCAAATCTTGAAATATCATCATCCTACATTGGTGGGAAGATGATAGTTTGGAAGAAAATAATTGGTATATAAAAGAGTGATGGATACTCTTGAAATCTAAAACCATGGTTTGAAGCAAAACCAACCAAATAGTAAAATTTATAGTGCAAAACATATATTTAAATGAGGTTTGAGTATTCCACAAATTTTGAAATAAGGTTGAGTTTCGTCATCCTATATTGATGGGAAAATGATAATTTTAAAAGAAGATAACGGGTATATAAAAGAGTGATGGATGTTTTTGAAATCTAAAACCATGGTTGGAATCAAAACCAATCAAATGGCAAAGAATATAGCACAAAACACACAATTAAATGATGATTGAGTATTCCTCAAATCTTGAAATAAGGTTGAGTTTCAACATCCCACATTGGTGGAAAGATGATAATTTGGAATAAGATGATGGGTATATATAAGGGGGCGTTTGGTTCGCAGAATGATTTCTGATGGAATGGAATCTGTCAATGGAATTGGAATCTGGAAGGAATTGGAATGGAATGTTTTCAGGTTTGACCAACTGTTTGGTTGGCAGGAATGGAATGTAATCAGTCAAATGAATTGGAATATGTCTGTTTGGTTTACAAAGGAATTGGAATGGAATTCTGAAAAATGACATGGATGTCATTGTGTAACACCCTCAAATTTGGATAGATCAACTAATTTAAAATTTCCAAAAATACCTTATAGGAATATGAATTCTCTTACTACAAGACCATACGTGAAATACATTTCCAGGCTAATCCATCATCGAATAATTAAAGTCTTACATAAAGACTAATTAAAGTCGGGTGTTACTAAAACCCAATAACCGACGCTATCTCCAATATCAATGCGGAAGAAATCATTTAGCTAAACACCTCTTCGGGTACACAACTAGCGCTCATCTCTTCATAGTGACGCTAGAACTAATCCCGAAATGGAACAAGATGCACATGCCGACAAATAAAAAGGTTAGGCTAATGCCTAGTGAGTTCAAGAGTTTTTATCATGATTAAAATAAATCATTAAATGGAAATAATACAATTTAAATAATGATCATTCAAAATGGATTACTTTAAACATGAGGATGACCTATTTTCCAATAATATGCAATTTATAAATGAACGGCTCATCGCCCAAACATTATTTCATGAAGTAATGCAACACAATCACTGACTCAAAATGAGAATATTGGTAAATGCTCAAATATTGAAATTGGAATAAACTTTATAAACCAAACGACCAAAATATGAGTAAACTCAAGTCTCCAAAATTATAACATATGGAGAATACCCCAAACTCAAAACGTCACCGAAAACAAGGATAAAACTAAATACCCAAAATAACACCTTTCGGTGACGGAGGAGACCCGAATTCCATGGCTAGTGGCGAAACACAAAAGTAGGTCACATTCCAAGTTATTGAGCTCACCATACTAGGATCAAGGCCACGAACGCGCTGACTCGTACTAAGATGTGGGGGAGGGCACCCAATGATTCCTAGTCATGCTCATTCGCTAGGATTTACATTTACGACCCACGGCTAGTATCCGATCCCACATAACCGTACCAAGTTGCCACTCTAGGGTCCAAGTCTCAACTAGCTACAAATGGGAAATAACTATCCCATAAAAATAGACTCAGAAATTACATCACGGATGCAGGTCCGGGTATTGGACTCCACGAGCCCTCACCGTATTATCCTCGAAATCCCATGACTAATTATGGTCAGCATATAAATAATAACCCATTTTGTTTGAATAATAAAGACCGACTCATATGCTTATGGATCCACTGCATTACAGTCTAAAACATTACATGACTCTAATTGAATGACCAACACACTCAAAACATGTAACTCTCAAATGACACGTAATAAACATCATCATACTAAAACTCCACAACGGGCTATTAAACCGGACAAATGTCCTCAAGACTCATTTTAGTCAAAATCGAGCTAAAGGCTCATCGATTTACTTAAATCACCAATGAAAGACAGTGTAAACATTGAAACACGTTTGACCAACGGATATGTAAACACAATGACTAAAACTGTGATTAACCCAAACATCCTCATTGGTTGAAACAAAACATTTTCCCAAATGACTCATTCCCTTATTTTTTTTCAAAATGACTCATAACACAATGATATGCATTTTCCAAACAGTTTATGAAGTCAGTTGCACCAAAAGGACAATTACTTAAAATGACATCCAAATTAAGTATTAATTCACCGAAGAAACATATTAAAATGATTTATGTATCAAAATGTCCAAGATCCCAAAGATGGGTGCTATATAAATTTATAAAGTTAAACATTTTCAAAATAACCAAACTTATCAGCAGTTAACAATTTCATGTAAAACACAAAACACTTTAAAATAAACGTTTTGACATGTACACCGTTTTCACAAATCAACTTGAACTCACCTTGCTAAATTTAGGCTAAATCTAGATTTTACCCCAACTTGAGCTTCCTTGAAGAAATCCGAATCCATAAGCAAAACCTTCCAAAAACCTATCATCACAAGTTTCCAATCATGAATATACTTATTCAACCATCTAAAATAGTCCCCCAAACATATTACATCAAAATCTCCATTTTTGGCAAAACCCTAATTTGACCCAATTTCTCCAAAATTATCAAACCCACAATTTAAGGTATACAAACACTAGAGAGTCACCAAAGGAACATTTATAACTAATAGACAAGATCTAGAAGAGAGGAGAATAACTCACCACTTGGATTTTGAGAAAAACCCCAAAACCTATAAATCTCAAGAGGTAAGGAAGAACACTTGATTTAGTCCTTGAGGTTGAAGCCACAACTTTGGTGATGAAGAAACACTTTGGAATCCAAGGAAATGACCACAAAGTAAGTTAGGGTTTGTAATGGGGAGTGGGGAAACGTTTTTGGGAGAGAAAGGTGAAGAGGAATAAGTGAGAAAATGAGAATTTGTTGAGAATTCAGGCATTTAAGAGCCCTGAGGCCGCGGGCAACCTTGCCATGCGATAATGACATTGTCACTATCGCGAGGGCACTATAGCGGAGATTGTACCGCGGGTGGTACTCTCCCGACGATTGTGCCACGCGATAGTGACACATGTCACTATCGCGAGTCACTCTCGCGCCACATGTACTGAGCCCGGAAAAAGGTCAAAACTCGAGATTCTCGCATGGATCGATTTAAGGTTCGAAAGTACAACTTATTTCACCAAAAAGGATAAACGGAAGATGAAGAGATGACTAAAGATGAACGAAAACTTACTAAGCGAAAATTCGGGTGTTACACATTGAAATCTAAAACCATGGTTGGAATCAAAACCAACCAAAAGGTAAAAATTATAGTGTAAGACACATATTTTAATGAGGTTTGAGTATTCCTCAAATCTTGAAATATCATCATCCTACATTGGTGGGAAAATGATAGTTTGGAAGAAAATAATGGGTATATAAAAGAGTGATAGATGCTCTTGAAATCTAAAACCATGGTTTGAAGCAAAACCAACCAAATAGTAAAATTTATAGTGGAAAACACACATTTAAACTAGGTTTGAGTATTCCGCAAATTTTGAAATAAGTTTAAGTTTTGTCATCCCATATTGATGGGAAAATGATTACTTAAAAGAAGATAACGGGTATATAAAAGAGTGATGGATGCTTTTGAAATCTAAAACCATGGTTGGAATCAAAACCAATCAAATGGTAAAGATTATCGCACAAAACACACAATTAAACGTGGATTGAGTATTCCTCAAATCTTGAAATAAGGTTGAGTTTCAACATCCCACATTGGTGAAAAGATGATAATTTGGAAGGAAATGATAGGTATATAAAAGTGTGATGGATGTTTTGAAAATATATAATCATGGTTGGAATTAAAACCAAACAAATGGTAAAATTATGGTGAAAACACACACAATTAAAATCTTTATATATTAAAGGAAAACCCACAATGAATGAGGTGACATCATAAGGAATGAGTATTCATCATTTCTTCTATTGTAGTCGAGTTTTGTGTATTCCACATTGATGGTGTGATTATATATATATATGGATGGAGACGAGTCAACCATTTTTAGGGTTGATCTGAATCGTTTAAATTAATTTAAGATTTAATCGTAGCCGTTTAAATTCATTTCAATTGATTACTTTGCGATTACTAACTTGCTATCACGGTTGTATCCCTGCAAGCCCCATAATCTTCTCCCCCACGCCCTTAATCTTCTCTTCACGTCCCCTAATTTATCTCCCCTCACTCACGTCTACCTCTAATTCACGCTCCCGAATTGCATATCTACTCACAGACCCACACCCCCCATGACCACCATGCTCTCTACGAAATGGCTCCGTTGTGCAAAACCCAGGTTTAATTTCGTTTCTTCGCAAGAAACAAAGCAAAAATAAGAAATTTCGGAAATGGTGGATACATCAATAAGGGGAAGTATGTAAGCGCAGAGGAACTGAAAAAAACCCTAAAAGATTTTCTCTTACAAAACACAGAACCACTTGAAGCAAGTCAAGAAATTCGGTCTCTTCTCTACTTCGAGGTGTGTAGTAGCACAGGATTATGGCAACAGAAAGTTCTAGATCGTCAAGTTCGTCAGCCGATTCGTATATCGGAAGTTTGATTAGCTTGATTTCCAAGAGTGAAATCAGATACGAAGGCATTTTGTATAACATCAACACTGAATAATCCTCAATCGGATTGCGTAACGGTATGTTGTTGCATTTAATCTTCTTTTTTAAAATGTTCTTTTGTCGATCCCCATTTCTGCTCTTTTTTATTTCCGGTTCTGTTGTGATACATCATTAAGCATAGGGACGACTTCAACATTTTAATTTGCTAAAACGTCATTTTCGATTTCAGCAAGTGGGATGGGCTAATTCAATCTTCTTTCTATAAAGATCTGCGAGAATCTCTTCCACCACACTACCGTTTTCTTCCGCTCATCTTGCAACCATCTTTTTCTGGTAATCCCCTCTTCCACTCCTCATAATTTGAAATTGGATCTTCTTGATTAGGGTTTTTGTGATCGTCTTTTAACTAAGCAATTATAAGGCTATGAATTTTTTTGTGTGTTTTTAGTCACAAGTTGCTAAGATTGATGATGGGTTGAAAATGGGTCAAAACTTGCAGAAAACAAAAAGAGAAAAACGAAAGTGGAAACTTTAGTCCAACTTTAGTAAAATTTTTGCTTTGTGCCAAGCTTTAAACATACAAAGATGAGAGTATTTGCGATCTGGGGACATAATCTGATTTTTCCACATGAACCACAAATCGATTTGGTTTACATCTGCTAACAGAATTTGAAGCTTTTCGTGGTTTTTAATTGGGTTTTATCTAGCTTTCTATTGGTTTGGTTTTATCCAACACTTTTTGTTACTGCTGCGTTGAGTGATCATCACTCATCAATAACCTTTAGGTCTATGCCAATCTTCTATTTCTATTAGTACTTTTGCACAATATAGTAAAGCATGTTCATCACTTGACCTCTTTTTTTTCTACTTGTAGCAGAAGATTGTAGAAAATATAATGAAGATGGTGAAAAAATGGGAGTTACATGGCATGCAGATTTTTTAAAGCTTTATTTCTAAAAGAGTTTTATGTTTATGTTTCTTGGCCTATAATTTTTGCTTAAAACTCAATGGCCTATAATTTTTGTTTCATGTTTATGTTTCTTGGCCTCTAGCTTCAATTTGAGACACCACATTGTCATCATGTTTACATTGACCATACTTTTGTGTTGGTGCAGGTCTGCTACTGGGTTGAATGGGTTGAAAGAAGTTCAACAGTGTCAATGTCCTATGATATGGCATTTTCAGGTTATTTGTTACATATTTTATGCTTCGTAGTTTATACATTTCCATAGTTCCTCCATCTTTGCTTTTCGTCAACTGTTTCAAGTCCATTGTTCAAGGAGTTTTTGGTTTTAGGTAATGTATGTGTTTCCTGTGTTTTATTGACTTGGGCTGCTATGATGATAAAATAGGTGTAAGCCAGCAGCGCCATCAACAATCAATATATGTTTCCAATGTTTATGTTTCTAATGAATTGGGCTTCAATTAACGTGTTTGCTTCTATTAAAATGGATGCATGTTTCTTATACATTTTAGTCAAAAGTGTACTTGGTATTTTTAAGTTTTGAATTGATTTTTCTACATGGAATAGTTTTTCTTATGTGCAGGGTGTTGTATATTTGAAAAGAGATTTGTTGGTTTTATAGGATGATTAGAGCCTTGATGCTATGGGGGAAGCAGTCAAAGGTTTCTCAAGGTACAAATTTAGTAAAGCCTTGTTGTTAACCATTTGTCACTAATCTCAAATGATAATAACTCTTTTTTTTTCCAAAAAGTTGAAGCATAAATGGTTGACTTGGCTTCTTTCAACTAGGAAGTTTTATCTATGACCAACAAGTTTAAAGGCTTCCTATTGACATTATGCAACTTACAAAAACTAGATGTTGTGCTATATTACAATGCAACCTCTTTTAAAATCCAACTTGGTTATTTGCTAGCTTATCTGTTTTTAATTTTCTAGCTAACAGGACAATAATTTTAGCAGATTGTATATTGGTCCTTCTATAGTTATCTCAAGTATAGTACATTTTCCAAATTTGGCAGTCTCACATGTAATGTAAAACATATAGTCTCTTATCAGACAACAAAGAACTTCACATTGCTTTAGGTTAACCAGAATGCTTTCAATTTATATTGATGAACTTACACTTACCTACTACTGTAGACATAGTAACGATAGCAATTGTCGAACGTAAAATATATCTATAACAAGATATACTCGTAGCTACTTCAAAGGGTGTTATGTATGTTTTGAATACTTTGACTTGTATTTGGACTTACACTATTTTAGAAATTTCATCAATCTATGTATGTGGGTTGTTGGATATATATTCTTCTGCTCCGTCTTGAAAGGGATTCTTATAACATTTTTCCATTTAGGCAAGTCAAGGTGTATATGTGAGAGAGCTATGTGTAAGGTCTGTCCTAGCTGGTTTAAACTTCCATAGTTATCAACAGGTAAAATTCTACCACTTTTCTTGCTTGCTATTTAATTTTTACCAATTTAAAAGTGAAAATAATACATATGTTTTACATTTAACAGAGATGTAATTGTTAGAAATGAATAATGGTTCAGCAGTAGGAATGTGTTCCGAATGTTGGCCAGGAGAGAGATAGCTCCGAGAATTGAAAAGGGGTTGCCACGAAGGCAGGGGAGTGGAACTTCTGAGCACAACCCTTGGTCATTTGTTAAGCCCAGAAGTGAAAGTGCTAGGGATTCAAGGTGTGAACTTCTTTCATGGTACTTATGTAAAACTAAGTTTTATTTATGCCGCTCGTATATTTGTCTATTTAATTCAAACTTATATAAGTAAAAGCGCAACTATATAATTTGTCCAAATTGTTTTTGTAGGGTGGAGGCTGAGTCTTTGCGGTGTTTATCAGCCAAGTATTGTCCATTAATGCCTTCACCGAGATCAACTATTGCAACAACATTTAGTCCAGATGGGAAAATTCTTGCTTCTACTCAGTACGTTGTTGGTTGTCTTTGTTTTGTTGTTACCAACTTTTCTTATTTTATTAATTGAAGTAGCTAAATTTGGGGTTGACAGCGGTGACCATACTGTTAAAATAATTGACTGCCAAACTGGGAAATGTCTGAAGGTTTTGAGTGGACATCGAAGGACAGCTTGGGTGGTAAGATACCAATGCAATAACTTTTTGCATGATCAATTTTGATGCTAGCATATTCTTTGAATTTGTGACAATAATTACTTTTAACTATCTACATATGCACTTGTTCTTTTAAAACTTAAGTAATTGAAGCAACTTGATGAAACCTTTTTTTATATGGATGAGAGTCCTTTATCACCAAAAATTCTATTAAAGATGCTGTTTTTTTTCTATCTTTTCTATATTTGGTGCTTAACTTTTTTGTAGTCATAATTTGATTAATGGGCTAATCTCTATTCTTTGAGCTGATATAAATATCAGGTGTCTCATGGTTTAAACATGTGATGACCTGTTTATCTGTTAATGTGTTGGTGCTCATTTAACAGGTTAGATTTCACCCGCTGCGTCCAGACATACTTGCCAGTGGAAGCTTGGACCACGAAGTTCGTTTATGGAATGCAAATACATTAGAATGCATAGGATCCCGTGATTTTCGTAATTACTAAACTTCTTCCTTCTCTAATTTCATCAAGGATCAAAAGAAAATATTGATGGATCCCTTTTTAATCAATCGAGCAAATAGAAAATATTAGATGGTTTACCATTTAGGATATGTCGATACATGGTTACTTACTCCTTCGGACCTTCCGTCCCAAAATAAGTGTCAACATTTCTATTTTAGTTTGTTCCAAAATAAGTGTCCATTTTCAAAAGTGTCTACTTTCCAATTCTACCATTAATTATGAGATGGAGAAAATCATTATTCTCTCTATTATTAAGGGTAAACTTGTCGATTAATTAAATAAAAATGTAATAATTACACATTTTAAGATTGTTTACCCTTTTGTTGTGGACATTTATTTTTCGTAGGAGGGAGTACAATGTTTGCATGAAGATGAAAGTTAGCACATGAAAACATGCTTGTACATATGCATATATATATATATATATATATAGAGAGAGAGAGAGAGAGAGAGAGAAGAATGTTCAAACGAGAACGCTAACTATTTAAGAAAACAAGAAAACAACAAATCATATACAAAATCATATATGATTCAACATTAATGGCCCAAAAACAGGATTCACAGTTATCGTTCTTCATTCTCACTCTCAAACTCTTTACGTTGCAACAATCACTCCTCCGCCGATCATCTACGTCGCGAGGTGCAATACTCTATTTGTTATTGGTTTGTTAGGGTTCAGATTGTTTCTTTGATATTGATACATTCATTGTTGTTGTGGAATCAATTCATTAATTGGGGTTTGGATTGGTCAGATGAGTACGGAGACGGAAAGTATTGTTGCTCGGATCAAGAGTTCGGGTTTATTTCAAACGAAAGGTCTTATTGGAGGGAAATGGATTGATGCGTATGATGGGAGGACTATTGAGGTATTTGAACTTCCACTAACTCTCATTACGGAAGATAAACCAAGATTCTTATTGAATTATACTTAACTAGCGATATGCATGCTGATATTCGGCTTCCGTCTCCATATTCGATGGATTATCTAGCTTCGTTGATCGCTCAATATGAATTGATTTTAAAGAACTTGAGATCTATTTGTTGTTGTCCGCAAAAACAGTAGATATGCAAAAAGGGGCCAAAACTTACAAAACTGATTATATTTTTTGCTGGCTTGGGAGGGGGGTCTTTAATTTTTAATGTTAAAATTTTGATTAGCTCTCCTAACTTGGTTGATGTGTTTTTGGTGGATAATACCCTTGATATGTTGTTGAGTCCTCTTTAGGAGTAAAGCGTGGGTTATTGTATGTAGTTTAATTCATTCAGGTAAATATTAATTTCCTACATGAGACGGAAACATTTGTTGTTGGTTGTGGCAGGTTAACAATCCTGCTAGTGGGGATGTTACAACTTCTGTTGCATGCATGGGTGAGAGGGAAACAAAAGATGCAATTTCTTCGGTCTATGAAGCTTTTAGACGTATGGATCTTCAAGTTTCTCCCCACCATTATTAGGAAAGTCACCATGATGAACCATATTCAGTTAAATTCTTAAATGATTTAGTTTAGTACTTGCCAACACAAAAAAATTATCTCTTTTTTTGTATATTAAGGGCAGTCTCCACATCTCTATTTTTAGGAAAATATGTCTTATTATTATATCAATATATTTTGCGTCTCTTTTTATACATGTTTATGTAATCTATTTTGTTTAAGAAATAATTTGGCATTTTAATGAATATTTGCATTGTCGTTATATTTTAGTTTTGCAATGTCTTAGTTGTTTTAATTGTGTTAAAGACTGATCGCTCAAATAACTGAATCTTGATTAAAGTCATGTTGTGTACCCGACCAACGGACGGGTATAACACTAGTTAAATATTGACAATGAATGATTGATATATGAAGGGGCTTGAGATGCCTTTGTTGTAACTAATGAAGTTGACTCATATTGGTTGATCCTCTAAACTCATTAAGTTGGTCGATCCTTTAAACTTACGGGTTGGTTGATTTTGGCTAACGCTCTCTTAGCAAACATGTTAACAATACAAAATAATAAAAAAATATTATAAGATTCAAATATTTTAAAATTTTGGAGTATGTGTGATTTCGACTATCCCACATTAATGAGAAATCTTTATTTTGAAGAATGAATGTAAGTATAAACAGGTAAAATATTTATTTGAAAACTTTATATATATTAAAGTAAAACCCACAAAGAATAAGGTGACATTATAAGGAACGAATATTCATCATTTCTTCAACTGTGGTTGAGTTTTGTATATCCCATATTGATGGAGTGATGAAATATTGACAATGAATGATTGGTATATGAAGGGGGTTGAGATGCATTTGTTGTAACCCATGAAGTTGGTCGATCCTCAAAACTTACGGGTTGGTTAATTTTGGCTAACACTCTTTTAACAAACATGTTAATTATACAAAATAATAAAAAATCTTATAAGATTTAAGTATTTTAAAAATCTTGAAGTAGGTATGATTCCTGCTATCCCATATTAATGAGAAATCTTTATTTTGAAGAATGAATGTGAGTATAAAAGGGTAAAATATTCCTTTCGAAACGAAAATGTTAGTTGGCTAAATGACTACATTTATTTTACAAAACAAACCTATTTATATGAAATCTTTATATATATTAAAGAAGGATAAAAGACATATGACGTGACATTATGAGAGTTAAATAGTTTTAAATCTTGATGCATGGTGTGATCTTGGTTATCCCATATTACAGAAAAATCTTTAGTTTGAAGAATAGATGTGGGTATATGAAATAATGATGTTTTCTTTTTGAAAATGATAAGGATAATAACTACCTTCATTTTGCAAAATAAACTTATTTATATGAAGAGGGACGTTCAAATGCAACTCATTTACATGATGTAACCCCTCTATCCACCACTCATATAGAGGGGCGTTCAAATGCAACTCATTTACATGATGCAACTATTTTATTCACCGCTCATTTTATTTTGCATAACAACCCCCTCTATGGGAGTTAATTATTTTAAAATTTTGATGTAAAGTGTGATTTTGGTTATCCTGTATTAAAGAGACATATTTAGTTTGAAGAATAAATGTAGGTATACGATAAGATTTTTTTTTTTTTGAAAATGATAAGGTTAATAACTATCTTTCTTTTGCAAAACAAATGTATCCATTTATCTTCCCATGTTTAGAATATCATTCATACTGTCTTTTAGGAAATTTAATTCTTCCCCTAAAATGATAAGATACAAGTTTGTGTAATTTTGTTTTTCTAAAAGCTCATTTATATGTTGAACTGTTACATGTAAAACTCTATCATTTATAAGTTTTGAAAAAGCAGAATATGTTATTGTATGGACAATCTACATATTACTACCTAAATTACTCATGCTACCGCGTAATGCGCGATTTTCACACTAGTTATATTATTAAAAAAGTAACCAATCAGATCAAAAGTTGCACAAAATGTATTTATATCATACGTTTTAAATTATTTTTGAAAATAAATAAATTATTATGTAATATCATATCACATTAATTATACATAGAATTTAAAAAAAAAAATAATGCTTACATATTATTAAAACTCGAATCCATCCTAATTATTATTTTTGATCTGATAACAACTTGTCGATTTTACGTCTCTCTCACTCCAAGATAAAATAATGTTATATCTCTTGGGTAGGGATATTTGCACCCCTCCCTATGTGTTAAAGACACCCATTTCCTAGCTATTATTCATCATAATTCAATCATTGCATTATCATATTTAAATTTATTTGTGTTTTAATTATTTTTTATATTTTATTATTATTATCTTTCTTTCATTTAATCAAGCTTTTTTTATTATTATTATTATTATTATTGTTATTGTGAAACTATAATTAATATTATGTTAGATATTTTTTTAATTTATATTTAGTTTTATTTTTTAGTTTTATTTCTTTGTATTAATATTTAAGATAAAAAAAATAATATGTTTTAAAAAAAATACAAATATAAAAAATGACTAAAAAGAAATTATTTTATATTATTATTATCATTATTATATAACAATATTTTTTTTATATTTCTTATTACAAGTATATTTTTTTCTATAAATAAAAGATGATACAACATAAACTAATTTATATTCAAAATTTTGGTAAAAAAATGATGAATTATTATCTGATTTTTTAAAAGTTCATAAAACAATGATGACTTATTTTTGAATATTCAAAAACTTAAAATAATAATTGATTGGTTAATCTTGAATTTTTAAGTTGAAAAAGATGATGAGTTTTTTTCTTATTGATTTCTCGAGTTGCAAAAAAATCGATGATATGTTATATGAAAATATAGATAAAATGAAAACTTTTTGTTACTATTTTAGTTTTTGAAGTTTTTATTCAATTCATGGAATTTGTAAAGCTGTAAAATAAATGATAGATTATTTTTTTATAAATAACAAGACATTGTTTTTTTAGTTTAATTATTTAAAAAATTATATATAATATAAATAAAATAATAATTGCACTAATTAATAATATTATCTATTAATAAAAAAATAAAAATAAAAACCAAAAGGGAGAGAGAGAGAATAAAATGATTTTTTTCCTAATTCCTAGGTGATTTAATGATACTTTTTAATTGCACCCGTACGGGTGCAAATAACAACCCCTATCTCTTTAAATTAAAAATATTTTAATTTACTATTTTGCTTAAATATCTGTTTGAAGGATATTTTTAAATATATATATAAAAAAAAGATATTTTTAAAAGAAACCAACTACTACTACTTTTGTCTAGACGAGAACAAAAAGAAAAACCAAAAGGAAAACCAGAGCAAGTAGAAACCCTAGAGTATCGAGGTTCGGGATACTCTCTTCATTTTAGGGTTCCAATTCCAGATCGATCGCACTCCATTTATTTACAAGCTTTGCTTTCGTTCCTTTTCGAGCTCCTAGTCGCGCAGCTGTTTTCTGTAATTCAATGGCGGAAGATAATAGCAGAAGAAACGGCGGCAGTGGAGACGATCGGAGCGAGACAAGTGATTACACATCCGAGGACGAAGGGACGGAGGATTACAGGCGTGGAGGTTATCATGCTGTTCGTATTGGTGATAAATTTAAGCATTCTAGATATGTTGTTCAGAGCAAGCTCGGTTGGGGTCATTTTTCCACCGTTTGGCTCGCTTGGGACACTCAGAAATCTGTATGTTTTCTGCTTTTCACTCCATATCGGATTTTGCATATCCGTGTTTTTGTATATGGCAGACAAAATTTATGTTTTATTCTATTTAGTAGTTCCTCCTTCCTTCAACTAGAGTTGATTCCACTTTACAAGACTTACTTGTTTAAGTAACAGTCCCATTTAGACTTTAGTGCGGAATGGCAAGATATCCTCAAGCTTGTCAAGTAACATTTTATAGATAATTATTTTGATTTGACACAAGTTAGTTGTTTGAGGACTGGTTTAGATGACTAAAGAATGATTTCAGTATGTGGGCCTGTTTAGTTGTAGTGTTGTACTGGACAAAAGGCAGGTCAATTTTAGTTTGCAGGCTATCTGTTCTTATGGATTTAATGCATAAGTTTGCATTGCTGTAAAATTACCTGTTTTTGTTCTTTTTGATCATTTGAGGTCTTGAGTGAAGGAAATAAAACAACAACTTGGATTTGGTTTGTAGAGATATGTAGCTTTAAAAGTTCAAAAGAGTGCTCAACACTACACTGAGGCAGCAATGGATGAAATCACAATATTGAAGCAGATAGCTGAGGGGGACCCAGATGACCAAAAAAGTGTCGTGAAGCTATTGGATCATTTCAAACACTCCGGACCAAACGGGCAGCATGTTTGTATGGTATTTGAGTATTTGGGTGATAACCTGTTGACGTTAATCAAGTACTCCGATTACCGAGGGATTCCTCTTCAGAAGGTTAAGGAAATTTGCTTTCACGTTTTAGGGGGTTTGGATTACTTGCATCGCCAGCTTTCTATTATACACACAGACCTTAAGCCAGAAAACATTTTACTTCTGTCCATGATTGATTCAGAAAGAGATAGAACAAAAACAGGCGCACCTCTAATGCTCTCCTCCAGTAAGGATCATATTTTGGCTGAATCTGGGGCTTCTAAGGATGTTAAGATTTCAAACGGCGATCTTACCAAGAATCAGAAAAAGAAAATCAGGAAAAAGGCTAAGAAGGCTGCCCAAAATGGTTCTGGAAAGGAAGATTTTGAGGAAGTTGAAGCAAACAATGAGACAACTGGTGCTGATTCTTGTCCCGATGAGAAATCAAATGGGGTCTCCCTTGAAGAGCATGCCACTTCGTCGGATGTAAAAGATGAGTCCAAAAACCGTTCTGAAGCAAGGGATTCTCGCCAAGGGAATCAACTTCGTGGAAGAGGTAGCCGGTCGACAAGGCAGAAACTATTGGCCGAGGTTGATGTTAAGTGCAAGTTGGTTGATTTTGGTAATGCATGTTGGACTTACAAGCAATTCACTGGTGACATCCAAACTAGGCAATACAGGTGTCCAGAGGTTCTACTAGGATCCAAATACTCGACCTCCGCTGATCTATGGTCGTTTGCATGCATATGCTTTGAGCTGGCAACTGGTGATGTTCTCTTTGATCCTCATAGTGGTGACAACTATGACAGGGACGAGGTATACTCTTCTTTAATGTTTCACTCTGTTTCACATAGCTGCTATAACAATTTTTGTTGTGATTAGGTTGTGCGTTCTATATTATCCTCCCTCTGCATTTAGAATGATTTGTTTTATTCCTCTTCGCACACCATATATGTATGTATATATGACATGATACCGAAGATTCTTACTAATGGTGCAACATAGAAGTTATGTGGCTGGCAAGTTCAGTCATATCTTGATATTTTGTTTAGCTTTGTTGTTACAGTCTTGCCTGGGCTTTAGAGCCCCTATTCTCTATGATCATCTTCCCATTGTAGCGTGCCTTTGTTGGTTTCTAGTGGAGGTCCACTCTCTGGCAGTCGACAGCATGATGTGAAGTTTGGACATATGTTTCTTTCTACTAACTAGATCTTCCAGTGCCAAATTCTCTTATCTTCTGTACTTCATAAAAGCTTTGGCTACATGATGTACATACATTGTTGTCTTATTCCTTGGTCAGGTGTCTCTATTCTTCTATTACTTTGCAGCATCTTGTGGCCTTCAAATCTTATGCTATTTTTCATCTTGTTTGCACCAAAATCCTTGGAGATCTTCATTTCTTTTTTATTAATGTGTTTTTCGTACCTGCACAGATGCATAAGGGTCTTTGGCTTACTAGTCTTGCAAACAACAATCATCCCAAAAGCAAAGGATTCTCCTCATCAACTTTTTCATCTTGCTTGCACCAAAATACCTGGCATATTGAGGATTCTTGAATTCACCTTTCCTCCTTCCTATCTTGAAGTTATAATATTTTTTTATTTTTGTCTTTGGAAGGTATACTAACATGAGAACTTATTATTCAGTTTGGGTAGAGTTCAGAGTTGGGATGATGTCTTCAATATCACTTGCCTTTGGCTGAACCATCTATTTCTCATCAGTTCTTTTCTATATTTAATATGGGGAGATATATGGAATCATGTTCCACACAGTGGTCCTGGTATACTGAACATGAAACCCTCAGGAGAACTTCCTGGCTTTTCAAAGTTGGTTGTAGCATAAATATCGAGGTTTCTGGTTAGTTGGAGGTTAGGATAGTTTAGTCAATATATATAGTCTTTTAGTTAATTAAGGCTATTTTAGTATTCTATAATTTTCTTGTTCCCATTTCTGATTGCATCTTTTTCATCTAAATGAAGATGTCTAATCTCCAAATTTAAAAGTTTTCGTTTTGATTGTGTGAAAAAAAAAACTATAGTTGGGATGACACCCTTGTCAAGTGATCCTCCTCTCCTCAAATCTGTCATGTGTCAATGCTTTATTCCTCATTCCTTCTTTTTGAAATCCTTGGAAACTTTTATGCAACACAGTAAAAATGAGGAGCATGCATGAAGTACCGTAAGTTCAATATGTTATCATTTCAAGTTCCCATCACCAACTTCTATATCAATTGTGCGTACTACTATAGTTGCTTTGTTTTTCCTTTTTTATTCTTGGAGTTGTCATATAATCAATAATAACAAAGATGTATCTTCCTAATAAAACACGTTATCACTGTTTTGTTACCTTCTAATTATGTTTTGCACCTTAGTTCTTCATCTAAACACAGACATTATTAAATTATGTGTGTACTTTACAGGATCACTTGGCCCTAATGATGGAACTTCTTGGAATGATGCCTCGAAAGGTGAGGTTTTATTTACTAGCTTGAAGCAAATACAGTTTCAGGGGTAGTTTAATTTACAACCCATGAAAATCTTACAACCCATGCAACCCACATCTTAACCGTTGGATTTATGATCGACGGTTACAATACATGTGGGTCCAATATTTTCAATTAAAAAAATCAAAAAAATAAAAACAAAATAACCGTTTATCATGAATCCAACGGTTAAGATGTGGGTTGCATAGATTGTAAGATTTACATGGGTTGTAAATTATCCTTGGCCTACAGTTTCATCATTCCATTTTACTTTATTTCCTTTTAAATCATTTGATGTTTCGATATGAATATTTGATACTTTCTGTGTAGGTTTATATATAACTTGACAACTGTACTGTGCAGATAGCTTTAGGTGGGCGTTACTCTCGTGAATTCTTTAACAGACATGGTGATTTGAGGCATATCAGGCGATTGCGTTTTTGGCCTCTGCATAAGGTGCTTAAGGAGAAATATGAGTTCAGTGAACAAGATGCAACTGAGTTGGCTGATTTTCTTGTTCCTATACTTGATTTTGTTCCTGAGAAAAGACCTACAGCTGCTCAATGTCTTAGTCACCCATGGTTCACCGGAGTACCTCAGGGTCTTGCACCTCATGCTAATTCTGCTCCCCAGGCCAATGATAATAAGACTTCCGAGAAAACCAAAGAGAAAGATGAGAGGGAAGCTATGGAGGCTGGAGTGGGGAACATAGCTATTGGGGGGGTTTCAAAGCCAGCATCAAAACAAGCTTGCTGACTTTCACAGGTAAACCTTCTTCTGTTGATTCTTGATAATACTACCTCATTTCCAAAATTATAAACAAGTAATTGACTTATTGAACCATAGTATTTGGCTTTTCGTTGCAAGCTGGTTATTGTACTTGGGAAAATTGCCAACAACTTGTGAAAATTTAAATGCAGTAAATTACATCATATTCGACACTTTTTGTGCAAAATTGCTCATTCCGGCAAACTGTGGTGTCTTTTTATTTTTAGAAGAATATCACTTTTTTGCAATAAGTAGTCAAGGATGATGATTCAGAAAGTTGGTTACTCAAATAAAAATTTATTTAGGGTTTTTTTTTTTTTTTTAAAACCTCTTAAGGGCTCTTAAGTCTGAATCGTTCAGACATTTTTACACACCACCTCTTATTAATCATAACTAAAATAAGACTTCAGACTTTAGACCTCTTAAAAAACAAACGGCACTTTAGACTTTTTTGGTTAACAGGATAAATTTTGAATTTGTGACTAGCTATGTTTCGGAACTTGGTTGTAGGTAGCGTGCATTCACCACGCCATTAATTTTGGATCTCTTTAATGCAACTTTTTTTACCAAAAAGTTGCAACGTAACTGGAATGCGGAGACTGTTATGTGTTAAAAGATGTTATGCTTCTTATTCATTCATTTGTTTTCTTCCTACTTTTCAGTAATGAAGTGCCCCGGTAGCAATTCATTTTTTGACCGTCTGGCTTGTTGCAAAAGGAACCATCTTGGATTTTTCTCCATCTGATTACCGTTAAAGAGGAACGTTGCCACTTTTCTTGAAGTCCGCATATGTTCTTTGTACAATTTACGGGAATTTCTGTTGCAGGAGATTTATGTATCGGGGCTCTCCCTTCCCTTTCCGAGATGGTATTGCTATTGCCTCTGATGTGATGATCCCTTTTGTACATCTTATTTGATCCGTGATTTTCTTTGCTACCAAACAAATGAGAGTATGCATTTTAAGATCTGAATTCTTTCATTAATATTTTATCAATTTGCTGAAATCTTTTTGGTCTCGATTTTCCCAATTAATCAACAGCGAGTTTGGTCCCTCATTCTGTGCGATCCCGACCCTGATCAATGCCACCCACATATGTTCAATCTGTTAAAGTTATTAAACATTTTTGTGTGATTCTATTTATACGAACCGAGAGCAATGAAAATATGTTCAATATACCATGGTGACAACTTCATATTAAGTGACAAGTTCTTCGTGGTGGACCTTTGGTGTGATTTCGGCTTTTCTTGGGGTTGATTTTGTAGCTGGATTATGAGCTGCTCAATTGTTTTTGAAGGGCTCAAGCCTTTTGTGCAGCACCAGCATTTGGTTGCATAAAAGTAAACCAATATAGACCTTCCACGCATCCTTTTCCATTTCATGAACAAATCAACATATTCATGAAAACCAATGTATGAATAATGCTTTTAAGTATTAACAACTAATGCTAGTGATAAAATTTACTTACTACACAAATGGCATCTGACCTATTTGTCAATGAGATCTGTCTAAATTCCTGTATTGCTGTAACTGTTGAGGCTGACATATAGTGATCGATTTGATCGCTTTCACGGAGTAGGGTATATCTCCTCCACCTCTTATATTTATTCTCTACTCCTGGTGTAATTCCTCATTGGGATCCAGAAATGGTAATAAAGTTGAGGCCGCGACTGCGACTGAAACTTGGTCGCTCTTTCATGTGAAGCCTAAAGTATTTTCCTTGCTCTGAGGTACGAATACATGAGGAAAAACGCCACCACCGCGCCAAAAATAATCCCTCCTGTTGTAAGCCAAAATGCAAACTGCATACCAGATCAATAAACAGAGAATTACTTGCTATATCATCATCACTCCCCACCTGCTAACAAATTTTAAATCAATATTCAAAGTTTTATCTTATGTATCAAGGCACTAGGTAATCATTTAATACCCATTTGTGTATCTAATTCAGTAATTCTATACTTAAGTGTGAATACACGAGTAATAATTACATTGGGCACCACCTAGCTATTTTGATGAAATTTACTGACTATGTATTATATAGCTAGAACTATATTTAACAAAGATAAAACTTAATAGATTTGATTGACCTAAATCAATAGTCATTTTATTTCCAATAACAATAAAACATATAGTTAATAAAATTTTAATATAAGGCAAATACAAACAAATACTACTTTTTTTAAACTTACAACTATCAGTTCAAGGTATTCAACTAGTACTTGTTGGAGCAAAAGATCAATTGTGCAAATATCTAATTTAACAAGGAATTTTTTTTAGAAAGAAAATGTTGAAGTTGTCATGGGAAGGAAAATGCTTTAATTTTCATGAGAAGGGGAATAAAAAGTAATCTCCTTGATTAATTGCCAGATGATGTAATTTTTGAGATACGGAACAAGCATCATAAGCATTAAGAAAGCGATAAGGGACTTGAGAAAAGTACCACATGTTCTTCGAGATAGGATTTTAGATTCATGCCAAATATTCCTACAATAAACAAAAAATAGAAGTGAGCTTTGGTTGTTTCATATGCTTTTCAGTTTAATAATTTCTTTTGACCATTTCAAAACAAAGCAAGTTATAGGATTTAACCTGCAACCAGAGCTCCAACTGCAACACAAAAGGTCCCAACCTGAAGAAGCAATTCAAATCTGCTCACCTCAAGCCGCCGAGAGCTGATAAGGTAACAGACCATGTTTATACATAAATTGGGTTGTATGTTAATAATGATATTATGCGTGCAAGAACACTAATCTGAGGATGATCATTGCACTGATTCAAACTCTGTTGAAAGTTAATCTCAAAGACATGTTGTAGCAAACTCGTGCAAACCTTAAGTTAACAGAGATCGAGTCTTCCATTTCTCTTGCTGACTCAAGAAGCCTTTCTGCTTGATTATGACATGATTCACATCTGCAATCATAAAAAGGTTAGAGACCTATTCTGGAGACTTTTAAGTGCTGCAGGGACTTGGAATTACCTTTGAAGATAATTTTCAAGTAGCATTTCGATTTCTTCCTCTTCTTCTGCATATGATAATAAGTTCAAAAATTAGTATGCTGAAGAATAATATTCATTAGCTTTCTCCAGTTACGACACACTTACCCTCAGCAATCTGCTTCTCATGTGGGACAGAGCACTCTAGATCGTCGTTCCTACTCAGGATGCAGTTTCTGCCCACAATACAGAGGCGACGTATTTCATGAGAATCCTCGAGTATGTCAAACAACATTTGTTTGAGTGCTCCTGCTTTTGATCCCAATTCAACCTTCAAGGAAAAAAAAATCAAGGAGCTGCTTATTTTCAGTTCACATACACATGCAGCCAAGTATATGGCAGGTTGATGTGATATAACTGACGATACCAAGGTTTGCTTGCTAATACGTAGTTGCTCCAATATGCCAGCAGTTAATCGGTTTGGCAAAACCTCAAGTAAAGCTTGAACCTGAAGCATAACAAAAATGCTTATCGTAATCAATGACCACGTGTATGGTGCAATAATTTAATCGTACATGCTGGTGTAACAATTAAATTCTTGTTGCACATTTTTTCTGTTATTCTTCCAAAAGCAGCCACAACAGCTGTTGCAGGTAGCTTGCTAATCCAACTCTCTTCCTGATAGAGAGTTTTCCTGCCTAGAATTTACTAAGTATGATCTTGAACTAAAATCACCATCTTCTATACTGAAAGGAAATTATATATACTCACTGTTTTTCCATACTCACACGTGGGTCTAAATCCATTAGTTTGTCCTCAAAGCGTTGTATTCGCGAATGTAGGGCGGCTTCAACTACCTGAAATATCAAGTTGAAAGTTCTTGTAAATCTCAAATCTAGACAGGGTCACATGGGCGATTTATTAAATGGAAAAATAGGCAATCACAAAGGCAAGACCTACAATCCCATCATATAAACTCAGGACAAGCAAAGACATGCATCTCTTTGTTTCAATGAATTTAAAATTGCAACTAGTTTTTCTTAGTGACCTTGTTCTTTGTGTTTTGCTTGAGATACTGGTGTAACAACAAAAGTTCGTCTTTCATGGTTCATTTTTGCAAAGACATTTGAATTTTTTTCTCATTTTCCCTTTCAGATTACATCTATGCCTGAAAATTTACAAGCACGATGATTAAGGATGGTGATAGATGATAACACAGGACTGCTCATAATGGTCATGACAACTTCAAGTCATGTAATTTGTTTTCAGAAAGAGCAGGCACAAACTTGTTACATTACTGATAACCCTGAAAAAAGCCTTTCAGAAAAAGAAAAAAAAAACCCAGAAAAATCAGGTAGGCCAGAACCAACCTCAAGTTCAAATGGCATTACAGGACCTCCGTGCATGCTTTTAGGATTTAAGCGAGGTAATAATGCGTCGATAAAAGCTTTCCCGGCTCTCCTAAGATACCCAACAAATAAACCAGGAAAGAGAAATGTCCGTTAGCTAGCTCCTCCCCAATAACTTCGATTCAGCATGAAATAGAAATGGATGAATTGAAAAAGAAAAAATCTTCACATGGCAATACTTACCGATTGTAATTAAATATAAAGACACTTTCTTGCATTGCAATTGCCCGCAGTGAGCCCAAATTCAATAGTATGGCATTCTCACGAACCTGTAAACAAACCAAAATTCCATAAATGAACTTTGGTCATCAACCAAGTGTTTATGCTTCTGGCATCATCAGAACACAGAAGTCCCATAAGTGGTAAAAAGAACTACCAAGTATGGAAAGCGCTCCCATCAGCTCCATTAATTAAAGGAACAGCAACAAGAATTAGCAATGGGATCCTATAAAATGTCAAGCCTTATTCGATACAGCTGACAATGCTTTGTTCTAAATAAAAGTTGATAGGAAATATTTCATAAGCCTCTGCTTATTACAAAATAAAATTACAAGTCCTTCACAATGTTACTCCAACTTAAAGATGCAGTTTAGTCACTGGTTTTTTTCTGATATAGTAGAAATAATGAAAGGAAAACAAGTGCAGAACAGAAGACAGGGAGGTGGCACTTATATCTGCCATTTGGTGTTTGCCAACAGATTACATGGAAGATTATATTTTCACAATGATGTTTAACCAAATTATTCCCATCTTGCAATTTTAAACGATCTACATGGAAGATTATATATTCACAATGATGTTTAACCAAATTATTCCCATCTTGCAATTTAAAATGATCTACGAATAAAACAGAAACTCTTCAGAGAATGATACATGCCGTCTTTGTTTGTCCTTAAATGTATTTAGATGCCCCCAAAGCATGGAACCAACAAAACAAACATATCATCAAATTACAAAATACAGCAATCTGTAGAACATCTTGGAGTGGAGATCAATGCCAAGAAAGTGGCTCCAAGATTTTGATTTTCATTCGCATGAACTAAAAGGCCATAAACAATAACTTGACTTGGTTCCATACCAGCAATGAGGGCATTGTGTTGGTCAACCACAGTGCAGGATCAACACTCCGAATGTCTCTAGGGCGAAGACCTGCTATCACAAACCTCATTTAAGAAGTGACAATGCAGATAAAGTAACACCAATAATGTTAACTCAGTTGTTATGAATGTTGGAGTCCCCACATGGCCACATTGGCTAGACTTGGACCATTTATCCGGTATATATGTTGGAACCTCCCCTTTCTCCTTAAGGGCTCTTTTGGAGAGTGATCTGGGGGGTTCCACATCCTCAAAGTATCAACCGAAAAACCACAAGGATTGAAAAGGAAAAGATGCAATTAGGAAGAGCATGCATGTGCATATGAAGGCACAGCTTGAACATCAGTGATTTATGAGAAGTCACATAGGCTCATCAATAAAGTGCTATTGAAACAGAGAAAGTAGCAAGTAGCTCTACAGAGAGCGATCATTATGTTATCAGAATATTCCACTCACCACTTGATTTTAGTAGATGCCGTCTATTAATTTTTCTTGTCGACACCATCCCGCTTGAACTTACTTCCACAACCTTTAAAGAGAAATAAACATACAAGAACATATTAGAAAATTTCCAATAAGTTTATGATAAAACTATCAAAATAAACTATTTTATATAACTCAAGTTGCAAGCTATAAATAGGCACAAGAACATCACATGAAACCTTGGAAGATTTCTTTGAATGCTGCTGAAAACATCCATAAAAATTGGCCATGATACAATATCTCGATTTTTCAAAAATAATGCTTCCATTACTTGTTAAGAAACATAAAATAAATCAAAATATTATAATTTATACTTTAAAGTAAAAATTAATCTGGCATCCGAAATTCAAAGTCACTACTAATAGAAATTTTTTTCAACATATATATGAAGAAAAATGTCACTATAGATAAATTAAGTAGATCAAGAACCCTGATCTGCGAGTAAAATTTTCGAGTAAAGAAGGTTAGAAGGAAGCTGCATAATTTCCTAAAGGCATAGTATCTCGAAAACCTAGCAAACCTCATAAATCGGTTCACGAATCCCCAGGTTTAAAGCATCAGACAAAGACGATACATTCCTCCGAGAACCACCGTCCTCCACCTTCTCCGTATCATCGGAACTCCGATGAGTCTCTTCACCGGAATCATAATCATTATCACTTGTTAACGTATCCGCCGGTCTCTCATCTGTGGATTTCGTACGACACTTAAACCTACCAGTCGACAAGACCCTCAGTGGAACCGAAAACACAGAATCGCCGGTGTTCCGCAGAGCGATCACTTGACATTTTGACCGGATCAAAAACGGAACGTGCGGCGAGGGAGACGGCGGATGAACTACTGGTAACTGAAACAATTGTGAAGATGAAGAAATCGGAGTTGTTAACGCCATTTTAGTTTCTTGTAATAAATCTGAGATGATCAAGTAGAGGATTTCATCAGCGAATTTAATTTTCACCACATTTTTGGGAATCCAAAATTCCAAAATTGTGGAAATTTGTATATGAATATATTTTTGGTGTGGTTGTTATGAGTTCATGAGGAGGATGACAGTTGGTGTTCTGGTGGTTTTCTTGTGTCCACGTCGATTTTATCCACCAATTTCTTTTACAAACAAACGATTTGTTGGCTTCAGGACAAAAATATTAAAAAACAAAACAATCTATTTAATTCTAATCTAAAGTTTTTTTTTTTTACGGCAACTTGTGCTATGCCCACACACACGCACTCGTGGTATCCGGGCATCCAATTGGGCAGCACCGACTAATCCGCGGCGACCCGGCCCAGCCCAAATCGACTGGACCCGCCCAGGTACGACTAAGCCCGGTCAAGACCGAACCCGCATACCCATAGACTGGTATGCCCGTAAACCTGGACCCGAAGGCCGACCCAAGGTCTGGGTATCGCCAAAGTGCATCTAAAGTTTTGTGAATAATATTTTCTCAAAACTATATCCACAAACCTATCCTGCTGACTCAAAACTTGAAATCTAACTTAACACCATAGAAAATTTATTGATAATCTACAATTTTCTCACAACTTTTTTTTTATCCATGTGAGACGAGTTGTTATAATCTTTTATGTTATTGATTGCTTTAAATTATGACGTTGTTTGCTCAAGGATGAAAAAATGATTTGATGTCCATCCTATCATATTGCTTTGCAGAATAAGATAATCGTTGACACATTCAGAGGAAAAAAAAAAGACATCGAATAATATTAGCTTTAATTCATATTTTTTAGTGTTAAGAAATTGGCTAGGGATTAAATTTTTGTGATGGATGTTGAAGAAACAAGGTTGAAAATGGTGTAAAAAGGAAAAAATATCAATAAACTAAGCCAATAAATAAGTATTTATTAATATTAGGGGATTAAAGATTGAAATGTTAAAGAGCCGATTATTTTGAACCATAATATAAAACAAAATCAATAAATTGAGCAAATATATATGTGGAACTCAAAATGGATCTATCTCACCCAACGAATAGAAATACAAATTAGTGTTTATACAAAAAAAACATATTCTTTTTGGATTGAATTCCGACAAATTTCTCGTATGAGTGTCAAAATATATGAAATTAAGGTTTGAAAAATAGATAAAATGTAATAAAATATAGTTTAGTTTAGTTTTTATCTAAGTATAATAAAAAAAATTTCTTAATCAATAGAACAAACTTTCAAACAAATCAATCTTATATCATTTTGTTTGTTAAACTGATTTTCATTCTACATAAATATAAAAAAGAGTAAATTACAGATTTTGTCCTTGTGGTTTTATGAAAGTTTGGATTGGATACCTTAAACAAAATAATTACAGTCATAGTCATTGTGGTTTTATTTTTGTTTGTGATTGGGTCCCTTGATCTAAGTCCATTAACCTAAACTCTGTTAAATTAAGGACATTTTGGTCCTTTTACTAAATTTTCTTTTAAAAAATAAAAAACACTATACATCTTATATATATATATAACATATATACACGCTGTGCTCACCACTCTAAACATCCTCACCTACCAGCGCCTTTAACTTCTCCAACCATCAACCCTCTGCAACATATTATGTAACACCCCAAATTTCGTGTGTATTCTCCCTATTGTGCGTCATTATAATATTAACTTTGGCTCGTAGTACATGCGAATCTTTTGAGTCTTGGTTATTGGTCAGCTTAATTTCGTCGTTATCTGATCGGTTTGAAATGGAAAAAAGGAGTTTTTCGAGCAAATCACATACCAGGCGACAGTGCCCGGCGACTATGACATTTGTCAATGTCGCAGGGCATAGTCGCGGAGAGCAACGGGCTCTCAGTACAAGTTCGGCGATAGTGCCCGGCGACTATGCCAGGGTCACTATCGCTTGGTCACAATCGCGGGGAGCGTACCGAGCGTTCCCCAACGCGGGCGACATTGCCTCGCGACTATGACATGGGCATAGTCGCCGACGGGGTATTGGGGTATAAAAGCCAGATTTCGGGAATTCTCAGCTTATTTTGATTTGGGGAGCAGATTGGAGGGTTTCTAGCCTGCGATTTTTGGTACGTCCAAACCCTAGTTCTACCCTCTTCATTTATGATTCTATTTGGTGCATTAATGGGGATTTAATGCTCCTCTAGGGTTGATTATTGAGAAGTGTACCATTTGCTACCATCCTTCAAGCTTCCATTTCTCCATTTCCTCACCTAGGGTTTTGACTTTTTTGTGAGGGGGTCACCAAGGTGAGTGTTTCTTGACTCTACCATTCTCATACATGTCTAATAATGTGCTAGTATTTATGTGCATTTTGGTTATTTGTTTACTTGTTCATGTGGAGTTAACCTAAAACCCCATTTGTGGGTAAAGTTGCAAATGGAGAGTATTAAACATACTATTTGGCCAAGACATGTAGCAAGAGCCATGTAAGAGTAATAAGTTGTATATTTGGTTGTATTTGGAATTTGATGTTGATTTTAAGTCTCGACTTGAGTTGCCATTTATGAATAGACTAAAGACCCGGTTTGGGTTGAGGTCATGAATAGACTAAAGACCCGGTTTGGGTTGAGGTCGTGAATAAACTAAATACCCGGTTTGGGTTGAGGTCGTAAATAGACTAAAGACTCGGTTTGAGTTGAAGTCATGTATGGACTAAAGACCCGGTTGAGGTTGAAGTTATAAATAGACTAAAGACTCGGTTAGAGTTGATGTCGTGTATATGCTAAAGACCCGGTTTGGGTTGAGTGCTCAAATAGCTAAAGATCTCGTTTGGGTTGATGCTAATCAAGTTAAATGACTTGAGAGAAATTATAAACGCGTTGATAATATTACATTGTGTTCCTCTTTAATGACAGGTGATACAAATTGATAAACCGTCGTGTAAATACAGTGTTATTGTATTGAGGCTACATTTTATAAACTAAAATGTATTTATGCATTCTCACTAGGCCTTAGCCTAACACTTGTTTCTTTGGTTGTCATGTATGATAGGAAACTCTGGTGGCGGGAATCTACGGGAGTGAGTGGTCGATCGTGCGATCGAGAGCGGTCATTTTGGGAGATCTAGAGACCGGTATACTTGATGAATAGTCACCATTTTTGGGAGGATAGCGACACCCGATTGTAATCTGATAGGGAAATCTAGATTATTTAGGTTGTCGTAACTTTATGCTTCATTTAATGAGTTTGTACACATTATACTATATCCCCCTTTTGGGTTGATACCTTGGGATATCTTTGCGGGTTTGTACAACAGGTTTTATCAATTTACAGCCGTCATATTGCCAAAATTTTAAAGTTTTAAATTACCCCAATTTTTAGGGTGTTACAAGTTGGTATCAAAGCTCTAGTTTAAGTGAACTAGGCATGAATGAAAGATGTCTAGACTTAGACTGAGTATGTTAGGCAATGATTGTGAGATGGGTATAACTCCTAAGATAGAATGGTCTTTGAGTCGACGGCGGCTACACGAATTGAAAGTTATAGCGACGGAGATGAAAATTCTTATGTATTGCATGTTCATAATTTCGCCTAGCTAACGTTATTATGAGGATGTTTTACGTGATTATGCTTGTTTTCCGTTGTTATGATGATTAATGAATGTGGTAGTACGTTTCCTTGCTTATAGCTGTATAGTCTTATCTTATCTATATTCTCGCGTGTGTGGCAGACTATGGTCAATACGCGTAATCGGCCAGAAGGGCAGGATACGACAGCGTCTACGACTGACCAACCGAGGGTAACGAATAATGATTTTCCCCCACCTCTGGTAAACGCATTGGGTGGAGGACCGGAGTTCATACCCCGTCGTAACATAGCTGCAACTCATCCGATCATGGAAGAAGTGACACCGGAGACAAGAATGATGGACAGAATGATGCAAGCCATGAATGCAGCTATGGCGCAACAACAAGAAATGTTCATGAAGTTACTGGAAGATCGGGACGCCAGTAACCGTAGACCTGAAACGGTTGCAGAGAATGTGATTTTGGCGGGATCCAGAGGTTCAGAGCCCGTTGTCCCTTCTAATGAAACTCCTCCTCCCGGTCCGCTTAAGACTTGTACTTTTAAGACATTTCTTGGATGCCGACCCCCAGAGTTCAAGGGTACCGATGATCCATTAGTGTGTATGAACTGTGTAAGAGATATGGAGCAGGCCTTCAGATCAAGTGAATGCGGGGAGAGTCAGAAGGCAATATTTGGTTCTCAGATGTTGAGGGGAACGACCCTAACGTGGTGGAACGTTTACTCCTCGTCAGTAGAGGCCACAGTGTTGGCCAAACTGAGTTGGTCAACCTTTAAGGAGAAGCTGATGGAAGAGTTTTGCAACGAATGGGCCTTGGATCGAATGGAGGAAGAGTTCTGAAATCTGAGGAAAGGGAACCTGTCATTGAGAGAATATAACCGTCAGTTCATGGATAAGCTCGGTTTGGTGGGACATCTGGTCCCGACCGAGAAGGAAAAGATCAAGGCCTACACCAAAGGGTTGCCGAGTGAGATGAAGAATCTTGTTCGAGTGTCTAAAGTCTCTACCCTCCGTGAAGCTATCGAAAAGGCTTAGTTGGTGGAAGACTCCTATGGCCCAAACAAATTAGAGAGAAGTGGACCAGTTGAGAAAAGGAGGTGGGAAGGAAATTTCGCACCTCCAAGAAGGACAAAGCCTTTCAACAACAACTACCGTGGGAGCGAATCGGGACGCGAAGCTAGATGGTGCTCTAAGTGTCGGAGCAAACATGTTGGCCCGTGCAATTCGGGAGGGTCAAATTGTTTCAAGTGTGGAAAGGCGGGTCATGATCGTCATGATTGCCCGGTCCGAGGGATTACATGCTTTGAGTGCAAGGAACCAGGTCATATTCGGAGTGAGTGTCCGAAGTTGAAGACTGGGGGAAAGGAAACGAAGAAGATGGAACCTTCGAGAGCGACGGGAAGAGCGTTTCAAATGACTACCGAAGAAGTGAAGGCTTCGACTGATGTAGTGTCGGGTACGTTTCTTCTAAACTCCGTACCTACGCGTATATTGTTTGATTCCGGCGCGAGCTTTTCGTTCGTATCAATTTCATTTTGTCAAAAGTTATTTGTGCCCACTAGTAGTTTAGAAAATGCTATAGTGGTAGAATTAGCGGACGGTGATCAAGTGGTTGTTCGGGACGTTCTGAAAGGTTGTAAATTAGAGATTGAGGGGAAAGATTTTTTGGTCAATCTAATGCCGACGATCATCGGGGGATTCGATGTTGTAATCGGAATGGATTGGTTAGCAGATAACCATGTCGAAATCCTTTGTGCGAAGAAACTAATTCGAATTCCGACCTTGAATGGTGAGATTGTAACCGTGTACGGCGAGAAACAAAAAGGCGAGATAGTAATCATTAACTTGGTAAAGGCGCGAAGGTGCTTAGCGAAAGGATGTCCATCCTTTTTGGCATATGTGATAGATGCCAAACTCGAGAAGAAGAAGCTAGAAGATGTCGGGGTGGTGAGGGAGTTTCCCGACGTGTTCCCGGACGAGTTGCCTGGTTTACCACCCGACCGTCAAGTGGAGTTCAAGATCGATCTAACACCGGGAGCGACTCCTATAACCCGAGCTCCATACCGTTTGGCCCCATCAGAGATGAAGGAAATGATGAGCCAATTGCAAGACCTTTTAGAGAAGGGGTTCGTAAGACCGAGTTCCTCGCCTTGGGGAGCACCGGTCTTATTTGTGAAAAAGAAGGATGGTACCATGCGGATGTGCATCGTCTATAGGGAGTTGAACAAACTGACCGTGAAGAACAAATACTCACTCCCTAGGATCTATGATCTATTCGACCAACTGCAAGGAGTGGGTTTCTTTTCAAAGATCGATCTCCGTTCGGGTTATCATCAAGTGAAAGTCAAAGAAGAAGACATTCTTAAAACTGCTTTTAGGACGCGTTATGGCCACTACGAGTTTCTAGTGATGCCATTCGGTTTGACGAACGCTTCAGCGGTGTTCATGGATTTGATGAATCACGTGTGCCGACCGTTTCTTGACAAGTCGGTCATTGTGTTCATCGACGACATTCTTGTCTACTCGAAGGATGAGGCCGAGCATGCGCGTCACCTTCGAGATGTTTTGGAAATCTTAAGGAAGGAGAAGCTCTATGCAAAGTTTTCCAATTGCGAGTTCTGGTTGAAGGAAGTGCAGTTCTTGGGGCACGTAGTTTCGAAAGATGGAGTGAAGGTGGATCCGGCAAAGATTAAAGCTATGACGAATTGGGAACATCCCAAAAGCCCCTCCGAGATTCGAAGTTTTCTAGGCTTGGCGGGGTATTACCGAAGATTATACAAGATTTCTCCAAGATTGCTTCTTCGTTGACAATGTTGACCGAGAAGAATGTAAAGTTTGTGTGGACCGAAGATCAAGAGAAAGCATTTCGGACTTTGCAAAGGAAATTATGTGAAGCTCCGATCTTATCCTTGCCGGAAGGATCGGAGGATTTTGTGGTCTTTAGCAATGCATCCAAAATGGGGCTTGGATGCGTATTAATGCAAAGAGGGAAGGTGATCGCATACGCATCTAGGCAATTGAAAGTGCATGAGAAGAACTACCCCACTCATGATTTGGAGTTGGCGGCGGTAGTGTTCGCGTTAAAGTTATGGCGACATTACCTTTACGGCACAAAGTGTACCTTGTACACGGATCACAAGATCCTGAAGTATGTTTTTGATCAGAAGGAACTCAACATGAGGCAACGAAGGTGGTTAGAACTACTCAAGGATTACGACTGTGAATTACTCTATCACCTGGGTAAAGAAAACGTGGTGGTCGACGCCTTGAGTCGGAAAGAGTATAGCGGGAGACTTCAAGCCAAACTTACAAGAATCGAGTTGGTGTCAAGTCTCATGGAAAAGATTAAAGGGGCGCAAGCCAAAACCTTAAAGGAAGAAAACCTCAAGGAAGAAGTGATGATCAAGCAACGGTTACTATTGACCGAAGATAGTCGAGGGATCAAATGCTTCAATGGGCGAGTTTGGGTACCAAAGTTTGGTGGTTGCCGGGAGCTCCTTTTGGAGGACTCGCATAAATCCAAGTATTCTATCCACCCGGGAAGCACCAAGATGTATCGGGATTTGAAATTGCATTATTGGTGGCCGATTATGAAATTGGATGTAGCTCATTTCGTAGAACGATGTGTAACTTGTTCACAAGTGAAGGTCGAGCATCAACGACCCTATGGAAGACTTCAATCGCTTGAAATACCCGAGTGGAAATGGGACAAGATTACCATGGACTTCGTGACCAAACTACCGAAGACCTTGAGAGGGAACGACACTATTTGGGTTATTGTCGATCGTTTGACTAAGAGTGCTCACTTTCTAGCGATGCAGGAAACCTTGCCGATGGATAAGTTGGCAAAGCTCTATATAGACGAGGTAGTCTCTAGGCACGGTATACCTTTGTCGATAGTTTCCGATCGTGATAGTCGGTTCACGTCGAGATTTTGGGGAGCTTTACACCAAGAGTTGGGCACGCGGGTAAATTTAAGCACGACTTATCACCCATAAACGGACGGACAAAGTGAAAGGACCATTCAAACGCTTGAAGACATGCTTAGATCATGTGTGATCAATTTTGGCGGTAGTTGGGATACCCATATACCTTTGGTGGAATTTGCGTACAACAACAGTTACCACTCCAGTCTTAAGATGGCACCTTTTGAAGTTTTGTACGGACGAAAGTGTAGAACCCCCGTGTGTTGGCTAGAGGCGGGGGAGAAGCAGTTTGCTGGCCTAGAAATCGTTCAGGAGACGGCCGACAAGGTTAAATCAATTTGAGAACGGTTGAAAGCGGCGCAAGATCGTCAGAAAAGTTACGCCGACAAGAAGAGAAGATCGGTGGAGTTCCAAGTGGGGGATCGAGTAATGTTGAAAGTATCTCGTTGGAAGGGTTTGATCCGTTTTGGGAAGCGTGGGAAGCTAAGTCCCCGTTTCCTCGGGCCATTAACTATTCTTGAGCGTATTGGGCAACAAGCTTATAAGCTGGACTTCCCGCCCGAGATGGATGGAATCCACCCTACATTCCATGTATGTTACTTGCGAAAGTGTTTGGCGGAGGAAGAGAGCGTCATACCGCTATCCGAAATTCGTGTGAAGGACAACCGCTGTGTTGAGGAACCCGAAGCTATTTTGGAGAGGGAAACTAAGAGACTTCGTCATAAGGAGGTCGTGATGGTCAAAGTGCAATAGAGACATCACCGAGGCACAAACGTAACATGGGAGTCGGAAGAGGACATGAAGCGTAAATATCCTCATATGTTTGTATAGTATGGATTTCGGGGACGAAATCGTTTCCAAGTTGGGGAGGATTGTAACACCCCAAATTTCGTGTGTATTATCCCTATTGTGCGTCATTATAATATTAACTTTGGCTCGTAGTACATGCGAATCTTTTGAGTCTTGGTTATTGGTCAGCTTAATTTCGTCGTTATCTGATCGGTTTGAAATGGAAAAAGGAGTTTTTCGAGCAAATCACACACCAGGCGACAGTGCCCGGCGACTATGACATTTGTCAATGTCGCAGGGCATAGTCACGGAGAGCAACAGGCTTTCGGTACAAGTTCGGCGATAGTGCCCGGCGACTATGCTAGGGTCACTATCGTTTGGTCACAATCGCGGGGAGCGTACCGGGCGTGCCCCAACGCAGGCGACATTGCCTCGCGACTATGACATGGGCATAGTCGCCGTGTCATAGTCGTCGACGGGGTATTGGGGTATAAAAGCCAGATTTCGGGAATTCTCAGCTTATTTTGATTTGGGGAGCAGATTGGAGGGTTTCTAGCCTGCGATTTTTGGTAAGTCCAAACCCTAGTTCTACCCTCTTCATTTATGATTATATTTGGTGCATTAATGGGGATTTAATGCTCCTCTAGGGTTGATTATTGAAAAGTGTACCATTTGCTACCATCCTTCAAGCTTCCATTTCTCCATTTCCTCACCTAGGGTTTTGACTTTCTTGTGAGGGGGTCACCAAGATGAGTGTTTCTTGACTCTACCATTCTCATACATGTATAATAATGTGCTAGTATTTATGTGCATTTTGGTTATTTGTTTACTTGTTCATGTGGAGTTAACCTAAAACCCCATTTGTGGGTAAAGTTGCAAATGGAGAGTATTAAACATACTATTTGGCCAAGACATGTAGCAAGAGCCATGTAAGAGTAATAAGTTGTATATTTGGTTGTATTTGGAATTTGATGTTGATTTTAAGTCTCGACTTGAGTTGCCATTTATGAATAGACTAAAGACCCGGTTTGGGTTGAGGTCATGAATAGACTAAAGACCCGGTTTGGGTTGAGGTCGTGAATAGACTAAAGACCCGGTTTGGGTTGAGGTCGTAAATAGACTAAAGACTCGGTTTGAGTTGAAGTCATGTATGGACTAAAGACCCGGTTGAGGTTGAAGTTATAAATAGACTAAAGACTCGGTTAGAGTTGATGTCGTGTATATGCTAAAGACCCGGTTTGGGTTGAGTGCTCAAATAGCTAAAGATCTCGTTTGGGTTGATGCTAATCAAGTTAAATGACTTGAGAGAAATTATAAACGCGTTGATAATATTACATTGTGTTCCTCTTTAATGACAGGTGATACAAATTGATAAACCGTCGTGTAAATACAGTGTTATTGTATTGAGGCTACATTTTATAAACTAAAATGTATTTATGCATTCTCACTAGGCCTTAGCCTAACACTTGTTTCTTTGGTTGTCATGTATGATAGGAAACTCTGGTGGCGGGAATCTACGGGAGTGAGTGGTCGATCGTGCGATCGAGAGCGGTCATTTTGGGAGATCTAGAGACCGGTATACTTGATGAATAGTCACCATTTTTGGGAGGATAGCGACACCCGATTGTAATCCGATAGGGAAATCTAGATTATTTAGGTTGTCGTAACTTTATGCTTCATTTAATGAGTTTGTACACATTATACTATATCCCCTTTTTGGGTTGATACCTTGGGATACCTTGGCGGGTTTGTACAACAGGTTTTTATCAATTTACAGCCGTCATATTGCCAAAATTTTAAAGTTTTAAATTACCCCAATTTTTAGGGTGTTACATATTAGCCATCATCTTCTGCAACAAGATCAGCCACATCCCTCTGTCGGCTCCCTCACTGCAACTTCTGGGTTTTGGTTCAAACCATTTCCTCTTCAACTTCTGGGTTTTGATTTAACCCCATCTCTCAATCTTCAACTTACAGAGCTTCAATTCAAACCTATATTTTGATCTTAAACTTTAACTGAGAAGGGGAAAGAGAGGGGTGATAGGGACGGTGAGGTTGGGGGGAGGGGATTCACCGGTAGTGGTTCATGGTGGTTTCAAATAGAGGAGATCAAGAGCCCCACCCAGTTACCGGAAATCGCACTCTCGTAGTATTGCCTAAGCTGCCAAAATCCAAGGAAAGACTGAACCCACCTTCAAGTATTACGTGGCAGTGGTCTGCGATCAAGAAGTGTTGCTTTTGCTCGATGATTTGAAGAACGATGCTTACAGAAAAACAGGTTGCAGACCAACTTTGATTGATCCCATTTTAATGTCAATAAAAGAACATGTTTTTGGTAAGAAAAAGTTATCTACAAGATTGAAGCTCCATGAAAAGGGATGGTTTCATGAGATTTCGATTGAATGTAAGAACAAAGGTGGCGGCACCGGCGACGGAGATGGGGTTGATCCGGTGATGGAGATAAGAATAGATGGATATTTGATGATTTATGTGAAACATCTTCAATGGAAGTTTAGAAGTAATGAATCTATTCATTTCAGCAAAGTGAAAATCGAAGTTTATTGGGATGTTCATGATTGGCTTTTTAGTCCTGGTTTAAGACATGCATTGTTTATCATTAAACTCACTTTTCCTGCGGCATCTCCGGCGATATCAGTACCGTCTTCACCGTTGTCGCCGCCACTGAAGCACTTCCGACAGTTAACTACAAGAAATCCATGTGTCAACAAAATTCCATTATGCTGTTTGCAAAGACCCATTCAAAATCCTAAGTTCCATTGTGTTGCGCCGGTGGGTGAGGATGTTTAGAGTGGTAAGTTCAACACAACGTGTATATATAAGATGTATATTGTTTTTTTTTAAAAAGAAAATTTAGTAGTAGGACCAAAATGTCCTTAATTTAATAGAGTTTAGGTTAAGGGACCCAATCCGAAATAAAAATGAAACCACAGTGACTATGGCTGTAATTATTTTGTTTAAGGAACCAAATCCAAACTTTCATAAAACCACAGGACGAACTCTATAATTTACTCTATGAAAAATATAATTAAAACTCTCGAGTTTTTAATAAAGAATAATGAAATTATAATCTGCTATATTATTTCACGTAATCATATGTATAAAATAAAGGAAGATATAAAGCTTGGTAAGAGCCAACCTTACCATTAAAAAACCCCACTAAAAACACTAAAAATGGTGGATCCCTTGAACACTAAAAAAATCTCAACTTTAACCACATACTAAAAAAACAATATTAAAAACATATTTAATATTATAATAATAATATTACTTAATGTATTAAACTATTAATCTATATATATAATTATAAAAGTTGAATAAAAAAATAATATTTGATTTTAGTGTTCTACTTTATTGACCTCTAAATATATAAGTCTAATTTATTGACATCCATTTTTTGTGTTTTAATGTTGGGTCAGAGATGAAAAAAACATCACTTTTGTGTTTTTAGTGTTGGGTTGGACATAGTATTGGTTTGGAGATGGAAAAAACTCCATTTTTGTGTTTTTGGTGTTGGGTTGGAATGGTCAAAATAAAATCTAGAGTAAACTACGATTATTGTCCTTGTGGTTTGTTATCTATAACGATTTTCGTCCCTGGTTTTTTGAAAATTGCTTTTTTTGTTCTTGTGGTTTCTACTTTATTTTCTTTTTGGTCCCTTAATCTAACCACGTGAGAAAGAGCCTTTTAAATTAAGGATAATTTGCTTCGAGGTATTTTTAAAGTTTTTTGCTTGATTTCGAGGAACTTTTACGTCTTATTATTGATTTTGTGGGATTTTTTCGGGTTTTTTGGTGGATTTTCAAGAGTTTTTTTTTTTGGTTGATTTCAAGAGTTTTTTTCCGGTTTTTTGGTTGATTTCAAGAGTTTTTTTGGTTAATTACGAGATACGATTGCATCTTCTTAACTTTTGAATATCATACGGTAACACATTCTAAACCGATACAGTTGTACATTTCATAAACGTAAAATTTTTAACCTTTCAGCGGAGAAATAATACGGTGGCACGTGCCACCGTATACACCTCTTTGGATCCGTCCTTGGAAGTGAGGAGTGGTTTTAGGAGAGTTAAAGTGTTTAGAGATAATGATTGGAAATTAATAAATAACATTAAATGTAGTACATCAAACTTTAATAATTGTTTTTAAGAAAATTTAAATAATTATCATTAAATAGCGGTAATTAAGCTTTAACAATTATTTTTAAGAGTTTTTTTTATAAATGATTTATAATATAGTATAGATATGGTATTAAATAATGTAAGATATTATTATAGAATATATTGTTATTTAATTTTTATGGAAAAGTAGATAAAAGTTTAAAGAGACCAAAATGTCCTTTAGTTAATGGACTTTTTTAACAGTGTTATTTTAAAGGACGAAAAAAGCAATGATTTACAAACCACAATGACCAAAAAAGTAGTTATTAAAGACCAAGAACGAAAATCGTTATAAACAAAAAACCATAGGGACGAAAGTTGTAGTTTACTCTAAAATCTAAATCAAATAACTTATTACTCCCTCCGCCACAATAAAAAAAGACACAGTTTTAGGATTGTCTAATTATTACACTATTTAATTAACTAAAGTTAGGATTGTCTAATTATGTATACATATTTTGGATGCAAGGGAGTAATATATATAATTTCCTCTAAAAATTAATGGGTTTAATTAGATGCTGGCTGACTGGCTCCAGGCTTCGTCATTCCGAACAGAAGAAAAAAAAGGAAAGGAAGTTGCAAACAGCGGCGAGCCCCTTTTCAAAACCCCAAAGCCTGAACCCAGAATATGTCCATACAATCGCAATCACTGACCCAACAAGAAGAAGAAGAAGAAGAAGAAATAGGAATCCAACAGCCAGCGCACCACCCACCTGCTCCTGCCGACGAGGTAAACAACCATGTTTTGCAGACAAATGTATAATAAAATGTATATGAACTCGATTGCATTTGATAAAAAAGGACATTTTCGAAAGAAACACAAACAACAAGTGCAGAATTTGATTGTTATTCGGTACTGATGATTGTTTGGCCTAACAGTTTATATGAATGTCCTTGAGAAATTAATACACAAACAATGAAGGGATAAGTACATTTTTGGGCACTGAAAGGAGAAAAATGGTTCAAAATTTTATATGATGTACGAATATTTGGTTTTCTATCATCTGTCAATCTGTTCATACGTAAAAAAGGTACACTTTTCTCTTGGAAAGCACCCACAATTGGAAAGCCTTCAGTGTTTAGAGCTGCTGTGGATTAAGATTGCATTTGACAAGTGTTGGATATTGAGGGTGATTAAGATTGTACTATGGTCAGGAGACAGGAGTACAACCTCATGGCTACAACAAGCCATTGGCTATTATGTTAATAGGATGAAATAATTTCTTATTTTCCCTTTGCTTCTTGTTGTAAAAGGAACCACAGTGAATTGTTTCCATGCTCGAATGTAATCCATGAGAGATATGATAAAAAATTCTAGCAGAGATTGTGGATGCTAACAAATTGTTGATTATAACATTGCTGAACGATCCGACAATTGCTATTACTTCTGTCTTGGTTATTAACTTAATGTCACTAGATAAACCAGAAAGGTTAAATGTATCTTTCTTTTTAAGAACTGAGGTAGCATGCTATTTGTTTGTGCATTATTTGCCTTTCCAGTAACAAACACTTCTGCACATCTATGAGTTCCTATGTGATATGGGCTTCATAAACCAAGATTGCTGACTTATGTAACCGAAGTTCTGGGAATTTAAAGAGGAATGGAAGACTACTATTCTTTTGTTTCATATTTAGAGTTGACATTGACTACAAATTTGAATCTAGTACTTCTATTATCTGACATGGATATATATTGGGTTTAGCTTCTAAGCTTTTCGTGGTAATATATTTTATTGATAGCTTTAACTTAGTTATCAAATTTTTTTCCACCACTGAAATGATTCTTTTTTATTGTGAAGTTCCAAAGCAACCATTTGACGCTCAAAAAGTCTGATGCGCCCTTCTGAGAGCAGGAGTTGTTTATGCTTCCTCTAAATTTGTTTAGTTTCATATTGATCTTATTAGTACTGATGATACAACCTGCATGTGCTAATAGATAATCTGCATATGGAAGTGTAAAAGGATGTAGTAGCTATTTATACTGCACCTCTTAACCACTATTCCCTTCATCCCCTATCTAGAAAGTTGGACTCTCGAGGTGACAGGTGCTAATTTTGAATTCTAAAACTGATAGATTTTAAAGTTTTTTACAGCAATTTGATTCTACATTTATCGTTTTAACAAATAATACAAATTGAATAATCGTTGATGTTAAATTTGTAACAAAGAATTTTGAAGTAATTGGGTCATATTTCTAGTGTTAGAAGAGAACAATGGGTGTATTTTATATGATATGTGCTGAACTTTAATGTTGTGTCCCGCAGTTATTTGACATCTCAACCACAGTTGATCCTAGTTATGTTATATCCTTGATAAGGAAACTTCTACCACCGACCATGAATGCCACTAGTACTTCTGACAGGGTTAGTGGCTGTGATTTTGCTTCTCAAGGAACAAATGATGTAAGGACAAATGGGGGCTTGGTATCACAAGCTGAAGATCAAATTTCGGAAAACAAACATGAGACCATGGAAATCGTTGATCAGATTGACCGCTCAGACGAGCAGGAAGGAAGGGTTGAAAATTCTAATGATCAAGAAAAGCAGGTGGGTCCCGCAGTTGGAGATGATTCTTGGGAAGAACATGGATGCATATTATGGGATCTGGCAACAAGCAGAACCCATGCTGAACTCATGGTACCTGACTGTGCTGTTACACAAGTTCTTATTATCCGCTTTACCATAAATAGTAACTGCAATTTATCGGTGTTTATAGTATTTTTTCTGTCCCATGGATGGAGTTAGGAAGTATATTGAAGTGTGCCATGTTGAACTTATAAGTGAGTTGCCGGGCTATTTTTCATAAATTTCGGAAGAATCAATGATACACAAAAAAAACACCGAAGAGAAAAAAGACACTGAAGCATAGTTCAGTCTCTCCTTAACGAAAGATACTTGAAACCTCTACACAACTTTCAAGTATAGAAAACACATCTTTAGGTGGAGGAATTCTACATGAAGGACACATGTATCAGATGTTAGCACACTCTTTTCTAGTCTTTTTTTTTTTTTTTTTTTTATTGAAAAAGTTCAATTTTGGTTTGCTTCTACAGATAATAGGTTTTAAGGACTAACGCATTAAAATGACTCCTTAAACCTGTAGGGAAAATTTTGGGGAGGAAAACAAACAAGGGGTGGGTTGGGGGACAAAATATCATATCAATAATTAATGGTGGGTGCCCTCGGGTGTGTAGCTCAGTTGGCAAAGGGGCAGAGTGACTTTTGCTCAAATACACAATAGGTTCAGGTTTGAATCCTGCGGGAGACGGGCTTGAACCCCTCCGCTAGCCTCAACCGCTGAGTTACCTCTGAAATGCCTCCTCACATGTGGTTCCTAGGGGGCGAGTTCCATGTGGGGCCGGTCGGGATTGCCGGTAATCAACCTTTTTGCTCAAATAATTAATGGTGGGTATATAACAGGACCGATCATGATCTAGTAATCTACTTTTATTTACCTAGATGTGTACATGCATTGCTGTAAATGACTAATATTCACATGTATTTGTTGGTATGGTAAAGTGTTTGCTTCTGTTTTAATCACTGACACTTCCTTTCGCTGCTATACTGACATCATTAATTGGTTTTAAACATGCATGCAGGTTCAAAATCTGGTTCTTGAAGTTATTTTGGCTACTCTAGTGGTTTCCCAGTCACCTCGTGTCACAGTAGGTTACATTTCCTTGTGTTGCCTAAGTATACATCCGTACCATTTGTCAATTATTTCGCTTTGTTCAGCTGAGTCATTTTTTTTAATTTATTGTGCAAACATCAAACAACCCATAACATACTCAATATTTTCAAATAATTGTCTGCACAAAATTACAGAACCAATAGACTTAAGTTTCTTACCCTCGATTTAATTTTGCAGGAGATTAGCCTTGGAATTATTGGGAATCTTGCTTGCCATGAAGTATCACGTAAAGAAATTGCCTCTGTAAAAGGATTGGTTGAAGTAATTGTGGATCAGTTATTTGTAGATGACACTCCATGCCTGTGTGAAGAGTTCAGGTAACTTCTTTCCAAAAAATCAGAATTTCACTATTGGTTGTAACGAAAAATACATGCAATTATGTATAATTATCACAGTAACTTACACATGAATGTCGCATGCGGAAGTGATTGCACACTTATTGAGTTCTACTTGAAATCAAGCAGTGAGCCAAAAAATTCTGTTCCGTCCATTTTCACCGTGCACAATGATGACACCATAGCAAGAACATTAGTAGCTGAAAAGAAAAGGAATAAGTTCTAGGAAAAGAAGAAACTGCTACCGTTCATTTTCATTATCCATCTTTTTCATAGCGAGTGATTCAAAACTTGGCAAATGAACAACTGTCATCTTTCTTGGTCTTGATTGATGTATCAATCCGATAATTGCTTGAAGTTCTTGCACTTTTCTTAATGATGTATGCCCAAACTGAATGCTATTATTAAATACTCGGACATAATCAAATATTAACAGTTTTCCATATTTTCCCATAGGTTGTTAACTTTGTGTCTCCAAGGCAGTGAAGGTATAACTTGGGCTCAGGTCCTGCAACCTGAGAACGTTCTATCCCGTGTATTATGGGTTGTAGAAAATACATTGAATCCACAGCTTATAGAGAAGGTAGCAGCTAATATCTTCTCTGATTTCTTTGTTTTGGTATTTTCGTTATGATGAATTTCCAAGATATCTGACAACTATATTTTTTAAAGAGTGTAGGATTTCTGTTAACTATATCAGAAAGTAAGGATGCAGTGAGAACTATTCTTCTCCCACACTTGGTGAAGTTGGGTCTTCCCATTATTCTGATTAACCTCTTGGCCTTTGAGATCAGCAAACTGGTGGGAGACGAACGATTACGTGAAAGGTAGGCCTTTCTGTTTTCTCTATTGGCTGACTTGTCAATTATCTTTACTGGTTTTGATATTGTTGAACACCTTTTGGTGTAATATCAAATTCAGAAAAGAATAAGCTGGTAATTTCCTAGTCATTAGAATTATTTGTAGTTTACTTCTAATTGATGAAAAAGATTCCCATTCTTTTAAGTATAGAAAATTTATATATGGCAAACATTCACACACTCCTCACATAGAACCCTTGACCTCCTGGGAGGCTGAACTCTATTGGTAACCTGGTACTGTTGAGCCAATGACCCTTTGGTAAAAGTTCCTGTTATGATAATCCAATATTCCAATGTATTAGAAATCTGTAGTGATTTAGATTTATTTATGGAGAAGAAATTATCTTTTAGCCCATTTTTCTTAATTATGTGGGTCCCATCTCAAACTATCCTCACATCATGGCTATCCAATCCACAAATTGAATATGAGAAATCAACCAAATCAATGAATAAATAGAAGGAAAGAAAATAACATGAACATGTGTGTGAAGTTACGTAGCTGAATAAAGTCCTGAAGCGAAAAAGTATTGAATATGTCATCTGGGTGCAACGTAATTATCTTAGGAGAGCAGGCGCTAATATACTACAAGTAACACCCCCCCCCCCCAAAAAAAAATGATCCTCCCAGGAAAAAAAGAAGAATGAAAAGAAATAAAATTTGGTTGGAGGGGGGGGGGGGGTCTGAGATTCATTGCAACGTCAATATTGGAAAAGAAACAAAGTTCATTTTCATTATCTTATACATGGTGCTAGATAGCAATATTATTCTTAATTGCTTCGCAATTGATTTTAGTGTCATACTTGCAGCCGGCTTCATGTCTAATTGTCAAAAGTGAATGCTTGTATCAGGTACCCTGTTCTTGATATTATTCTCCGGGCTATCGAAGCTCTCACTATAATAGACAATTGTTCCCAAGAACTTTGTTCCAGTAAGAAACTTCTTCATCTGCTTGGCACTCTGATAAAACTTGCTGATAAAATTGAGGTATGTGAAGTGACAACTTTTCTTTAATGCTACTCTCAAAATTGATATTGATTTAGGAAATATAATATACATCAGATGCACGAGTTCATCTGATATCACACGATCCCTACATGTTGCACACATGGTAACTTACAAACATTAGATTGACACTGTAATGAACAAAAAGATTAAAAAGATCACTATTGAATTTGGAAGTTCAACCTAATGATAATCCCTCTATGCCCAAAAGATCACTTTTGAATTTGGAAGTTCAACCCAATACTTCCCAAATTCAAAATTGGCACAAGTGCAGATATTGCTTATTTTACAAGTTTTAGTGATATTCCTGCATATTTGTATATTGATTCAGCTGTACTTTGAAGATATTAAATGTGTAGTGAATATTTACTTATAATATTTTTTCGGCAAGGCAGGTGGCCACCTCATGTGTTACTGCTGCTGTTCTGATTGCCAATCTTCTGAGCGAAACCGATGATCTAATTTTAGAGATAAATCAAGGTAAAGTTTGTTATGATACTTGGTATAGAGAATTTTGAGGTCAAACAAACCACTTCAAAAATCCTAATAACTATTAGTTCATAAGCAAGTCAGGGAATTAGTTGCAAATTCCGGTTTTTCCCACACAGTTTAGTTATCGTCAACCTTAAATGAAATCAATGGTGACACTTTAGATACATCCAGATATGCTTTTCTTACAGGGTCTCCTGGATATCTTCCCTTTTGCTTCGGATGATATAGAAGCCAGAAATGCACTATGGGACATAATTTCAAGATTATTGTCTCGAGTTCAAGAAGGGGAGATGAGCCCTTCAAATCTCCATCAATATATATCCATTCTAGCGAGCAAATCCGATTTGATAGAGGAAGAGCTTCTTGATCACCAGTTAGCTGCTTCAAATAAAGATCAAGAAAATGCAACTGCATCCGGTGGACACCTACAAATAAGAACTGCAGCTGTATCCTTTATAACATCGATCAAGAAACTGTTCCTTTGTGCTCAATACTGATTATGTTGCAAAAGTAAAGGTTAGAATTTGACTTTTGAGGTCAACTTCTTACTTTCCAAGTTCACGTCCAATTTGTTTTAGTCATCCGATATTTTCATTTTGTGGGTCCTGTTGGTAAATGAAGATGGATTCCACAATAGGGAGAATGGATAACATAGGAATCATCAAAAGTTGAAACTGGAAATTAGTGTCTTTGACCTCAAAAGTCAAACTATCTCTTCTTGTTTCATGAATGGTTCCCTTAATCATTTGGTATATAGTTGAAAAGGATTGATTTTATGGTAAGTCAATGGCTAGGCTTAAAGGATCGGGTTAGCCCTAGCAATTTGACGTTGGAGTATCCGGTTAACGAACGAGATCTTGATAGATTAAAGGACTGCTGCAAAAAATATATAGCAGGTTCTTTCTTGCATGTGAAAACCAAATGATACAACTATTGAAAACAGTGGTATTTTTCTTTCTTGTGTAAATTGCAACTAATTCCCTGACTTGCTTATGAACTGGCAGTGATTTCGGATCGAGTTTGATGATTGAAGGCGTGAAAGGTTCATCAGAGAACATGGTTTGATATCAAATCCCTTTGCTTATTTAGTATCATCAGTCTGTAGGTTTGCATTGCGCATCTATGAAACTTGTTCAAAAGTTGTACTGTAGTCATGAATTTAATTAAAATCTCATTTTAGGTTATAAGCACCTAAGATCCAACCCTGCCATAAGATATATTAGATGGCGTTTGGTTCACATAATGGAATATGTCAAAGAAATTGGAATACCTTATTGGCAGGAATTAGAATATGTTTTTTTTTTGTTGATAAAATAGTGATAAATTACCAAAACACATCTTAATGATATTTTCATATTTTATTGCTTAATTTATAAAACCATATAATGATATAATAATAATAATAATTGGTGGCGGCGATGGTGGTGGTGGCTGTTTAGCAACGACGACAATGGTGCTGGCGGCAACAATAGTAGTGGTGGTAGTGTCGGTGGCAGTGTTGGCAGTGGTGGAATTGGAATAATCTTTCTTAAAAAATTGGATAAAATTGAATTGGTATTTCTCAACAAAAACCTAAGAAATTTAAATTCCTATTCCATACTTAGGGGTTGTTTGTTTAAAAAAAAACTCTTAGGTGTTTTTAAGAGGTCTAAAATCTGAAGTCTTATTTTAGTTATGATTAATAAGAGGTGGTGTATAAAAAAGTCTGAATGATTTAGACTTAAGAGTCATTAAGAGATTTAAAAAAAAAAAAAAACAACCTCTTAATGTCTGTTAAGTCTAAATCGTTTAGGACCTTTTAAGATTTAGACTTGTTTTTTTTTCCCCAGTTTTCATAACCTTGTAACTCTTAAATACGTCTGAAATAAAAAGTGGTGACCTAACTTCTTAAAACCTCTTATCATCAACTCAGTTCATATGTTTTTCTCTCTCTCAAGACGCCTCCGGACGTTACAGAAACATAGTCTTGTTGATTCAAATTTCAGACTTCACCACCACCACCTAGAATAAGACTTGAGATGACACATAGAATAGAATGCACGAAACGTATGAATAAAATTTGGTGAACGTAAGTTGACCATTCTTTGATCCACCTTATCTTAGGTTCATTTGATATTTTTCAACAGCCCAAATCAATTTATTGCATAAAAGATGGTATATACAAGAACGCATTCGAGCCTCATGATCCAAAAAGGAAATTAGAAAATTTTGGACAAACAAACCTCTCTCGATAGATTTAATGAGGCCTTTTCTTTCATCGTTACTTACCATCCCTCATCACCCTTCCTCCCTCGTACCACCCACTCACTCCATCCCAACGTTGGTGTCTTGGTGCCGCTTTTCTTCTGGAAACCTTGTATCTATAGCTTTATGTTTACTCTATCTGACATCATTAATATATCCGAATAGATACGATCGCCACCCACCTCCGCCCCGGAGGCACCTGCAGCCACCCTCAAGATGTCCTCGATCAATGCAACGTTTCCCATTATGTCGACATGCCCCCCGCTTTCTGCACCCCGCCCCTCCAGCAGACTTGCCGGTGGTTTGTGTCGGTACTCTCGTATATAAGTCGCACTCCCCGATGGATTGAACCTCGTTTCCCCCCTCCACCCTTTCGCACACATGAAACCTGCACTTAAAACCGGTACACTTTCATCACCGTCAACAAAGTATACCCCTCCTCTTAAGCATCCTCGACTACCTTTCCCCTCCGCCGAGCTGTCGATCCTGAACGGAATACTGTTGCATTTGTCTGATGGTGAGAGTTTATAGACGTATGATCTTTCCGTCGGGATCCCGACCCCGTACAAACAGTAAATCTCCATATCCGGAGCATCAGGCAGCCTGCACACAGACACGTTTTCGATCAAACCGAGATTAATTTGAAAACACGAGAAAATGTCAAAAGAGGCTTGGAGGATATGAATCAACTTACTTGGTCTCTAACGGATTTGACCAGTATTTGTAATGGGCATACTTCGGATCATCAAGATCCGCTGCTAAGCCATGAGAGAAATGAACCTCGGCTCGTTGCATCATCTTTGGAGCCACGAAACGGAGAAGATCGATCAATGTTCCAGCCGTGTACGCTTTGTTATCCGCCAGTCCCTGAATGCTTTTGCGGCTAATCTTCCCGTACTCGGTCCAAACCTCTCCACAAGTTGCACTTGAATTCGAGAGACTATTTGCATGCATCAGTTCCTGTAGATCATGACCAAATACCGATCCTCAGGAATCAACAACCGTCAATAAGATAGAAAGACAACCATGGTTTATAGAATACACAATTGTTTGGTCCTATAAAACCGATTTTATAGTAGTCACTCCAGACCTTTTGATTAGAGAAGGGTATACCTTTGGAATAATAGAAGGAAGCTTTGAAGAATGCTGTTCAGAAGCTGTCTTTCCAAATGAGATCATTCTTCCATATTTTGTTTGCGGGATCATATGGAACGGAGGTCTCGTATCTTTATTTCTGCTGTTATTTTCCCTCGAATTCATTTGAAAATAACTTTTGGTCTCCAAATCACATTTGTGCCCCTCTTCCGGGGATGAATCTAAGTCTCCCCAAATCGTGTCTCCTCCTTTCGGTAGCAAAGAAACCACCGAGTCCCACGTTCGAGAAACACGCATCATGTGTTCCAGAGTTTGGAGCCCAAGAATCTCTGAATCCAACAGACCCGGAGCCACAGCCCTGAAAGATCAACTAAACAAATCAATATACTCGCAGAATACAGACCATTTGTAGACACATTTTGCCTTTTGAAGTCAAAGTTATGATTTTTCGGATCTTGGAAGTTGAAGCAGGTTCAAACCTGATAAAAGCTACATCTTTTCCTTCAGCAGACAAAACACCACTAACCACCTTCGGAACGCCAAGAAACGCTGGACCGATGTTCATGATTGCTTTGATATGCTTGGCGCACCACCCAGGACCGCCGCCACCGCCCATCGGAGGAGGGGCTTCCACCCATTTAAGAAAGTGTAGGAAGTAGATAACCCCCATAGAATGTGGAACCACCACCACTTTCTTGTTACCATTAGTTACATACATGAGCTCAATGTTGATCTTCAATCTACTGAGTGATTGGTCCCTTACCTGCTTTCATAAACGATTCTACATAACCGGAAAAAAGAACAAATAATCGAGTAGCAGAAACAAAACAAATTCACACAAAGGTTTGTAGTAAAACTATCCGTAACCAACGAGCTTAATCACGGTTTGTTGAGTCAACCGTACCTCGGTGTTTTGAAAAGAAAGCCTCCAGTCATAAGCAGCCATATACATGTTCTTGCCTTCATAGCCGATTCGAGCCAAATTCTCGATAAGAACTGCCCAAACAAAATAGCCAGGAGCAAAATAATCGGCTGCAACCAGTCCTGGAACCGGCCTGAGCCGGATGCCTGGTGGGTCGAGCCCTGTTTCATTGTCCAGTGACAAATGCTCCAACCAACACAATGGCCTAAAATTAACAATTCACACAAATAAGTTCCCCAAAAACTTTATTCCAAATCTAGTATTTTTATCATTACTACAAAACAAAAATGACCAAATCTATAGAGTTGCACAAAAACTAGACCATGTCCCCATTTAGGTACATACATTGGTTGCTTGAGAACCACTCAGGGGTATTTATGGAAACAAAAGGTCCGTGTACATGACCCTATTTTCGAGTGAGATATACTGTGTATGTTTGGTTTGATTACAATGGTTGGACAATGAACATATCAATTAGATGTGAACTTAGCAATGATAGCAAGAAAATTAGTAATGCAGGCAAAATTCAAGCTTTGTAAGCTACTAACCAAGCAATGTTAGCAAAATTTAAGCTTTCAAAGTGTAGAAAAATCAAGATCAAACCTTTTAAAGATTTCGGTAAAGCCACCGCCCCACAGCCGCTTGCGAAAAAGGCCTTCGGAACAAGGCCTTCCTTCCCAAAGCTCAAGACCACCAGTAACAATCCCAGGGACCAACACAACAGGGTGCAGTGGGGTTAACCCTTCCTTCTTGAGCCTTACACCAGGTGGTTCAGGGCTTTTGAAGGCCAAATTTGCAGGTAAATAATGGTGCAAAAACAAGAGTAGCCACCAAGTTGTAACCATACACCCTATGAACCAAAAACAAGAATCTAAACACCTCCATCCTCTTGCCGGCTGCCTCCTCTTGTTCTTATCACACACTTGTTCATCAATTGTTTGACCCTTTTCTTGTTTTCTGTCAACTTTTGGTTTCTCATCTTTGGAGGTTTCAAATGATTCACAGCTTCTCAATGCTGGCTCAATAAAACACAACTTTCGAAACCGAAGAATTGAACCCATTTTTTCAAGAACCAATGATCACCAGCAGAAAGAGAGCTAAAAACAAGAAAAAGGTTCAAGATTTATATACAAGATTTAGCAGAAAGAACTACCCATGATTGGTATTCACATACCGAAACAGAAAGATTGCAAATTTGGCTTACAAAATCACCCCAAAAGATGAAAGATCTCAACGACCCATGAAAGGAAATTGAGAAACTGAGTTGGATTTCTTCCCAAAATAGTTGACGGTGAATTAGGGAACGGTGATGGTGGAGCTATGTATGTATATATATACAGAGAGAGAATAGACTAAGAACTGTTGCCGTGTCAGCAAATAAGGCCACTTGTCTTGTTTACTTTTCAATGCAAAACCTTCATCAGTTGCCACCATTACAAACCCTTTTTAGACTTTCTATACACTTGCCTTACTTAACCAGGACCCTTTTGCAAAACCCACTTCTTGTAAAACAAACATCCCAAACAAAATACCCTCTGCAATTACCGACTTACCCACTGTGAAAGGAACAGTAAAAAGAAGGGGGGAAAGTAACAGATAACTTATGGGTGTTTCTTGAAACGGTAAATTTAGGAGAAAGACTTGAAGAACCCAAAAGGGGCAAGAAAAGCACACACTACGAGAAAACACAAATACCCAAGTGCTGAAATCAATGGTGATGGACGATTTCTTACCCTAAATTCTGGGTTTGTTCGCAGATGTAGCAAGAAGACAACCATAAAATACCAATAAAGATTTTACACAAGCAGGAAAAAAAAAAAAAAAAAAGATTTTTACGCACGCAGAAAGGATGTGTGTGTGTTTCGATCAGTATATTTTGGAGGCACATTAATCAAGGAATGAGGAGTTTGGCATCGATGATCATGTAGTGAGTTTTCGCCGTGAATTATCCAAGGAAATTATGTTGTAGTATTAAATTAATTGGGAGGAAAAAATGGTATGATGAATCTTTTAAAAAAAACTCTAAATTTGAGACGTGATCTTTTTGTAAGTTGGAAGAACATCTTTTAATACAGGGAAAAGTTTTAAAAAACTCAATTAATTTTGGTGTTTGGAGTGATTAAGTAATTAGATAATTTTTTGGAACAAATAAATCATTAGACTTTTTAAAACACACTAAATAAATCCTTATATTTTTTAAAACTTGTTAAATACATCATTATTACTTAAAATTTTAACTTGCAACCTACATAGCAGGTAAAACTACAAATTTAAAAAAAATGTCACATACTTTATCCGCCTATAAATTAAAAATGGAGAAATTAACTAAAATAGTCAATCTCATAAACCAAAATCATTTTTAACCACTTTTTAAAGCATTTTCCTAAAATAGTCAAAGTTTGTACATAATCTTTATTATTTTTTTTTTATTGCGTAAGGATCGCCTTTTTCCAAAAAATAAAAATAAAAGGCGTCCTTACATATAAAAGAGTTGGGCTTATGAGTTTCTTTGTAGCAGAGGTTATTAAATCGGTAGGGGGTGTTGGATGTAAAGATTCACTATAATTAGTTATTTAATTTATTTTATATCCATTACTTTTTCATTTTACATTTTTATTATATTAACACTCATAATCATATATTAACTAAAATATATCAAAAAAAATTAGTTTCTTATTTTATAAATTACACCATTATAATCGTTTCGTGAATACGTTCAAAATGAACTCAATATTGTTCTTGAAGTTAATCTTATATTATTCAATATAAAAAATATGTATGATTTTTTTTTTTGAAAAAACACGAAAAAATTATTTTTAATACTTACACTTTATACCTTTATAGTTATAGATTAATCTCATATTATTAAATTAATAACCCTAAAGGATATAAAGTGTAAATATTAAATATAATTTGTACGTATTTATGATACTTAATAATATGAGATTAAATCCAAAAAATTCAAAATCAGGCTCATTTTAAACGTATTGACGAGACAATTATAATGATGTAATTGGTAAAAAAACATATTTTTTTGATATATTTTAGTTAATATACGATTATATATGTTAATATAATAAAGAGTGAAAATGAAAATAAAAAAATAGAAGATATAAAATAAATTAGATAACAAATTATAAAAATGTTTTCTAATTTTTTTCTTTTTTTTGCCAAAAACAATTCTTAAGCCAAAAAAAGTTATGCTTAAACTTTGACTATTTTAAAAATAGACCTTGAAAAGTGCTTAAAAAATAAATTTGGTTGACGAGATTGACTATTTTAGTTATTTTACGCATTTTTTAATTTGTAGGAGGATAAAGTATGTGACATCTTTTCTATTTTTTTTAGTTTGTCATTTTACCTGTTATGTAGGTTGCAAATTACATTTTTAAGTATTAAGAACGTATTTAACAGGTTTCTAAAAGTCCAAGAATTTAGTTAGTGTGTTTCGAAATGTCTAAGAACTTATTTATTTTAAAAAATTGTCCAATGATTTACTCGGTTTTTTTGAACTTTTCCCTTTAATATATTTATCTAAAATAATGAAAATAGAATTTTTTTTTTCTTTATTTTGATTTGACAGCTAGAATAAAGAGTAAATTATGTTTTTAGTTCGTGTGGTTTGTTGAACTTTTCTATTTTCATCCTTATGATTTTAAAATTACAATTTTCATCTTTATGGTTTTTTATTCGTTAAATTTTGCGTCCTTATGATATAAATATTATTGTTTTTTTCATCCTAATGGTTTACAATCCATTTCTATTTTAGTCATTCATATTTAAAAATAGTGGTTTGGGCTCAGGGACCAAAATAGAAATGAAATGCAAACCATAGGGACGAAAACCGAAATTTAAAAACCATAGGGACGAAATCCACAATTTTCAACAAACCACAGGGACAAAAAAGGTAATTTACTCTTTTAGAGCATCTCCAACAGTTTATCCAAAATTTCTCTAAAATGGATAACCAAAAGATAAAATCTCCAAAAAAAATTACAACCATCTCTAACAACTTTCCCATTTTGAAGATAAATTATTGATTATATTATTAAAATATTTTATATATTTAATAAAATATTATATCTCTCACCTAAGCAATTCATTTCAAAGTTTCTCATTGGTGAAATGTAATAAAAAATAATTTCTCTCTCTTGGTAATCATTTTTGGGAATATCTCCAAATTTGGAGAAAAATGTATTATCTCTCTTTCTACATTTTGAAGAAAGTTTCGGGGAAGCTGTTGGAGCTCATTTTACATCCAAAATCTCCATTTTCTTCATTTTTCTCTAAAATGGAGAAGCTGTTGGAGATGCTCTAATATACTCTTATTTATTTATTTTATTAATATTTTTTTACTTATATTTAAGAGAATTTAATTAAAATGCCCCAAGTTCACGGATCACTTACCTAAATGCCCAAAATCTCGCCATGTTTGCCCAAATACCCTATAACCCCGCGATTTTCACCTTCGATCATGGGATGGGTAAAAAAAATTTGAAATTCGAGGGGTTGTTCACGATTATGTAAAGTGATTTATTTTCCTTATTTTGTTTGTGGGTATATCGCGGACAACCCCTCGAATTAGAGGATTATATCGCGGAGTAGCCGCACTTATTAAAAAAATATTGCGGACAAATATGGTTGTATATCCATAAATTGATATCGCGGAGTAGCTGAACTTATTAAAAAATACATATATTAAAACAAGGGTTATATCCATAAATTGATGTTATCGAGGGGGTTACGCGGCCTTAATGGGTTTTTCGTGACCCCACACCCCGTGAAGTTCAAAATTCTTTACCCACCCCGCGATCGAGGCCCAATATCGCGAGGTTATGGGGTATTTCGGCAAAATGAAGGAGGTTTTGGGCATTTGGGTAACTCAACGGTGAACTTGGGGCATTTTAATTAAATTCCCTATATTAATATACTGATTGTTATTAAAATAAAAAAATATTAATAGAGGACACACATCTTAAATACATATTTTTAATGATATTCAAAAATTTCAATTATATTCAACTCCATATCATTAAAACATTTTTAGCAAATTCTTTAAAAAAATTAAGAATTTTAAAGTTTTTATCGATATTTTTATTTCAACGAATTGTTAGAATTTTTCTCAAAAATGAAAAAAGTAAGAAAGAAATCTCAAAATTAAAAAAAAAATACATTAATTATTTCCCATTCAAAACAAAAAAAAAAAAAAAAGAAGAAGCAAGTATTACATTTATTTATTTTTATTAAATAAACCATGTCATTTCATATTTTTTCTATACTTCAATAGTTATTTTTCTATATTTCTTGTTTATTTGATTTACATTAAATTTATCTTCCATTTGGATTGTAACACCAAAATTAACGGTAAGCAACATAACAATTAAAGTAGCACTTTAGCAAAATGTTTAAGACTTAAAAATAAATCAAAGTGATTGATAAACGATTATTAAGGATTTATAAGTTCAGATACACCGTAACTTAAAACACTTAACTATTGACCATCATGTATCTTTCATAAATGCTCCACAAGATCCTCTTAAAGGATATCACTATCAACATATGTTTGTTAGAAATTATTATGTTATTAAAAGTTTGTTGGAATTAGGATGGACTTGTCCAATATCAAGTTTTCCCCATGATATCATATATCAATTAATTATAATAGATATACAAAATTCTATATCATATACCAATCAACTTTACTTGATACCAACTTTTTTTGGTTTGTACCGGTATTGTACCAACTTCAAATATATATGTATAATTGTCATTTTGTTCAAAACTTGAGTGGCATTTTGAGTTTTCAGGTAACACGTCTATGTTTAAGGGGTTGTTCGGTTGTGGCTTAATGGGCTGTATAGCTTATATGGCTTATTCGCTCAGCCATAAATTGTTGTTCGGTTATGGCTTATTCGCTCAACCGATGACTTAATCGGTCAGCTAGAAACCATTACTTCTTTGCATTCAGCTATTATTTTCCCCTTCATTTCCCCAACTACCCTTGTAATAAATAAAGCTATCTTTACTTCATGCTTCAGATTCCAACTCTTTCTTCTTCAAACTTTCAAGATTTCAACCTTGGTACAACCCTTCCTGCCATGGCTTGGTTGGTATGTTCTCTTCTTCAAGCGACGGTTCCTCTTCTTTGGCCATCACTGGTATGTTCCTCTCTTCCTGACGATAGTTCCCCTTCTTTGGCAACATACCCTCCTTGTTGTCATCGATATTCCAACCACTTACCGATATCGTCTTCCTCATAGCAGATGTACATCAAAACCATTGATTTTGGATCTGAAAAAGGTGAGGAAAAGAAATAGAATCGAAGAAATAAGGAAATGGTCAAATACCTACTGGGTCGAAGTTGATTTTAGATCTGAAAAGGTTTTGGTGGTATTCTGTAATTCACCTCTTCTTCCTCTGTTTTTTTCCCAATAGTTGTGAACCCTCTCTTTCTCATCCAGGAATTTTTTGTATTAAAGGGCCTAAAGCCCCAAACCTCCATATATGTCACTCCTTAACATTTATATTTATTTTCATGTTTAATCCTTAAAATTTATATTTTGATGTGAATTTGAAAATGTTGCTGCTAGATTGTTTCATCCACAAAAAATGTTTATTTGTTTTTAATGTTTGTTGCTGTTGTATTGTTTGGAAAGTTTTTTGCAATAAATAGTTTGAAATTGTGTTAAAAATATAGATTGGGGGGGTAAAATAGTCATTTCTGATATTCAGACCATTTATTTAGCACAACAACCGAACAAGAAGTTATTTTATACCATACAGACAACTTTATTCATGCAGGCATCTATATCCATACAGGTCTTAATAGAAAATGAACCGAACAGTCCCTAAGTGTTTTTAATTGCAATGAATAAAAGTTGCAAACATTCAAATGTTCAAACAAAATAACTAAAAGAGTAAATTATGCTTTTAATCCCTGTGGTTTGTTGAACTTTTCTATTTTCATCCTTATGATTTTAAAATTACAATTTTCATCCTTATGGTTTTTTACTCATTAAAGTTTTCGTCCTTATGATATAAAAATGATTGCTTTTTTCATCCCTATGGTTTACAATCAATTTCTATTTTAGTCATTCATACTTAAAAGTAGTGGTTTGGCCTCAGGGACCAAAATAGAAATGAAATGCAAATCATAGAGACGAAAACCAAAATTTTAAAACCATAGGGATGAAATCCGCAATTTTCAACAAACCACAGGGACGAAAAAGGTAATTTACTCAAGCCGATGTTTTTTTTTTTGGTTTTTTGGTTTTTGGTCTTCATACTTTATTTATTTATTATAAAAAAACTCTTTACTTAAATTTTGTTTTGACTTTTGTTCCTATATTTCATTTATTATAAAAAAGATCCTACTCTTTACTTTTCGTTTTGATTTTTGTCCCTACCATTAACGTCCGTTTATCTTCCTATCATTAAGTGCCTCATGTGCTCCTCACATGAGGGTATATTTGTTGATTTATATTATCTTTTATAAAGTAAAATTTATTGTAGAAAGTTCTAAACATATCTAAATTCAATTGAATATATGTGATGTGGCATTTCAAAGAAAAAAAAAACTGAACCTTAAAAGCAACCCCTAAATCAAAACCATCACTTCGGTATTGGATCTTCCTCTCTATTGGATTGTGTTCCTGCTTATGTTGCATCTACAATATCTCAAATGTTCATTCATCTTTGAAATCAGTATTTGTTAGCTCAATGGAAATGGATTCATAGTGTTTGGATTTGGTTCGACTTCCTCCATCTCCAAAGCCATGTCCGCTAGTGTTGTTTCGACTCGACCCCATGTCACCTTCCTTTGCTCTAGTTAAAGAATATGTGGCAAATCAAGTTTGTTCATTTGACGCCATGGGTGCTACCATTCCCTGACAGTCGTTTGAAGACGTCTTTGAATGTTAGAGATTTGGAGATGGAGATGCTTGGATCAAAGATCATTAGAACCAAACAACAACAAACGCTACAATGTTTGATGAATTATCTGTTGATCTTTATAACGGCAACAATAGAATTAGGGAAATGAAACCAACTAATCTTAATGACATTTTTTATCTTTCAATCCACAAAGCATGATTCTAACAAATTGGCGTATTACCAAATCACGCTCCTATTGCCACAACAATATATAATTAGATATAGGTATTTTGAGAATACACCTTAACGGCCAATGGTTAACCATAGCTCTGATGGGTCGTTTTGCTAGAATAGGTAATAATGAGATCACTGTTTTAGTAAATGGTGTAGAGAAAAGTGGTGACATTGATCCACTATTCATCTTCGGTAGCAGAGATAAATATAAGAAGACGACAATTCCTTTTTAAATTTATGGGTTTTAATTTAGTTTTATAGGATTTTTGAAATAATTTCAATTTAATTAGGGGTTTTTGATTATGAATACATGAATTTTGTATTTTTGAAATTTGTAACGAATTTATGTGGACTTGCCTGTGTTCATAAAGTTTGGATTTGAATTTAGTTTTGGTGAATATTATTAAATGGTTTTTAGTGTTCTTGAATACTTTTAGATTTACATGTTTTAGTTTTGGGTCTAAAATAACCAAACTCTCCTCAGAAATTAACGGAAATAGCTAATCCATCAAGTGGTTTTCACTTTTTACTTAATCCATATAGGAGTTTTCCTGTTTAAGATTTGAATTTAGTCATAAAAATAAAAAAATAAAAAAGTAAAATTTTTAAGTAGATTCATTTTATGTGTGAACTTTTGTTACATTCTACACTCCTATACTTAGTTATTTAATTACTTTATATCCCTTATTTTTCTATTTTTCATTTTACACCTTTATTGTATTAATACACATATTCACATAATCGTATATTAACTAAAATGCATGAAAAAAATACATTTCTCATTTACAAACTACACAATTATAATAGTTTCGTAAATACGTTCAAAATTAGCCCAATATTAAATATTTTTTTATTTAATCTTATATTATTAAATATTATAAATATTACGACTTATTTTTAATACTCACATTTTATACTCTTATACTTATAGATTAAATAAATAACTATAAGGGTAGAAAGTGTACGTATTAAAAATATTTCGTAAGTATTTAAAATATTTAATAATATAAGATTAAATGAAAAAATATTTAATATTAGACTTATTTTGAACGTATTGACGGGACGTTTATGATGATGTAATTTGTAAAAAATGAAACATAAGAGATATAAATTAAAATGAAAAATGAAAAAAATAAGAAATATAAAGTAAATTAAATAACTAATTATAAAGTTGTAGAGTGTAACAAAATTCACAAAATGGGAGTTTAACGAATTTTTAAACTTTTTTTTTTGTTGCCAAATTCAAACCTTAGGCAAAAAACAATTTGCATAAGGTTCATGCGTAAACTTTGGCTATTAGAGAAAATTTCTTTCTGGATTAACTAAAAATAAAAAAATCACTTGATGGATTGACTATTTCCATCAATTTCCCCGTGTATAAGGCATATGGAGGCGATTAAGGGCCCATCCAAGAATATAATTGATCGGTAATTCGACTGACGACTCTAAGGGCATTTGCACAGGGCTGAATAATATTCTTTATAGAAAAGGACAAAAAACCATAATAAAATATAAATAATAAACGCCTTTTTTTATAATAAATGAATTATATATATGAAAACAAAACAAAAAACTCATAAAACACATGGACTAAAGTTATAGTTTACCCTCAACAAAGTAATTCAATTTGTTTTAATTCAATTATTGATTTAGAAAAGTTAATGTATAGCTAGTTATTCATTTTAAACGATTTTGATTTAAACGGGTAGGTGTTTAGATAGTTATTGATCTCATTCTTTATTCTAAATGTTGATGACTTTTAAATAACAGTCTAATTTTTCATTTTAAAAGTTGACGAGTTTTAAATAATAATCTATTATTTTTCTTTAATCCACTTATTGTTTATAAAAGCTAAGGTTTTGAATAACGTAAGACGTGACGTGACGACGAGATCAAGTCTCAAGCCTTACGAGTTATAACGAGGGTGTCTTAAGGCAAGATATGTATACATATATGCATGTATAGGCGAAGGATCGTGTGAGAAGTTGAGTTAACGGTGAAAATCGTGGGAAGTAGATCTGAACCGTTGATCTCTTTTAATCTCAAGTACTCCCATGAATTGCGACTTAGAAGGGAGTCGATCTGGTACATCTCGATACATCTTATCTCGGTACATTTCATTCTAATGTGCGTCCATTTCTCATCCAACGGTTGATAACCACTTCTCACGCTTCTCACCGTTAACTCAACTTCTCACCGGAATCCAACCCTACATATATATATATATATATATATATATATATATATATATATATATATAGGGGAGCGATCAAATGAAAACCACTCTAATTTTGAAAACCGTGGAAACTTTCGATTTCGTTGGTTAAATTAATGAAATTATTTCATGAAATTGTTTAATTTGATGAAATTGTTTCATATAATTCTTTTATTGATGAAATTGTTGTGTATATTTGTGTTTTTTATGTAAAAATGAAACAATTTCATCAGACTACGAAAATACATGAAACAATTTCATCGGAATGAGAAAAATAGATGAAACTACATAAAAAACGCAAATATATGAAACAATTTCATTAACAAAAAAATTATATGAAACAACCTGATCATATTAAACAATTTTATGAACCAATTTCATTAATTTAACCAATAAAATTGACGGTTTCCAAAGTTTCCAATCTAATATGGTTTCCAATTGAAACCACCCATATATATATATATATATATATATTAGAAATGTACCCTCGCAATGCAGCGGGTTTCTGAAATCTAGAACTCGAATCCTCGATCATTATTCATACTTTTTGTTAGTTTTTTTTTGTTTTTTTTATGATTTTGAGAAATCTAGATTTAAAACAAAAATATATTTTAGTTTGGTTTAATTATGGTTTTTTATAAAAAATAATAATAAAAATTTTGTTACGGGTCAAAAAATGTTTAATTTAAATGATAACTATATTTAAGATATTTTATATTTAAAATTAAAAAGATAACATACTTCAATAAAAAAATAAAAATAAGATGTTTTATCTCGAATTTTCTTATATTTATCGATTAGTTATATCAATAGTTAAAAAATTTAGATATTTTAGAAAATAAAAATAAGTGTTTATCTGCAGTTAGGTACACGAATTCAAACATTGAGCTTTTATAAGCTGTACTTATGTTTAATCAATTTGTACTTTTGGATTTTAAATAATATGCATTAATAAGTGGTACCTAATGCATAAAAATTAGTTTTTAAGAGTTTAGCTTAAATGCTTTATAATATAGTATAGATATATTAGTTAAAATTCAAAATTACAAGTTAATGAAACATAATTATAACTTATTAAAGTCCCATATTTTTATTTGTATAACTAACTGCAAATAAACATATTAAATACAGAATAAACACTATGAGATAAACTACCTGTTTTATTTTTTTTTAAATATATTTATTAGATTAATACATGTTTTTATAATATAGTATAGATATATTAGTTATGAGATTATAACTAAGGTGCAGTTCGGTTCGTTTTCTGGTAAGACCTGTGTGGATATAGTTGTCTGTATGGATATAGTTGTCTGTGTGTTAACAACTAAGTTGTTGTTCGGTTGTTGTGCTGAATAAACAGTCTGAATGTCAGAAATGACCATTTTACCCTTTTGGTTTACATTAAACATTTGTTGATGAAATTTTACAAAACAACAACAAAATGTAGATTAAACAATAACAAAAAGATAGTAAAACAATTCTTTTACAACAAATTTATATAGATCAATTTTATTACATATTACAATAATAAAATCAAATAAAACCTCAAATATGAAAAAAAAAAAAAAAAAAAAAAACCAAATTTATGAACCACAAATAAAAAACCCAAAATACATTAACCCTAAAATAATAAACTATTGATACATATGGGGAAGCTGATGAATAAAAAAACAAAAAAAAACTTAAATACATCTTCCATGGAAACCTCGATTGAGAGGGAAGGAGGGAAAAGGAAACGGGAATCCCACTTCAAGTGAGAGGGAAAGAAAGAAACCAACAAATATGGCAAGGCCCAAGCTACGATGGAGAGAAAAAAAACACAGAAACCAGCAAAGATCGAGAGTTTTTTTTAAAGGAGATGGAGAGGGTTTTTTCATCTTGAAACCATGGAAGTCCGGAAAAGGAAGAAAGGAAGAAGAAGGTTGGAGAGAAAGGGTAGTTGAGGGAAAGTTAATGTAATTTAATGGCTGAGTGTAAAAGAGTTGGTTTTTGTAGCTGATTCGCTCAGCCATCGGCTGAATGATTAAGCTCCTACCGAACAACCAGGTATGGCTGAGCGAATAAGCCATATCTGTTATACAGCTCATTAAGTCATTACCGAACAGCCCCTAATATAGATATAGTAATATTGATCAAATCGTCTAATAAATATTGATAATAGTAAATAATATTGATCAAATCGTCCATTAAATATAAAAAACAAATATTTATATTAATAAATGAGTATCCATTCCACAAATAGATGATGACGTGAGATATTGTGTTTGAATAAGTTGTACCAATGTATTATGAAATTGTAAATTAAGTAATTGGCTTTAATTAGTTGTATTTTGTGCTTAAACTGTTGTAATTAAGAGTTTTTTATGTCTCTTTTATAATATAGTATATATATATATATATATATATACTTGTGCGTGTTAGTGTTTTGAATAATCTCGTACAACAATTTCAGTTCATAAAAATCTATAAAACTAACAAGGAAAGGAGAACCATTTGTATCAAATAAATCTAGCTTATAAGAAAATGATATCAAGAGTGGAAAATCATAATTAGATATTGTCTTTATTCACTACTTTTTTCAATCTTCAAAGAATAGATGTTCGACTCTCCATGTATGGAATGTGAATAAAGATTTAGCAATTTATGGTTTTTTAATTTTTTATGTTTTTTTAATGCTTATTTAAGTCTCATGTGTAGGGACAGAGCCACAGAATTATTAAGGGGGAACCTTAAATTATTGTTTGGAAAATTTATGATTTTGATGTTTTTTTTTTGCTAAGCTTGTAAACTTGTTCATGATAGACAATAGTCATTAAAAAGAGTTGGAATGCACTCATGCACTCACAACATACATAACTATGTCTATATTTACACAAGAACGCAAGATGTGTCTACAAGTATAAATAGAGAATTTTACGCTCATATTGATATATTTTTTTTGAGTTTCTCGTATTGAGTCTTTAAATTAATAAGACACAACTTGTAATTTTTATTTTGTTCAAATATAAGTTATATATTTTTTAAGAGTAAAATCCAATTTTAGTCCCTACGTTTTGTGATTTCTTTGAAAGAGGTCCCTATGGTTTTATAATTCAAGTTTACGTTCTCAGGGTATGGATTTTGCTTTGAAAGAGGTCCCTGAACACTAACACCGTTAAAAAGCTCCGTTAGAGCCAGGGGCATTTTCGTCCAACCATATTTTTGTTCTTTTTTTGAACTTCTTTTTTGTTTTATCTTATTTTTATAAAAACCATTAAATTCTAGGGATCAAGTCTATAAATTTTACTCTCCTTTTCGATCATCTTCTCCGGCCAAATCGCCGATCATCTTCTCCGCCCAAATCACCGGTCATCTTCTCCGGCCAAGAGCCACAGGCCAAACCTTAATCCAAACACCAACATCAATTAAACCCAAGATCAAATCCAAACCTAAACATCAACATGAAAAATTAAAATCAGACACAAACTCTAATCTAAACCTAAACCTTAAAACCAAAATCAAAACCCAAAACCTAATCCAAAATTGAAGTTTACTCTATATTGTAAAATTGGAGTTTAGTCTATATTGTATTATATATGTACGTATATATATATATATATATATATTAAACACAGGGATCGTGGATCAATCATCCACCATCATCATCAATCATCCAGAAAAGGGTACTGTGATATCCATTTGGGAAGAAAAACGCATCAGAAACATGGGTCTCATCGCCATGCCCTACTATCAAGCTTTGGTAATCAAGTAAATTCAACAACAAATTATTCCTAATGGTATCAACCCTTTGCATTCACCATCGTTCTACCCCACTGACACCAATTCAAACCCTAATTATTCACTATCAAGCCCTAGCAATGTCAACAACTTGCTACCACTTGGTATACCCAGAAAACAAAGACGAGGCAGGCCACGGGATACGCCATCGTCGAATCAATAATTGACACCCCACTTGATAAAAAAAATTCTTCGAATGGTAATCATTTTGATAGAATGTTAGAGTTTTTGTGTCCAAACAAGATGGAAGCCTAGCAGAAATCGTACGTATTCCTTCTTCTTTATCGAAATGGGTTTTTTGTGATTTTCGTTATTTCCCTTTTCAAACCTCAAATCTCGATTACGGTTGTAGGAGATGTTGCTTGGAAGGAAGAGGTACAGTGAATGGAGATGAAGATGGAGGGAAAAGAGGGCGACGAGGAGGGTGACCGGTGATGGTACTTAGCCGGAGTAGGTGGATGGCCGTTGATGGTGTTTGGTCGGAGGTCTAAAAAACGAGGGTGGTAGCGGAAAAGAGGGTGGTGCCGGTGATATGTCCACAAACGCCGGTGAGAGGTCTGATCGTCATTGTCGGAGGTGACCGATCGTCCCTGTGAGAGTGTTATCTGATTTGGTCCCTAAACTTTGATATACTTTACAAATATAAGAAAAAACATAAAGGAATTGCAAAAAGGGGAAGAAAACATGATTGGACGAAATTGCCCCTGGCACTAATGGACCAAATAGATGGTGTTAGTGTCCAGGGACCTCTTTCAAAGCAAAATCCATACCCTGAGGACGTAAACTTGAATTATGAAACCGTAGGGACCTCTTTCAAAGAAATCACTAAACGTTAGGGACTAAAATTGGAGTTTACTCATTTTTTAATGAAAAGATTGGCATTCAAATCACTATCTTAAAATACAGTTTAGTCCATGGTCCATTGGATGGTTGGTGCAAGGCCAAGAGCGTACCCCCACTTAATGATCAGTCTGCTAGTTCACGCAAATCTGAAGAAGTTGAGCCGAACGACGAAGCCTCCTCCTCAGATAAAGATGTCTACCAATAGTTTTTATTATCGGTTTAACAAAAAGAAAAATACACAAAATTGATTATGGTAAGTCATTTTGTGTCGATGCTTTTGGTAACAACTTGTCCCTCATGAATAGAAAATGGGATTTATGAGTTCCTTATAAACTTCAAGTTATGGGTTACCAATAACTTTCACCATGCTTTTAAGTTTGATTCGAAATTATTAGGTCAGTTTGTTACTTGGAGGCTTTAGAGGTTTACACCTTCAGACAAGATGTCGGGGATATTGTGGGAAGGGAATTTATTTTATTGGGTTTAAACCATGGATTAAATCCGTGTTATGATAAATACATCTTTTTTCTACTTGTTAAATATATTATACTTAACCTTCAGCTGTAGCCCAGCGATAAGAGCCTTGGGGCGTGGAGGCCTTCTCTCCTTCCACCCGAGTTCGAATCCTGGGAGCAGCAAGGGGGCCACGGAGGTTTACCTGCATTAACTCCGGGCTATCTGGCCGCTTAATCCGGAGGATAGTCGCCCGTGGACTGGTTGACCTGACCGCTTAATCCGGAGGGTCGATAACCATGGTTACCAAAAAAATATATATATATATATATATATATATATATATATATTATACTCCATTAATTTATTTTTTTTCCCTATCAATATTAAACCCTTCTTTTTACATTTTCCAGTTATTTCACATGATTTTTACTTAAAACAAAAGTGCATATAAAGTATAAACAACCCCTTGCATTCATGGATGTAGGGTTGTTATGTGTAAGAGGAATATTGATTTTGTATTGAAAAACAAAATATGTCATATGGCCTTGTTCATTAAATAAAATATTTGTATTTATTTATTTGGACAGATGATACATTCACCGCTCGATATACCAAATGGAGACCATTACGTGTGAGAATCACCTACAGCAACTCACTGCATCATATTTTTCTAAGTGAAGCATCATTAAAGCGTGTCGTTTTTTAAAGTAGAAAAAAGTCTAAAAAATTTTAGCTTCGATCGGTAAAAAGATGGAACGACTTTATTGAAATAACAATGTTTGAGATTCAATTATATTGGACGTCGTAGGATTGTTAATTGCATATATAATTTAATAAAGAAAATACTATTTTTTATATAAAAAACTTAAGATGACATAGAAGAGTATCTACAGTAGAGGCTGCTGCAAAACCTCATTAATCTACTTTTTCTTTTCACGTCAATAAAACTTAAAAGGTTCTTAACAAAAACCTCATTTTCTTATTTTTTATGGTAAAGGTAAACTACTATTTTCGTTGTAATATCTGGGTTCAAAAATTTTAATAATTTTGGGAGTTGGGTGAAAAGTTAAGCAAAACCCAAAGTTCAAGGGAGTCAAATGAATTGGGTTGTATATAAAGGTTTAACCCTAAAGATATTTCTCATAATCATTCCTGATTTTTGTGTGAGCGGCTGAAGGGAGATCGAGGCAGGGAGAAAGGGTTTGAAGGGTTGATCGTTTTTCTTCAATCAAGGTATGATTCTGGTCTATTTCTACCTTCTATGCGTAGTAGTCAGTGTTTGATATGGTAGTTGAGGTTTTTTTAACCGATTGATTTGGAGTTTTGGGTCGATCGAGTTCTTGAAATCGCCTCTGGTGGATTTGTTGAGTTTCGACCAGTGTGGTTTAAGCCCGGTGACCGGTGTCGACCGGTGTGGTGTGGAGCCCGGTGACCGGTGTGGACCAGTGTGGTCCCGGTGACCGGGGTGGTTTTGGGTCGGGTCGATGTCTCGGTCGGGGGCCCGGATCCTGTTCTGGTCCGGTCGTTTTTGTTAAGTTTAGGCAGAGAGTGAGAGGGTGTTCTCTGTGAGTTACTTACCATTTTTATTCGGTATCGTCGTAGGTGGTGTTAATCGTTAGAAAGCGGGCTTTAAGCGAGAAGGATTTGAGGTGAGTCTTTCAAACTAAATCCGTTTACGATTACGAAAGTTATTTGATAAATGTGAGTTTCTGAACTGCACGTCTTATTATCAAAAGTTTGTGAAGGTTTATTGAAAAGGTTGATTTAATTATGTTGGCATGTTCATGCTAGGTTTATATAAACTCGTTTTATATATTGTTGATGATTAGATGTATGCATACATTTAATTCGGAAGTTTTGACCTAAGTCGGGGAGTGTGGCCCGTTTATGTCATTGGGGTGTGTCCCCAAAATAAGGCAGTACGAGACAGACATACCGTCTTTGACGGCAATGTTGGTCAGTAGTGTGAGTTACGCTCGCGAGGCGTAAAGTATGGTAAATGTTTGGTCAGTAGAGTGAGTTACGCTCGTGAGGCGTAAGGCTTTGTTTAAATGTTTTAAATAATATTTGAACTGTTGCAGTAGCGCTTGGAGGGGACTCACTAGACCATCGGTCTAACCCTCGCTCTTTCAAAACTATAACCCTTTTTCAGGTTATCGCAAGGTAGCAAGCACCGGTAAGGGTCAGGAGAAGATGTGAGCTATTTCCAGGAGCTAGAAGACTCCTTGTAGTAGTTTCCTTATAGACTCAGTTGTGTAATAGGTTGTATTTGCAAACCTTATTCTTTTGAATTGTAGGCTTGGGGCCATTTTTGATTAAAATGTTATAATGTTGCATTTGATTAGTGTGGGTTGTTACAGTTTGTATCAGAGCCATAGTTTAAGGATTTAGGTGACCGGATGGGCCTAAACTTAAACTGTGAAATAGAGGGACACAACTGAGATTTAGGAAGCCTTTAAGGAGTCATTGGTCTTTGTGAATCGGGACGACAATAGTGAGGACTCTCATGTAAGGTAAATTCTGAATTGCATCTGACCAATGCCATTATGAATCTACAGGTGCATGGGTATACTCGAGTACTATTGTTGGGTTAGTCGGAGGGTGTAGTTTTGGGTAGTGAGCTCTATCATTGAAATGATAGTGTTGGTCTGGCGTGTTGTGCGAGCACGTTCATGGTATTAAGGTTAATACCTTCTGGGACGAGTATTGGGTGGGATGTAGATATTTCGTTTGGAGGAAGAACTTCTTGGGCCTGAAAAGGGAAGATTGACGATTGGAGGTGAGTTGGTCACTCCAAGGGAGTCGTCGGTTTGGTAGTTTGTGATGTCGAGCAATGGACATCAGGAGAGTTCACCCCAAGAATCGAATAATCGAGTGGAGCCTTTTTGAATCAGAAGTTAACTGAAAGGTGGCGAGGGTGGCTGAGAGACGATATCTGTGTCGACTAATAAAATGGATTAAAGACAGAATGGAAATAATCTATTGTTGGTATGCTTAGTTGGATCAACGTAAGGACGCAGAAATTTTGAATCAATAGTCGCAGCAGTTACTGGTAGTGGACAGAATGTTGGGAATCGTTGGTGCTGAAGAGGGATGCAATTGTGAGGGACCTGACTGGTTGGTTGGAAGTAAGGGTCGGTGGCAAGTTGGTGTGAGTATAAGCGGTCGACCTTACGAGAGCGAATATCCTTCAATGAAGTGGGAGTATCATGCATGGTGTTTTCGAATAAGTTGCTTGAGTCTTTCATGTCAGGCATTTTGGTGTGTGTGCACCTTTGGGTCATTTGTTTTGAAAATGAGTTAGCGTGTGTAAACGTGTGTGGGTTTTAGAAAAAGGGCAAGTTTATTGCACGGTGCGCTAAATTTCGAACTCAGTAATTTGGGAGTTATTGTATTTCTTTTATAAATGAGTCATCTTTTGTGGAAAATATAGCATCTTTTGACCGTGTGATGTTATAAGGAAGACTGGTATGGACTTAGTCATGCCAGCAAGGGGGGAGTCGACTAACTCACTCATCTAGGGGTGTACAAAAAATCGTCAACCCGCGAAACACGCCCAACCCAAACCGCTAACAACCCAATTAAACCCAACCCGTCCAACCGCCAAACCGCAAATTAAGAGGGTTGAAATTGGGTTACGCTTTTTTCAACTCGCCCAACCCGCCGCTAATATATTATTTTTAGACAATTATATATATATATATATAGAGAGAGAGATGGAGGTTCAAGGGAAAACCTCAAACGGAAAACTGAAGAACACTCTGGTAGCCTTTCATCTGGACGGTAAGCACTTGTGTATACAGATAAATTATGTTGTTTTTTGGTTTTTATGCACAAGTGCATAATGCACTTGTGCATGTTACAAATTACTTGTATGCACAAGTGCATACTGTCCAAATGAAGGGCTAACAGGGTGTTCTTCAGTTTTTCGTTTTTTTGAGGTTTTCCCCAGAACCTGACTCTCTCTCTCTCTCTCTCTCTCTATATATATATATATATATAATACAACAATAAAAAACAACTAGACTATTTAGACAAATTTGTAGCCCAAAATATTATATATATAATACATTTTACGTAACCGAACAAACTAATGGAAGTTTGTTCGTGTTTGCTCATTAAACTTAACCAAACAAATGAATGAACACGAACGATAAAAGAAGGAATTTTTTTGTGTTCATGTTCGTTCGTTAAGAAAATGTGTTTGTTCATGATCATTTACGTTTGTTCATTAAGATGCTAAATAAACATAAACAGGCGAACATAAATGAACGAACACAAAGAACAAAAAACAACATCATTAACAAGTTATTAACAATTTAAATTCATATAAAGCAATAAACAAAAGAATTTCTAAATTATAATCGATACTAATGGGTAAATTCCAATCGAATTTCGAAGTACATAAATTTGAATGATCAAAAATACACAAATTTGTAACGCCATAACGCGCCATGGTGGGTCATGGCGCGCCATAACGAGCTCAACTTCTTATCTCGACACCAAGGGGTAAAATGTAGCGGCAAGGCCACGCCTCAACGCCATGACGCGTTTTTTAGAACCTTGATTAATATCATATTATATATATATATATATATATATATATATATAAACAAATGTAAACAAACATAAATAAACAAACATTAACGAACGTAAATGAACGAACGAGCTCATTGTTCATATTCGTTTATTTAACTAAACGAACAAAAAAAATGTATTCATGTTCGACCAATTCTTAGATAAACGAATAAAAACGAAATTATCCCCGAACGGTTCGCTAAACGTTTGTTTATTCTTATTAGTATTTATCGTATTTTATTCTACAATTTTATGTAAATCACTAAACCGCCCAACCCGCCATAATCCGCAAGGGTTGGGTTGGGTTGTGTTATACTTTTGAATGGATTGGGTTGGGTTGAGTTTTTCCAAAACGCCATAATTGGGTTGGGTTGTAAAAATGTCCCCAACCGCCCAACCCAACCCGCGTACACCCCTACACTCAGCATCAGTCATTTTGTTAGAACTTCTTGAAATCGCTTGACTAAAGTTTCATTGAAAATATTTTTTCAAATGTGTCAAATGATTTCAAACTAATATGTTGTCATGCATGAAGGCTATGAACTCGCTAGGTCGTAAGGAAGCTTTGAAGTTAAGGATGAGGAAAGGGGTGGAGGATGAGAGTGTGACGTTCGGGTCATGGTTGGTCGATTCATGATCCTGGTATTCCCACTAGGGAAATGCGGAGAATGACAGAAGCTTTAGCCTTTGAGTGTTAGGAATGATTCGTTTTGTGGTGGTATGCACTCCTGTCGGTAACCTGAGATGGGGTAGCCGGCGAGTGGTGTTGTTTGGGGTGGAATTCGAAGTCATTAAGATACGCCTTATAGCAGCGTGTTGTTACGTAACGTTGTGGTTTTTAGATGAAAAGTTATTGACGTCAAGCTGGAGTTTAGAGTTGACCTGGTAACCAGATTCTATCAAGTAAGTCATGTGCCTTCAACGTGTGAAGTCGGTGGGACACCGAGATAGTTATGAAGCGTTGGAAGGAGTAGGTTCCTTTGGGAATCCTTGTTAGTCGAAAACATTGTTGAAGTATCGCTATGTCGACGGTGATGCTGAAGTCAGCGACAAATTGTTGAGGCCTTTGCCGGGACGCTGAAAATGGGAAGTGGTTGCGGTCATGTTTTTCTGAGTTTCTTAAGGAAGCTAGAGGTCGTTTGGGAACGGTGTGTATCTGGAATGGTATAGGACCACCTCGAGGGGACTTTTAAAAATGGAAGACTGTTAGTTGGTCAGGTAATTTTCCCATGAGGTTCTGATGGTTCGTGTGGGAGTAAGGTATAGGGAGCAATCGGGGTGGTTGCACTTCGATCAAGTTAATCCGTGAGAGAGTACGCTTAATCTTATCGACTACCCGACTTTGTATATGGCAGATCGCGATAAGCCGATCAGAAGCGAAATCGTGTTGAGTGGTTTAGATGTTCAAAAGTTGCGGGCGGTCCAGATTTGAGCATGACAAAGTCGTGAAACGACTTTATCTCAAATATTGGTGTTACGATCGGCATGATGAGGAGGGTATCTGTTATGTGTACCAAGTGTTGCGGAGATTTTGGTGATATGGTGATGATGTGGTAGGGAGATGAATGGTTAGATGAGATGGTGTTACTTTTTATGCCAAAGTGGTCGTTCAAGTCTTTATGGTGGTAAGGAGCTTCTTTGAAGTTAAGTTTTAGACTTGTGTTAGTGTTATAGGATGAGCATTGGTGGAAACCCTTGCTTAGAGTTTATCGGGGAGCTGTTCGAAAGTGTCAAGTATGTGGCAGAATTGCAGGGATGTTGGTTGGGTTGGTGATTTTTCTAATCTGAAGTTTATGGGTTCGAGTGATAGTTGGCGGCAACTTCATGGAGGAACCTTGGGTTCCTGGGTCGCGGAGAGGTGTTGGACAAGCTCATCTTATTCCAGTGACATATTGATATGAATGTCGAACGATTTAGTTTATGATGGGTTGTAGGAGACAGAGAAAATCCGTGAGGATGTCGAAGTATTCTTCGAAAGTGAAGGAACCCTACAGATGGCGAAGGAGAGTGAGGAGCGTGAGGTGTCTTCGATCAGTGAGTAATGTTTTGGGAGAGCGTGGTTAAATGTCTCGCGTATGGTTTGTCGGTAGCCGTTTGGTGAAGTGTAGTAATGTAATCTTGTTTTGACGAGTTGGAAATTGTTGACCTAAGAGTAAGAGGTTTGACAAGTGGCACAGGGTTTGGGAGTTTATGTTTTCAGAATTTCTGTTAAGTGAGTTTATAAACCCTAGAGAGGGCGTGAGAAAGGGGGTTAAAGTGTATGCTATGGTTCGAGAGTGGATAAAGCTAAAGCGGGCAGTTGGTCTAAGGATTGGGGCTAGCTAGTGAGCCTATCACTAGAAACATGTTCATGTTTTCGAGAAGGAAAGGGAAGAAGCGGTTGAAGGTAGTGCTCGGAGTGAGTCAACATGGTAATTGTGTAGGAAAGGTTCCAAGTGAACCTGTCTTCCAGTGTTAAATTGGAGTGATGGTGGGAGCATGATCACTCTATGTTAGAACGGGTAAAACTTGGTTTTATTTAAATTACGACCGGTCAATTGTTGGATGCGACGAGATTTGAAGTGGGAATCATTATGATTCGTTCAGTTGGTATTAGTGGGCTATGAGGGTAATGCAAGGTGGAGTTCTTATTTTTATGTGGAAGTGGAGTAATGACCTTTGGGGCGATGTATATTTCTACGTATGAGTTGAGTATCACCGTTGAACGGTGAACAGTATGGTGTGGGAAAGAAATTGCTTTTATGTTCGACGTATGTCGAACCGAGAGAAGTTACTATGCAATGGCTGATTATCGGATGAAGAAATTCGTAATTATGAGGTTATTGTGGTAACAAAGGTTGACTATATGCATGTTGACGCAGGAGTTGACCTGGGATGATACGGCCTTGGTTTTGGAACAGAATGCTTGGAGCATTTGAGGGAAGTTAAGTCGGAATGGGTGAAAGAACGCGAGTCTTGTGAATCTTAAGATTTGAAAGGGGGCGACTTGATGCAGAAGTTGTTCCCATAGATTGGAGTGGTACGTTCGAGAGAAATCTAGTGTGGGTTAATATTTGGAGTCTATCCAAGTTATGGAAGGAGTTGGAGAGGTAGTGTATAACCGGAAGTGTTCGATGAGAATTGGGATAATTCGTGTCATGTTTTTCGCCTTTCTTAAGAGCTTGTTAGAGGTGGAGCAGCGATACCCTTTGAAAGTTAGGTTATTTTAGTTCAGGATTGAAGGATGTCCGTCTTGGGAAAGTGCAGTGGCAATAGCGCAGTGGGCAATAGTCAACTTGGGAGCTGGAAACGGACATGTGATCTCAGTATCCCCATCTGTTCAACGATGGAATTCCGGGGACGGAATTCTATTGAGGGGGGGATATTGTAATATATGGGTTCAAAAAATTTAATAATTTTGGTAGTTGGGTGAAAAGTTAAGCAAAACCCAAAGTTCAAGGGGGTCAAATGAAATTTGGGTTGTATATAAAGGTTTAACCCTAAAGATATTTCTCATAATCATTCCTGATTTTTGTGTGAGTAGCTGAAGGGAGATCGAGGCAGGGAGAAAGGGTTTGAAGGGTCGATCGTTTTTCTTCAATCAAGGTATGATTCTCGCCTATTTCTACCTTCTATGTGTAGTAGTCAGTGTTTGATATGGTAGTTGAGGTTTTTTTTAACGGATTAATTTGGAGTTCTGGGTCGATCGACTTCTTGAAATCGCCTCTGGTGGATCTGTTGAGTTTCGAACGGTGTGGTGTGAGCCCGGTGACCGGTGTCGACCGGTGTGGTGTGAGACCGGTGACCGATGTGTTCCCGGTGACCGGGGTGGTTTTGGGTCGGGTCGGTGTCTCGGTCGAGGGCCCAGATCCGGTTCCAGTCCGGTCGTTTTTGTTAAGTTTAGGCAGAGAGTGAGAGGGTGTTCTCTGTGAGTTACTTACCGTTTTTATTCGGTATCGTCGTAGGTGGTATTAATCGTTAGAAAGCGGGCTTTAAGCGAGAAGGATCTGAGGTGAGTCTTTCAAACTAAATCCGTTTACGATTACGAAAGTTATTTGATAAATGTGAGTTTCTGAACTGCACGTCTTATTATCAAAAGTTTGTGAAGGTTTATTGAAAAGGTTGATTTAATTATGTTGGCATGTTCATGCTATGTTTATATAAACTCGTTTTATATATTGTTGATGATTAGATGTATGCATACATTTAATTCGGAAGTTTTGACCTAAGTCGGGGAGTGTGGCCCGTTTATGCCATTGGGGTGTGTCCCCAAAATAAGGCAGTACGAGACAGACATACCATCTTTGATGGCAACGTTGGTCAGCAGTGTGAGTTACGCTCGCGAGGTGTAAAGTGTGGTAAATATTTGGTCAATAGAGTGAGTTACGCTCCTGAGGCGTAAGACTTTGTTTAAATATTTTAAATAATATTTGAACTGTTGCAGTAGCGCTTGGAGGGGACTCACTAGACCATCGGTCTAACCCTCGCTCTTTCAAAACTATAACCCTTTTTCAGGTTATCGCAAGGTAGCAGGTACCGGTAAAGGTCAGGAGAAGATGTGAGCTATTTCCAGGAGCTAGAAGACTCCTTGTAGTAGTTTCCTTATAGACTCAGTTGTGTAATAGGTTGTATTTGTAAACCTTATTCTTTTGAATTGTAGGCTTGGGGCCGTTTTTGATTAAAATGTTATAATGTTGCATTTGATTAGTGCGGGTTGTTACATTAGTCCCTATGATTTGCTGATTATAACTATTTTCGTCCTTGATCTTTAAAAATTGTCTTTTTTGTCATTGTGGTTTCTATTTTATTTCTATTTTCGTCCCTTTAGCTGACTTGGTTAAAAAGAACCGTTAAATCAGAGGGTAACTTGCTCTTTTTTAACTTTTTATTTATTCTTCTTATTTTTCAATCAAATGATATATAATGTACATGCTATTAAAGCTAACGTACAAGTAACTATAGCATTTATAAAAATAAAATAAAACAAATCCTAACCTAATCTTACCCACCCCTCCTCAGCCCACGTGAACCACCCCCAAACTAAGGGGGTGTTTGGGATTGTTTACCTAAAACAACTTATGTTTATTTTAAAAAGTGTTTATTAACGTATGTGGTGTCAAACCGGAGTTTTTAAAAAAGTGTTTGGATTAGCTTATTGTGGTACCAAAACGTAATAAGCTAATAAGTTGTTATTTAAAGTTGTTTAGGATTGCTTATACATATAAAATAACTAAAAAAAGTCATAAACACTCATGATAGAATTATGATCTCATTGTCCAATAAGAGAGGAGACATCAAATTATATACCATAAACTTACATAATACACCTACATAAATACACAAATATTAAAAGCTAAATTTATTGTCTAATATCCTCCCTCAAGCGAAACGGTGGCGGACCCAAACGTAGCATACTTCGAAATATTTCAAATTGTTGGCGCGGTAAGCTTTTCGTAAAAATGTCCGCTACTTGAAGCTTGGTTGGTACGAACATGGTATGGAGTTTGCCGCTTGACACAAGTTCACGAATGAAGTGGTAATCGAGTTCAATGTGTTTACCACGCTTGTGTGAAACCGGATTTTGTGTGAGAAACAGCGCACTTTGATTGTCACATAAGAGAGTCGGTCGACCATGTGGCAATGCATGAAGTTCCCGAAGAAGATGAGTAAGCCAAATGATCTCTGCGGCCGTATTTGCCATGGCTCGATATTCGGACTCACAACTCGAGCGAGTGACCGTAGGTTGTTTCTTTGCGCTCCATGACACTAAGTTACCCCCCATGAATATCGAGTATCCAAACGTGGAACGGCGCGTATCAAGACAACGAGCCCAATCAGCATCCGAATAACCCACAAGATGGGTGGTTGTGGGCCTCGAGAACGTAAGCCCAAAGGAGAGAGTACCCTTAACATACCGTAAAAGCCGCTTTACAGCCTGATAATGGTCAACCGTAGGGGAGTGAAGGAATTGACTCACCTGGTTGACCGCATACGCAATGTCAGGGCGTGTGATAGTTAAGTATTGAAGGGCACCGACGATGGAACGGTACTGTGTAGGATCGTCAAATGGGACACCATCGCGAACGAGGGAGATCGAAGGTGATAACGGTGTGGCAACTGATTTCGAGTCGGACAAGCCGGCCTGATGGATGATCTCGTTGGCATACTTGACTTGACTCAAGAAAATACCTGAATCTGTATAAGATGCCTCCAAGCCAAGAAAATAGTTTAACCGCCCAAGATCTTTTATGCGGAATTCGGTATGCAACCGTGTGATAAAAGATCGAATGGCATTGGAGTCATTGCCGGTGAGGAGTAAGTCATCCACATACACAAGTAAGTAGAGAAGGCACGTATCTCGTTTAAAAACAAAGAGTGATGGATCAGCCCGACTGCAAGTAAACCCGTCCTGTATGAGAAAGGAATGCAAGCGATGAAACCAAGCACGAGGAGCTTGCTTGAGACCATAGATAGCTTTATTTAGGCGGCAAACATGATCGGGAAAATTCGGATCAACGAACCCCGGTGGTTGTTGCATGAATACAGTGTCAGTGAGCTTGCCATGAAGAAATGCATTATTGACATCTAATTGATGTAGAACCCAATTATTAACCACGGCTAAGGAGAGCACAACCCGAATGGTGGAGGCTTTAACAACCGGACTAAAAGTAGAAGAAAAATCAATGCCCGGAATTTGACTAAACCCTTGTGCCACAAGCCGAGCTTTGTGGCGTTCAATGGATCCATCCGCACGAAACTTGGTACGGAACAACCATTTGCTCCCAACAATGTTGGTATCCTTGGGTCGCGGGACCAAGGTCCATGTGTTATTAAGTGATAAAGCATCCATTTCTAATTGCATGGCATTGAGCCATTTGGTGTCACACATAGCCTCGGAAGGATGAGTCGGATCACGGGAGGCTAGAAGTGCGGAGAAGAGACCATAACTATGCACATGAGAGAGATTCGCACGATGTTTTGGTTTAAAAATGCCGGCCTTGGCACGAGTAGTCATTGGGTGGCCGGTTGTGGGCGGTTGGGGTGGGGTGGGTAGAACGGGTGGGCTAGAAGGTGGTGTCGTGATGATCGGGCTAGTGGGTGGCGTCGGGGAGTTCAAGCTAGGGGTTGGCGTCGTGGAGGTCGAACTAGTTGGTGGCGTCGTGATGGGTGAGGAGTGCACAGAAGAACCAGGCGGGTCACCGATTGTCAGGGCATGAGAGTGGCCGTCACAAAGGCCACAAGGATTAAGTGAGGGTGAGGTAGTTGAGGACGGAGGTGAGAGAGTTGGAGGGGTAGGAGGTGTGGGAGGTGTGTGTAATGCGGATGGAGGAACATCATCTAAAAAGGTGTGTAGTTGTATGTCCGAGAGCGAAGTTGCATTTGGCATATTGGTAAAAGGGAAGTATGTCTCGTCAAAACGAGCATGTGGTGTAACGTAAGTGCGAGAGGAATCTGGGTCAAAGCACTGATAGCCTTTGTATTGCGGGTTGTAACCTACAAAGATGCATGGAATACTCCGTGGAGCAAGTTTGTTAGAAGCATAGTCCCGTAAGAATGGATATACACGACAACCAAAAGGTTTAAAATTGGCATATTGCGGGATTCGTCCAAACAACACCTCAAATGGGGACTTGGAGGAGAGAACTTTGGTGGGTAACCGATTGATGATATAAACTGCCGAGCTGAACGCATGAACCCAAAAGGTGACAGGAACACGAGCATGAAACAACATGGCAAGCCCAGTTTCGACAATATGGCGATGTTTCCTTTCCACCCGACCATTTTGTTGCGGGGTGTAAGGACAGGAAATTTGATGAAATGTGACATTGTCATTAAATAAAGATTTCACCTTATGATTCAAGAATTCGGTACCACCATCACTTTGAAAATTTTTAATTTTGGTGGAAAACTTTGTTTGAGCGAATCGTATAAATTTCTCAAGAACGCCAGAAAAAATCCGCTTTAGTTTTAAGAGGGTACAACCACGTGAACCGAGAGTGGTCGTCAACAAAAACCACATAATATCGATAAGCATCAACCGAGACTACAGGTAATGGCCCCCATAAATCACAATGAACAATATCTAACACATGTGATGCACGTTTAAAATTGCGCGCAAATGGTAATCTAGATGATTTCGCAAGTTGGCATGGTGAGCAGATAACCGGTTTCGGTAAAAGAGATGAAATTACTAAATGTCCCAAAGTTTGTAACAAAGAGATAGTATCAAAAGATACATGACCCAAGCGCATATGCCACAGTTCATAAGATGTCGTACACTTATTTTTTGCAAAAAAAACTTGAACTTGTGGTAGGTTATGGAGCACATAGAGGCCTTGATTACACGTTCCTTGAGCTAGAGCTTCCTTCGTGAGACGATCCTGAATAATAAAGGAGTTTTCGGAAAAATGAACATCCACAGCATTGTCACGCGTTAGTTTACTGATAGATAAAAGATTTTTTGTGAGATTAGGGACAACCAAAACGTCACGTAAACGGAGTTTATTCACGAGGATGGTAGTCCCAACACTAGAAATAGGTAAAGTTAAGCCATTACCGAATTCCACAGACGCACCACCAACAGAAGGTCCAGTATGAGCAACCGAAGCAGGAGAGGAGACCATATGATCCGTGGCCCTAGAGTCCACAAACCATTCCGGCATGGAAGTGTTCACATGGCATTGTGCATGAAATGCACGAGCAAGATCGGGCTCACTGGGTCGCGGGTTTCGAGCAAATGACATAAGTTGCGGACATGTATTGGCGTAATGACCATCGGTTCGACACAACTGACAGGGGGGGTCTACGACCACGACCCCGTCTTCCTCTAAACCCACGTCCTCTACAACCACGGTAACCAGCGTTGAAACCACGCTGAAACCACGCTGGGCCAAGGCCTGCTGCTGGACCGCAAGATGCGGCGGGTGTGCAAAAGACTTGTGCTGCTGAGCCGAGAAGGCAACAGCGGGTGTCGAACTCCCATGAATAGCATGAAGGAACATTTCGTGACCCTCGGCTTGAGCAAGTAAATCACGGTACACTTGTGGCGTGCGAGAGGCACGAATCGCCGTTGAGAAAGTCTTAAAAGTGAGTCCAAGGCCACACAGAAACCAATGAGTTATATCCGTGTCGGCTATCGGGTGGCCAATGGCCGAGAGTTGGTCACAAATATTTTTAAACTTCCGACCAAAATTAGAGACGGTATCGTTACCTTTAGAGAGATGTCGTAGTCGATCACGAAGATTTTGGACCCGTTCCATAGAGGAGTTCCCATAGGCACTCTCTAGAGCAAGCCAAATAGCACGAGAAGAGGAGAGGCCAACGACTTCGGAGAAGTCTTCTTCGGTTAACGAAGCTTGTATGAGAATGATGGCACGTTGGTCTTTTTCGATCCAGACAGGAAGAGCCGGATTTGGAACATTTTTCTGATCAACGATAATTTCAGTTGCTGGAATCGACGAGGAACCATCTATATGTCCGGACAAACCTTGGGACGAGAGGAGAGGGATCATTTGGTTCTTCCATAGAAGATAGTTTGAGGAAGATAACCGTATGGAGATTAGATGAAGAATGGTGTGCATAGATAGGTGATTATCATGAGAAGAAGAAGGAGAAGCCATGGATTCCAAAGAGGAAGGAAAACCGATGGGTGGGAAGAAGAAGAAGAGGAGAGGGTTGGGAGGTTATGTGGCTCTTGATACCATGATAGAATTATGATCTCATTGTCCAATAAGAGAGGAGATATCAAATTATATACCATAAACTTACATAATACACCTACATAAATACACAAGTATTAAAAGCTAAATTTATTGTCTAATAACTTATCAAATAAGTTGATAAGTTAAAACCAAATGACTTATTAAAAAGTGATTTTCAGCGGTTTGACACTGCTATAAGTCATTTTAATTTTTCTTCATCTAAACACTCAAAAGTGCTTATCTCCGGTGTCAAATCGCAATAAGCTAAAAAGCACCTCAAATAAGCAATCCCAAACACCCCTAAAAACCCATCTTCTCCCCTAGAAACCCCAAATAGGTGACTGTAATTTCTCATTTTTCTCCCATCCCCAACCCAACGTCGATGACCACAATCTCTGTCCCTCTCCATCTTCTCTACCCCTCTCTAACTCTCTCCATCCACCATACCCCTTATCCTCCACCTTCATCAAACCCCACCAAACTCGCCATCTCCAATTATAACCCACCATAATTGCGGTTTAGGTTTAATAAAAATCAAAACCTAAATATATTTCTCTTTCAGGGTTTAAATTGTGTTATACATAGCATATTTTTCATCATAAACATATCAAAGAGCTCCAGTAGTGAGATTACAGTGTACTTTTCATCATAATCAAATCAAAGGGTTTTATCGTGGGGTTTAAATCTTGTGTTCATCAACAAGATTCGTACTTGTTCAAGATTTATACTAGAAGTGAGAAAAGTTTTAAGTTATTCATGTATTTGGATGTTTGAGTTGTGTGTTTGAATCTATATTCACTTTTACTTTCTGTTCTTTTTTAATCGACGGGGATAGAATATGAGGGAGGGACACCGGTTGATCGGGGATGGAGGAGGGACAGATGTTGCTAATGTTCATTGGAGGTGAAGGTGGTTCTCTGTTTACGGGTGCGTTTCTTTTGCAAACCAAACAATTTGTACAACTATGCAAACCAATCTTAGTCGTTCATCAAGTCTAATGAATATATGATTTTATTATGTTTCTTAATTTAAAATCATGATTATAATGAATAAATTTAACATTTCCTAATTTAAAATCATTATTATAATGAATAAACTTAACATTTTCCACATAGATCACAATCATTATTAATGAATCATAATCATTATCCATAAATATATCTATTGTTTCATAATATAATGGTTTGCATAGTTTGTACAAATTGTTTGGTTTGCAAAAGAAAAGCACCCTATATATATATATATATATTGTTATTAGCTTTAATAGAAAAATAACAAAGGATAAAAAAGATCACATTACCCTTGACTTAACAAAAAAATTCTAACGTTGTTAGCCTCAGGGACGAAAAGGGAAACAAAGTGGAAACCACGAGGACGAAAGAAAGCAATTTTTGAAGACCAGGACAGAAATAGTTATAAACAACAAACCATAGGGACAAAAATCAGTAGTTTACTCTATTTTGTTTATTTTTTATTATTAAATAATTATTTAACTTTATTTGTTTTACTTATTATATATATATATATATATATATATATATATATATATATATATATAAACTAAAATTATTATAGCAAATTAAAAATGTAATTATTAATTTACACTTTTTCATATTAATTTTAATTTTTGAAAATTGATATATATATTTTTTTGAACGGCAAGTTAACACACGCACACGTTCCCAGGGTATCCGGGCTCCCACTGTGTGGCAGACCCATGATCATGGATGTCACAGGATGCTCACCACGGGGTTCTAACCTGGGTAGTCAGGGATACCATCCACTGACCTCCCAGGATGTTACCTTACCACTGGATTACAACGTGAAGGACACAAATTGATATATTTCATTAACATGTTTGAAAAATAATTAAAGCATAAACGTAAATTAACACTAGGATTAAAAAGAAAGTGCAATATTACATAGAAACTTAATCAAAGTAACACATTGTTTTAGTAAATATATTATTAGATACTTTTGCAATAATCAAAGTTACATTTTTAGCCCATGATCGTTATATGTGTTCGAACTCAATTTATTAAAGAAAATAAGCAAGTTATAATTATGGTCCATCATCTTTGGAATATTAATCAAAGTATTTACATTTTTGGCCCTAATTCGTGGAATATGTTCGTGTATCACGAACCTATTGTTTGAAAAATTTACGAACAGGGGCCAAAATTGTAACTTAGGATTCTTCGTATAACACATTGATAATCACGAACAGGGGCCAAAATTGTAACTTCGGATTCTTCGTATAACACACACCATTTACGATCAGGGGCCAAAAATGTAACTTTGGTTCGTATTTCACGAACAGAAGCAAAAAATTTTATCAGTTTAAATTTTGTTGAGTTTTTAATTTATGTTCGTATATACAAACATATATTACGAAGATATGTTAAATTTATCAGTTTTAAGGATGTGTTCGTTATATACGAACTCCTTTCACGAACGTATGAGCTATTTTAATAAAATGAGAGAGAGAATGGTTAGGAGGTAAACCGATTTCCTGAAATGGCTCGTTTAATTAATTTCCCATAAATTTTACATAACTCTAGTAAATTCTTTTTTAATTACACTATTATTGAATATAGATAAAATAAACTAAATATATTTTATATTTATTTATTAATAGTTATCTAAATATATTTACTTATTTATATAGTAAACTCATTCAAACAGAATAAATAAAACTTGTATAAAAAAAGCTACCCAAAAGAACAAAGAATGCGTTATAAAATTTGAAATTATTAATTTACAAACTTAATATCAATATTAATTTACACATTTTATAACTATGTTTTGTATATATTTTTTTAAAAACAAGATATAATAAAGTCATTAAAAAACAATGATGAACAAAAAACGAGATAAAAAGTTGGGTTCTTAGAGCATCTCCAATGGAGGTTCTTACAAGAACCTCTTTTTTACGTTTTTTGGTGTCACCTAATTTTCAACTCATCAATTTAAAAATTTATATAAAAATCCACAATGATAATTCTTATAAGAACCTCATGTCAACATCAATAATTATTATATATTAATAAATAAATATGAAATATTTAATTTAACTACCAATAAAAATGAGGAAATTATCATTTCACACAAACTTCATGGTAAGAACCAATGTTCTTATTTAAGAACATAGAGGACTTTAGGTTCTTATAAGAACATCTCCAAAGGAGGTTCTTACAAGAAACTTCTTTTTACACTTTTTGGTGTCACCTAATTTTCAACTCATCAATTTAAAAATTTATCTAAAAGTTCACAATGGTAGTTTTTATAAGAACCCCATGTCAATATCAATAATTATTATTTATTTATAAATAAATACCAAATATTTAATTTAACTACCAATAAAAATGAGGAAATTGTCATTTCACACAAACTTCATGGCAAGAACCAATGTTCTTATTTAAAAACCCAGAGGACTTTAGGTTCTTATAAGAACTCTCCACAATGCTAGTTCTTATAAGTCATTGCACTTTTTGCTTATAAGAACCTTACATTGGAGATGCTTTTATACAATGAGTTAGGTTCTTGTTATTTGTTAAGGACTTGTGACTAATCAAAACTTTTGGTCATAATAGAGGTTCTTGTAACAACTTTCTAAAATAATATATCAAATACCTTTATTATGGATGCTCTAACAAAACAAGAACAAATAACGTTACAAAATAAACCTGGATGCATTTCCTTCATTGTAGTTTGTCCTAAAAAGTTTCATAAGGTTAATCTATTGATTAGAACCATAACAGTTGAATGATAGATAATTTAATCAGAATGCTTAATTGAAAACATATTTATTGTTGACATACACACTTGTTTGTGCTAGAGTATGTGTTATGAGTGTCATCAATATTTATTGTTTATTCACACTAAAATAAATCAAACTAAATTGGCTCAGCAAATCTTATTCAAAAATAGAGTTTGGGAAATAAAATGTATCTGAACATCAACCTTAATTATTGCTATTATGAACCATCCCCTTGTGCAATAGTGTGGAAGACTAGTTTATTGACAATATTTATTTTATTTGTTATTGCTTGAAACTATTCCTTGTTGTATATATTGTCCCAGCCCCCAAACACCCGACTATGTTTTTTAACTGAAATAAAAAATGACTATTGAAATTGCATCACGTAAGATCAGTCTAGGATCATGAGATTCTTTTCTATCAAATAAGAAGAGTTGTTGAACAATATGTACTTTTATCACTACTAAACAAACAGTCTTTTCCGGCGGTTGTTTTCGGCGGAATATTCCGCCGGATTTCCGACGAAACCCAACCTGGTCAAACCTCGTTGACTTTCTCCGAAAATCCGCCGGAAGTTAGTTTTTAAATTATTTTTTTTAAAAAAAGTAATATTTCCGGCGGATTTTATTTAATTAATTTAATTAATTAATTTCCGCCGAAAACGCTAAAAAAATAAATATTTTTTTTTCTTAGAAAACTTTTTTTAAAAAAATAAAAAAAATTGATTCCGCCGAAAACGCTAAAAAAATTAAATATTTATTTTTTTCTTAGAAAAATTTTTATTAAAAAAATAAAAAAAAATTGATTCTGCCGAAAACGCTAAGAAAATTAAATATTTATTTTTTTCTTAGAAAACTTTTTAAAAAAAATAAAAAAAAAATGATTTCGCCGAAAACGTTAAGAAAATTAAATATTTATTTTTTTCTTAGAAAACTTTTTTTAAAAAAATAAAAAAAAATTGATTCCGCCGAAAACACTAAAAAATAAATATATTTTTTTTCTTAGAAAACTTTTTATAAAAACAATAAAAAATTTTGATTCCGCTGAAAATCCGCCGAAAACACGAAAAAATAAAAAAAAATTCTTAGAAAACTTTTTATTAAAAAAAAGTAAAAAAATTTTGATTCCGCCGAAAACACTAAAAAAATAAATATTTATTTTTTCTTTAGAAAACTTGTTATAAAAAAAATTTGATTCCGCCGAAAACACTAAAAAAGTAAATATTTATATTTTCTTTAGAAAACTTTTAAAAAAAATTGATTCTGCCGAAAACACTAAAAAAATAATTATTCTTAGAAAACTAAATAAAAAATAAAAAAATTGATTCTGCCGGAAATCCGCCGAAAACACTAAAAAGGATCCAGTTAGTATTTAAAGGATCCAGTTAGTCTTTAATGGATCCAGTCAGGATTTAACAGATCCAGTTGGGTTTTAACGTACTCAGTTGGACTTTAACGTACCTAGTTGGTTTTAACGGATCCAATTGATCTTTAATGGATCCCGTTGGGCTTTAAAGTGTCCAGTTGGGCTTTAACGTACCCAGTTGGGTTTTGATGAATATAGTTGAGCTTTAACAGATCTAGTTGGGCTTTAACGTACACAGTTGGGCTTTAACATACACCATTGAGTTTTAACGGATCCAGTTGGTCATTAATGGATACGATCGGGCTTTAACAGATACAGCTGGGCTTTAATATACCCAGTTGGGCTTTAACCTACACAGTTGGGCTTTAACATACACCATTGAGTTTTAACGGGTCTAGTTGGTCTTTAATGGATACGGTCGGTCTTTAACATATCCAGTTGGGTTTTAACGTACCCAGTTGGGCTTTAAAGGATCCAGTTGGGCTTTAACGTACCCAATTGTCTTTAAAGGACCCAGTTGGGCTTTAACGTATCTAATTGGGCTTTAATGGATCCGGTGGGGCTTTAATGGATGCAATTGGGCTTTAACGGATGCAGGTTGGGCTTTGACTTACACAGTTGAGCTTTTGTAACAACCCAAACAAAAGGAAACAACCACAGATTTAAACTTTAACGATAAAGCACCACCATAAAGTACTGATCTAACAAAGAGGGGTCCCAAGTTCAACAATAACTAAATCAAGGTTTAAAATAAAACAATTCAACCTACACAACTGAGATGTCTAAAATAAATGGCAAAAATGACGGTCTTCTATTCCTCCCCGCTAGACCTTCTCCATGCCTTTAGTTGCACCACCTAAACCACGACGGCCTGAAAAGATTTATTTAGATTTGAAAGAGCGAGGGTTAGACCATGGGTCTAGTGAGTTCCCTCTAACATATAAGCAACAAGATATACTTTCCAGAATTTGAGACATCAATTAATAATAGCATTTACAGAGAACACGTTACGGACCACACGACCGTTCAAGACGATGTGTCTAACTCACGCTGCCTTAATGTTGGGACACACCCCCAACGACATAAACGGGCCACACTCCCCGACGCGAGTAGGCGGGCCACACTCCCCGACTTAGGTCACGTAACCCACAATTAATGTATGCATACATATAGTCATCAATAATTTATAACACGCTTGATCAGTTAAAAGAATCATGCCATTATAATAGATCAAAGTTTAAGAAAATAAACTTCACATGCTTTCATCATTAAAAGGTTTAGTTTAGAAAAACTCACCTGAAGTCCTTTGCTTTAAAAGCTACGTCTACTCTATAATCCGAACCGAACCTATAAAACAAGGCATCATCCGGTAAATTCCAATACGTTCTATTTTAGCGAAGTTTGACTTTAACACCCTCATCCCAACATCATCTAACCTTTAACCGAACTTAACCCGTTAAATTCAACTAGAGACAAAATACCAAAATCCTTAAATGGTTTAATAATTTAAATAAATTAAATAACTCTAACAATTCTTAGTAAAATGGGCCTGACTCTAAATCAAGGCCATCACCAACAAATCAACTAAGTGGACCAAAATTTCAATTTAACTCCACGTGGGCTTCGGCCCACTTTCTTAGAAAAGAAATTTCATCATTTGACCGGACCTGCTACATAACCACGACCAACCCAAATAAAACCTTTGACCGGAGGTTTCCCTTTGACCGGAGGTTTCCATTCGACCGGAGGTTTCCATTCGACCGGAGATTTCCATTCGACCAAAGATTTCTCTTTGACCGAAGGTTTCCATTCGACCGAAGATTTCCATTAGACCGATAACGCTTTCGACCAAAACAACAATCGGCCGGAGGCGATTTGGAGTTCTCGAACTCCCAGACACACAGACCGATTAGTTCATTCATTTTAACCCGATTACCTCCTAAGCTTAGCACATCGATCAAACTCCTCAAAACTCAAACCAAAGAAAAGAACTCCCCTGGGATGAAACAGATGCAGAACCAAAAACCATTCTAATCAAATCTTTATTCTATCAGATTTCACCCAAACAACAAGGGCACCTCAACCAAAAAGGAAAAGAAATGGAAAGGAAGAGATGAATTCAGAAGTGTTACCTTGAGAGAAAACCTTTAGCAATCCTTCTTTGATTTCCCCTTAACTTCAATTTGTTTACTTCCCCAAAATCCTCAGCCGCCTCCCAGAAAAATGGTCCAAGGCTCTAGGTTAAACCTTTTAAAAAATATATATATATATATATTTACACTTAGGCCCCTCTCAAACATGGATTTGACCACTCACCACCCAAACTTTGAGATTTCAAACTTTTAACCGGGTTATTACAGCTTTAACATACAGAGTTGAGTTTTAGCAGATCCAGTTGGTTTTTAATGGATACGATCGGGCTTTAACAGACCCAGTTGGGCTTTAAAGGATCCAGTTGGGCTTTAACATACACCATTGAGTTTTAACGGATCCAGTTGGTCATTAATGGATACGATCGGGCTTTAATATATCCAGTCGGGCTTTAATATATCTAACTGGGCTTTAACATACACAGTTGAGTTTTAGCAGATCCAGTTGGTCTTTAATGGATACGATCGGGCTTTAACAAACCCAGTTGGGCTTTAACGTACCCAGTTGGGCTTTAACGTATCCAGTTGGACTTTAACAGATCTAGTTGGGCTTTACCGCACCAAGTTGGGCTTTAATGAATCCAGTTGGGCTTTAACGTATCTAGTTGGGCTTTAACGAATCCAATTGGGCTTTAAGGTACCGAGTTAGGCTTTAACGGATCTAGTTGAGCTTTAACGTACCCAGTTGGGCTTTAACGGATCCGATTGAGCTTTGATGGATACGGTTGAGCTTTTACACGACCTCTATCAATATATTTTTATAAATTAAAAATTAATTAATAGTTGATAATCTAATTCACAACATATGAGAAATATTTTTTAGATTTCATTAAGAACAAAAAATATTACAATTTTATGAGAACTGATTTAAATAATCTTTTATAAAAAAAAATTCATCAAATTATGAAACTTTGGAAAATATTTAAAAATATTTTTAAATTTTATTAAGACCATAAATATATTAAATTAAAACTTTAATTATTTATTATAATTATGAAATTTATACAAATTTCCCACCCAAAATTTTTATTTTACCAATTTTTTGGTTTTCCCAAAATTTCCCACCCAAAATTTCGCCCCCCATACCACCCGAGCCCACATATTCTTTCCCCACCCCCTTTTATTTTCTAGAAACCACTCTCCATCTCTCCATCTCTACATCTCATAACCCTAAAAAATATGAGAAATCTCATAACCTCCATCTCTCCATCGCCTCCCTCCGGTCTCCATCGTCGACACAGGTTTCTCATCTCTCTCTCCCCTCCATCGCCGCCACAGGTCTCTCTCTCTCTCTCGTCCTCTCTCTCTACCCTCCATACTTAGATTTTTTTTAAACATTCAGATTTGTTTTTTAAAAAATAGATCTCTTACAGATTTGTTTTTATAAAAAGAATCCAAATTTGATTTTATAAAAATAACTTCAGATCTGGTTTTCTAAAATAATATCCAGATCTGTCTATAAAGAAATTTCGAAATCTGTTTATATATATAAAAACTTCATGATTTGATTTTATAAAAATATTTCAAATTTGTTTACAAAAAAATTACATATTTGTTTTCGAAAATCTATTGAAAATCTGTTTCTATGTAAAAGATATTTCAGATATATTTTTTATAAAAAAAGTTTATTGATTTATTTTTTAAAAAATATTTTAAATATGGTTTTCTGTTTGTACAAAATAGTTTTGAGTAATAATTACATGCTTTTGAATATTTAATTTTCATGTTGTTATTTTTTTTTTGCATATTAGACATGTGTGAGAGGAAGATGGATCTACAAACATTGAAGATGTATATTATTATTTGTAAAAATATGTAGATATGTAAATCTTGTTAATGTACATTAATATTGGTTTGAATGTAATTGTAAAAGATTATTTATTTTTATTCAATATGTATTATTAATAGAAAAGTGTGTATTTGTATGGAAAAATTGGTTATGTATATTTCAAATTGATGATTTATTTTTAAAATTGGTTATGTATATTTCACCGAAACACGTTTCTTTAATTAATTAAAAATAAATAAAAAGTAAATATTAAAATGTGTTATTTTTATTCAATATGTATTATTAATAGAAAAGTGTGTATTTGTATGGAAAAATTGGTTATGTATATTTCAAATTGATGATTTATTTTAAAAATTGGTTATGTATATTTCACCGAAACACGTTTCTTTAATTAATTAAAAATAAATAAAAAGTAAATATTAAAAATTTTCGGCGGAATATTCCGTTGAAATTCTGCCGAAATTTTTTAAAATAATTTTCTAATTAATAGACTTATTTAAAAATTAAAAATTCCGCCGAAAATTTTAAAATATTTCTCTAATTAATCGACTTATTTAAAAAAATTTCGGAAGAGTTTTCGGCGGAAAAATCCGCCGAAAACACCATTTCCGCCGAAAATTCCGCCGAAAATTCCGCCGAAAAACGATTTTTGCGGCGCCCTGGATTCCGGCCGGCCAAATCCGCCGAAAATCCGATTTTCCGACGGATTTTGGCCGTCGGAAATGCCGTTTTTTTGTAGTGTATGTAATTGTCCCTTAATCCTATATCTATTTATATGAAAATAAATCATATAACAAAGTGGATTATTATTTCTATGATTGGTACTTCGAACTTGAAACAAGCATGAAGAAATTAACGATACTTCTTTATCATTTGAGTTGTTTTGCGAGATCGATCTTGATGACTAGATTTATTTGATACAAATTTAACGAGTTGTTTTATAGTTCAACCAAAACGCTTAAATGCTCTAGTCTTACCTTTCCTATCACTAAGGAGTCAATTACCAAACGCTTATTAGGTAAGTGTTTACCGGAAGAGACATCACTCATATCTATCTTATGGGTTAACATTATCGGTCATCAAAATGGATTGTGGTAAGTGTTTATAACATGGTAAGAGTCGTCATCCCCACTCACCAGGTAATACTCTCGATCCCGGTCTTCTTCTTATCCGAAAAGATTTTTGGCCCTTATTATGTTCATCCGATAATTGAAACGATAAGCATTTACTAGGTAAGTGTTTAATATTAAAGGTTAGTAAGACAAACGAATGTGTTTTTTATGCCCTTAGGATTTCCATTTTTTTTTAAATATTAAATTGTCTTTATTTAAGTAGTTTTGCCAATAAAAGTATCATATTCGAGAGGAATATCTGGAAAGAAAACCAACCATAACTTTTCCTTTGGAATAATTTATTTTTCTTTCCAGAAAAAGAAAAAGAAAAAGAACACGAAAAACAAAGGTTTACATCAACTCCATATATTTGATTCATAAGCAATGTATGTACTACATAATGTGAGTGACGCGTGGGTGCCATTTTCTTAAATATGGTATTTTTTTTTTTTTTAAATTACTGTTCTAAAATAAGTTGTTTGCATTCTATTTTTATAGGATCATGACATTTGCTGAATAACATATGAATATTGGACAATAACATAAACATAGAATTTAAACAAATTTAAATGTGTAACTAGAAGTGTACTCGCGCAATGCAGCTAGATACATCACGATTTTAATGTTTCATTTTATTTTCTGTTTTTTGTCGATTTACATTACGATTTTGGATGATTGTGAGAGAGTGATAATGATTTTTTATATAAATCTGTTTAATTTAGACTTAATAATATAATGTAATTTATTTTGGTTTAATAATATAATTTTTTTATAAAATATTCTGTAAGATTTTTTAATTATATTTTAGATTTTTTATATCTAAAATATGTTGAGAGTTATTTTAGGGGAGTTAAAGTGGGAAATGATTTTAGGGAAGTTAAAATGGTTAGAGATAATGATTGAAAATTAATGAATAACATTAAATATAGTACATACAGTTTTTATGGTTGTTTTTTAAGTAATTAACATTAAATAGCGGTACATTAAGCTTTAAAACTTGTTTTTAAGAGTTTTTTATGTCATCTTTATAATATAATATAGATATAAACATCTAAAATCAAATCTGATATAAAATTAAATATTGAAACTTCACGTCTTAAAATTGACTTAACAATATTATGTAAATGAACTTCCACCGAAGGAATTATATTTGTTTCTTCCCTTGTTAGACCTTTAGGGTGCGTTTGGTACGCAAAACAGGGTGGAACAGGATAGAACAGGACAGACTTGTCCCACGTTTGGCGTGTCCTAATGTGGAACACGCTAGAACAAACTAGATCAAGAGTGGGACAAGTTAGTTCACCCTCAACCCCCTAGAACTAAATGGAACAAGGTAATTTTTGACCTATTTACCCCTGAAAATTAAAACCTAATTTACTCTCTCCATCGTGAAAGCCGCTATCCTTCATCTTTCTCCATCGATTGAATTGAAGCTCATCTCATCTGTTCGATCGAAATCCTCAGGTAAATCTTTCACATATTGTCTCCATCTAGAACAGATTAATCGACAGGTTTTCTCAATCGATTTTTCTTAATCGATTTCTAAAGTTTTTCTCAATCGATTTCTGAAGTTTTTCTCAACGATTTCTGAAGTTTTCTCAATCGATTTTTCTCAAAATGAACACAGATTTCTGAAGTTTTTCTCAATCAATTTCTGAAGTTTTTCTAATCGATTTCTGGAGTTTTTCTCAATCGATTCACAGATTCTCCAACTGAAGGTTTTTATCAATCGATTTCAGGGGTTTCTCATCGATTTCTGAAGGGTTTTCTCATCGAGTTCGGGGTTTTCTTTTGTTCATCAACAGGTAAATCGATTGCTGCTGTTAATGGATTTTCAATCGATTGAAGTTGTGCTCTTCGTTTACTTGCCAAATCAATTGAAATTTGTGTATATTCTTTTACTGTTGTTATTCTTTTGCTGTTAATCGATTGAAGTTTGTGCTCATCGTTTCCATCTTTTCAATTTATGCTGCTGTAAAAATCAATGTTTGGTAATCGATTTTGTGCTAGGATTTTTAGTAGTTTTTTAGTTGTTATTATTCACTTAGATTTATTATTTCATAAAAAAAAAACACTAAACAACTAATCAGGGGTAAACTGGTCATTTTAATCAGTCCAGTCCTGTTCTGTCCAGTCATATCATGTCGTACCAAACGCTGGACACATGTCCTGTCCTGTCTTGTCTGCGTACCAAACGCACCCTTAAGGATGTATATTGCTATTAGCTATATTATGGTACTGTTTGTATTTTAAAAGGTGTTAAAGTTTGAATTCTTATTTCACTTTCAATTGATAAGAAGGGTGTTAAAGTCTGGAAGCATAATCAATTGGACTGTTTGTTTTTGTAAACTGATAACCATCTTAATTCGTGTAAGAGCTTTTTCAGACAACTTATTGAAATTGATTCTAAATTGTTTCGGTTAATAAACCCACCCCTTCATGCTTCTAAATTCAAACGGATTAAAAAATTCATCATGTAACTACAAGAACATGTTACATTATTTTTTTTATAAAGTAAAAACAATATTAAAAACATCAAAACACTAGTAAAAATGCAATTCACTCTAAAACTTAAGGGGATGTTTGTTTACCTCTTAATAGTTCCATTAAGAGGCAATCTCTGAATCGCTAAGAGGTGAATATTTTTTATAGTAAAGCGGCAACCTTTATTACCCAACCAAAGTTTTACACCACAAAACAAGCCAAAAAAAAAGCCAAAACATAGTCGAACAGGAACAAAAGGAAGGTTTTCCAGAAGCAAACCTAACCAACAATAGAAAAAAGCAATCCAAAACAGATTACAAACCAGAAAAAAGGCAAAACAGTCTGTGCCACCTCTGTTCGAACGAAGCAGCCGACTGAATCTACCCCTACTCGATCAAAATGCCCACGCCGCGACTGTCTGCTGTTGCGCCACACGACCTGCTCATGACATATTCCAAGGCTCTGCCAACCATCTGTTCCAATCTAGATTTTGATTATGATGCCTCCTATAACACCCTTAATGTGGACAGAGCAACTAATTTCAAATTTACAATTATACCTCAAAGAATGGATAAAACTTCATGTGACAAGTCCATACTTAAAATACGATTCTAGAATTCTCTATCAACAAGACAATAAAATCTTACATAGAGACTAACTCAAGGTCGGGTGTTACTAAACCCAAATACAAGTTGCTTTTCTTAACACTAATGTGGAAGACTTCACCAAGCCACTCACTCTTGCACAGACATCTAGCACTCATCACTTCGCAGAAACGCTAGAACCAATTCCCCCGCCGGAACCTGATGCACATGCCGACAAATAAAAAGGTTAGGCTAACGCCTAGTGAGTTCAAGAGTTTTCAGCATGAAACAAATATATTTGTTAAAAGAAAGAGTACAGTTAAATCATAACCTTTCAAAATGATTTACTTTAAATAATAAACGACTCATTTTCCAATAATTCGCACCTTTAAAGATACGTAACCCAACACAGACTGTTAGGACTGAAAGTTCTAGCGCGTTGAAAGTTGTATAACGCATTTATAAGGGTTGAATTGTAATTGTTTGAAAGTTGTGTTTTAAATGGGCCTTAAGCCCATTAGCCTAAGTCGTCCATATATAAAGTGTTTTCTAAACCTAGTTTTAGGTTAGAAGAAGTTTATACGTCATTATTCTAATCGTAGGGTTTACATTTGCTTATCAGAAATTCTCTCTGTAAACCTAAACCTTTATTGAGTATTAATCATATGACTAGAAGTTGTGGCTCATTCATTGCGTGTTATTGATTATTGTTCGTGATTGCACTGTATCTGGGATCTACACAGACATTCCTTCGTAAAACAACTCCAATCCCGAACTCATTCAAAACGTGAATAGTAAGTAAACTCTCAATTTATAAAAATACGAAACAAACTTTATTTCCCGAAACGTCCCAAACATAGGCGGGGTATAATACTCAACCCATAAATCTTGAGTACACAAATCCATATATGCAAAACGTCACCGAAAACATGGATAATAAAATAATACAATTAATACCCAAGCAACACCTTCCGATGACGAGGGAGACCCGATTCCATTGTACGTGGCGGAACACAAAGTTAAGCCACTTAACCATGTTGTCGAACTACACCTCAGGTCGTGACTGTATTGCCTGCTCTGTCGAGCTACACCTCCAGTCGGACTTTATTTCAAGTCCTAAACATCGTATCCCCCATTGTCTGTTCTGCCGAGCTACACCTCAAGGATACACGATCTTATTGCCTATTCGGTCTCTAGTAGAGTTTCATCCTCAAGGTACTTGTAACACCCTCAAATTTGGAAAAAAGCAAGTAATAAAATTTTCGATAAAACATCAAATAAAAGGCAACATCTCATCTCACAAGTCAAACTCAATATGCCTCAAATATAAGATTCGATAAAAACCTCAATAATTACAAACTCCAATACTACCTGAAAGACTAAACCACAATCGGGTGCTACTTAATCTCAAACGCAAGTTGCTATAACCGCGGAAGACTTCACTACGATATCCACTCCTCGAGCACACACCTAACACTCTTCGCTTCACAGTGTCACTAGGATTGTTCTCAACCGAAACCTGTTGCACATGCCGACAAATAAAAAGGTTAGGCTAACGCCTAGTGAGTTCAAGAGTTTTCAACATGGGTAAAGATATCGTTGAAAAGGAGTAATGCAATTTAAATCATAATCCTTAAATTTGATATGTCTTAAATACGAAAACGGCTCATTTTCCAATAATATGCATTTTAGGCAAAGAAACTCCAATATAAACGTGTTTCCAATCCAAACTACTTCAAGGACAAGATCCCAATATAAAACGTTCTTTCATAAATAAATTCCAACCTAAAACTCACTCAAAACGTGAATAGAAATCAAACTCTCAATTTATAAAAATGCAGTTAAAACTTTATATCCCGAAACACCCAAACGCGGGTGGGGCATAATACTCAACTCATAAACTATGGATAAGATCCATTTATACGAAACGTCACCGAAAACATGGATAATAAACTCAATACCCAAAAACAACACCTAGAGCCATGGATACCCGAATTCCATCGAAAGTGGCGGGCACACAAAGTTAAGTCACTAATCAATGTTCTCGAGTTTCACATAAAGCCATGGATCCTCGTATACGGCTCCCAACCGAGCTACCACCGCAAGATACCTAAATGACCCTAGTGTCTACTCGACCTCTAGATGAGTGTCACCACTAAGCCACAAGTCCCCGTATCCGGCTCACCATGGGCACCACCGCAAGACTTAGCTCCGTATACGGCTCTGCAGAGCACCACCGCAAGCTTACATAAAAACATGACTTGGGGATCACTCACTAGACTTCAAACGCGGACACTAAATTCCACGATGAGTAACCAGACTTGATTACAAACGGGCATCGAGTTCAACCACCCACGATCTATACCTCGAGCCCTTCAATAGAGGTTACGCGGTTATCGAGTTCAACCACCCACGATATATACCTCGAGCTCCCGCTAGCCATAAACAATATCCAGTCCCAAAACGGGGATAAAGTCCCCACTAAACCAACCGACTGACTCATATGCCTATGGATCCAATGCATTACAGTCTAAAACGTTACATGACTCAAACGAATGAACTAACGCATTCAAAACATGTAACTCTCAATTAAGATGCAACTAAGTACACCGTACGTCCAAGGCTCCTTAACGAGCTACTAAAACTGAACAAATGTTCCAAAGACTCAACCGAGCACAAATCAAGCCCCAAGAGGCTTAATAGACGTTTGGCTAAAACATGAGAGCCAATATAGTTACATAAACCAATTTACATCTTTCCCCAAAACTTTGTTTTCTCAAAACACAATTGGCCTTCGGCCCAAACCAAAAAGGTTTCCATTTCTAAAATGTTCTCCGAAGTTGGGAATGACCCAAAACCAAAGGACTCACACTTTCGTACTTTTCAAAACATCTCATTTCATGAATGATGCATAAAACCCGACAAACACTTAAAAGTGCACTTTTGACCAAATACCTATTTATGCAATAAATCATCAAAACATATTCATTTATGACACATTTATCGAAATGCCTAAAAATCCCAAATGTGGTGTTTTACAAAGTTTAATAAGCTAAACACTTCAAAATAATCAAAAGTTACCAAATAACTCAACAGTTGATAATTTCATGTAAAACACATAAATGCTTTAAAATAGACGTTTTGGCATGTACAACGTTTTCACAAATCAACTTGAACTCACCTTGCTAGGTTAAGTTAAACCTAGGTTCCAAATCCAACCATTAACATCCAGAAGTGTATATTCCGCCATATCCAAGCTATCACTAACAAAAGCTAGGGTTTCCAAATATACCCATTTCTTCAAGTCTAGAACAACCACATCAAGTAAGACTCTTAGATCTACAAAGATCTTTATACTAAAGTTTAGATTACTCAAGGAAACTTACCACTTTAGATATTGATACTTTCCACCCAAAGCTATCCAAGGAAACCCACCCAACTCTTCAAACCGAGCTTCCAAATACCGAACCTTTATGTAACTTTAGGATAGATCTATCATGGATGCTCCAAAATACTATATTCAAACTCCCAAAATCGCCTTAGAAGAGAAGTGAGGAGGGGAGTGAAATGAGAGAAGTGAGAAAGGGAGGTAGGAATGAGAAAACCCTAGAAATGGGTATTAAATCGATCAGAACACTCCCGCGACCTTGGCCGCGACCTTGAAGTCGCGGGCCAAGCCACGCGTGCTACATAGCTGCACACAACAGTGAGTTGCGCGAGTTTAGCCGCGGCTTTGAGGCCGCGGGCCAAGCCGCGCGTGTCCCTGATGCACCTTCTCACCTTTCGTGTTAAACCGTTCCCCGATCGTTTCTCTCGGTCGATCGCTGACTGTTTTCCTTAGTTGATCATAAACTGTTCTTTAGGAAATTACGGGTGTTACAATACTCATTCAACCCCTAGTGCCTACTCCCTAGCCTTCAAGATAGAAGTCTCAGTTCCTCACTTGATAACTCAAAATGTCTAACCCTCGTGCACAGGAATTAGAACATCAAATCACAAGACCCATTGTCCCGAAGTACAACCCATAAATCTTCCTCTTCGCCAAACAACCGGGACAACAATAATGTCAACACAACATAATTCTCAAGGTGAGAATATCAATAGCCTTCACCTTTAAATATGACTGACTTACATGCCTATGGATCCAATGCATTACAGTCTAAAATACATGACTCCAAACGAATGACACACACACACACTCAAAACATGTATTCTCCAAATAAAGTGCAATAAATGCAACCCTCACCCAAAGCTCCACTTTAAGTTATTAAAGTCGGATAAATGTCCTCAAGACCCGACACCGACGACAACCGAGCTTTAAGCCCAAAATCAAAAGATCATATGTTAAAGCCCACAAAATGCAACAAAATGCAACGACCAACATTTATGCAAACACATGTTTCAACTACATGAATAAACTCCAACATACTTTAGATTGAGATAAGTCATTTTTCCAGACAAGTTTATAATCTCGTTTACTCATTCCAAAACATCCCATGACACACATTTAAATGACAATCACTCAAGAGATTTACACTCGTATGATAAATCATTTAAATACCAATATCACCGGTTTACTCAATAAAATATTTGAGCTACATCTCTTCCCAAGACCAAAAGGTTTTCAACTTCAGAAACATTTGCAAGATTGGGATAGTCCACGCGCCCATGACTCACACGTTGGTATTTTTAAAACATTTCATGATACAAAAATACGCGTGATACCAACAATCATAAAAATGCATTTTCACCAAATATTCCCTATTAAGGTAAATAAGTCATCGAAGCATTTTCATTTTGATGCATTTATCAAAATACCCAAAAATCCCAAAGATGGGTGTTTTATAAGTTTATAAAGTTAAACACTTCAAAATAACCAAACTTATCAGGTGATCAACAGTTAACAATTTCATGTAAATCATAAAACACTTTAAAATGAACATTTTGGCATGTATACCGTTTTCACAAATCAACTTGAACTCACCTTGCTAGATTTAGGCTAAATCTAGATTTTACCACGCTTTAAGCTTCCTTGAAAAACTTGAATCCTCCAGCCAAAACTTCCCAAAAACCTAGATTCACAAGTTTTCACCCATTAATAAACATATTCAACCATTTAGAATCGATCCCCAAACATTTTACATCAAAACCTCCATTTGGCCAAAACCCTAATTTTTTAACCTAAATTTCTCCAAAATCTTTCAAACCGAAATTGGAGTAATAAACCATTAGGATATCACCAATGAATCATTTATATCTTGAAATAAGGTTTAGAAATGGATAGGATAAACTTACCACTTAGGTTTTGGTGAAAACCTAGAAAACCATAAAATGAAGCTTGAGGTTGAAGATGAAGATAGAGATGGAGAGTTATTGGTCAAGGCTTTCAATCTACCACATGCTGATGGTTTACCTAGGTGTGTAAGCGAGTCGAGCTTTTAACAAGCTACTCGAGCTCGAGCTCATTTATCTCGAGCTCGAGCTTAATTATTCTCGAGCTCGAGTCGATCTCGAACACAAAATAGAACTCGTTTAACTTATCGAGCCGAACTTTATAACACCAATGTTCGACTCGGCTCGTTCGAAAACTCAATTCAACTTTACGAGTCGAGTTGAGTCATTCAAGCATACCCTTTTTCGAGCCAAACATGCTCATATATTTATTGAGCATAAAATAAAAATATATAAATTATCGAGCTCAAGCAGATAAACGAGTTAATCGATCGCGAGTTCGAACCCATAAACGAGCTTCGAGCTCGAGCTCGATAACTCAAAAAATATTCGAGCTCAAGCTCGAGCCCTACATTGAAAAGTTAATCGAGCTCGAGCCCAGTATTATTTTTTTAAGCTCGGCTCGATTAAACCACTACTCGACTCGACTCGGCTCGTTTACACCCCTAGGTTTACCCCCACAATACCAAAGAATTTGAGCCAATGATGCTCCAAAATCACCATAGATGAAGGTAGGTGTTCTTGAGAGAGTTTAGAGAAGGTTGGGAGTGAAAAGGAGAAGTGAGAAATGAAGAATGAGCCAAAAACCCGTATTTGACAGCCTGCTGCATCTCTGGTGCGACATTGCCCATGGCAATTCGGTGGTCATTGTCGCCAGCTCCAGCCACCACTCTGTTTCATGTTGCGACTTTGCCTGATGCGACTATGACACTGTCATAGTCGCCGGACATTGTAGTCGAGCCCGTACCAAGCTCCGGAACTCTACTTTTTCAACGTCAATACTCCCGATACTCTAAGAAACTTTAAATAATGATTTCCCACCAAGAATCCCGCCATTTATAAATTACAAAAACGTCCGAGTGGCCTTTACTTACCGAAAATTACGTGTGTTACAATCCTCCCAACCTTAAAAGAGATTTCGTCATTGGAATATATATTTCCATGAAACGTTGACTGCATGGTAGATTGTCTCTACACCGCTTGCCAGAACTACCACCATAACCTTATACTGGTCCTCACGATAAATGTCCCCTTGGCACATCACACTTATATCCGAATGAATAATTATCTTACTAACGTGCCTTTTAACCATGAGACTGCGGTTGTCTCCCAACCTTGGGTGACATGTAGTCACGTACTACCTCACGGGTAGTTTGTGATCTCAACTTCTCACCGGCCAATTCACCTCAGATCCAAATGTTTCTGAGCCCAAAACCAACGATCGACATCAAACCCCAAAGAATTCTCAATATTCTTAATGATCCATTCTCAAAGAATTCACAGAATAAATGTTCACAATGAAAATGACATACAGTTTTATGAATGTACAATTCTTATAATTTTTAAATAATTAAATAACATTTTTACTATTTATAATAAATAGAAAAACTTTTTATGATTAAGTTTAAAATGAAAAATTAGAAGCTAACTTTTGAAAATAAACATAAGACAAACTAAAATCGACATTTAATTTGTTCAAAGAAGAAGTATAATTTAATTCGAACGTCAGCCTAGAGCAACAACTTAAGTTAAAACGACTACGATCTGGTGTCGTCATCCCTAGGGGTGTTCATCTAAACCGTCAAACTGTACAAACCGCCCACACCGCACCGCAAAGTGCGGTTTAGAATGTCCGTGGTGCGGTTTGCATTTTTACCAAACCGCACTATGCGGTGCGGTTTGCGGTTTTGAGTTATCAAACTGCGGTTCAAACCGCACTGCACCGCACATTATATATATGTATATTTTTTTAATTTTATATATTAAACACACATATATGTATATAAGAATAATTGCAATATTTGTATAATATGTATTTTAGAATCGGACGTATTGAATAATTTTTATTTTTAGGGACTACGATCACATTATCGTTGATTTTAAAATGAAGTTTTGAACTTATAAATATTGAATTGTAGGTGTAAAATGTGTAAGGTACAAACCGCATAAACCGCACCGCACCGCAAAATGCGGTGCGGTTTGGTACAATTTGAGATATATGCGGTGCGGTTTGCGGTTTGAAAAATGCTCAAACCGCATATGCGGTGCGGTTTGCGGTTTTACCCCAAACCGCCCTAAACCGCACCGCGAACACCCCTAGTCATCCCTATTGTATAAACGTACAACACCATTCATCGCCTACATGGCATTACTGTTACATGTGGGCCCAAGGTGTGAACCGCTTCCTCCCTCCTTTTTTTTGGGTGTTGCTAACCCTACCCCCCTATAAAACCCATACCCCCTCCTAAACCCCTATCTCCCTCACAACCACGATAGCAACTTTCCAAAATCTATATATATATAAAAGGAAATCCTTGGAATGCTGACGTGTCTTCTTCTGGAGTCAGTATTTCAAAATCCTTGCTTCTCAATTTTTTGGGATTTTTCAATTTTTTTAATCATCCCAACCCTTTGATCTTCCCCACCAGCAACAAAACCCCAAATTGTAGATTGATTCCCTTTTTCAATCCTAATCCCTCTCTTTTTTTTCAATTCCATTCTCGATCAGGCGGCGGACCAATTCGAACGGCCTCATCAGCGGACTTCACATGAAGACTATACCTATCAGCATCACTATAAACCGCAACAGTCTGTATCCCCAACCTTTTCACCGTTCTCATAACCCTACAAGCAATTTCCCCTCTGTTTGTTATTAGCAACTTCTCGATCTTTCGATTACTCTGTTCGCTATTGCTTAAATTCGCGACTGCAGATATAACCTTACTTGTATGTAATTGAATCGCCGCTGCAGATGATCGATGCCATAGACATGGTGATGTGAGCGGTGGTCCAGTGGTGGTGTGAGTGATGGTGCAATCGGACATTTGTAGGAACTCATGGCGATCACGTGGCAAGTTTCCCATTCCACGTCGATTGTGATTACCATTATCTTTTTTTTTGGATCTTATACTGTTTGAATCTATCTATATATTTGATCTAGGAAGCCAATAAGATGCAATTTTCTATAGTTTCACAACCAGTCATATGTGACCAGTCACACTTTTTTTTGACTTCATCAAAGATCATTCTTAGTTGACTGCTTATACTGTACACCCTACACATTTGATCGTACATATGTTAATTTTTCATAAAGTCTGAATTATGATATATATATATAACACATTCAAGGAAAGGTGTGGCAACCTGATGTGGATGCTTTAGTGGTAGGAGAAGAACTCTGAGTATGTTCGTTCAACATATAATTCTCTTCATGCGTTCCACATTTCCTTGGCTCGCCCTTTTTTTAGGTTTATTACAAAACTCATTATTCATAGTATTCAGACAATTTAAAGATTGTTCGTCAACCCTCTTACCCTTTTGTGTATAAATTTTTACTTCATTACACCTACTAAACATTGTTCAACATGCTGTTGTTACTTGAAGTTTGAATATTTTTGTTGGGTTTTGAATGAAAACTTTAGTACGCATTTGCTAATTATTGGAAAAAAGATAGTATCTTGATAGTTATTTTTGAACGTTCTTAGTAAACATTGGTCAATTTGCTGTATTTTACGTTGAAGTTTGAATCTTTTTGTTGGGTTTTGAATCATTTCTTTGAAAATTAGATTACCAGTTTGCTAATTTGTGAAAATTTGAATTGCCCATTTGCTAATTTGTACAAAGGTTGGGGTATTTTTTATTAACCATTTGCACCGATGTACTTGTGGAAGTATGAACAATGTTGTTGACTTTTGAACAACAATTTGTAATACCCATTTGGTGATATGTTTACACTTGTGTAAATGTTGTGGATATTTTTGTCCGGGTTTGATAACTTCATTCAAAATTGTTGTTTTATGAATTGGTGGACATATTCAGGTACATTGGCAATCAATTAGCGCAGTTTGCAGTTTAAATTGGCCAAAATCTAATATCTTAATACAAGTTATGGATGATTTAGATGATTCAACAACCCAACTGTTGATCAAAGATGAGGTTCATAAATGGAAACACAATGGTTCTAATATTGTTTACAGGCACAAAGTGATTAGAGATGGATATAAAGCAGGTAATCTTAAATCTACTATGAATTGTAGCTATTTTAAAGATTACGAATTTGTTATTTTCGATGCCGATTTCCAACCCTCCCCTAATTTCCTTAGAAGAACTGTTGCCCATTTTAAGGTACTAGATTATGTTTTGTGTGTTTTAAGATGATTTATGCCATGTTTGGCAACCATAAGTATAAGCTAGCTTACTTTTTGAGATTATTGAGAAAAAGCCTATTTACCATAAACTAGCTACTCTGGAATTCGATACAACAAATTTCTTTTCTGGATACGGATTTGATAGCAACAATTGACGATTAAGGTTTAGAAAAAGTCTCCAGTTTCATGGGTTTAACAATGATCTATGCTTTGTGCAGGGGAACACATGTTTGAATCTATATAAAAGATTATCATGTGTTGAGGATAATGAAGAAGAGTAAGTTTCCGTTTTTCCAATCATGAATTGTCTTTGGACTGATTCACAAACAAATTGAATTTATTACAAAGTTAAGCCAAATATTGGAAGTAAAAACTACACTTGGTATCCTCCAGATCTTCCTTCTGTATCTTGGTAATGTTAAGTTTCAAAGCTTCAAGGAATATTTTCTTTCTTGTGTCGGCCTACGATGAGACTTTGAGATTGTACCATCATTTGCAATCTTAGATTTATATATCAAATTTTTGATAGACTTAATTGATCAAAAGGAAGAAAGTCAAACTTCTAGGTTTTCTGAATGATCCCACAATTACATAGATTTTGTTTCACATATTTTGATGGTCTATGGAAAGGCTCAAAGAATGGGTTGCATTGCTGAAGATATTGGCTTTCAACACATCTTTTTTGTTAGAACTTGGGATATGATGCTAGAAACTTGGCAAAAAAATGTTGAAGTGGACAACTCTCAGATGCGATACGTTTATGGTTTTATGCCTCTCAATAAAAATGAGTCGTATTAGAACTCCAAGAAATGTTGTTTTATTGATTCTGTTTGATCTTTTGCAAAATATTAATAGGAAAGTTGTTTTACAAGTTGAGAGCCTAGGCTTGTGATGTATGATTTGAAATTCTATCCTTTCCTTCCCTCATATATGAGTTAGTAACTTTATTATTTTATTTTTATATGGCTGCAAGTACAAAGCTTAACACCATACTATTATTTGTTTTGCAGGGCAAAAAATTTCTCTAATCATAGCATTGTTTTGACTAGCTGGTAAATATTTCTCTAAGTTCATTTATCAGATATGGTAATAGTAATTCTTCCTCTCATCCGCAATTGTGAACATTTTTCTCCAGAGAAATGGATATTCATAGTGCAACAGAAGAACAAATGGTATTTCACTAAACCATTAACTATCAAGCATCATTATCATTGTGTCGATAATGTGTCTAAGCTTTTTGTTTGAAAGGTCGTAAAATACAAATTCTTAGTAGTGAGTTTATAGAGTTTCAATCGATCAAAGCCCCTATCATTTTTTGAACATCGTCATGAGTACATTCAACATATTAATTATTATCTTTTTGTTTCTAATTTGGCAGGAAGGAGCGTGTCAGTACATGTGGTGGAGAGGTCGGTTAGGTAAATATTGGTGGTGGCATGCAGGTGTGTAATATTTTCTCATAATGCTGCCTTTTATGTTATTTCTTTCAGCCTTACTTTGTGATGTTTGGTATTAATATTGATATTCAAATACTCTATAGAGGGTGATCCGATTCATATTTTATGTGAACACGTACTTTGGGGGTTAGGGTTGGTAGATTTCCAATCGATCAGAAAACATGGAACCACCCCAATTAGTATATGTTCGGCGTTTCCCACTACCCGCTTTCTACGGAAGGTGATGAGACTGGCGTAGAAGGTTGAGTAGCTAACATCCCTCCTTAACGATCATGTTACAATTTAAGGAAAACAAAATAAGGCTTATATCAAGGTCAAACATATTTGAGGTGAAGACATAAGTAGAGTCTGTCAAGTTGCAATCATATGGTTATTAAAGCATATAAGCCGATATTTCATTTTTAATATACTCATCATAGTCATACAACATGAACGGCCATTGACACTCAATATTGAAATCCAATCCTTCTTAGTCTCGCAATTGATGGTAGTCTATTTGTTTCTCAAGCTTATATATGTAGCTCATGCAAATAGCTAGATCAATGTAATTAATTCTTTGATGAACTCTTTATACATGGGCACAGGTTACAGGCATTAAATAGAAATCCACTATTTCATAAGTTAATGAGAAGGAAAGAAAATGATCACTACGAGCTCTCTGTAATGCCCTTTTATTGCCAACTAAAGAAACTCAAAACCTCACTTCTATCATATGAAGTACATGAAAGGGCCTATTTTTTCAGATGCTATAAACATTGTCTGCATTAGTTTACTCTTTTTTATGTATTTAAAATTGGTTGTGGCATATATGTATAACAAAAGAAACATCATAGGAATATCAAGATTCGTACCAAAACACCTGTTAAAGTATCAAAAGTTAAAATACATGAAGCATAAGTTATATTGTGTTCTTTACCCGAAAAAGGCTTTATTGAGCAGTGAACTTTGTGCTTAAAAAATAAGCAATTCAACTTTTTATTTCAAACAAGTCTCTCTAGCTGTCTACAACTATAAATAAAGAGAATATACCAATACACATTTACCTCATCTCCAGATTTAGGGGCCTTATTTATAATTTTTCCATTTGTTTCATCTTCAAGTCATAAATGAAAAACATGTTCCTCTAGCTCATACATTTCCTTTTGTATGGTTTGGGTTTGTAGAGTTTTAATTGATCAGAACAACACCCAGTTGGTGGTTCTTGCTGCAGCTTGAATCTCTGAATGAGACCTTATATTATCGATCTGCAGAGTTCAGAGTTCACAGATTTGAGGAAAAGGTAGGAAGAGTAAGTCACCATGTCTACATCATGGTTGCCTTCGGGTTGATGTTATATGCTATAATTTTTTTTATGTATTTATGGTATGTCATTTTACAAACATCGTGTGTACTTTCATCATATTAAGATTGTTATATTTTCTCTTTCCAATTTGTCAGGAAAAAGTTTGTTACTGCAAGTGGTGGTGGTGAGGGTCAGTCAACTAAATGCAGGTCGTGACATGCATGTATGCTATGATTGTTAATTTTTTTTCTTTGTGATGTATGCATGTATGCACATATAATTTGGGGGTTAGGGTTGGTAGAGTTTCAATCAGTTAGAAAACAAAGAGTCTCTCCAACCAATACTTCATACAATTATAAAGCATAGAAGATTGATTAATGTAAAGTGTTGAATCTTATTTTATTAATTAAAGCAATGATTACTTATATTTTGTTTCAGTTATTGTTATTATTTATAATAAAGAACGTTTTATTCTCCCTTCCAGGAAAATGTAATTTATGCAAATGTCACGTTTATATGACCACTTGGAAATTTAGGTTTTGGTTTTTGATGGGTAGGTATACCTTTGTAATTCTATCGGTAAGCATATCTCCAAACTTGCTCACCCAATGGTTCTCAAATTAGACTCTTGCAACGTAATTTTAACTTTTTTTTTATATGTTGTAGTTTTCATTTTTTACAATGTATTACAACTCTTTGCTTTCACAGTAATACAAACCATTTTTAATTTTCATCCTTGGTAAAATATAATTTATTCAGTATTTTATTTAAAAATTAAATTAGTTGCATCTTAATTATACTTGCATAATAAATTATTGTGTTATATAATGTCGTGTCTTATGAATTTTACTAAATATATAGTCGCATGCTTTATGAAATCACAACAAATTCAACTACATATGAAAAAAATTAAATCTTCACAAAGAAAAAAAAATCTACCACTACCATAATTATTGTTACATCTCAAATGATTTATAATGGTTTATATTGTATTGAAAATTTTCGAGCTTCTTCTTCATCAATTGGTTTTAATCACCATACAATACTTACCTTTTTTTACTTCCTTTATGTTGTCTTACATTTAAAATATAATTTGAGTATATTATTTGTTTTATATTTTAACATGTTTTTACACATGGTCAACTATATGTTACTATCTCTCGAGTGACATCACGTGAAGGTTTACCATCGAGGATCATAACTTGGTTAAAAACATTGTATATCATGAAGTTTTTTACAACACTGTTCCTTTGAATATTGAAACGGTAAATCCGATTACATTCATTTCATAACTACATACATTTATCATCATTTATACTAAATATTTTCAATTACATATTTTCACTTACTGTTAATTAATCTCTCTTTACATATAATCACACATACTATTTATTCAATAACTATCACTAACCCTATACAATTTCTATTACAATAAAAAGTGCAAAAACTATCTATTAAAATTCTTAACACATTCATAGTTGTCACTGCTTAATATATTGATCTTTACCAAACACTCGATCATTTCACATGTTTCTTTACACGAATCATAATACTTAATGCTACTTTTTGTCATGGAAATGTCCATTTTATATTTCATACAATGCTCTACACACACGATATCGATTATAAGATTTCGTTACCGTGCATCGCGCGGTTCACACCTAGTTAGTTTTTAATTGATTTTTAATTGAAAGTTACATTTTATACCTTTATAATTATTTAGTTAGTTTACTTTATTATACCTTTTACTTTTCTAATTTTCATTTTACACCATCACCACATTAATACATATAATCGTATATTAACTAAAATACGTTAAAAATACGTTTTAATTTTAACAAGTTACACCATTACAATCATCTATTCGATACCTTTGAAATGAGCCCAATATTGAATATTTTTGGATTTAATTATTTTATTATATGTTAAAAAATACGTTAAGAAAATCGATATATATATATATATATATATTCGATATATATATATATATATATATATACATACTATAAGCGTACTCGCAAATGCAGCGAGATACATCACAATTTTAATGTTTCATTTTATTTTTTGTTTTTGTTACGATTTTGGATGATTTTGAGAAAGTAATATTTTTTTAATAAATTTGTTTACTTTATGCTTAATAATATAATGTATTTTAATGACATCTAGAAAAAATAACCAATTACATATTTAATAATACTAGAAGCGTACTCGCGCAATGCAGCGAGATACAAATTGGTGGGTGTTAGAAGTCTGCAGTAGTAATATATATCTTGTACTTTGATACTTGTAAATTAAGAGAATTTTAAAATCTTGCATAAAATAATGTTACCTTGTGTCTGATAATTTGTATTTAAGAGTTTTTTATCTCATACAAAAGTAGATTAGATGTGTATGAAGAATATATAGAGCGTACTCGTACTCGTGAATATGTTGATTTAAATGAATAATCAAAGTTGAAATCTGTTGGAATAAAAAAATACGCAATATATTTATTATCTTTATGTTAAAAACTTACGTTCGATATGATGCATTTTCTCTTTTTTCAAAAAAAAAAAAAACAATTAACCAAGATACAGTATATGACATATAATAATATAATCAAATAAAAAATATTCAATATTGGGCTAATTTCGAAGGTATCGACGAGACGATTATAATGGTGTAACTTGTTAAAATTAAAAAAAAAATTTAACGTATTTTAATTAATATACAAATATATGTGTTAATGTAATAAAAATGTAAAATGAAAAATATAAAAACTAAAAGGTATAAAGTAAATCAATCATACTAGATGTTCTCATTATGGAAGGTCGTGCGACATACTTACCATTCATGACACAACCGTCGTCATCATCCCAAGACAAATCAATTGCAATAGTGCATGTTAATGGTAATCATTACATAAAGGTGATATTAAACGGAAATTACCCAATGCTCACACTCATACACCATTGGACACGTCATGTACTTCCAGATGCAATGTCTTGGATTATCTCATACAAACGTAGATTAGATATGGGGAAAAGTCTGAAAAAACCCAATAAACTATCTGATTTTGAATGATTAAGTCCCTAAACTATTTTTTTGAATGATAAAACCCTTAAACTTTCTAAAACCGGTTAAATACATCCTTGTAACCTGTAAAAACAGGTTAATGTAATAAAAATTTGGGAAAAGTATAAAGAAACCCAACAAACTATCTGATTTTGAATATTTAAGTCCCTGAACTTTGTTAACAAATAAATCTCTAAACTTTTTTCTAAATTTTTTACCAAATAAATTATTGAACTTTTTTAAACAAATAAATCCCAAAAATAGATACGTATAATTGTACAAAAAATATGCTCATCCTTTCACAAAATATATAACAAAAAAAACGTCAATCCTTTAACAAAATATACCAAAAAAACCTCAATCCGTTCACAAATATACCAAAAAAAAAAAAAAAACTCTAGTAGGTGCTTACTGGCTCGTTTACCTTACCGGATGAACATCGCAAGGGTCGAGAATCATACCCGGTAAGAACAATATAAAGATGGAGAGTCTTACCCAGTAAGTGGAGATGACGACTCTTACCCGGTAAACGCTTACCGGGTAAATTGTTGCACACAATAGCTTTTTGATAGACTACAATCTTACCCGGTAAAATAAGTTAGGGTGTCGATTTTTACCGGTAACGGGTAAATGTTTGGGTAAACGACCCCTTAGTTAATGGTATACATTAAAGTCAAACGGTTGATTAGACTCTTACAATTAAACATTACATTGTTATTACAAATGAGATAACTTTTAATATATTCCTGTTAGAAGGATAAATATATAGGGCATTTTTTTATATATTTGTGAAGGGATGAACGTTTTTTGGTATATTTCGTGAAAAAATATGTGTTTTTTGGTATATTTCGTGAAAAAATATGTGTTTTTTGGTACATTTTATGAAATGATTGACGATTTTTTGGTATATTTAGTGAAAGGATAAATATAATTTTTGTATGTATCTATTTATATTTTAGGCATAACTTTTGAATTATTCGAAATTAGTAATAAAAATGATATACGTTTTCTCTCTTTAATTGTTCATGGCTTTATTGTCGGTGAGTGGATTTGTATATATTTTTCTGTTCATGCAGAAAAAAAATTGGATTTATTGGTTTAAAATTAAGTTCATGATTTTGTTTCTTAAAAAAAGTTTGGAATTTATTTCTTCAAAAAAAGTTCAAGAATTTATTTGGTAATAAGATTTAGGAAAAAATTTAAAGATTTATTTGCTAAAAAAAATACAGGGACTTAATCATTCAAAATCAGATAGTTTGTTGGGTTTTTATAGACTTTTCCTAAATTTTTATCATATTAACCTGTAAAAACAGGTTACAAGGATGTATTTAACCGATTTTAGAAAGTTTAAGGGTTTAATCATTCAAAAAAATAGTTTAAGAACTTAACCATTCAAAATCAGATAGTTTGTTGGGTTTTTTCAGACTTTTCCCATTAGATATGTATGAAGAAATATAGAGCGTACTCGTGTCTATGTTGATTTAAATGAATAATCAAAGTTGGAATTTGTTGGAATAAAAAAAAACGCAATATAGGTATTATGTTTATTATCTTTATGTTAAAAACTTACGTACGATGTAATGCGTTTTCTCTTTTTTTAAAAAAAAAATCAATTAACTAAAGTACAATATATGACATATAATAATATAATTAAATCAAAAAATATTCAATATTGGGCTAATTTCGAAGGTATTGACGAGACGATTATAATGGTTTAACTTGTTAAAATTAAAAATTAATTTTTTAACGTATTTTAGTTAATATACGATTATATGTGTTAATATAATGTAAATGTAAAATGTAAAACGTAAAACAAAAAGGTTTAAAGTAAATCAATTAAAAGAGTTCAGGGGCCAAAATTATAACTATAAATTAAAATAAAATAAAATAAAGGATGTGAGGGGGAGGGGTTATAGAATTTGGCGGGGTGGCCTCAGAATTTCCCTTTTTTTTCTCTCCATTTAAAAGCCTCGCCCCTTCCCCCCAATGTTTCCGGCGACACCGTAACGGATACCAATCCAAACCCTAGAAAAACTACCCAAGGGAGTGAGCGAGATGGCAGCGTCGACGGCGAGGGTAGATCTAGACGGGAATGCCATAAAGCCGATCACAATATGCATGATAGGAGCCGGAGGATTCATAGGCTCGCACCTATGCGAGAAATTGATGTCTGAAACGTCGCACACGGTGTTTGCCTTGGATGTTTATAATGACAAGATCAAACACCTACTTGAACCCGACTCTCTTCCCTGGGCCGGTCGTATCCAGTTCCACCGAATCAACATCAAGAACGATTCTCGCCTCGAAGGCCTGATTAAGTGCTCCGATCTGGTAAAATGTTCAATTATTATTCCAGACTTGTTTATCTTCTTGTTCGTGTTATTTCCAGTTTTTTTGGGATATGAATCGTCTCGGATCGGCATTTTCACCAGTAATGTCACAATTCTGATTTCATGCTTCAAGTGATGGATATTTTACTAATATGTATATGTATTCTGTTTTATGCTTGAAACATAGAACTTCTTTAGTCTATATTAAGAAACTGTAAACAAATGGTTCCTAAACTGTACGATGTTGATTGTTGAATGCGTTTCGTAATCAGCTTTCTGCTGACTTTTTGTTCTTTTCTTTTTTCGTATTTAGACGTTAAATCTAGCGGCCATATGCACACCAGCAGATTACAATACGCGTCCTCTTGACACGATTTACAGCAATTTCATTGATGCTC